>CM076578.1:1149683810-1150283810 GCA_034641835.2 Pinus albicaulis
TGACTTTCGAAATCTTAATAAAGCCTGCCAAAAAGATAATTTTCCTTTGCCTCCCATAGGGCAAATATTACAGGCAGTTGCAGGATCAGAATTAATGTCTTTCTTAGATGGTTTCTCTGGCTACAACCAAGTGTTATTCCATCCAGATGATCAATTGAAAACTACATTTAGAACCAAATGGGGCGCTTATGCATATCAAAAGATGCCTTTTGGTCTGATCAACGTTGGTGCCACATTTCAAAGAGCCATGGACATCGCTTTCAAAGGATTAGTTAACAACCGTGGTATCTACTCGATGACAGGAATTTGGTACATTCCAAAATTGAGCAATTTTAGTCACGCATTTTTCATTTGTTGAATATGCATCAACCATAGCTGAGTTTTCTAGAAGCTGATCTCCATATGTCAATTTGTCATCTAGAAAACCCTCATAAAACTTTTTTTCGCCCTCCTACTTTTCAGTCCGCCCATGTCAAGGTGAAACCTCATTATCACTATCCTATCTAACTTTAGCCCTACTAGTCTGCCCATCAGCTCTGAAAGGACAATCCAAGTATGTTTCAAAAGCCTCCCCTAAGTTAGGAAGTGGCGCTTTAAGGCATTTTACCCTTGGCAACCATCAAAAGGCCAAAAAACCTCCATCTGCTACAGACCAATCATGAAAGACCTCCCACTCTGCAAATGAAATTGATCACAGCCCTAAGTCGCGCCACTTACACACCCCTAAGTCTCAGCAATGCATAGACCATAGTCTCAAGCTGATTTTAGGTGTTTTATAGTGTTTTATGGATTTTACAAATACAGGAAACATGTCATCATCTCAAGAGAAAATTCTTGAATCCACATTTAGAAGAACAGCTGCTTCTCAATGTAAACATGAGCCTGAGATACATCTGCAGGGTAAGGAGTTACTCATCAAACTCTTACAGCTTCATTCAGCCTGATAGCACAGTAAAAGAAAGACAACACTGTCAATCAAACTTGTTATTTTTCATGGCCAAAAACCTCCTTCATCTATAAGCAGAGGTTTAAGGCGCCTCCTTCATCTACAAGCAGAGGGCGATGGTCAATATTGACTTGAAGAATTGCAAACTGACTGTAAGCACAGGTTTGTTTAATGAACAGTGAGACAGTCGCTCAGATTTTCTGAAGTAAAGTGATGATTGAAGGCTGAGGTAAAAGCTGTAGTGTTTTTCAAAGTTTGTTTGCCTGCCATAATGTATAAGAGAAACCCTAGTCAAGCATGCTCACCAAACAATCTTCAGCAGATTGAGACAGAAGTTAAGCTGGACCCTTTTCAAGTTTTCTTTCCAATATAGCAGTCTGGGCCCAAACAAAACAATGTTGCTGATAACTAAAGAACAGGTCATTACACAGGCCAATGATGATAATTATGTTTCAAAGGTACTGAATTTCCTACTCATAAGGGGATGACCTTCAGATTACTCATCATAAGTTGGTATGACCAAAAGTGGCAGTTAAGTTTCTTCTTCAGCAGAAAGACATTGCAAATAGGTATGCAGAGTCATGAAGGTGCAAGAGAGATCATGACATGTGTTTCAAGTCCTGAAACCCAGTAAAGGAAATGTGAGCATGCCATTGTCAAAAGAAAGGTATTTTTCCCTATAAAAATGTGTCAAAGATGATAATGCAGCCTAGGTGATTATGACTGAGTTCCACCTCCAAATCAAAGAAAAGCATCAGTTGAAAGGACACCTATAATCCTCATAAAGCTCAGAGAAATTTTCCTCTTACAATGCAGAACATCAAAGGGTAGATTTTTCCCTCTAGTGAGAAGCAGTCAAAGCTTTAAAGGAAAAGTTCTTAAAAAAAAGGGTTACGTCATTAAGGGAAAACAGGTTTAGAAAGGAGTGATAATTGCCTTCATGTTTTTGTTTGAAACCAAAGAAGTTTGAAATTACAATGTTAAAAAGGAGAACCCTTTTTCTCTGAATTAGAAACAGTCAAAAGATTTCAATTTCTCATAAGGTTTAAGAGAGGTCTCGCTTATAAAACAAGTAGTTTTTACCCCTGTGCACATGTCCAAATGAAAGATATCAGTTGTGATTTCAAAAATGAGGCTTCAAAATTTGATTTCAAAAACAAAAGGTTTTTTCAAAGTTTTTGAACGAAACCCTCTCCAAATCCAATGTGAAAGGACCGTTGGATTGTTGCTCTCTAAAGGGTCCATGACTGTGGCTCATTCATTTTTTCAAACTCCAAATCACAAGCAAGGTTTTCCTTTGATGTTAACGAGATCAGAGAGAGGAATTTTGAACGATTACACAGAGTTTTCAGGCCTCAGCAACTGCGCGGCGCGCATGTAAATATGTGTGGCATGCTCAAGCGTGTTTTTTGCACTGCGACACAAGGCTGCGTGGCGCGCCTGTAGCCTTGGGTCCTGTCGGCCCGACAGTGACCCGACACCAAGGTTTGCGCGGCGCTCTTCCTCCTAAGGGTGCCGCGCCTGAATTCAGCCCTCCAACACGTCTCCAAATCACATGAAAAGCTACTCCAACTCTCTACAAGGCCTTCATCGAGCTGTAAAGGTATTTTTACGTGCCCCCCCCTTGGTTTTCAAAATTGCTAAGTGCTGTAAGAGGTTTAATAAACCACAGTTCGAGTTTGTGAAAAAACGAGGTGTTGATGTGGTGATGAGGTTAGAAGTAAAACATCAAAAGGTTGAATTAGCACTAGTATGAGTAACCATTGCAAATTGCCCTCAAAATTGGGATGAAACAAGGTCAAAATATGTCAGTTATGTGTATTGTTTAAAGCAGAGAGGAAGGATGAGGTGTTTTTAAAGGTGAAAACAGTCTGCCAATTATCTGAAACAAAATGATCATGAGATAAACACTTGTGATCTTCTGAAAAATCCTCTGTATATCAAAGGGGCAAAGGGCAGTGTTTGGTTTTCATTTCCATAAAGCAGAGTCAGTAATACCACCATTGCATTTAGAGGTGTTTTTGCAAAACTGGTGTGAAAAGCAGTAAGGTGCTTAAAGGGTGAAAACAATAGGTGTTATTAAACTGAAATTAAGGAAGTGTGGAGTATAAAGAATAGTATTTGTTGAAAAAAAAGTTGATGGTTGACCAAATGCTAGAAGGCTCTGTCACCTGATCCTAGGACACAATAGCCTCTAACTGTGAGAAATACTTGTTGTTTGACTGTGTTTATGATTGTTGAAACCACTGGTGGAGAAACACACCAAAAGGAGCAGTGTTTTGTTTGAAAAGAAGTTTGTTGGTACTATGACTGCTGCAAGACCTTGGCTACCACCTCAAAAACATTTCAAACCTTGTCACCTAGTCTTATAACAGTGGATTTGGACTGTATAGATATACTCTGGTTGACTGTTTTCATTTTGTTAGATCTGCTGGTAAAGGGCATACAAGGAAAAAGCAGTGTTTTGAAGCTCAGAAGATTGTGTTTTTACCTTTGTCTAGGATACAAGGTTATACTGTATCCTCAAAACATCTAAAAGCAGAGTTCTCTTACCACCAACACAGGAAAGTACCTTCACTGTGTTTTCTTTGATTGACTGTGTATGTCATTATGAGTATTTGCTGATTAATATACAAAGGCAAGAAAGGGCTTTGTTTTGAAGAGACAGGGTCTTATATCAAAGGAGGGCATTCCACACTATCCTCAAAACCATTGCTGCATTATCAAACAGTGAAGGGAGAGGAGGCTGAGACAGGGTTTGGTTTAAAGAAGGCATTTCAAAAGCTTTGGAGTAATTTGGTGGTTCAAAAGCACATCTAGGTCAAGATGCCTCCTAGGCAAGATAGCAGAAGTGGGTTGCACCAGAGGTATGAGCCAATCTCTACAAAGGAGGTCAATGCACATCCATCCATCCTTTTCAATTTTCATGAGGTAGGTTGTTTAGAGTTCTGCCAGATGGTACAGGAGGTCAAAAGTTTCTCGCCCTTGACACACCTATGCGCCCTGAGGTTCCAAAGCAAACATTTCCAGGTAGCAGATCTTGATTTCAAGTTTTCCCTGAGGTCAGTGTCTAAAGCCACCAAAATTCCATATCATGGCGAGAAATGGTTCAAAGAGACCCATCTAGACCTAGATGACTACAAGCCTTTCATCAAGCCCGAGCACAGAGATACTTGCACTGCTATTTTTCCTTTCTCTTATCTTCTTGCCAGCTACGCTCCCCTAATGAAGGTCATAATGAAGTATTTTACTTGTGAAGGGAGATTTACTCGAGTTTATGCCTATCATGTCCGACTATTGATGCATTTCACTAGAACTAGGCAGCTAAATCTCCCTTACTTTTTATACAAAAGCATCGAGAAGATGGCATCCACAGTCCAGAAGAAGACTCCATCTCTACAAATAGCTTCCCTTTTCCATCATTCTCTGATCAAAATTATCATCCTACACCAGCTAGAGAAGAAAGAGGTTCCATGGGATGTTTTCATTAGTCACCCAGACTTCTCCACTGTTCCTCCGGTCCATATATCTCCCACCCCACCTATTCATCGCCCCGTACCTTTGTCCAGCAGGCCTACTCCTAGAAGGCTCAAGATTACTATAGAACAGTCAGGACAACATGAAGAAGAAGGACATGAACAGGTAGAAAAAGAAGAGGACAAACATGAAGAAACTGATGAAGACCAGCAGCATGATTTTGATGGTCAGGGGCAGCAGCTTGAGCCACAAAGTGAGCATGAAGTTGAAACACACCAGCAGCTTGATGTTGGTGAACAGGGGCAGCAGTTTGAACAGCAAAAAGAAATAGGTGAAGAGCAGCAAATTGAAGATGAAGGGCAGCAGCAGGAGCAAGAAGAAAAGAGTGCTGAACAGTAGCATCTCAGTGAAAATGAACAGCAGGGACAATAGGAAGAGTAGTAGCTTGATATTGAAGGTCATGAACAGCAGTTTGGGCAGAAATTTGAACAGCAGCTTGAGCCACAAAATGAACAAGAAATCCAAGCACAGCAGCAGCATGATGTTGATGATCAAGGGCAACAAGAATTTGAGACAAATCAACATCATGACATTGAAGAGCAGAAGCAACCTGAAGAAGACACACAGCAGCCTCAAGGAGAGCAGCAGTTTCAAGAAGATGACAAAGGCAAAGCAATTGTGCCTCCCTCTCCTAAAAATACAAAGCCCAGCACAGCAAGAAAGAAAGGGCCTAAGGCTGCCACTCCAAAAGTAACAAGAGTTGTCCCTAGCAAAAGAAAATCGCCAAAGAGGTCTCCCACTAGCATGCCAAGAAGGAAGAGTGCAAGGTTAGCTTTCAAAGGCAAAGGGAAAGGCAAGTTAGGAGAAAGTCAAGAACAAGGAGGTGCATTGGCTGTCATTCCAATCCAAAGTGATGACAGCGATAATGAAGCCCGCATTCTTGAAAACCTTATAATCCATCGCGAGGGTCAAATTGAAGCATTGGAGAATGACCTTCATCGGGCAAAGACCTTCAATCATTTTTTGGAGATCCAAAATAAACAAATGAATGTCCATATGGCTGTCCATGAGGCACGAGCAATCAAATACAAGAATGAGGCTGCTAAAGCACAAGTAAGGATAGAGGAGCTCATCGGTGAGTTTGATGAAGATGAAGAAGAAGACCAGCCTAGGCAGAAGAGGCCTAGAACCATAGGGCTTAAAAGAGCCCTGGAAAAGCAAAGGGAAGAAGAACAGGCCCATCTTCAATCCTTTCCCCTCATTGCACTACTTGAGCAAGAAATTGAAGAAAATAAGGAGGCATGGCTAGAAAGAGCCAATAAACACTTGGAGATGAAGCTTGAAAAGGAAAACAGAGACCTGGAGCTACAAAGGAAGATGACACAACACTATCAAAAGTTGAATCAGTTTGCCCGGCGCAAGCTAAAGGCCACCCAAGAGAAACTGAAGGAAGAAAAGAGGAAGCGCCCGGCACGGAAAGAGAAGAAAGGCATATCAGCACTTGACATTTTGGCTTCAGCTTCGGAACATGTTGCTAAGGACTCCTGAGGGTCATGCACACCAATTTTGCGCCCATTTTGACAACTTTTGGTTTTTTGGCATTTTTGAGTTTTTGATCAAAAACTCATAAATTCGCCATTTCATTTTGAGGATTCATCAAGGGAGGATAATGGTACCATCAGATGCCATAATTTCATGAGCATGTCCTCGTCGATTTTCAGAGCATTTGGAGATCATTTTCCCCTTCAAAACAGTGAAAAAGGCTCGCATTTTGCACACTCTGCCCGGTCTATCAGCAAACTATTATTTTTTGGTTTTTTACACACAGGTGCAGATTTGGAGGACTTTTGGGCATCGGATTGAAGAAATTTTAGTTGCACCGGAAAGTAGACACTCAGAGCTTTCCAACGAGCTATCATGAGCTTCATTTCGACACCAGGAAGGCTGCCAAATGTTTCCGTAAAGTCAGGGGACCTTTTTCTGATGTAAATTTGAAATATTTTTGTAATTTTTGAACCTCTAAAATCTGCTTTTTCCAAATGTGTGTTTAGCTATTTTTACACTTGGAAAATGATGAAAATTCAATTAAATTCCCTTTTTTAGCAATTTTTAGATATTTTATGAGATATTTTTGTGCCTTGGGCTTTGCAAAGCCTCAAGGACAAGTTTAGATATTTTGATTAGGCCAATGAGGATGGAAGTTGAACCATGAGGTTTTCCTCACTTGAGCCTATTTATTCCACAAGATCTCATTGTAAACAAGGCTGAACTTGAGAAGAGAAGCAATATATTGGTCATATGAGCTTTGAAGGAAATACTTGTGTTATGCTTTTGGATTGACTCTTGGATGTTCTTGGATAAATGAAGAAGGATTGTTGATGGATTCCATGACTTGGTAGAATGGTATAGTGTCTCTTGCTTTGTTGTTGTCTTCTAGTTTTCATTCATGATACATGTTTCTTGCTTGCTATAGATCAGTAGAGAATAAATTTGAGATATGCCCATGAAGGCACCTCAAATTTCCTGAATCTTCATAGCTTTTATGTTTTCTTCTTCCTTAGTCATACTAAAGAATTCTTAAATGCTCTTTAGTAACTTGAGGACATTGTTGCTAGTTTCATTCATAGTTCTATGCATGTTAAGTAGGATGTATGGTGTGCCCTGCTTACCTACGACTTTCCATAGTCCAATCCATGAAACTAGCTCTTTGACTGATTAGATTATCATTTTGTTTGAACCAAGGAGGCCTAGTCCCGATCTAGCCCTTTCCCTAAAACTATGAAAGCTTGTTTGTCAAAGTGCCCAATAACTTAAAGACTGTGTTTAGGCGTTCTGGCATAGTGTTTTGAGTTGTTAGTCCATCTTATGTGTTTTTCCCAAAGTCTGATAGCCATTTCCCAAAGCTAGAGGGTCTTATACTTCTATGCATGGCTTGAATGTTTATTTCTATGTATTATTTAGCTTGTAGTTACATTTTGCATGATTAATGGCTTGCCATACCATGTTTATGTCTGCTATCAAACTAGTTATGCTTGAAATCCTTCGTCTTTCACAAACTTAATGTCCATTTACTCCATTTTTCCCAAAGATCCTTTCTACCTTGAATCAAATCGGCCCTACAGCAGCCTTGTATCATCATCTTATAGCTTTCTTGACCTTTTGACCCCATAGCCCAGTTAATCTAACATCTTGTTATCTATTTTATATCTTTGATCAGTTTCATCCCTCACAACTTAAAAACTAAAACCCAAAAAACCTACTTCATAACTAGCCTAAAATCAAAACACAAATAAGCAAACACACAGATATCCCTTACGCATATAGAGAGAGCCCTCGAGTCTGTGATCTGGAGGTCCTTGGCCCATGTCGGCAAGCATGCAAGCTCCACACCAGTTTAACCGCCCAAATCACTTGACCCTATCAGCAATCATCTTCGAGATTTGAAGTGCATCTTCCAACGCAAGTCAATAGTATGGAATTTCACTTAACCAAAAATCACATTAAGTGAAGGAAATTTTTTTGGATTCATAGTGTCAAAATCTGGAATTCACATTGATCCTAATAGAATCAGAAGATAGTAACAGTCCAAGGCCTAGAGTAATTTTGCAACCTTTTTACCATTTCACAAACAAGCCTTTCCTCAAAGACTATTCTAAAGGAAATCTGTAACTTTTGAGTGAGGTTTAGTGGTGTTAAACTAAGTTGCAGAATAGAATTAGGAGCTGGTTTTAGAGTAGAGATCTTATGATGTTACCAATGTTCTTTTTCAAATATATCTCAACAAACCTTTGATCATGGATGAGATGTTGTATCATTGTGAGTGGATTGTTTAATTGTTTAGTTAGGAGAATTTCTACACTTAGCTGCCAATTCCTCAAGCTCTTCCAAAATATCCTTAATGAATGGATTGGACAAGTTAATTTCATGTTGTGATTCATTTTCTTGAAGTCATTATCAAGCTTTGTATTTTTGCTAAGTCATAGTTTAGGTTTGGTTCTATCTCAGTATTTGCATTTGTCATTTGTCATCAACAAATTAGGCTTCACTCTGTTTTTAACCAGTAGCTTCTTTCCACTAGCATTTAGTTCTTTTCCTTGTGAACATAAAACCATCAAAAGACCAAAAACATCATAAAACACTAAACACAACGCGATGAGGGGGGGGGGGAAACACCTGAAGGAGGCACATGATTGCTTCCTTAATGATTTACCAGCACTGGTTGACATTTAATGAACTCATTGGAGACTAAGTTGAATATTTTGACATCCAAGGCACCCACCTAGAAGGCTACAACCTTCTCTCATTTGGCTACTCTCCTGGAAGGCTTCCCCTGAACATAACACCGGTTTCTGCGGCGAACTTCTACTTCCAAAATGAAGGCTTCAACCCTCAGACTCACCGGATTCATATGTTTTCTTCAGCAGACATGCACTAGCTCTTCATCGTTTCTTCGTTCGTCATTCAAGACCAGAGGTTCATTCAGATTTTTCAGTTAAGAACAGAGTTCGCCCATCCAGACATTCCTTCGAGAGCTTCATTCATTCATCACCCTTATGCATGCACATGTTCTTCATAATTGCGTTAGTCGATCTGATCATCATATTTACAGGTGCACCATCGATTCAAATATATCTAGGTTTATTCATACAGATATCTCCAAAGGAGACTCGTTTATTATCAACCCTCGCACCCACACCCTTATCCATAATTCTCATCACTTTATATAGTTTACGCTCTTATTGAAACCATGGGTCAAAACCATTCAATTACTAATGGTATTCATATTAAAATTCGAGCCAAATCAATCTTCGTTCTTCTATACACGAAATGTCCCAAAGGTATTATTTTCTCTGCCAAGTAATATTTCAATAAAACTTTGAATCAAATTTCATTCTTTGACCCTAGGCCCACATCGCAGTCGGCGGATCGGCGGTGTCAAACAAAACTTGCGATTGTGATTGATCAAACAGACGCGATGACCACATAAAACATGGCTCATAGCGCAATCGGGGCACACAATAGAAAAGTTCTGATTGCAATCAGAACACGGATGCGATTAGCAATAAACTGTGGCATATAACTCGATCGGGTCCGGCCTTTGATCGGAGCACATAACAAAACTCCGCCGATTGAACCTTGCGATTCAAGACTTGCAATTCCATTAAAACATCGCCACGTGGTCAAGTGGACCCATGGGCCTTCGCTGTTGTGGAGGGGGTGATTTATATAAGGTTTGGTTGTATGTTTTATATACAGCCGTTCCATTGCGGAACTCTACACATCCACAAGACATTTGATTATTGCGATTGGCGATTGCAATTGGATCGCATCGCAAATCTTCATATCAACAAGACACTACACCAAAATAACTTTGCTATTCTGATTGGCATATAAATGGTGGGGATCACTTGTCCCGCCAATTCACAAATAAAAGGAATTTTGCCTGATTAAACAAATTTCCCATTCTGGTTGTTGAGGGCTTTAAAATCTCGAAATGATTGTCTTTAATAAATCTTCTCCTCCGTAGTTCAGATCTACGGGAAATCTTCATTCCTCCTGCACAACGGCTACGCCCATCACCTGTTAATTCTCTTCTGTCATTTGTGGCTGCGGCCCATCAAGATTTAATTCTCCTTCATACGGATTTCTCCAAGCTTCTTCAATACAGAGTTTTGTGCACTCAAAACTCTGATTCTGCTGCGTTTTACTTTTTTCTCCTTCTTCCCAAGGCTTTGCCAATTCCTTTACCACATCCTTTGCCATATCCTTTGCCATCAATGACAATATTTCCAAAAATCTCCCCCTTTGGCATTGATGGCAATATTCTTCCGCTGATTGTCTTATAGAAGCCCTTTGTTGCTTTTCCTTTCCCTTTGGCATCAATGGAAAAGAGTTGACATTTCCATGCTCCTTCTGAGATCATGCTGCATCTTTATAATATATCAAGGCCAATAGTGCATCCTTTTCATAAGACCAATGCTCCCCCTTAGCCTGTGCATTCAGAGATGCCCAACTACATCTCGAAACCAATTTAGTCTTCTGTAATTAAGTAGACTTGATCCTATGCATGGAAGAGACTACTCCCAGTTTCAGTTTGAGATATTCGAACGCTTCCATGGGTAGAGGTTTGGTAAATATATCCACAAGTTGTTCTTTGGAGGAAACATATTCTAATTTCACCTTTTTCTCAAGCACTTGTTCTCGTAAGAAGTGATATTTGATGGGAATGTGCTTGGTTTTGGAATGCATAACAAGATTATTTGAGATACTGATGGCACTTGTATTATCACACATAATGGAGATAGGGGATGAACATTTGATTTGAAAATCTTGTAGGGTTTGCATCATCCAAAGAAGTTGAGTGCAACATGATGCTGCAGCCACATATTCAGCTTCTGTTGTAGATAAGGCAATGGAGCTTTGCTTCTTGCTGAACCAAGATACTAACCAAGACCCCATAAATAATGCACCACCACTAGTGCTTTTCCGATCATCAATACTTCCAGCCCAATCTGCATCAGTGTATGCATGAAGAGTAAGTTCAACATTCTTTGGGTACCATAGTCCAAAATCTTGAGTTCCTTGTAGATATTTGAATATTCTTTTCACAGCCTAAAGATGAGACTCTTTTGGATTAGCTTGGAATCGTCCAACAATCCCGACTGCATGCATGATGTCTGGTCTTGTCCCAGTGAGATAAAGTAGACTTCCTATCATAGATCTGTATTCTGGTTGATTTACAGTGGGGGAATCATCATTAGAACTGAGATTACATCCGGTTATCATTGGTGTACTTACAGGTTTGCAATTTTCCATGCCATACTTCTTCAGGATTTGCTTGAGGTACTTTGCTTGTGATAAGAATATACCATCTGTTGCTTGTTGCACTTGCAGGCCAAGAAAGAATGTTAGTTCCCCAAGTAAAGACATTTCAAATTCTTGCTGCATATCAGAAGCAAATTTCTGACTCATAGACTCTTCATTACTTCCAAAAATGATATCATCAACATATACAACCACGATCAATAGTTTGTCATTTTCAGTTTTTGTGTATAAGTTGCTATCAGCAGACCCTTTTGAAAATCCTTGTTGATGAAGATATTTGTCAAGACGATAGTACCATGCCCTTGGAGCTTGTTTAAGACCATATAGAGCCTTTTTAATTCTACAAACAAGTTTTTCATCATTTCCCAAAATGAATCCTTCTGGTTGTTCTATATAAACTTCTTCTTCTAGATCACCATTGAGAAAAGGAGATTTAACATCCATTTGATAAACTTTGATTTGTTGGAAGCTTGAAAAAGCAAGAAACATTCTTATGGCTTCAAGTCTAGCTACAGGAGCAAAAGTTTCTTCAAAGTCTATACCTTCTTGTTGATCATACCCCTTGCAAACAAGTCTAGCTTTATTTCTTATAACATCCCCATTCTCATTTAACTTATTTTTGAATATCCATTTAGTTCCAATGACATTTTTGTCATGAGGTCTTGGTACTAATTCCCAAGTGTGATTATTTTCAATTTGATCGAGCTCTTCATTCATGGCTTGAATCCAACAGTCATCTTTGCTAGCTTGACTAACACTGTGAGGTTCAATACTGGACAGAAATGCCAGATTGCTAGAATATCCCATAAGAGTTCTTCTTGTTTGTACACCTGATCCCTTTTCTCCGAAAATTTGAGATTCTGGATGATTCTTTTGAACATATATGGAGGGAGCCTTTTCAGACAAACCATCTTCGGGTTCTTCACTGGGTTCACTATTTGTATCATTACTATTTGATGTAGAAGGATATGTGTCATCATCATCTTCATCTGTAGTTTGCTTTTCTTCTTTTGGAGCTGCAGAAGACTCATCAATAACAACATCAATACATTCAACAATCTTCCGAAGTATTTTATTGTAACATTTATAGGCCCTACTCCTAGAGGAGTATCCAAGAAATATCCCTTCATCTGCTCTGGGTTCAAACTTGCCAAGTTTTTCATCATTATTCTTGATGAAGCATTTGCTTCCAAAAATTCTAAAATGTTTTATAGTGGGGGTATTACCATACCAAAGTTCATATTGAGTTTTATCACTATTTACACGAACATGTGCCTTGTTGAGAATGTTTATTGCTGTATGTGCTGCTTCTCCCCAAAATGTGTCAGGTGTTCCGGAATCATCCAGCATAGCTGTAGCCATTTTTTGAACTGTTCTATTCATTCTTTATGCAACACCATTTTGTTGTGGAGTGCCAACTACAGAAAACTGTCTTTTTATGCCATGTTGTTCAAAAAATTCAAGAAATTCATCTGATGTATATTCTCCTCCTCGATCAGATCTGAGACATTTTATTTTTAGATCTAATTCATTCTCAACTACTGCTTTGAAGATCTGAAATTTCTCAAATGCTTCATCTTTGTGTTTAAGCGGCCCAATCCAACACATTCTAGAAAAGTCATCAATGAATAAGATATAGTATTCTTCACCACGTGGTGAATTTTTCCTCATAGGTCCACATATGTCAGTATGGATGAGTTCAAGAGGCTTACTTGATGATCCTTCCTTGGCATTAAATTGTACTCTGGTTTTCTTACCGAATTGGCAGGATTTACATATGATATTTTCAGGTAGAGAAATATTGGGAAGATCACGAACAGCTTTAAGTCTGCTTGATTTGTTGATTTGAGAGAAGCTCAGATGCCCCAACCTTCTATGCCATAGCCAATTTTCTGAAGATTTACTCAAATAGCATTGTTCTTTGGGGTTCTTCAATATATACAGGTTGTTTGGAGTTCTTTTTCCTTTTATAATTGCTTTTACCATTGAATCCATTTTGTTATTTTGAACTAAATACAACTTCAATTCCTTGATCACACATTTGACTTACACTTAACGGGTTATGATTTAATCCATCCACATACATAAATTCATTTTCTTTCACATTTTATTTTTGAAAAACAAACCCTTTTCCCTTAATGACCACAGGAGTATCATTTCCAAATGTAACATTCTTCTTTTTTTGTAAAGCACTATATGATAGAAGTTTGTTTTTGTCACCTGTCATGTGCCTTGGCTTGTCCAACATCGTGTACCATTGTTAGTTTTCTTTGTCTTCTGATAATACTTTGATTTCTTTGTAGTTATTACTGCATACTTTGGAGCTTGAAGGAACATGTTCTTTTGGCTGAATTTTGCTCCTGCATTCGGATTCTTCATGGCCAAATTTATTGCAATAAGCACATTCAACTTTATTTTGAAGAGGAGAAAAGTTGTTATAGGTATTCTTCTTTGTTTCAATATCAATCCTTTTCTTTCTTGCTTCTCTTGTCATGATGGTTTTATATGCAACACATTGAACAACTTTATGACCAAAATTGTGACATGAGAAACATTGTCCATTGAAGAAGAAATTTATGCGATCATAAAATATTCTATATGAATTTACTTGTTGATTGGTGTTTCTTTGAAATACATTCCTGTTAGTGTTCTTTGAATTGAGATGATCATGCTTTACCTGTAAATATTCTTTATTCCCTTGCTGAGTGGCAGCATGTTGTAAACCAATTGTAACTGCTTTTAGATAATCTGGTGCTGAAGCCTGAGAAGATTCTCCGATATATCCAAGACCTATCTTTATAAGAGGAGAACGTTGTACCTTGATAATCTCATCTAAGGTTTCAAATCCTTTATCAAATCTAAGATTCAGAGTCTTTACTTTCTCAAGTTCTTTTCTTAGACTTACTACTTCACACTCTAATTTCTCATTGTGTTTCTCCTTTTCTTCAAGCTGATTTTTCAGAGTTTCTATGATTATTTTACTCTCTTCTAGGCAGATTTTGAGTTTATTGTTTTCATCAAAAAAATCACTGTCTTCTAGAGCATCCACAAAAGTATCATTTTCTTCTCTAGATTCCTTTTCAAATGCCATGAGAAGTCTAAGATCTTGTTCACATTCTTCCTCACTATCAGACAACCCATCACTGTCTTCATGAGTATAGTAACTCTTTCTAGTGCTAAAACGATTCCTATTCCTTCTTGCTACTTCCTTCCCCTTTTTATGTGTTTCTTTATAAGGACACTTAGCAGCATAATGACCAACTCTTCCACAATCAAAACATTTGAAAGGAAGCTTACCTCTGAACCGTCCTGTGCCAAGTTGAAGTTTCTTTATGAAGTTTATCTCATCTTCTTCTGAGATATATCCTGATCCTTCTGTTATTTGTACTTCCTTCCCTTTTGTAGAAGTTCTAAAGACTGCTTCTTTGACTTTAGATGGTCCTCCTCTTCTCATTTAATATGCAGTTAGTATGCCATGAAGTTGTACCACAGTAAGATTTTGAAGATCTTGCTTTTCTTCAAGAGCTGAAACTTTTGACTCAAATTTTGCTGTTAGAGATCTTAAGATTTTCTCAACCAAAGTAGATTCAGTTATTGTTTCTCCCAGATTTCTCATGCAATTTACAATATCATCAAGACGTAGAAAGAAATTTGCAATGCTTTCTTCATTAAGCATTTTTAGATTCTCATATTGAATTCTGAGAGTTTGAAGTTTAGCACTTTTTACCTTTGCATCACATTCATAGCTTAGAATGATTTTGTCCCATATTGCCTTTGCAGTATTCAGCTGCATGACTTTGACAAATTCTGATTCAGTGAGACTTCCCAATAGAGCATTGACCACCTTTGCATTTGTTTCATAGTTCTTTCTTTCAGTTGGATCCGTTGGCACTGTAGCTGGATATTGATATCCTTGTTCAACAATTGCCCATACATCTGCTCCCAGAGACTGAAGATAGGACCTCATCCTTGTTTTCCAAAAGATTAAGTTGTTTCTGTTGAAGAGAGGAGGCCTGATAGATGTTGTTCCATCTTGATTGCTCATTTTGATTGATCTTCCTTCTAGTGGCTAAGCTTTTTCAGAAGGACCTGCTTCAATACCAATTGTTGGGAAAAATACTGAGAGGGGGGGGGGGTGAATCAGTATTTAAGGCTGAACAATTTTTCTTTCTTTTCTCTTAAAACCATATGTTATAATACTGCATCCAACATGAATGTCCAGATATCCTATTATGTCTTTACTTAGAGCATTGCATCAGATAAGCATTAACCATGAACAAAATTAACAGAAAAAACCATCAAACATGAACCACACATATGGACACCAGGATTTAAGGTGGAAACCCAATTTGGGAGAAAACCACCGCTGCTATAATCTCAACCTTCAATATTTTATTATAGAGAAAACTTCTTACAATATATGCTGGTGCAGACTCTTACCAGCACGCAGGCACCCTGAAGTTCTTCTCTCGTTTACCGGCCCTCTCTGAAGGCAACCCCGAACCTGCTAGTTTCTCCGCTTCTACTTCCAAAATGAAGGCTCCAACCCTCAGACTCACCGGATTCATATGTTTTCTTCAGCAGTCATGCGCTTGCTCTTCATCGTTTCTTCATCCGTCGTTCAAGACCAGAGGTTCATTCATATTTTTCAGTTAAGAACAGAGTTCGCTCATCCAGACATTCCTTCGAGAGCTTCATTCATTCATTACCCTTATGCATGCACATGTTCTTCATAATTGCGTTAGTCGATCTGATCATCATATTTACAGGCGCACCATCGATTCAGATATGTCAGGGTTTATTCATACAGATCTCTCCAAAGGATACTCGTTTATTATCAACCCTCGCACACCGCTTCTTCATAATTCTCATCACTTTATATAGTTATCGCCTATATTAAAACCATGAGTCAAAACCATTCCGTTGTGGTATTCATATTAAGATGAAATGGTCAATCTTCGTTCTTCTTACAAAATGTAGGTATTATTTTCACCGCAGTAATAACAATAGCTGAATCAAATTTCATTCTTTGACCCTGGGCCCACATCGCAGTCGGCAGATCAGCGGTGTCAAACAAAACTTGCGATTGTGATTGATCAAAAGGATGCGATGACCACATAAAACATTAATTGCGTTAGTTGATCTGATCATCATATTTATAGGTGCACCATCGATTCAGATATATCAGGGGTTTATTCATACAGATATCTCCAAAGGAGACTTGTTTTTCATCAACCTCGCACCCTTTCTTCATAATTCTCATTCCTTTATATAGTTTTCACCCTTATTAAAAACCATGGGTCAAAACTAATGGTATTCCTGGACGGTATTACCCTTACGTACCTCTATGATTTCTTTTAATTTATTTATCAATTTAAAGAAATTGATAAATAAATATATTTATAAATTTTTAACCCTTCGGACTTTATAAAACATCCAATGCTTTCAAACAAATTAGCCTTTGACCCCCAGGGCCCACAATTACAGTCAGAAGACCAATCAAATTCTGCTGCGTAAGTCATCATTACGTCACTGCGGGGGCTCTTGTGGTACGGATGAAACCTTTTGGCTGGTGCCCCCGCACTTAATCTCCACCGTTGATCTCTGGTCAATGCTTGATTGCTTGGTCAACTGCGGGGGAACACCTTTCCTGATTTTTAAACCTTTACACTGCCCCTGTAACATTAATTTTAATCAAATTTCAGTAAAATTTTAACCCGAACTTCAATCTTCAAACAAACGAGATTTCATTCTTTGACCCCGGGCCCACATCGCAGTCGACGGATTGGCGGTGTCAAACAAAACTTGCGATTGCAATTGATCAAATGGACGCGATGATCACATAAAACATGGCTCATAGCGCAATCGGGTCCGAACTTTGAACAAATGCAATCGGGGCACATAATAGAAAAGTTCTGATTGCGATCAGGACACAGATATGATTTGCACATATTAACTCTGGCATATAGCAGGAGCGGGTCCGCCACTTCAATCGCAGCATATTACGAAAGGCGTGCGATCAATCGGAAAGTTCCGATTATGATTAAGATCTCGTACGCGATTGAACCTATTAACTCCATCGTATAACGCCATCGGGTCCGCCAATTTCAAGATGCAATCGGGCCCAACACTTAAGATCTTCTGATTGCGATTGGGAACTCAGATGCGATTAGCAATAAAATGTGGCATATAAATCGATCAGGTCCAGCCTTTGATCGGAGCACATAACCAAAACTCCGCCGATTGAACCTTGCGATTCAAGACTTGCGATTCCATTAAAACATCGTCACGTGGTCAAGTGGACCCACGGGCCTTCGCTGCTGTGGTGGGGGCTATTTATATAAGGTTTGGTTGTATGTTTTATATACAGCCGTTCCATTGCGGAACTCTACACATCCACAAGACATTTGATTATTGCGATTGGCGATTGTGATTGGATCGCATCGCAAATCTTCATATCAACAAGACACTGCACCAAAATAACTTTGCTATTCCGATTGGCATATAAATGGTGGGGATCACTTGACCCGCCAATTCAGAAATAAAAGGACTTCCGCCTGATTAAAAAAATTTCCCATTCTGGTTGTTGAGGGCTTTAAAAGCCCGAAATGACTGTCTTTAATAAATCTGCTCCTCCGTAGTTCAGATCTACGAGAAATCTTCATTCCTCCTGCACAATGGCTACGCCCATCACCTGTTAATTCTCTTCTGTCATTTGTGGCTGCGGCCCATCAAGATTTAATTCTCCTTCATACGGATTTCTCCAAGCTTCTTCAACACAGAGTGTTGTGCACTCAAAACTCTGATTCTTCTGCGTTGCACTTGTTTCTCCTTCTACCCAAGGCTTTGCCATTTCCTTTACCACATCCTTTTCCATCAATGACAATATTCCAACATTTTTCAGAGGAAAATCTATGAAGAAAAGCTTAGGATGCTGTCGCGACATGACTGCTATTTAAGAGGCAAGGATGCAATCTGTCAAACCCTCCGAAGTAATTCAAAAGGCAGATTTTTGTAGATGAAAATATTTATGATGAGGAAAAAAGGATCAGTAGAAGATCAAGGAATACAGTGTCCGGTATTGAAGAATTTAAATTCCAATTCAAGGTTTGAAGGCCGATGGTACCCAGCACAAAAAACCATGCCCCCCAGATTTTATTTCAGCCAAATTCTCTTAGGGCAAGTACAGAATGTTGGTGTGATTTTGATTTTTTCTATGCTCCTGAAGAGATTTTCTACCCAGTGCATTTACTTCATGGAGCTGGCCACAGAGTACATGCAGTATTTCATGGCCGTCAAATAGTATGGGCGCGAATGTTTCCGCCATTTTGTTTTAATGAAACAATTAATTGTTTCCACCTACTTCTTTTATGAGTTTTTCTTCTTCTTCCTCTATAAAAACCAGGAAGAAAGACATTGTAGAGGTTCTAGACTGTTATCAGAAAATTGTGCAGTGAAAGGCATTTTTTGTATACATCTTGTAAAGCTTCTGTATGAAGGCTCAGAGCCCGTAGGGTCTCAGTGAGGAGGAGTTCTATCTGTAATGAGGATTCTGGTCTTTGGTATTTCACAGTATGTAACTTTCTCTTATGTGTTTAATATAAAATTTCATTTCATCCACTTTCTTGTATCATGTTTTGGAATGCGAGTGGCTCACTGGTTTGGTAAGGATTCATCCTAGTTGATTCCCATACTTAAATCAGTCAAGCGCTTTAAATATGGCTCATGCATGATATACTGTTCCATATTCATCTCAACCATCTTTCTGCTATATTAGTTGCTTTGGGAGGGTGCTTTTAAAACGCCATTTTCATGTATGGATTCTTAGATTGATAAGCCCATATATGGTTCTGTTGTGTATCTGGGTATCAACCCAATGTTGACTAGTATCTTCTTAACTTTTCTTTCACCGCATTCACTTTCTGATATTTGATTTCTGTGGCATATTACTTGAACCAGCCCTCTTTGCAGTAAATTGTCTCTTAACTGTCTGATGCTTTAATATTGGAGCTTTGCATTGTGCCTCTGCAACATTACTTTCCCTGTGACAGTTTCTGTGATTTCTGGTCCCATTTTAAATCAATTTCCTTGTTCTACAAGAGATAGCAGGAGAGCCTTTTGGATTGACACCCAAGTTATATTATGTGCTCCTTGCTATGATAAGATGTCCTAGGCACTAGTCTATGGCAACTCTAGACTGTCTCTAGGAGAGACAATATCTGTCAACAACATCTTTCTGGCGCCGTTTCCGGGGACGAATTTAAGAATAACAGTTTCCCTGGGCCTCGACAAATCATATTCACTCTCTAATCAGGTGAGCACAGAGAGTTGAAGAGTTGCATATCTCTCACCTTGGCGAATCCACTGTTGTTTATCAGATAAATCTATTTGTAGTCCTGGCTCCTCGTAAGCCACATCTGAGGTCAGATACATCACAGTCAAAGATGCCTTCAGTGTCTGACCCAGAGAATATTATACATAGAAAAAGTTGGAAAGAAAAGAAATCAGCCCGTGTTGAAATCCCTGAGTTTTCCATAGAAGATTATCCATCTTCTTCTTCTCAATAAATTCTAGTAGAAAATCCCGACTCCACTGAGGAAAATCCTGAATATTACTCAGATAGCCCACCCAGGGGAAGTGCTAGAACCAAAGAGAACTTTGGTCCTACCCTTGAGGCCGAAGACGTTAAAGAAGTTACAGAGGTAGCCCCTGTTAATCGTGAATTGTTTCCATCTACATCTCAGGCTGCTGTACAGTATATTCCTATTGTTATCCATACTCCACTCCCACCTCCTCCTCTTCCTCCATTTGTACATCAGATTGTTGCACAACCCCCACCTCCTCCAATGGAAAATGTTCCTGCCTTCTTGCTGAATAAATATGCTCCCCTGGCATTACCTCAAGTGCTGAATGATATGCCCCAAGATTATTTAAAGATATTGCCCAGATTCACTGGAGAAAATGAAATTGATGCTCAAAAACATCTTGAGACTTTCTGCTCTTTTGCATAGAACTTTAATGTTGAACATTTAGATGTGGTCTTAAGACTGTTTGTGCAATCTCTGGATGGTGAAGCCAGAAAATGGTTCAAGACATTGGGAAACCGTTCCATAACCACTTGGGATGATATGGAAAATACTTTTCTCAGAAAATGGGGAGAAAAGAAAGATCATGGACAGTGTCTTACTGAGTTCAATACACTCAAGAAGAAACATAATGAAGGGGTGTCGGAATTTATCAAGAGATTTAATAAGTTATATCTAAACCTCCCTGCAGATATGAAGCCTCATCAGAACACTGCTAAAGTTGTTTTCATAGCAGCCTTTGACTCAGATTTTGGTTTCTCTCTCAGGGAAAGAAAGCCTGCCACCCTAGATGATGCTTAGTCAGATGATCTTGAATTGGAAGAAAACTTTTCTTCCACTGGGAAATTAAAAGGGAGAGCTAAACAGGATACCAGAAGAAGAGGTAAAGAGGAAGTATCAACTTCTAATCAGGATAAAGATTCAGATAAAATTGAGGAAATGAGTAAAATGATAAAGAATATTTCTAATAAACTGGTCAAGCTTGAATTGGAGACCAAGAGCTCAGCTTCCAAGAACTTTTAGAACGCTCCAAACAGGGGTTACAATCCTCAGTATAGAAAGCCACCCCTGCAAATATTGTCAAGGGAAGCTAAGGAGCAACAGGATCAGGTACCACACCCATTGTACCTGGAAGGCCCAGTAGATGACTCCACTGATGATGCTGCCTATGAACTGCAAGATGCAAATCTTGCCTTTTCAAAAAATGATGAAATAGAATGCCCGTTGCAAGAAGAAGAAGAAGAGATTAGAGACACAGAAGATGCAGAAATTGATCACTATTGCAAACAGTTTAATGATTTCATGCAAGCACATTTCAATAGGAGATATGACCTCAGATCTTCTAGGAAGAGGACTCGCACTCAAGATCAAGAAGAGGAGCCACTCCAAAAGGAAGAATCCGCTCAAAAGGAGTCAACAATGAAAAAAGTCACAGACAAAGGTAAGAGTCCTATAAAAAAACCTTTACAGTCTAATGATCAAATTCCTTCTTCTTCAAAAGTAGTCACTCCTCCTACTGTTGAGTCTGTATCAAAAGAAGTTAAACCTTTAGCTGAAAAATAAAGAGTCAAAAGAAGTTGTAATAGAAAAGCCCCCTCTTGTTTTCAATTTGCAAAAAGAACTTGAGAAAGTCAAAATCCCATTCCCTTTGACTGAACTGTTGAAACAACCTGCATATCAATCTCAGGTCACTTCTTTATTGTTCCCTCCTGAAGCACCAATAATTCCAGACAGTCTTAATCTTCAAGAAGAAAGACCCATGGTAATTTTTGGCCCACGTGTCGAGGAGATAGACCCCTCTACTCCTCCTTTCTATGTGTCTCTAGTGACTCATGACCTGCTGTTACACAATTGTATGTTAGATTCTGGAGCTTCCCACAATCTTATGCCTTTGTCAGTCATCGAGCAACTAGGACTACAAATCACGCGTCCATATAAAGACCTCTATTCATTTGATTCTAAAAGAGTTAAATGCTTAGGGATGATCAAGGATTTGGTAGTCAATCTGGCCCAAATTCCAGCAAAAAGTGTAGTAATGGACATTGTGGTAGCTGACATCCCAGCTCGTTTTGGCATGTTGTTGTCAAGGTCATAGGGAACAAAAATTGGGGGGTCACTCAATATGGATTTAACCTATGCCACTATCCCTGTTTTTGGTGGCCAGGAGAGGAGGCTATACAGAGAAACCAGATTTGTCAAAATGGTGACCAAGGCTGACAGCTCAGAGAATTCACCAGTCTACAGCAAAGACAGAGATTTCTCATGTTTGATGTTAGAAGAAGATCAAAATTATGCTCATGAACCTTCCTTCTGTCAAATCAAGACTGAGCAGCCTTTAGAAAACCGTGAAGCAGGAGTATGGACCCTACATTTTGATGGAGCAAATTCAAGAGAAGGTAATGGGGCTAGAATATTATTAATCTCTCCTACAGGAAAGTGGATCCCACTGTCTTTTAAATTGGAATATGAGGCTACTAATAATGTGGCTGAATATGAAGCACTACTATTGGGACTGCAGGCAGCCAAGAGCATGGGCATACAATGTTTAAATTTTCTAGGAGATTCTGAGCTGGTGGTCAAACAGATCAGAAATCAATGTCAAACCAAGCACCCTCGATTGAGGGCATACAGGAATGAAGTGTGGGACATGGTGGAGAACTTATTTTCAGCATTTAATATTCAGTTCATGCCCCGGGAGCAGAATAGAATGGCATATTCTCTTGCTGTAGCTGCCAGCACATTTCGTTCTCCTCAGAATCCTCTCCTGAGGTATGAAGTCGAGGTACATTATAGGCCATCAATCCCAGATAATATCAAGCACTGGCAGGTATTTGAAGATGAGGAACAAATGAAGAGATTCCTGGAAACAGTGGGAGAATTCTCTAATATGGAGATTGATGAATGCGAAGAAGAGGAGGCTGAAGATGTCTCAGAAAATAATTGGGAAGAGAAAATGGCAGGTAGTAAAGTGCTGCAGTTGAAGGGAAACATTACACCTAGAGGGCTGGTGCCTCTAGAGAGATTATTTGATAAAAATGATGTCTCATTGCAGCCTAATAAAGTGGTAGAGGAGGATCAAGTAGAAGATCTGAATCTGGGTACTAATGCTGATCCCAAAATGGTAAAGTTATCCAAGAAGGTCACAGAGGAGTATAAAGAAAAATACCTGAAATTATTCCAATCATACAAAGATGTATTTGCATGGTCCTATCAGGACCTTAGAACTTTTGATATCAGCATAATGCAGCACAAAATTCCTTTGAGGGAAGATGAAAGACCTTATAAGCAGAAGCTCAGACAGATAAATCCTCTGCTACTTCCCTCCATTGAAAAAGAAATCAAGAAGCTGCTAAAGGAAAAAATAATTGTACCACTGAGGTACTCAGAATGGGTGGCAAATCTGGTCCCTGTTCGAAATAAGAATGGAGAAATAAGGCTATGTGTGGATTTCAGGAATTTAAATAGATCGTCTTTAAAAGATAATTATCCACTGCCTAAGATGGACCACATCCTGCAGAAAGTGGTGGGAGCCTCTAGAATGTCAATGATGGATGGATTCTCTGGTTATAACCAGGTGGATGTGTTTCAAGAAGACCAGAAGAAAACTGCTTTCACCACACTGTGGGGAACATTCATGTATGCTAGGATGCCTTTTGGGTTAATTAATTTAGAAGCCACCTTCCAAAGGGCTATGGATATTGCTTTTGTCGGGGAGCAAGATAAATTTCTGGTGGTGTACCTTGATGATATTACAGTGTTTTCAAAAAATGATGCTGAACACATTGAGCATTTACGAAGAACTTTTGAAAAATGCAGAAGGTATGGCCTTTCTCTTAACCCACAAAAGTCTTTATTTGCATTAGAAGAAGGAAAACTCTTGGGGCATATTGTAACTAAGGAGGGAGT
This sequence comes from Pinus albicaulis, assembly GCA_034641835.2. Taxonomy (NCBI): domain Eukaryota; kingdom Viridiplantae; phylum Streptophyta; class Pinopsida; order Pinales; family Pinaceae; genus Pinus; species Pinus albicaulis. The sequence continues at coordinate 1,149,707,550 of CM076578.1, forward strand.
AAGAATAGACCCTAAAAGAGTGGAGGTTATAAATAGTATTCCTCTCCCCAGAAATAAGAAAGAGGTGCAGGTGTTTTTAGGTCGCATAAATTTTCTGAGAAGGTTTATTCCTAACTATGCTGATATAGTTAGGCATATAACAGATATGCTAAAGAAGAATAATGAGGTGAAATGGTCACAAGAATCACGGGAGGCCTTTACTAGAATTAAATCTGCATTTGCTGAAGCTCCTGTGCTAGCTGGACCAGATTATGCAAAGCCATTTATGATCTTTTATTTTGCATCACCTCATACAGTAGTTGGAGTGTTATTGCAGAAAAATGAAGAGGGATATGAGAAGCCTATTGCCTTTTTCAGTCAAGTGCTTCATGATGCATAATTGAAATATAACATATTAGAGAAGCAGGCATATGCCCTGGTGAAGTCTCTTAAAGCATTTAGAACATATGTTTTGCAGTCTCACATTACTGCATATGTCCCTACAGCTGCTGTCAAAGACATTCTCATTCAGGGAGATAGTGAAGGGAAAAGAGGGAGATGGATAGCAAAGATACAGGAATATGATTTGGATATCAGACCTACTAAGCTGATAAAAGGACAGGGGCTGGCAAGGATTTTATCAGAATCAAACTACCAGGCTCTGGGCATAAATTTTTCTATGATAGAAAATGAAGAGTCTGAGAAAGAGAAAGAGCAGCAAGTTCTGGAAATGGCTACTCAGAAAGCACATACAAAGTATCTCACAAGCCCATTGTATAAAGGAATAGTAGAATATCTTTTAACACTCAGTTGTCCACCCAGCTGTGATAAATCAAAATACAGAACATTGAGGCTAAAATCACAAAAGTATATAGCTACCAATGGCCTATTATATTGGAGAGATCCTTCAAGCATACTACTATTATGCCTCACAGAAAATGAAGTGGAAAATATAATGATGGAATTTCATGGAGGAATTTGTGGAGGCCATTACAACTGGAGAGCCACAACTCATAAAATACTAAAGGTTGGTTTCTACTGGCCAAAATTATTTGGAGATGTTTTTACTTGGGTCAGAGCATGTGATAAGTGTCAGAAATTTGCTGAGACAGAAGTTGGCAGCTCTGCCCCTGATTCCAGTTCATGTAAATGAGCCATTTCAACAATGGGGAATAGATTTTATTGGAGAAATACATCCCTCATCAAGTGGACAACATAAATGGATATTAACAGCCACAGATTACTTTACAAAATGGGTGGAAGCCATACCTGCAAGGAACGCTACTGACACTGTCATCATAAAATTCATGGAAGAAAACATCATATCCAGGTTTGGCTGCCCTGCTAGAATAGTGACTGATAACGCACAAGCTTTCAAATCTGCAAAATTTGTGAATTTTTTCCAACAGTATAATATCACATTGAATCATTCTACAGCCTACTATCCACAGGGGAATGGCTTGGCAGAATCTTATAATAAAACTCTGGTGAGGGCTTTGAAGAAAACCATAAATGAGAATCAGAAGAATTGGGATTCCCAATTGAAATTTTCTCTATGGGCTAATAGAATCACCAGTAAGAGAGCAACTGGGAAATCTCCATATGAATTGGTATATGGATGAGCAGTTGTGTTTCCTGTGCAGCTGGCTTTTCCAGTGGCACGTTTCATGCAAGAAAGTTAGGAGGAACCTGATGATATGGTCAGGAGAATCAATCAACTGGTAGAACTGGAGGAAACACGGGGCCAAGTGAATCAGAGATTAACGGAGTATCAAGAGAAAATGAAACACATATTTGATCAGCATGAAAAAGATAGGAAATTGCAGATTGGAGATCTAGTTCTCAGATGGGATGTCTGGAGGGGTGAAAAAGGAAAACATGGCAAGTTCGATCCATTGTGGTTCGACCCATTTAAAATTGTGGAACAGGGAGGCAATAATACGTTCACATTGGAGAATTTACAGGGTGACCTATTGGATTCCCCTGTAAACGGCCAATTTCTCAAGCCCTACTTCCAATTCTGATTCAGGCAAAAGGTGGCCCGCTTGTATCATATTGTATATTAGTTTTTTTTTGTTTTATTGCTGTCTGAATGGTGCGAGTGTCATAATGAATCATGAAAAGGAAGGGTTTTTGAGAGCAGAGTCCACAGGGTTTACATAAGATTATGATCAGGAGGTCTGCAGGTTCTCGACATGTCCAGGGATGAACGTGTCATCCCCAGCTGGAGCCGATGTTATCCATGTCTACCCCCCTGTTGATCATTTCAGCCCCCAGTGAATCTTTGATGAGCAATCCTTCCCGGTCACGATTAACGCTACCCTTCCCGTCCCCTGAAATGCATAAGAAAGGCCACAAATACGCATTCGAAGTTATGAGAGGTTTAGCCCCTTTAGCCGTGGCCCCCTATATCTTACTGACCGCATAACTATATCTCAGGACCAAGCGTTAAGTCCCAAAGGCGCTTAAGCGTATACATCTGTCGCGCGCACCCTGGACCGTTCGATTAACCCATAAATCGATGGATCGGAGTCTTATTTGCTAAGGTGGTCCCCACGCCCATAACCACTGCTCGAAAATCGGCCTGTTTATTCCGCACCACCTTTGCTGGGCAGGCGGTATTCCCCATTGGGCCAGCGATTCCACACGCTGTGTGACAAGTGTCCCAGAGTACGATTGCAATACCGCCCTATTTCGCGCATTATCTCCCAGGCAAAGATGTGCAGCAAAATTCATATAAACCGTCCGATCTTAAGCATTCGATCCAACGGCTCTTGCTTTCCAAAGTCATGCAGCTTTTAACTCCCGTCCACGTCGCCCTTGGCCCACCTCCTCATTGCTTCTAGTTGCATTCTTCACCGTAGATTACCCTCAAAATTGGACGGTTACGATTTACTCGCCTTTGCTATTGACCAAACCCCACAGTCAGTACTCCACGTCATATGTTCCCGTCATCCTGTCATAGTACCACCTGTCCCTCCATTTTACTCCACGTGCATTCCGCCACCACGGGTCTATATTAAGTTCGTTGCTTCATTTCTAATGTATTTTCGCAATTATATTCGCCTTCTCCTCCACGACCACTCCACACTGTTACGTTGCATTCCCCACCATAGTCCCACATTTTTCACCAGTCGACCACGTAGAAGTTGTCATCCCATTCTCCCCCACCGTGTCCGCATTCTCGTGCATTGTTTTTCTAACGAGTTTATGAGTTTTGCAGGTTTACGGTGGCGGAGAAATTTCCATAACTCACCACTTCCATTGCAGAAGCCGAGGCAGCTCCAAAGGACCATTTTTCAGAGGCAAATCTATGAAGAAAAGCTTAGGAGGCTCTCGCGACATGACTGCTATTTAAGAGGCAAGGATGCAATCTGTCAAACCCTCCGAAGTAATTCAAAAGGCAGATTTTTGTAAATGAAAATATTTATGATGAGGAAAAAAGGATCAGTAGAAGATCAAGGAATGCAGTGTCCGGTATTGAAGAATTTAAATTCCAATTCAAGGTTTGAAGGGCGATGGTACCCAACACAGAAAACCATGCCCCCCAGATTTTATTTCAGCCAAATTCTCTTAGGGAAAGTACAAAATGTTGGTGTGATTTTGATTTTTTCCGTGCTCCTGAAGAGATTTTCTACCCAGTGCATTTACTTCATGGAGCTGGCCGTAGAGTACATGCAGTATTTCATGGCCATAAAATAGTGTGGGCGCGAATGTTTCCGCCATTTTGTTTTAAGGAAACAATTAATTGTTTCCACCTACTTCTTTTATGAGTTTTTCTTCTTCTTCCTCTATAAAAACTGGGAAGAAAGACATTGTAGAGGTTCCAGAATTTTATCAGAAAATTGTGCAGTGAGAGGCATTTTTTGTATACATCTTGTAAAGCTTCTGTATGAAGGCTCAGAGCCCGTAGGGTCTCAGTGAGGAGGAGTTCTATCTGTAATGAGGATTCTGGTCTTTGGTATTTCAAAGTATGTAACTTTCTCTTATGTGTTTAATATAACATTTCATTTCATCCACTTTCTTGTATCATGTTTTGGAATGCGAGTGGCTCACTGGTTTGGTAAGGATTCATCCTAGTTGATGCCCATACTTAAATCAGTCAAGCGCTTTAAATATGGCTCATGCATGATATATTGTTCCATATTCATCTCAACCATCTTTCTGCTATATTAGTTGCTTTGGGAGGGTGCTTTTAAAACGCCATTATCATGTATGGATTCTTAGATTGATAAGCCCATATATGGTTCTGTTGTGTATCTGGGTATCAGCCCAATGTTGACTAGTATCTTCTTAACTTTTCTTTCACCGCATTCACTTTCTGATATTTGATTTATGTGGCATATTACTTAAACCGGCCCTCTTTGCAGTAAATTATCTCTTAACTGTCTGATGATTTAATATTGGAGCTTTGCATTGTGCCTCTGCAACATTACTTTCCCTGTGATAGTTTCTGTGATTTCTGGTCCCATTTTAAATCAATTTCCTTGTTCTACAAGAGATAGTAGGAGAGCCTTTTGGATTGACACCCAAGTTATATTATGTGCTTCTTGCTATGATAAGATGTCCTAGGCACTGGTCTATGGAAACTATAGACTGTCTCTAGGAGAGACAATATCTATCGACAACAGGGTCAAGGTTGACCAAATCAGCAACACAATCATGGAGGTAGTGGACATAGTGGAGGACAACACAGCCATAATGGGAGGAATTCTCCATGAGAGTAACATCATTATTGAGTGGGGACAAGGGGGAGGAGGATCATAAAGAATATAAGGAAGGGGATGGAAACCATAGAAGGAATTTTTAATATTTTTTATGTATGGTATTTTATGATTTTCTGCATGCTTCAGATGTTTAGTGGAGTCTGTTGTGCTGCTAAGCACAAGGGTGTTTCCGGGCGGAAATCCCACCCTGAACCTTGGGGGAATTTGAGTACCCACTCAGGAGATGTTCCTTTGAGCTACATTCCATCATACGACATCAAGCCAATCTTCATCCACCTTCAGCAGCGTAGTCTCCTCCGGGAATTGTGCAATCTAGGAGAGCGGTTTCAGTGGAGGGTTGATAACCCAAGTTTTTGAGCTTATTTTCCTGTGAGGGGAGTAGCCCTTCATCTGAAAATTTAGTGGGGAGGAGTATCAACTATTTTCTCATCAGATCAGCCACCTCCTAGTAGTTACCGAGTTGCAGAGCATAATTCAGCCCTAGGGCTGCATTTTTCATCATGGGTATTTTGGAAACCCTTTCTGGGTTATCTTGGAATTGTGCTAGAAAGCTCAGATCTCTGATCCCAAAATTTTCTAAGCACCCTATCAGAAAATATACACATTCCTAGTTTCTAGCAGCAGTTATTTCTAGTAGGATTACATATTCATGTCATCCCAGTAGTTTATGTAGCAACATTTTATTATGTATTGATGTATAGGGTCATTTCAGGCTTGTTTTTCTTAGCTTGAGGGTCTTTTCCTCAAGATATTGTACTTCATTTTTTGCTATCATATATAATAAAATCGTTGAATGATCTACTCATGTTTTTGATGTATTTATATTTACTGCACTTTCCAGCGTTATGTTCAATATTCCTGTTTTTCCTATTTTGGAATATTACAATGGTATCAGAGCATAATCTTGGCTCAGCCCGTGGGGCACTACATCTATGTCATATGAAGAAGAAGAAACTCTTATAGAACAGGAGAAGTGGTATATTAATAGAGGTCGAAATTTTTATTACACAAACAACAAAGAAGACAAAGGAAAGTCTCCAATATCAGGAGAAATGGATGAAAAAGAGTTTCCCAAGCTTCTTCTCAAAACCATGCAAGATATTGCTAAAGAAATAAAGGGGAGGAGGGTATAAAGACAAAGGGAGACCCCAAGATGGTCTCAACATGGAGAAGGTTATGGAACTTTACATCATTGGTGTGAGAAACTGGTAATGTAGCAAGATTTCCAATGCTCTACCATGCCTACATTACTAGCAGTGGGAAATGGGGTTGGAGGACTGCAAGTGCAGGAGGCTCTTGGTGATTACTTTCTAGAATATGAATCTCAATCTCAAAGGTTCAAAGAGAATCTGAACTTCCAATCGTTCTGTCAGATCAGAGATTACAGGAGACCCCGTAATAACAATATAAGTGGAGGGTACATGTAGAATAATGATCTGTAGCATACTATGGGTAGATTATTTCTGCCTACTTTCGATGGGTCATCCAAGTGCACAACTCGGGCTTGGGTGGAAAAATTAGACATCTATTTCCAGTTGAACCAAGTACCAGAGTTGAAGCTATTAAGATAGCAGTGCTACACCTTGAAAGTGAAGCACATGAATGGTGGTTTCACGGTATATCTACATTGGGGCATGCAAGTGTGACTGCATATGCAGAATTCACCCAGAGGTTGGTAGAAATATTTGACCGAAGAGATCCAAAGCCACACTTTTTTGAGCTATATAAGCTCAAGAAGTCAGAAAATATGGGGACCTATATCTATGAATTCCTGAAACTTTCCATCATGGTGCTAGATTTATCTACAACTAGGAGAGTATACATGTTCATTGATGGAATAGCAGAACCTTTGCATGGTTTGGTGAAGTCCACTAGATCAACTATGCTCCAAGATTCCATTGAGAGGGCTAGGGACTTACAAGATGCTTTGCCAAGGGAAAGAGCTCCATTTCAGCAAAAACCCCTTTTTAGTCAAAGGGGAAATATGTGAAGGTTCCTTCCCCAAAGGAGAACTGGGGTAAATGACCTCTTAGTGATCATGTCCGAAGAGATTTGAGGAGGAGGAAGCTTTGCTTCACTTGCCAAGAACCATGGGCACCAAGGCATCGATGTGAAGCAGGGAAGGCACATTATATTAAAGTATTCTCTTGTAGTGAAGAGGAGGAAGAGGAGGAGCCGAAAGGAGACACCAACACTATGGCACTAGGAGAGGATCCATCACCACCAGGGGGTGGAAATGGAGAATTTTCTCCAATTGGAGGGGCCCTTGGATCTTTTTGGGGAGTACCCAATTATTTGACTTTGAGATTCCGAGGCATAGTTCAGGGGCAACAGGTATCAGTGTTGATAGACATTGGGGCTACCCACAATTTTATTGATGCCCAGCTAGTATAGAAGGGAGCCATACCCATAGATGATTTTGAAGGATTCTCAATTTTGGTTCTAGGAGCTAGAACCATGGAGTGTGTGAAGTATGTTCTGACATTGACTGTAACTTTGGGGACATACACTTTGACTGATTACTTATTTTTGGTCGATATTACTGACACCAATGTGATACTAGGTGTACAGTGGTTGATTACAATAGGGAAGGTCACCACGGATTGGGAAACCTTGAAGATGGAATGGACAGATAAGAAGAGCGGTAAGCACCAAATGACCAAGGGCATGCAAACCTATCCACATCAGGTTGTCTATGCACATAATATTGAGGCTAATTTGCACAGAGGAGGCAAGGGAAAATAATTTTACTCAAATATGTAGTCTTCTCTAGATCATTATTCTACAGTGTTTGGAGGCATTCCACTAGGGAGGCCACCAGACCAGAATTTTGTTAAAGGGTTCTCACAACTAGCAGCACCATTCATAGATCTAGCCAAGAGGGGAGACTTTGATGGGAAAAACACCACGTAGAGGGCCTTTGATGGGCTCAATAAGGTGATGAGAAATTTTCCGGTATTGGTATTGTCAGATTTCACCCAACCCTTTATGTTGGAATGTGATGCTTCAGGGGAGGGTGTTGGCACAACCTTGAGGCAGGTAGTCAATCTCATAACCTTTGAGCATCAGAAGATGTTTCCACATGAGAAGGTGTATTCTACATATGAGAAGGATTTGATGTCCATCATAAAGGAATTTTCCAAATTCAAGAAATACTGGGTAAACAACAATTTCCAAGTGAATATTGGCCACCACAGTTTTCAGTATTTTCTTGAGCAGAAGCAGTTGCAAGGGAGGCAACAAGTATGGGTTAGCATAATATAAACATATGACTCTAAAATTGAATACATCAAAGAGGAATGAAATATGGGATCAGATGCGTTATCACTGAGACCAATAGCATTGTCATTGATGAGTGTAGGTTCAGATTGGGAGCCCCAGTTGTTGGTGAAGTATTCCAAGGGCTGCTTCACATGTGATATGCTAGATGGGAAAGTGACCGATGAGAGGTATAGAGTGATGGATGGGGTAATCTACTACCTCGAAAGGATATTATTGACTAGATATTCTAAGCTGAAGGAGAAGATTTTTGATGTATCACATGATTCACCACTCTCATGCCACCAAGGTTTCATGAAGACATCTCGGGCCATCAGGGAAATATTCTCATGGAAGGGTCTCAAGGAGGATCTCCTCCAACACATCAGGGAGTGTGTAGTTTTCCAACAGAATAAAGGAGAGAAAAACCATCCTAGAGGGTTGTTACAGGCACTTCCTATCCTAAAAGGGAAATGGGAGAGTATTTATATGGATTTCATTACCGGTTTTCCAGTAGTATAGGGCAAGGATTGTATCTTTGTGGTCATTGATCGACTAAAAAATTACTCAAAATTATTTGCCATTTATTCAGAGTACAATGTTTCAAAAGTGGCCAAGCTCTTATTTAGAGATGTTTTCATACTTCATGGTCTTCCTAAGACCATAGTCAGTGATAGAAATAGCCACTTCAAGGGTGTCTTTTGGCAGGAGCTTCTCCAGTTGGTGTGCACTGCGTTGACACCGAGTACTAGTTATCACCCCCAGAAAAACGGTAAAACAAAGATAGTAAACAAGTAGTTGGAAGGCCACTTACGAAACTATGTTTCAGGGTAGCAAAGAGCATGGTTGCATTGGCTCCATTTGGGAGAGTATTGCTACAACACGACATTTCATATGTTGATCGGTATGTCTCCATTTCGATCTCTATATGGGTATGATGTTTATCATTTTTTGATGTGTTGTTTGGAGAAAGAAATTATCCTAGAGCCAAAGAGTGGATCCAAGAGAGTCAGGATATACTCCGTGCTCTTAAGGACAACATTTCTGCAAAGCAAAATCAACAGAAGTTGTATGCATATCGTGGTCGGGTGTAGCGACAGTTTGAGGTGGATGATTTGGTCTATCTCCATCTTCAACCTTACAAGAAATATACACTAAAGGAGAAGGGGGTTTAGAATCTTAACCTTGTTTCTATGGGAAATACAAGGTGATCCATCGTGTTGGAGAAGTAGCATATGAGTTGGAGCTCCCCATTAGGAGTAAGATCCACAAATTTTTTCAGGTCTCATGCCTCAATAAATCCATTGGAAAGCATGTAGTTGCTACTATGTATCTCCCACCTATTGATGATGAGGGCCATCTGGTTTTACATCCAGAAGCTATCTTGGATACTCCGGAGAGGCAACTAAGGAACAAGGTGATTAAAGAATATATGATTTGATGGAGGAATCTACCAGATGAGGATGCTACTTGGGAAGGAGAGAATATTTTGTAGCATCCATCCTTACAGTTTCTTGAGGACAAGCAACATTTGGGAGGGGAGGACTTTAATATTCCTAATTAGCTTTTATCTAGTTAGAACATTAAAATTTTCTTTTGTCAATAAGATAGATGAATAAGAGGGTAGAGGGACCCATAAATCTCTTTAGTAGGAATAAAACCACTTCTAATGTTAAAGTGGATCAGTGTGTCTAGTTAAATAAGTCACCCCTTGGTGTTAATGGGGGTCAATGCATGTGGATGGGGTCAAGGTTGCCCAAATGAACAATGTAGTCATGGAGTTAGTGCAGATAGTGGAGGACAACGCAGTCATAATGGGAGGAAGTCTCCCTTAGAGTAGCATCACTATTGAGTGGGGACAAGGGGAGGAGGCTCACAAAGCATATCAGGAAGGGGATGGAAGCCATATAAGGCATTCTAAATATTTCTTATGTATGGTATTTTATGAATTTCTTCATGCTTCAGTTATTTAGCTGAGTCTGTTGTGTTGTTTAGCACAAGGGTGTTTCCGGGCGGAAATCCCACCCTCATCCTCAGGGGACTTTGATTGCCCACTCAGGAGAGGTTCCTTTGAGCTACATTCCATCACCTGGAATCAGGCCAATCTTTAGCCACCTTCAGCAGTGCAGTCTCCTTCACTAATTGCACAATCCTGGAGAGCAGTTTCAGTGGAGGGTTGATAACCCAATTTTTTGAGCTTATTTTCATGTGAGGGGAGCAGCCCTTCATCCGGAAAGTCGGTGGGGAGGAGTATAAGATATTTTCTTATCATATCAGCCACCTCCCAATATTTACCTAGCTATAGAGCGTAATTCATCCCTAGGGCTGCATTTTTCATCTTGGGTATTTCTGGAAACCCTTTCTGGGCTATCTTGGAATTGTGCTAGAAAGCCCAAATCTCTGATGCCAACATTTCCTGAGCACCCTATCAGTAGATCTATGCATTCCTATTTTCCACTAGCTGTTATTTCCAGTAGGAATGCACAGTCATGTCCTCCCAGTATTTTATGCAGCATCAATTTCTTATGTCTTGATGTATAGGGTCATTTCAGGCTTGTTTTTCCTATCTTGAGTGTCTTTTCCTCAATATCTTGTACTTCATTTTCTGCTATCATATATAATAAAATGGCTCAATGATCCACTCATGTTTTTGATGTATTGATGTTTACTTCATTTTCTAGTTTTATGTTCAATATTCCTATTTTTCCTATTTTGGAATATTACAGGGGTAGTGTTCGTTTAGGGCATATTGGAGGCACTTGGATATTGCTGGTATGGTTGATTCTAAGGTTGAAATGTATTCCCATAAATATTTCCCCTCCATCCTTGGTTCCAAGTTGTTAGGTCCCTATATTACTAGTTTAGTCCCTTATTTTTATTAGTGTAGCCCCCTTATTGTTACTGTTGTACCCCTGTAACCCCAATATTGTTATTATTGTGCCCTTACATTTTTATTGTTATGTCGACTAGGATTATATTGTGGGTCCATGGAGTCCTATATATAGAAGGAGGTTTTGGTCATTTGTAACATCCAATAATTGTTCATTTATGTAATTTATTGGAGGTTTCCCCCTCGAAGTGGCTGATTTCTAAGGCGTTGATCTCTCTTTTCTTCTATTTTTTGAGTTGGATTCATAACATTTGGTATCAGAGCTTTGGATTCTAGGGTTTTGCTACTCCAAACAGGTCATCATGGAATTTTCACTATAACTATTTTTCTACAAAGGTTCAGAAGCTGAAATTTTTAGAGTATGAAGCCGAAATCCTGAGGAACATCTTCGAAAAAATTCATAGCTTGGTTTGCAATATTTTCGGAGATATGATCTGTGGAAGTTAGGGTTTTTTGCAGGCTCCTGAATTTAACTTAAACAGGTCATCGTGGAATTTTCGCTATAAATATTTTTCTATGAGGTTTCAGAAGCTGCAATTTTCAGAGAGTGAACATGAAATCCTGATGAACCTCTTGTAAAATTTTTAGATATTGGTTCACAATATTTTTGGAGATATGATCTGTGGAAGTTAGGATTTATTCAGGCTCCCGAATTTCATCTCAAAGAGATGACTGTGGGAAAAACATCATAAATCTCTCTCTGAGCATCTGATTGAGATTCTATAAAATGTGGTCGCAAGTACATGGAATTTAGTTTCTTGTATTTAAATTTCAGATCCTAAGGAGGAAGCAGTGACACATGGCAAGTCGTACAAGTTGGCTCTACTGAACTAGTCCATAATTAGTTCATTGTGGGAAATTGGACATAAATTTGCCTTGAAGAGTCCAAATCAGGTCAGACCTGTGGAATTTGAAAGAGGATTTAGAGGGATAACTCAAGGCTGAATTTCAGATATTGAAGATCCGAAATCACAGAGATAATTCAGTTTCAATATCGAGCTCCTCAAAAGCAAGAAAAAGGTGTGTGTTTGAAAAAAAATAGTTTGAATTTATTCCAAGTGAATATTGAAGAATAGATATCAGTATTGGGTTATAAAATTCCCCCTAAAAAGAATTCAACACCCATTTAGCCATTATAAGTCTCTACTATGACTCATGAAGACGAAGAAATGCAACATGAGATGTCAAAATTACAAGAGAAAGTGCACTATCGCAAAGAGCAACAAAAAATGAAATGGAAGTTTTGAAGAAAGGTGTGGAAAATAAGATTGATGGTTTGAAGAAATGCATGGAAGCTAATATGGAGGGCATGGAAGTTGGCATGGAAGCTAATATAGATGACATGGAAGCTAAGAACGATGAAAAAATGGAAAACATGAAGAATGATCTAAAAGTAGACATTGAAGGTTTGGAAAAGTTGATACAAGAAATGTTTCCTAATGGCGAAAAGATAGTAGAGAAAACTCATGATGAGAACAAAATAAATGTTAATCATGATTTCATAAACTCTAATGTTGGATGGAAGAACCACCATATTCCAAATATGGATATGAGGAATTTTGATGGAAAGGATCTTTTTAACATAGATACTACAGATGGAGCAATATTTTTATCTCGATAATGTGAAAAACACACAAATGGTACACATTGCAACTTTACATTTAGAACAAAATACATTTGTATGGTATCGATGGCTTTTCTCCTGTAAAAAAATTGTCACTTGGTCAATTTTTACGGAGGAAATGATAGCACATTATGAGGATACAAAAAGCAATACCTTCTTTATCCAATTGATAAATCTCAAACAAAAGGGTTTAGTGGCAGAGCACATTGAGGACTTCCAAAAATTGAATATAAGGTTAATTGATATTCCAGAGGAACACAGGATTGATGTCTTCATAGGGAATTTAAAGGATAATATCCAACATGAAGTTCAAGTTTGGGAACCTGATTCATTGGAAAAGGCATTCAGGCTGGCAAGAAAAATTGAATGTAAAATTATGGCAATAAGGAAGCCTACCACTCACATATATAAAGATGGAAGTTTTGCTAGTCCTAGACTTCCACAACCTAAAATTTTGACACCACAACAATTGGAAGAAAAAAGAGCAAAAGGTCTTTGCTACAGTTGTGATAGAAAATACACTAAAGGTCATAAGTGTGCTGAGAAGAAATTATTTTACATAGATTTTAAAAAGGAAGAATGAAATGAACAAGAATTATTTTACAAGTTGTGACTTGAAAATCCTCCAAAAGAATCTTTTAAGCCACAGAATGAACGAACATGGAAGAAGAAGAAGACTGATAATTGTGCTCTCGCTCTCAAGGCTCAAAACAACAAAGATGTGTGGTATGTTGACAGTGGTTTCTCAACACATATGACTGGAGATAGAAGGAAATTTGTATCTTTGAAAGAGAAGAAGGATGGAACCGTATCCTTTGGAAATGATGGATCTTCAAATTTTATAGGATCAGGTACCGTCACTCTCGGAAGCAAATATGTTATAGCCAAGAATGTTCTATTGGTTGAAAACATGAATCACAATTTGCTCAGTGTTGGAAAAATATGTGATAAAGGACACAATGCTATTCAACTCCACAAAATGTGAAATCAGGAAAGGCGGGTATGGTAAATTGTGGCTACAGCAAGTCGAGCTCCAAAAAACATATATGTTTTGGATGAAGCAACTAAAACATGTCTACTAGCTAAAGAAGATGAAAGTTGGTTATGGAACAAACGAATGGGTCACATAAACTTCGACAAACTTGTCAGGATAATAAAAAAGGAAGTGGTACGAGAAATGCCGAAAATCTCAAGACCTTCCAACACACTATGTGAGGCCTATCAGCACAGCAAGCAGACAAAATTCCAATTTAAAACAAAAGAACACTTTGCATAACATCCATTGGAATTGATACATATTGATCTATGTGGTCCTGTGAGAACAAATGGCTTAGATGGAGAATTATATTTCATGTTAATGATAGACAACTATACCAATATGACAGCTGTCAGTTTCCTAAAGAAAAAATATGAATCATTTGAGTGCTTTAAGATCTACAAGGAGTTGGTAAAAAATGAATCTGATTTGAAAATAAAGTTTCTAATATTAGATAATGGTGGTGAATTCACTTCCAAATTATTTCAGCAATACTGTGACAAAAATGGAATAAAAATACAATTCTCAACAGAACAAACAGCTCAACAAAATAGAGTTGCTGAAAGAAAGAACAGAACTGTACAGGAAATGGGTAGAATAATGTTGAAGGACTCAAAATTGGATGAAAAATTCTGCATTCAAGAAATTGATACGGTAGTCTTCATTATCAACCGAAGTCTTCTCAGAAATAATTGCAACAAGACCCCATATGAATTATGGAAAGGAAAACCAACTAATATAAAATATTTCAGAATCTTCGGAAGAAAATTTTATATCAAAAGAGAATATCAAAATTTGGGTAAGTTTGAATCACGTGTTGATGAAGGTATCTTTGTTGTTTACTCACGCAAAATAAAGACCTATAAATGTTATAATATAAGATGAAAATAGATAGTGGAGAGCATAAATTTTACATTTGACGAAGATGGTGTTCTAGCGAATAATGATGAGGATCTATAATCTTTGAAACTTGAGACAAAGGTTGAAAAAGACAGATAAAATTGTAGAACAAGAAGAAAATATCAACGAGGAAAAAGAAAATAATGATCATCAAGATATACCAGAACAACAACAAGAAGCTCCTCCAAGGATAACAAAAGAATGGATTCAAAATAACCATCCATAAAATCAAATCATTGGTGACATGAATGAAGGTCGACAACTTTGTTCATCACAACAAGCTCACATTTCTTTTCTAGCAACCTTTGAGCCTAGTATTTTTGAGGAAGCCAACCAGAATGAACATTGGGTAGCAGCTATGAATGAAGAATTGGATCAAATCGATAAGAATAACACCTAGGAATTAGTTCCACAACCAAAAGATAAAAATTTCATTGGGACTAAATGGGTGTTCAGGAACAAATTGAATGAAAATGGACAGATTACCAGAAACAAAGCAATATTGGTTTGCAAAGGCTATGCACAAGTGGAAGGAATTGATTTCAAAAAAAAATTTGCACCAGTTGCCAGAATGGAAGCCCGATGAATGTTTCTTGCCTATTCATGTTCAAGAAAAATGAAATTCTACCAAATGGATGTTAAGTCATCATTTTTGAAGGGAGAATTAGAAGAAGAAGTTTACATCGAACAACCTGAAGGTTTTCTACTATCAGAAAAATAAGACTATGTTTGTAGGTTAAAGAAGGCTCTATATGGTCTCAATCAGGCTCCCAGAGCATGGTATGCTCGTATTGATGGATATCTATGTCAACAAGGGTTCAAGAAAGGTATCGTCGATGGAAATATTTATGTACAAAGAAATAAAGATAATTTAACAATCGTTGAGGTATATGTGGATGATATAATATTTGGTAGCAATGATGATCGACTAAGTAAGGACTTTTCTACAAAGATGCAAAGTGAGTTCGAGATGTCTTTACTTGGTGAGCTGACATAGTTCTTAGGGCTTCAAATATCTCAACAAGAGAAAGGAATATTTATATGTCAAGCCAAGTACATCAAGTAAATGCTCAAGAAATTCAAAATGGAAGATTTCAAACTCGTCCTTACTCCGATGGTAACAGGTTGAAAATTGAGCATAGACGACTCATCTAAGGATGTGGATCAGAGGTTGTAAATATATATGATTGGTAGTCTTCTATATGTAACAGCCTCCTGGCCAGATGTTATGAAAGCAGTTGGACAAGTAGCAAGATTCCAAGCAACACCAAAAGAATCACATATTATTTCCATCAAAATAATTCTTCGATATCTAAAGGGAACAAAATAATATGGCTTGTGGTATCCCAAGGGTAACAATCTCATTATTCAAGCCTTTACAGATGTAGATTGGGTAGGAAGCGTTGATGATCGTAAGAGTACTAGTGGAGTAGCATTCTATCTAGGTGGTTGTCTCGTATCATGGTTGAGCAAAAAACAAACCTCAATCTCATTATCTACAGTGGAAGCAAAATACATTGCAGCAACATCATGATGTACTCAAGTCCTTTGGATGAAACATACTTTGCAAGATCTTCAAGTAAATTTCAGTGAGCCTATTCCCATATTCTGTGACAACACTAGTGCCATCGGCATCTCCAAGAATCCTGTCATGCATTTAAAAAAAAACACATTTCGATCAAATATCATTTTGTTAGAGAACAAGTCACTGAAAATAATATCAAACTTGAGTATGTTGGTACAAAAGAAAAAAATTCTGATATCTTCACTAAACCTTCACCTCGTGAAGCATTTGAATATCTTTGCCAGAAGCTTGGGATTCTCCAAAGTTCTCATTAGATTACAGGTCTGCAGGACGGTTGTGTGTCAGGGGGAGTGGAAGTGTGTACAGGTCCGCAGGATGGTTGTGTGTCAGGGGGATTTACCCTTTTCCATTGATGTCAAAGGGGGAGAGAAGGGGGAATACTTGTGTTTCCATCAATGCCAAAGGGGGAGATTTTTGATCAGCGGTTGTCATTGATGTCAACCCAAGTAGCACCAGGGGCTAACCCAATATTTAATGAGAATTTTGACCTATAAAATTACTATATTATAGTTCAACAATGCTTTTCTTGGTTTCTACTTGTCGAGATGTTTCTGTTGATATATGGCACGCCTCGTAATTCTTCGGAGTTTTATATATATTCATGTTTGAAGTTTATACCCCCAATTAGTGGGCTAAAACTTCATAGGGTTGTGGCATGGGTCATTGAAAGGTCATAATTAATATTTTTTAAGCTACTAAAATCCCTCCCACATTCATTTGTTGAAGCCCCTCTCAACCTAAGAATTTATATAAATTGTGATCCTCATATCCTCCTTATGCAAGGGATTTCGCCATCTGAAACCGGTCATCATGGAATTTTCACTCTAATGTTTTTTCTAAGAAGGTTTAGAAGCTGAAATTTTTATGAGGTGAAGCCGAAATCCTGAGGAAGCTCCCGTGAAACTTTCAGATCAAGGTGCGCAGCATTTTCGGAGATATGATATGAGGAAGTCAGTGTGTTTACAGGCTCCTGAAATTCATCTCAAAGAAGTGACCTTGGGAAAATCATCATAAATATCTCTCTGAGTATCAGATTAGAATTCTATAAAAAGTGACAGATATTTCATGGACTGTAGTGTTTGTGCTATAAATTTCAAAGCCAAATGAAGAAATAGTGACATGTGGCATGCTGTACAAGTTCGCTCTACTGAAACAGGTCATAATTAGGGCATTGTGAGAGATTGGGCATAAATCTCCCTTGAAGAATCCAAATTGGGTCAAACCTATGGCATTAGAAAAATAACTCAGAGGAATACTACAGGAACAAAAATCACATATTGGGGATCTAAAATAACAGAGATACACCAGTTTCAATATCGAGAACCTAGAATACAAGAAAAAGCTATATCATGTGTTGTCAAGGGCTGCAAAGGACCATAATTTATAGGGAAGAAAAGCAAAGCAAGGTGCAGCAGAGGGTATCATGACAAGAGCAGCAACCAAGGTGCATAACAGCAGCAAGAAGTTCATCACATGAAGTCTTCAAGTGGGCAGCCCTGCATACAGTCATTGTAAAGTTATCATTGTACTAAGTCATTGTAAATACATTATTGTAAAAATTGTACTAGTGTCTATCTGCCAAGAGTTGAAGAGGCAGGTTCAGGTGGTCTAAGATCATCATTAGGTGGTTGTGTCATAGTTGGGGTTATTTTATAGTGGGTCTTCTTCTTCTACATCATTCTATATCATTGTAAAGTGGACCAGTTTCCCTGGTATGGGAGTCCATTCTTCTTTTATTCTTCTACAAGGTCGTAGGGTGGTGTTAGGGTGAGTTGTAGCTCATTGGGTGTTGGGGCATCCGTTCAGTTGACTACTGAAGGATCTCGGGCATTGGAGCATCCATCCAGTGGGAGCTAGAGAAGAATGCTTTTCTAGATTCTAGGAATTGGGAACTTTATTTTTAATTGGAGTTGAATATTAAAGAATTATTAGAAAAGAATTAGGTGGGTTTTTTCCCGAAGTGGGTTTCCACCTTAAAAACTATGTGCATTTGTGTTCCTTTTGTTTACTGCTATCATTGTACATACACTGATAATAATTGAAGATTAACTAATGCTCTAATTGAAAGGAATATTGATTCACCCCCTCTCTCAGTATTTCCAACGGATAGTGGGGTTTTGAGCAACAATCTTTCCCCAGGAAATTATCTGTGTTGTGGTTTGATTGATTCTTCTTTGCTTCATGTGATTAGCGATTTTGTTTTTAAATTCCTCAAAATATTTGTAGAAGTGATTCAGTATTTAGCTTTAGTACATTGTTAGATCAGATTGAATCCATGATATACATACTTGTTGTATAATTTATACATGGTATCAGAGCATTGGAAATCACAATAGTGAAGGAGCAGTTGAGTTTGTGACTGGATAGAATTCGAATTTGCAGAAAGAATTTCTTGGTGCTACAGCTGATTCAGGATAGAAATGGATTTCGATGGCTTGAGGTTGGAGTATGCACTCAAGGGCAGCTCAAACTATATTGCTTTGAAGGATAGGATGGAGGCAGTACTCGAAGACAATGGCTTGAAGGAATTCATTGACAATGATGTTCCTAAACCCATTGTGACAGATGCTGCAAATCTTAATGCATGGAAAACGAAAGTGGTAAAGGTGAGGAGGATCCTGTTGGAGGGAGTACGAGACCACATTGTCTCAAGCCTCCATGGGAAATCCACACCATATATAATGTGGAAGGCTTTCATGGATATATTTCAGAGTAGCAATGACCATAGGAAATTGGCACTGAAAGATAAATTTAGGAAGATCAAGATGGGGAAAGGCGACTCCATGCCAAAATATTTAACAAATTTTTTTCAATGTTAGGATGAACTGGGGAGCGTTCGAATAACTGTCGCTAATGATGATTTGGTTAGTTTGGCTCTCCTAGGACTTCCCAAGAGTTGGCACAGTTATCAAGACTCTATCAATGGAAGGGAAAATCTGCCAAATTGGGAACGACGGTGGTCGGATTTGGTGCACGAGGAGTTTAGACGGAACACCAGAGATGGATATTTTTCTAAGAATGAAGATGAAGAACATTTTTCTTTGTTTTCCAAGGCAAAGAAATGGAAGGGGAAGAAATTCCATTCCAAATACAAGCCCAAAGATGGCAAGAAACGGGACATGTCCAGGGTGAAGTGTTTTCATTGTCACGGGCATGGGCATTATGCTACTAACTGTCCCCAAAAGAAGAAGAACAAGAAGGCTGGAGGATCTGCAACTAGTGAGGCTTTGGCCTCACAATTTGAGCTTGAATTCTGATTGATCACATGCATGGTGTCAAGTGCATTGGGATCTATGTCGTATTTGGATAGTGGTGCTTCCTTTCACATGACGAGAGACAAGGAATTTTTCAGTAGCTTGGAGGAGAAGGATCTCCAGATGCATATTGAAATGGGTGATGACGGGTGGTATAGTGCTACCGGGATTGGTACCATTACCTTCCACAGGCAGTCAGGTAAACCCTTTCAATTAAAATATGTAATGCATGTACCTGGTTTGAAAAACAATTTAGTCTTAGTTGCAATGTTAGTGGATAGAGGGTATGATGTTGTTTTTAGTGAAGGAAAAGCTTTCTTGCGACACAAAACAATAGGAAAAGCCAAGAAGACATGGATTTGAGTTAAGAATCTCTATAAGATGGATGTAGATGGCTGCGCAACATTGATGGGCAGGGCAGAAAAAGTGGTGAGCGGGGATGAGGGTGAATTATGGCACAAGAGATTGGGCCATATTCACCATGGAGCATTGAAAGTCATGCAGCAGATTTATACTATTCATCCCAAGGGTACACTTGTGCAGTGAAACACATGAAACGGATGTACTATGGAAAAATATGTAAAAGCCGCCTTTCATGAGAAGGAGAACCGAGCTTCTGGGTCCTTGAGAGAATTCACAAAGACATGTGTGGACCATTCTCTGTTGCTTCAACAACAAGACATAATTACTATGTGATATTTGTTTATGACTTTTCTCATAAGTGTTGTATTTTATTCATGCAAAAGAAATATCATACATTCTCAAAGTTTCTTGAGTTTAAGGAACTGGTGGAAAGAGACACAGGGAATCAAGTGAAGGCTCTTAGGAGCAATAATGGTGGATATTACATTTGTAACGAATTCAAGAACTTCCACAGCAAAGAAGGAATTTGAAGGGAACTGATAGTGCCTCATAACCCACAACAGAATGGGGGCATTGAAAGAAATAACAGAAATATTGTGGGTGCATCAAGAGCAATGTTGCATTCTCAAGGCCTATCGATGCATCTGTGGGTAGAAGCATGAAACATTGTGGTATTTGTGCAGAACCATTATCCTCATAGGATACTTGGCATGAATACACTAGAAGAGGCATTCACTGATAATAAACCTGATGTTTAACATTTTAATATTTTTGGCTCATCTGTTTATGTACAAGTGACCAAAGACGCTAGGAAGAAGCTGGAACCGGCAGATGAGATCAGGATTTTTGTGGGGTACACTGAAAGACACCAAAACTATCAGGTGTATTTTCCAAACAACTGAATGATTGTTGTGCGATGGGATATAAAATTTTATGAGGAGAAATCCATGCGATTTTCCCTTGA
The DNA here is from genome assembly GCA_034641835.2 of Pinus albicaulis. Lineage (NCBI taxonomy): Eukaryota > Viridiplantae > Streptophyta > Pinopsida > Pinales > Pinaceae > Pinus > Pinus albicaulis. Next base: position 1,149,728,130 of record CM076578.1, read on the forward strand.
TAGGGAGCTAGACTTGAATGTAGAGGAGGAACTCTTGGTTCCCAAGGATGAGCCTCAAGATGTGGAGTAGCCACATGCAGAGTATCATGGAGTGGTAGAAAACACTCATGTAGATCCATCCATGATAAATGGTTGAAGGTGCACCACGGAAGCTAATAGATTGAGACTTGATGTTGCAGAGAATGTAGGACCCCTACTTCACAATGCAAACAAAGATAGTCTCCAGAAAATTTTATTGGATACATGGCTCTTATGATAAAATGTATTGTGACTTAACCATATTCCTTTCATGAGGAAGTGCAGAAACCAACTTGGGTTGATGCAATGGTGGTGGAGTATTACTCCATTGTCAAGAATAGTGCACGAGAGATTTTCCCAAGACCAGTCAACAAATCAGTGGTTGGATCTAGATGGATCTGCAAAGTAAAGAAAGATGCTGATGGGAGTGTCGAGAAAAATCATAAAGAAAATAGTAAAAATCAAAAAAATTTGGACAAATATGTAGCTCAACAAGGGGTACAACAGTAAAAATAAGGGGGCTACACTAATAACAATAAGGGACTAAACTAGTAATATAGGGAGTAAATGATACTATTTTCTCCATCATGTCTACTTTCCGTACCTAATCTTGTTTTATCATTTCACATGGTTTTGGCTGGCATTGTAATAGTTATCTTGCAGGCTAATGAAGGCATTTCATTATCAGGCATCTCCATCCTTGCTAAAATATTTGCTAACATTTTCCCTACCTTATTTCATCATCTTAAAGGTTTTTCTTGCACGAGGACGTGCAAGAAGTTCATCGTGGGGGGATGTTGAGTTGCATCTTTGTCCAATTTTTTATGATTTTTATCAAATAAATACATACTTGTACCTGGTGTTTTTAATCATTATTAATCCATTATGTTGTTAATTAGAGGGATTTAGAAACAATAGCTATTATTCTTGTTATTTTTTAATTTGATGAATGTTTTTAATAAATTTCTTCTCGGTTGCAGGAAGGTTCGGTGCAGGAATTCATTCGAGAGAAAATTCACCAAATGCATAAAAGTAGTAGCTGGGAAATTGAATCGTTGTAGGTGAAAATATCCAATTTGCGACCAAATGGAGCAGAATCTCTAAATTATGAGACGTGGGTTGTGTTTAGAGCACCATGTTTCCTATAACCTAGAAACCGTTTGGCAAAATTCGGCTTCGTGAAAGAGTTATTGGCAGGGGAATATTCCACTAAAGACCACTCCTGAACATGAACGTATTGGGTCTCTATTTATATTTCTACTCTGGTTATGTCTGGGGATTAAAACAAATCTCACTTTACCCATCAAATTACGAAGAGAAATATTATGGGAAAACAAGAATGTCGACCCATCCATAAATCAAACATATGGTTCCTTGCACTCGAAGGTTCCAGTACTTGTGCTTCTAGTGGCAGTTTGATTGATTCAGAATCAAATGTCATATTTATCCATGGGTTTCTTTCTTCCTCGTCTTTGTGGATTGAGACAACCTTACCCTCTTTATTCGAAGCTACAAAACTAGCATATAGGCTCTTTGCAGTTGATCTTCTTGGATTTGGAAAAAGTCCCAAGCCATCAAATTGCTCGTATACTACTTAGAGTAGTCAATGCTTCAACCGTAAAAATTAAGTCATTCCATTTATTCGCTCATTCAATGGGTTACATAATTTCTCTAGCCTTGGCTGCTAAGCAGCCCGATATGTTGAAGTCTTTTGTCACCACCATATTTCCCAGCATGGACTTGCTCTTTACATTCTCTGTGACATGCAACAATTAATGGAGAGATCAGGTCATTCTACTCATTTGCTATTATCCATGTTGATTAAACATCTTGATCACAAGAATGTGGTGTCACAACCGCAAATGCAAATCAACATTATTGAAATTACAACTATCCTGGAAAAACAGTCAAAATCACCATATTCTGTGGCAATAGTTGATGCAATAAGTAATCTGGAAAGGCATTTGCGCAAGAGCATGCATTGTTCTTTGGAGGCTTCAAATCTGAGTGATGATTAGAAGCATTTGTTATACACACACAAGAATATTATTGTGAAAACCAATAATGATCAAATAATTCATGTCAACCTCACTCAGGAGAATCCAAAGCCGCTTATTGCTGGGAAGACACTGGAACTTACCTATTCATTCCATTGGGTCGAGACCAACATAACCTTTGCCAGGCGCTTTGATGTCTACTTAGAATATCCTTTCTTTGAACATCAGATCCATTGGTTCTCCATCTTCAATTCATTTATGATGGTTATTTTTCTCACCGGTTTAGTCTCAATGATCCTAATGCAGACTTTGAGAAATGACTATGCAAAGTATGCCCGAGAAGAGGATGATTTGGAAAGCCTGGAGAGGGATGTTAGTGAAGAGTCAGGTTGGAAACTTGTTCATGGAGATGTTTTCCGAAGTCCACGAAACTTGGTCTTACTATCAGCATTAGTGGGCACGGGTGCACAACTTTCTATGCTCATGCTTCTTCTGATCTTGCTGGAAATTGTTGGCATGCTATATATTGGGCATGGGGCGATTGTCACCACTTTCATTGTCTTCTATGCCCTTACCTCATTTATATCTGGCTATATGAGTGGAGGAATATATTCACGTAATGATGGAAAGCACTGGATAAAGTCAGTGGCTCTTACAACATCTCTCTTCCCATTTATGTGCTTGGGTATTGGATTTGTACTAAACATCATTGCCATATTCTATGGTTCTTTGGTTGTCATTCCTTTTGGCACTATGGTGGTTGTCTTTATAATCTGGGCATTTATTTCTTTCCCTCTAGCACTCCTCGGAACGGTTGTTGGAAGGAATTGGAGCGGGGCTCCAAATAATCCTTGCCGTGTGAAGACCATTCCTCGCCCAATTCCAGAAAAGAAGTGGTGTCTGAGACCAACAGTGGTGTCACGAATGGGTAGTCTTCTTGATCAGTGCAACAGAAATCGTAATTACAAAATTGGAACTTGCCAGATGTGTGATTCCCCTACCAGCAAGGAAAACGAACCAAAGTTCCTCTAGAAACCAATTGCACCTTCCAGCAACAGCAAAATCCCACAAAAAGGGGAACGATTTCCGGAATTGACAATCTGTTTTAAACCAATTCTCATTCCGGCATTTTGTAAAACAAATAATTTTCTCTATTTCTTGGTTGAAGCTCCAGTTTGTGATTAAAAATGTATATATATATATATATATATATATATATATATATATATATAAGTTGCTAGAAGTCAATGGGGGGGGGGTGGTAGCTGTAGAATGATAGATAGGAGCAGTTGATTTTCTAGAGAAGAAGAGGAGATGTAGAAGTTGCGCATTAGATAGGAGGGGTCGATCGAATAGATAGGAGGAGTCAATCGATTGTGTAGTCCATCCATCGATTTTCTGAAGATGTAGAGGGTGCAGAATTAGTGAGTCCATCAATTAAAATTGATTTCTCAGATGAAGAACTAGGTGTGCAGATCAGTTAGTCATTAAACAGAGGTCGAATTGCAGAGATGTAGAACAAGATTTGAGTTTTCAGAGAAATGAGGAATTTCTATGTGTAAACCAAAATTGTTCTACCTAATTTGTGTAATCAATTTCTCAAATGTTGTTTTAAATATTTGTATAAATCCACTTCATATTGTGAGCAGTAGAATTGTTACTATGATTCATATTTTATTTTGCATTTGATGTTTTAAATCTTTCTCCGGCTGCAGTAACTCAGCTTACTCCAGGCGTGGGAGGGCCCACCACATCTTGAGTCAAGCTTCATCAATCAGAAGTAGGAAAATTAGTTGTGTACGATTTTAACATTCCAGGTTCTGTGTGAAGGTGTGGTTCAACTCCAAAGCATTCATTCATTGCAGCATTGTGCCAATTAATGGATTGAAGAAGTATTACTCCTTACATAAGTAGAACAGATTTTAATACTTCTAATTTGAGTATGGAATAAAAACAAGTTTTAGATGCTTTGGATTTTTGTATGTTAATACGGTCATTTTAGAATAATAATTCCAAGCTTGCATAGTATAATATTTTTGAATGTTTGCAGATTTTGATTCGATTTGTTTGCAGGATTTAATCATCATTTGATTTGTTTATGATTTTTTTTTATATCCCAGGACTACATTTAATCATTGGATTTATTTTTAATTATAATCATGATTTCTTTCATAGTATAATCATTTATTTATGAGTTGAGTGTGGATGTAGTGGATTTGATTATGGAGGTAGCAGTGAGTTATTTTTCATTAATGATTTAAATAATTTTGATTTAGTTTTAGTTATTGAGTTACATGATTCGATTTGAGGTAGGCTTGCTTTTTAATAGTTCATTTTCATTTAGATTAAAATATTTAAATAGAAGATTTATCATCGATTGTTTGTGATTTTTAGGACTTTTAAGTATTTTCTTTTAGAAATTGTTAGGAGTGTTTCCTTTGTTTGTTTTTATTATGAAGAGTAGTTCTAGTGAGTTAAGGTGTGAGCTATCATTAGAATCATGTGTGACCATTTTGCTTATTAGTTTCAAGTGTTAGTTAATGAAAGGAATAAATAGATCAGGGTTTCCAAGATACCATAGGAGATTTAAAAGTAGAATTGAGTGCGATAATGATTTAGAATTACTTTGTATTTACTCATAGTTTAATTGCAGTATGGAGTTTGCAGTAAATGAAATTGGTTAAGTAGGTTTCCTTTTCAAGATTGGTTGTTTTCCAGCAAATGTGTGTTCCATTTCAGCACCTAATTTATCATTAATAAGGAAACTCATATACTCTAACCATTAAGCTGAGCCAATATGAATTACAACTCGTGTTTACGACTCCTGGATTGATAATTAATATTGAGAGGTTTAATCCAACAATTAAACCGCCCAACATTTTGGCGCCATTTCCGGGGAGTTGTATTTTGGCTCAGGTAAAATTTTCTCACATAGTTTCAAGGATATTGCAGGGTAGTCAGAGGGTGGAGAGTGTACGGTAAGACGTGAGTGAAGAGCCACACATCCACTATTGTGGGGTTGCTCCAAAGTCTGGCCATCTTTCTTATCTCTTGAACTTGTACTTCCTTGTCTGGCTTATGTGTAGAAGTAGAAGCAGGCTTTATACATTTAATTTCCAAATTGCCTTGTTTTTAATAGATTAAATAGCACTTTGATTCAGCATTTTCATTTCATGCAAGTGTGGTGAGTTGTATTTCAGTCAAAATATTTTAAAATTCATTTATATTCATAATCCAATCTTCAAAGATATATAATTTTTGGGGTACTATAAGAACCCTTGCGTACTAGTCCATTTGATGACAGAATGTACCATTTTTCTCGTTGAATTCAAGAATATGGTATTTTGAGGAATCATTCAATGAGGAGTTCTTATGATGTTATAGAGACGAACAACTCATCTGATGAGGAATTCACAAGTGCTGAATTTAATATCTTGCTTGAACATAAGTTTAAATCTTTGATTTCGAAATTGGATGATTTGCAGGAACAAGAGAAGGATGAAGAACCATTTCTTATCCTTTGTGCCAACTGTCGAAAGAAACATTGCCTTGGAAAGTGCCCACTTAGTGGTCTGGAAGTTTGCAAAATTTGCGAGGATGATCATGCAACCGAAAATTTCCCATCACTGCCACAATTATGAAAGGTACTCACAGAATCAAGTAAGGAATTGAATCAGCCTCCAGGTATAACTCAAAACCTAACACCATTTGATACTTGGAATAACGATTATTTTCTTGAGCAAGTTCCTCAGTATGTTTATAATCCTGGAATTTCATGGAAAAATTTTTATCCTCCTCCAATTGAATATCCAACTTCGTGGTTGCAGTGGCCCTCGCCTATGCCATCATCCTCAAGCCAGATATCTCCATGGCCTCAAGAATCGTTTGGATCTTTCTCTCTAGGGAAATATTCCATGCAAATTCAATCATATGAGCACCAACAACAACCACCATTTATTTCCAATGCACCATTAAGTTATCCTATTCCATGGTCCCAGATGTATGTGCAACCTTAGCCTAACCCTAGTTCATACCCTAGTCCTAGCCCAAACCCTATTCCATACCCTAGACCTAACCCTAGACCTAACCCTAATCGATACCCTAACCCTATTCTAAACCCTAAACCTAGCCCTCATTCAAACTCTAGCCTTAACTCAAACCCTAGACCTGATCCCAGTCCAAATCCAAACCTTAGTCCAATCATTAACCAAAACCCTAGGCCAAACCGCACCCTAAACCCTAATCTAAACCATCCAGTTGCACAGCAGTTCGAACCACCTACTCTTTCCATTGATTCCCCTATTGAACATAATTCTACATCGTCCATGTTTGGAAAAGGAATGAATTCAGAAACTTCCCCCATTACTACAGAGCATTCACCCCGGGAAGATATAATTCAAAGAACACAAGAGGAGCAATATTTCATTGGAACTTGTTCCAAAAATGTTGTTGAAACTCAAAACCCTAGAATCTCTCTCAACCATTCTTGTCAATTTTAAAAGCAGATATTTGAGCTTGAACTTGAGGGATTTATCTTTTCTCTTTCACCAGATTCTTTGTGCCTCCAGGAGAGTGACTATCAAATTGTGGAATATTTGCATCAGTTGGAGAATCATAAATATGTGGATTCCATTGAATCCTGGTTTTGAGCAGTCGTCAACACATCTTATTTCCTCAGCATTCGGAAAATCTTGGTACCATATCAATTAAAGCAACTGATTTCTCATGCTTTCGTATGCCTTGAAGTCTATTCTTTAAAAATAAGCGTGAGTATAATCAGCATTTTGTTATGCACATGGCTTCATTGGAAGTACTCATATACTTGAAATGAGTCTTTCACCTCTTAGGGTAAAGTAGGGTAGGAGAATAAATGAATAAATCAGTTACAATGCTATTAGGGTTTTGAATTTTAATAATGCATGTTAAAACTACTATGGATCCACATTAGTTGTGAACACACACATTTGTGACAAATCTTGTTGAGTACAATTCACTCTAATACCTCATAATTTTGTAAAAGTAACCATGATTAATCGCTCTAATAATTTGTCATCTCAGATATATATTTTCAGTTTCCCTTAGAAGGTACTATTGGAAAACCCCTATGGTGGACCACTCTTGCAAAGATCATAATGAGCTATTCGGGAGAACACTAGCATTCTTAACTCAAAGAATCTTTCAGTCATTGTCTGGGATATCTTTAACAAGTCTTTAGGGTAGAGGAATTAAACAGCAATGATTAGTCATTAAAAACTTTTCATCCCATCCTGTACTCTTAAGGAGTATATCTGTCTCCTCGCTTATTAAGTAACCTTTAAGGTTAATCATAATCATATCTTACAAAGATTTAGGGAAGGATAGGAGGTCTCGTAATGAGCCGACCTACCATGATCATGAGACCTAGCATGCATGCCAGTACTGCTCCTGGTCACTAAGCCAGAGTAATGGCTTTTAGCCAAAAAGCTGGAATACAAGAGGTCTCATCACGATTCAGCCTGTTCATTCATGTTACTTCTTGTGAGTGGCACTGCCATCGGCTGGATACAAAGCCAAGACAGTGGCCTTCATCTAAAAATTCAAATAAACAAACTCTGAATCTGTATCTAGTAAGTGGGATACTGACATTTTTCTAGGTTAAAAGACATCCCTGTCGAGGTTATGGACACATGCGGGTAGTAGGGCCATGTCTGTGGTATTAAAGTTAACTGCATACTCTGATTTTCTTGGCTATCCTTCTCTTTTCCTAAGACTCATCATTTTTCTTGGACAATTTTTTTAAGACAATTTGATCATGATTCTTTGAGTTCTTTCTTTAAAAGTCAAGAATCTTTGAATGATGTGGTACCCTTAGTGAAGGTAATCCTTTATACTAGATTAAGAGGAAATTTATTTTTGAATCTGGATGAAAACATAATTTAGAGTGTTTAATAAATTGGTTTCCGAGTGGTATTAAAAATCACTTTAATTTCTATGGTATTTGAAGTGATGAAATGCTCAATGATGACTACTCACAAGGTGTTGGTTGCCGAAAATGTGTATTGATTGTAGTTTCCTCTAAATATGTGTTGAATGATCTAGGTACAAGATTTCTATAGTAAGTGCATGAAACCTGTGGTAGTATTTGTAAAATTGCACCTCTTCAGTAAAATTTGATTTTTATCATAAGACTTTGGGCAAAAACAAAATTTGGGACAAGGTAATAGGTATAAGCGATACTATTTTCTCCATCATCTCTACTTTCGGTACCCGATCTTGTTTTATCATTTCACATGGTTTTGGATGGCATTGTAATAGTTATATTGCAGGCTAATGAAGGCATTTCATTATCAGGCATCTCCATCCTTACTTGCTAAAATATTTGCTGACATTTTCCCTACCTTATTTCATCGTCTTAAAGGTTTCGCTTGCACAAGGACGTGCAAGAAGTTCAGCATGGGGGGATGTTGAGCTGCATCTTTGTCCAAATTTTTACGATTTTTATCAAATAAATACATACTTGTACCTAGTGTTTTTAGTCATTTTTAATCCATTATGTTGTTAATTAGAGGGATTTAGAAACAATAGCTATTATTATTGTTATTCGTTAATTTGATGAATGTTTTTAATAAATTTCTTCTCGGTTGCAGGAAAGTTCGGTGCAGGAATGCATTCAAGTTCAAATTCACCAAATGCGTAAAATCAGTAGCTGGGAAGTTTAATTGTTGTAGGTGAAAATATCCAATTTGCGACCAAATGGAGCAGAATATCTAAATTCTGAGACGTGGGTTGTGTTCAGAGCACCATGTTTCCTACAACCTAAAAACCGTTTGGCGCAATTCGACTTCGTGAAAGAGTTATCGACAGGGGAATATTCCACTGAAGACCACTCCTAAACGTGAACGTATTGGGTCTCTATGAATATTGCTACTCTGGTTATGTCTGGGGATTAAAAAAAAACCTCAGTTTACCCATCAAATTACGAAGAGCAAGATTATGGGAAAACAAGAATGTCGACCCATCCATAAATCAAACATATGGTTCCTTGCACTCGAAGGTTCCAGTACTTGTGCTTCTAGTGGCAGTTTGATTGATTCAGAATCAAATGTCATATTTATCCATGGGTTTATTTCTTCCTCATATTTGTGGATTGAGACTGTTGTGTAACCAACTCCAAAAATAGAAGAAAAGAGATATCAACGCCTTAGAAATAAGCCACTTCGAGGGGGCAACCTCCAATACATTATGATGCAGGGGCATTAGACACTAGCCAACAATGTAGGAGGTTTGTCCACATGTTGTGGCTAGGAGGGTTCGAAATCCTTGAATTGTAATAGCTAGGTGTCAATACCTCAGCTAGCTATTTTTATTTAGATTAGTTAGGATTGGTAGAAGTCGAATAGTTGGATTCGATCCATCTGTCAGTTCAGTTATTTGAATAAGTTGTAATTAGACCTTTGATTTCTAGAACGGTCCTCTCAGAGGAACCGAAGAGTCATATATTGATGTATATAAGTTTTATTCCTCGGATTCATTGAAGAGAAGAAGGAGAAGAGATATTTTCTGCAATAAAATCTGTGTGTTCACAATTGCTTTCAGTTAAATAATTTCTGTACGCATTGGCCATAGAGTTGTTTCAAATCCTTGATTGTGAAGAGATTGTTTAATTGTGAGGTGATTGAACTCTGTGCCCATATAATTACTGGGTTGAACTGTTGTATAGATTCTGCATATCTCTGTCTACTGGTTCCCTCGGAATTGTTCAAGCAGGCTCTGTTGAATAAATCTCCACTACTAGAAGAAGTTTGCATATTATTGTGGGCATTGAATTCTGGTTAAATGATAGAAGAATTCCCACTTCATAACGAGACAAATTTGTTTTACTATCGGAACTCTGACCTGAGTTAAGGAACCAAAAGGATCGCGCAACCCTAGATGAACCTTGGTTAGTCACTATTCAAAAACCACGAGTGGATTTACAAAGGCGGATTGCCAATATCACACTGCTTTTGGTGAGTAAGCGGTATTTTCCGGTTGGAGAGAAATTCCATAGGTTTTTCAACACGTGGCGAGGTAGACCCATGGAAAACCACCGTTGCTGCGCGCCATCGCGCGTTAAAGTTCGTATCCGGACGCCGAGCGATATGCGTATATGCCGTCGATCTGGAGACTTGCTATCAAACGGTGATCGCATGCTGGACTTGCCCAAATTTTAATAAGAGGTACGGCGTATGTATTTCATTGAACTCCACGATATATATATGTGGGCCATAATATATTAAGGTCGTTTATTTAAAGAGCGTCGGATATTAATACAAAGTTCCGAAGGGTTAACCATTTGTTATAAGGTTCGGCGGTAGAATATAAAGTCGAGAGAGATATATTTTAAATTTTCAAAGGTTGTCGTTTATGTTTATTTGATAAATAAAACCAAAGAAGTTGGGAAGACCACGTGGTGAAGAACCAAGTAAATCAAGAGCATATGCTGACAGAGGGATATTAGCAGACCAGCTCTCCTTGGGGGCGACTTTCAATTTTGTTGCGTCATTTGTGGTATTGGAGCTGTTGTTTTCGAGTTGTTTTTGCAGAGAGCTGACATGGAAATCCGAATTGGTAGAGGTGATTGTTGGGACTCAGAAATGTCATATTTTCATCCACCTTTCCCTTCACTATTCCTTACATTTCATCATCCCATTAACCTTTCATCATATCATTTTCATAAATCCATTAGGTTTCACCTTCTTATTTTCCACTTTATTCATTTTTGTATTATAAGTGAATTTATGATTAAATATTAGAAAATATACATGTTTTTATATATATCTAAAGAATATGTGAGCTTTGTAATGTGTAGGAAATATGTGAAGTATTAATTCCAAGAGACTTCTCAAATATCTCCTCCACCATATTAAGGAGATAATTATTCAAGCCTATTCCTAAGGAGAACATCATGGAGGATTTGGTTGGCATATCTTATCCAAGATATGTGAGAGATATGTGGAGGATTCAAAGGGATCATATCTTGTAATAATGGGAAAGTAGTTGAGAGTGCTTGAGAGAATAGTGGATATGTCATTATGACATGGTTATCTTCTTCATGTATATAAGAGAGTGCTCTCTCTTCATTTTCAGAAGTTTTTAGTTTGGAGAGATAGTCTTGTAATTAGGAGAAGGGGATTCTTAGCTTTGATTCATATTCTTTTATTGTTACGCTTTCATGATTTGTCAATTGATTCTTGTAATGAAATTTGAGATAGCTTTATTGTTGTGAGCTCACATATGTTGTTTTTCATTCAACTCTTCACATGTTGTATTGTTTTTTTTTCCTTATGCAATTTCCTGCTTTCCTAGTTAGCGTTTCAATGCTTTTCTAGATTAATTTGATTTCAGTAATTTAGATTAGATTAGTTCCACTTCGGTCCTGCATATATAGTGCATGTGCCTCGTAAGTCTACAAAACTCGGATTGACAAATTAAATAGTTGGGCAAGTACTACAACAGAATTAAATGAACATATTTTCACCCAACATTTTGGTGCCGTTGCCGGGGAGGCACGATGAATTGAAGTTTAGTTTGATTTTTCATGCAAGTGTGTTTATACATGTTCCTATCTCCGAGGTGTTAAGGCGGTAAGACGTGGGGAAAAACCTACGCATCGCATTTGAGATACCGTAACGGGCTCGACCTCTTATGGATCAGGGCATGTAGGGTGTGTTTACATTTATGCAAGTGTGAATTTCAATTTCTGCAAGTGTGTTTGATTTTCGCAACTGTGAAGAGTGTTTGATTAAGTTGTGTTTATGAATTCATGGTTCATGGTTATAATTGAAGAATTCAATTACTAAATTAATGAGCAGTCCTTGTAAGAGGGTTTAATTGAGTATTGAATTCAAGATTATCTCTGTGGTTTTGGTTTTTAATGAATTCAATTTTTAGTGTGCTGATTTGAAAGATTTTTTGTGAACTAAAACCTTGTAAAAGGATTAAAAACTTAGACAATTATTAGCACTCTATTTTTAGTATGTAAGAATCCCTTTTTCAACATGGTTTTACAATGAGTGTTATCTTGGAACTACTCACTCAGATCCTAGCAGAAGTCGGGATCTCCTCTTCCTTGGAAGAAGAAATCTTGACAAGAATTAAAGGTTCAACTACTCCCCAAGAAACAAACGAAGATTCAACATCTGAAGAATCCTGCATATCTGATGGCGAACAATCATTCGAACAGGAGATCGAGGAAGAAGAACAACATGAGTTACAACATGATCTAAGTGAGAGAAATTGTGCCTATCGAAGCCTTATCGAACAATGGTTCCAAGTAAGTACTAGATTAGATTCATCTTTTTATTTTTATTTGTAGTTTCAACAACTAGACTCATTCGCTCTAGAATATTTTCATCCTTCATTTAAAAAATTTCTACTGAATATATTGTTGTTACTGCTACGTGAATGGTTTCATTGGAAGTTTAATTACACGTAACTAATTTTTTTTAATTAGTATAGAGTAGGTAGGCTTTCATTTTCAGTTTTTGCTTTCATTTTCAGTTTTTCTTTTACCTAGAATAAGTATGCTCTCCTCTGTGCTTAGTGCGATCGCGAGGATCAAAAAATAGGGATGATTTAGACTAATTTCAGGAATAAATAAATTCATGTTTTGCAATATGCTTGATCAAAAATATCTTTCAATATGCAAATCATTGTGTCCATTTGTTAAAAAAATTAAGTCTAGAGAAAGTTTAGTTTCTTTCTAAATTTTAGTTTTTCATTGATTAAAAAAAAAAAAAAAAATTTAAAAACTAACCATTTTTGTTTTTGTACAAATAGGGTTAATTTCATTTTTTTTTTTAAGACTTTTAATAAAAAATAAAATAAAATAAATTTCAAACAAACAAGCCAAATAAATATAAAAACCAACAATGAAACAAATCATTAAAAAAAAAAAAAAATTAAACAACAAAATAAAAACAAATAACAAAACAAAAACAATTAACAATAAAACAATCGAATAAAACAAACCCAAATAAAAAATTTAAAAAAAAAACGCAAAGACAAATGCATAAGGCCGAGTGTTAAACCTACTACCAACGCAAACTTGAGGTCATGATCCTGTGGGTGCCATGTGTCCAAGGGTTGGGCTAACTCCCTGTCCTTCCCACCGAGCCCTTTAAACATTACAACTTGGTCACATTCATTGTCTATAGGACCTGGGTTGAGCACCTTTTGCATTCGCGCTTGTCTGTTGGAGTCGTGTTATTTAAATGCAAATTGACCGTGGCCTGGTGCTTCCGCCTGTTGTCTCCCCTTGGCGCCTTCAAACCTATGGTAACGGTGTGACTGAGTGCCAAGGGCAATTCCAAAGGGAATTTTCCTGAGCTCCATGAGTGCCAAGGGCCATACCCGCATATTGTTGAAAAACCACTAGTCGACTTGTTATTCAACTTCAAAGACATTTCGGGTGCGATTGTGACCATCACACACTGGTATTAAGTATTTTCACGCACCTTCTCTTATGTCATGGTCACCTCCTCTCCCTCCACCATCGCAGCTCCTTCAGAAAGCACACAAAATCTGCAAAAATCCATAAGAAAATCGGGCTTTCTAAGAAAATCAAGCTTTTTGTCCACGAAGTAAGGAAGAGATAACGCCAATTCAATTTTGTGGAGGAGGAAGTTTTATATTGATATCCTGGAAATTCCCGCAAACAAATCCTTGAGGCCCACATTTGAATGAATCACACAAACAAAATCAAACAACCTCCAATCGTTGAGGCACCATCGAGATCTCAGCCTGAGAATAATGCAACTTATAACAGATTATACCTCGCCTAACGTCGTTGCCTTGCGCAGGTTTCATGTGCCATTGGAAAGCAATAAGAGCTTCCAGAAAAGAGCAGCGTATGGCCATTTCGGTCGGGAGGGAGGTCGCGTTGACACAAGAAGGATAGGAAAGCACCGGGACCGTGCTCATAAACTTGCTATAGAACCTGGAAGTCCTCACATATTCTTCAGCTGTGGTGAAGATGGAGTTGTCTACCGTTTTGATTTGAGAACCCAAACTCCAACCAATCTATTTACCTGCCTTGCTTTCAGTGCAAACAAGTCAAGCCATTCTGCTATTGTCCGGCTTAATGCAATTGTGATAGATCCTAGGAATCCAAACTGTTTTGCTATTGGTGGTTCTGATGAATATGCTCGTGTTTATGACATTCGGAATTATCACTGGATGGATCAATAGATCAGCCAGTAGATTCATTCTCGCCTTGTCACCTGATTGGCAATGATCGGATTAACATAACAGGTCTGGCTTATTCTAACCAAAGTGAATTACTTGCTTCATATAATGATGAGCTCATTTACTTGTTTCAAAAGGAAATGGGTTTGGGTCCCAACTCAAATTCTGCTTCATCTGAGATGTCAGAGGAATTGGAAGCGCCTCAGGTTTATGAAGGACATCGGAATGCCCGGACTGTGAAGGGTGTGAATTTTTTGGTGCTAACACCGAGTATGTTGTGAGTGGATCTGATTGTGGACGAATATTTATTTGGAAGTAAAAAAAAAGGGGCAGCTAGTACGTCTAATGAAAGGAGACAAAAATGTGGTTAACTGTCTGGGGCCACATCCCTATGCAACTATTCTTGCCACAAGTGGCATTGACAAAAACATCAAAATATGGTCACCTACAGCACCTAATCTGATCGCACTTCCTGATTAGAAGATTTGATGGAATCCAACAAACGTTCGAGAGAGCAGCAGGCACATATCTCTTTCACGCCTGATGTGATTATGCATGTATTAAGATTACACAGGCGAGTCTCCGAGCGAGATGGAGAGAGAAGGATTTCAAGAGAAGATTTTGAAGGTGAAGACGATGAAGACGATGATATGGATGGCTATGCAATGGACTTCACAACAGATGGTGATGATACTTCTGATGATGGCAGATGAGATTTGGACAAAGGCGGAGAACACAACAGAGCCTATTTCTTTCACTCAAAAAATTTGTTTTGAAAGCTACAGCGCCTAGCTTCAACGTCAGAAGAGGAAGAGAATGATGCCTAGCTTAAGATTGGAGAAGATTTTTTGGATAGATCATCCTCCAGGAATCGACATTGCGGATCCTTAGGTTGTTGAATTATATGTGCACAAAGGTAGCATCACCAAAATCAATGAGCCCAGATAATCTTGGCATGCATACCTTCGACCACTCACAGTTTCAAGAACCGGGACTCTCCAATCCCCACGCAGACAGATGGATTTTCTTGCACTATAGAGCATGGGCTGCAAACACTATGCGCCAGTTTCAGGACACCTTGCAAAAACAACAGCCATTCAAACTAGTTTTGGGCAGAGGTAATTTACCAAGAAAATAAATTGCTATTTCAGTTGTTGTTTCTTTGGATATTGAGAGATAACACTGGTTTGAAATATCTCTTTATAGTGTCAATATTTTCTTAGCATAGATGTAACAGAGTCTTTGCAAATTTTGTTTTTCTAGACATTTGAAATTTTGGTGTTTGATTTTTGTTGTTTTTATTTATTTAAAAAAAAAAAAAAATGTTTTTTTTTTTTTTGTTATTTAAAAAATAAAAAAAATAAAAAATAAAAATGTTTTTGCCCTCATTCATTTACATATACATTCATAAATCCAACAAATTCTTCCCCAAAAAGATACAAATGCCTTTTCAAACGTTTATTTTAATGATTGTTATGGATCAACCTTGTTGCAAAACAATAAAAACACATTGAAAAAAACATTACGCAATCAAATGATTAAATTGCATGAGGACATGTAATATTTCTAGTTGGGGGGAAATAAAAGTATGTTGGATTTTATCATTTATTTTAAAGTGAATTTGTGGGCAAAAGTTAGGATGCATATACTAACAAGATAAATGAGATTGGTGTTGTGTAGGTCAAAGAGAAGCTTATGCAGAAAGCTCAACATTACGATGCGACACCCTTTTCATCCATGATTAGAGTAATTTCGAAAAATAATAAAAAAATGGACATTTCATAAATTCTTGAAAATGAGCTAACTTGTTTTTGAGTCACTTCATACAGGAATGATCGATGGAGATGGCACACAAAGGTGACAATTTTTATGCAGGAATGGTGCTAAGTTTTTCAGAGTTGAAGACAATCTAATGCAAAAGTTATTTTTCGAAATCACAATGAAACATGCATCATTGGACGCTTGAAGGAACTAATTCTTCACTGCACATATCATGACATTTTCCACTACACAAAAATCCTTTTTCGTCATGATTACTCACTTCTTCTTTTTTTCCTTCCAAGCGCCTAAATCATCCCTATGTTGCAGCCCATCTTCCATTACCTTATCTTTCACGACTTCATGCACGCCTATTTTTCTGAATCACATACATTCCTTTATCCTTTTCAGTTTATTTTTGCCTTCTAGTTTTCCTTTTGAATAAAACTCATTCCATTTCCATGATTACATTGCCTTGTTTTCCTCGCCATGCTGATCCACACTGCTTGCCCGTGAGTTCTTTCCATTTATAGTCCTACCAAATATTTTTGTACAAACTCGCGTTGACTGATGTGGGATTCCTTAAGGCCCACCTTTCAACAAGTCTTGCCCCATCGACATCAGCACCTTATCTGGGAAATAGACTAGAGTTCATTTTGGGTACCTTGAGACTTGCATGCCTCAATGGAAAGTTCTCTCGCTAACAATCATGGGAATACATCAATGTCCCTTGATCGTCAGATCTTGCAAATGGCTCGACGTCAACCCCTCTATTCGCATTTCGCAAGATGTAATCGGGTACCTTGGCACTCATTGACATCAATGGTGAGTTTGCCTCACATTGGTTAACGGCATTCATCAATGGCCGGTAATCCAATGATTTCTTTTCATGCTCGACATCAACACATTCTTTCGCATGATTAGAATTGTACCAAGAAGTTTTGTAGCAGGTGAAGACTATACACTTTTTCATGACTCCCTCAGCAGTTACAGCAGCATGAATTCTGATCTATGAGAGTACCACAGTTCCACTTTCAGCATTTATCTTTTCCATGATTCAGCATCAGCAGTTCAGATTCCTTCATTTCCCAGGATCCAGTTACAGCAGCATCAGTCACGTTTTCATGATCCAGCAGCAGCAGCAGCTACATTCCTATTGCATAGTTCATCATTCTTGGGTAAGTAGAGGTATGTTGTTTTATAATCTTTAATCATGCAATTCCTTATATATTGACTTGAATATTTTGGAAAATTACCTCACCATGCTCCATTTCCTTTCATGACCCATGTCAAGTTGCATGAGGACATGCAACCAATTCAGTTTGCGGGGGGGAGAACTATATTCACTACATATTCACTACCATGATTCCATTTCTCCACCACTATCACTCCATTTTATTTTATTTTAATCACATTTACCATTCACCAACATTTCTTTTCCAATGATACTTTGTTGCACTTTGCTTCATACGCATTAATATACATATTGGAATGTTTCATGAATATTACAAAAGGGCTTTCTTATGCACATTGATAGCTTATGATTTCCAGTGAGTGTTTACATTATTATTGCAGCAAGAGAATAGAAAACGAAATGAATGTTGCTAACACAAGAACCAACATTCTTTGTATTCATGGTTGTCACAAAAGAACCAACCATAAGAAAATGTAAGTTGTTACTCATGTATTTCACATATCCTGGAAACATTCATTATTAAAAAGACATCATCATGTAAAGCCAAAGTTCAGATGCCAAATGTTCTTAAAGAGATCCATGCATGGTTGCCTGAGGACATGCAACAAGTTCAGTTGGGGAGGATGTTGGGACTCAGAAATGTCATATTTTCATCCACCTTTCCCTTCACTATTCCTTACATTTCATCATCCCATTAACCTTTCATCATATCATTTTCATAAATACATTTGGGTTTCACCTTCTTATTTTCCACTTTATTCATTTTTGTATTCTAAGTGAATTTATGATTAAATATTAGAAAATATACATGTTTTTATATATATCTCAAGAATATGTGAGCTTTGTAATGTGTAGGAAATATGTGAAGGATTAATTCCAAAAGACTTCTCAAATATCTCCTCCACCATATTAAGGAGATAATTATTCAAGCATATTCCTAAGGAGAAGATCATGGAGGATTTGGTTGGCATATCTTATTCAAGATATGTGAGAGATGTGTGGAGGATTCAAAGGGATCATATCTTGTAATAATGGGAAAGTAGTTGAGAGTGCTTGAGAGAATAGTGGATATGTCATTATGAGATGGTTATCTTCTTCATGTATATAAGAGAGTGCTCTCTCTTCATTTTCAGAAGTTTTTAGTTTGGAGAGATAGTCTTGTAATTAGGAGAAGGGAATTCTTAGCTTTGATTCATATTCTTTTATTGTTACGCTTTCATGATTTGTCATTTGATTCTTGTAATGAAATTTGAGATAGCTTTATTGTTGTGAGTTCACATATGTTGTTTGTCATTCAACTCTTCACATGTTGTATTGTTTTTTTTTCCTTATGCAATTTCCTGCTTTCCTAGTTAGTGTTTCAATGCTTTTCTAGATTAATTTGATTTCAGTAATTTAGATTAGATTAGTTCCACTTCGGTCCTGCATATATAGTGCATGTGCCTCGTAAGTCTACGAACCTCGGATTGACAAATTAAATAGTTGGGAAAGTACTACAATAGAATTAAACGAACATATTTTCACCCAACAGTGATGTCAGGAGGAGACATGTTGCCAATGCAGAGGTGTTGGAGATTTTGCAGAGGTTTGAAGCCAGAGTGGATGCCGTGGAGCAAAGACAAACCAGAGATCCTGAAGACATTAGTGAACCTGAAACAGAGGAAGCAGAAGAAAATGTTGAGATTCCTCCTGACATGAGGCTCCTTAGAACTGTTTTGGGGTCTACAGTTAAGCCCAGAATTGAAGTGTCGAGTTATGCAGGGGGACTGAATCCAGAGGAACTGGTGGACTGGATAAATGAAATGAACAAGTGCTTCAATTATGAAGAAATAAGTGAAGATAAAAAGGTCAAGATTGTGGTGACAAAGCTGAAAGGACATGCTGCACTTTGGTGGGATGGGGTGCAGGCAGAAAGGAGGAGAGTTGGCAAGAAACCTATCAAAAGCTGGACCAGAATGATGGCTAAATTAAAAGTTAAATTCTTGCCTAGTGATTATCAGCTGACATTGTATAAGCAAATGGAAAACCTAAGACAGAGGTTGCTGACAGTAAAGGAATACACAGAGGAATTGTACAGAGTAAGCATAAGGATTGGGCAATTCCAAGACACACCAGAGAAGACTGCTAGATATGTGAATGGTCTCAAGCTGGAGATCCAAGATGAGATTGGTCTTATATCTCCTAATACAGTGGAAGAGGCCTACCAGATGGCCTTGAAAGCAGAGGATAAACTCCCGAGGAAACAGTCTGCCAAGAAGAGAGGTACTTTCCGTGGAAAGGGAAGTCAGGGTGGTAGAGGAAAGCCTACTACACCCGGGGATGGAGCTAACAGTAGCTCACCTCATAATGCATCTACAAGGGAGGATGCAAGGGGCAGAAGGGGTCCTTACAGAGGAAAAGGAAGAGGAGGCAGAGACAGTGGCAGAGGTAGAGAGTTGAGGTGTTATAGATGTCAGCAAGTGGGACATAAGCACTATGAGTTTCCAGAGACTGTGGGTGCTGGACCGAGAAATGCTGTTGTTGCCTAGGCTGGAGAGGAGGCGGGAATTGAAGAAGAAATTCTTCTAGAGAGGGGAGAGTCCTTGGTGGTTAATAAGGTCTTATTAAAGCAAGCTAAAGAGGTCACTGAGCCTGCACAAAGGAAGAATTTGTTTAGGAGCATATGCAAAGTCCAAGGGAAATGCTGCCATCTAGTCATTGATAGTGGCAGAACTGACAATCTGGTTTCCACTGAGGTAATAGAGAAGTTGAAGTTGAAGGCAAGGGAGCATCCAACTCCCTATAGGGTGTCTTGGTTGCATAAAGGGAACCAACTGGTTGTAAAAGAATAGTGTGATATAGAGCTACAAATGGGAAAATATAAAGATAAGGTCCTGTGTGATGTAATGCCCATGGATGTGTGTCATATACTATTGGGTAGACCTTGGCAGTTTGACAGAGCAGCAGTGCATGATGGTAAGAAGAGCACTTACAAGTTCTTCAAGGATGGGGTGCATCATACATTGATACCCATGGAAGAAGGAGAGCCATCCAGCAAAGTGATTGATCCAAAGACCTTGTTGCTGAGAAGGAATGAATATCTATAGCAGATAGAAGAAGAAGAGGTAAGTTTTTCTTTAGTTTGCAAACCTAAATTAGTTCTTACTTCTTCAAAAATTTCTGATTTTCCGGTAGAAATACAAGAGATGTTAGACAATTACTATGACATTGTTGTGGATGATTTACCTGATGAGCTGCCGCTTGTGAGAAAGATCAGCCATCAGATAGATTTTATCCCTGGTTAAAATCTGCCAAATAAGGAAGCCTACAGAATGACTCCCAAGGAAAATGAGGAAATCAGGAGACAAGTACAGGAGTTGGTGGACAAGGGGATGATCAGAGAAAGTTTGAGTCCATGTGCAGTACCAGTAGTATTGAGCCCAAAGAAATATGGAGGCTGGAGGATGTGTACTAATTCCAGAGCAATCAATAAGATCAAAATCAGGTACAGATTCCCTTTGCCCAGAATTGAGGATTTGATGGACTGTTTGAGTGGTGCTAAATATTTTTCAAAGATAGATTTGGGTTTTCAAATGCACCTAGTAATTTTATGAGACTTATGAATGAAGTATTGAAAGAATTCATTGGTAAATTTGTGATAGTGTATCTGGATGATATATTAGTTTTCAGCAAAACTAAAGAAGAACACTTCAGGCATCTTAATCATGTCTTGAAGAAGCTGCACCAAGAGAGACTGCTGATAAATTTAAATAAATGCTCATTCATGAAGGAATAATTGGTGTATTTGGGTCTTGTTGTTTCTGTAGAAGGATTGAAGATGGACCCAGAAAAGGTTAAGGCAATTGTGGAGTGGCCTTCACCCAGGAATGTTTTTGAGGTAAGAAGTTTCCATGGACTTGCCAGTTTTTACAGGAATTTTATAAGAAACTTCAGTAAGATCAATGCACCCATAATTGAGACAATAAATAGGAGCAGACAACCATTTAAGTGGACTACTGAAGCAGAAAGAAACTTTAAAGTTTTGAAGAAAAAGAAAACAGAGAAGCCTGTTTTGATTCTGCCTGATTTTACTAAACCATTTCAAGTAAAGTGTGATGTCAGTGGAGAGGCCATTGGAGATGTGTTGAGTTAGGATGATAGGCTTGTAGCCTATTACAGTGAAAATCTAAATGAAACTAGAAGAAATTATTCCCCTTATGAGAAGGAATTCTATGCAATTGTTCAGGCACTGAAGAAGTGGAGACATTATTTGATATCCAGGGAATTTGTATTATATTCTGACAATCATGCTTTGCAGTATATTGTACAACAACCCAATTTGAAACATAAGCATGCTAAATGGGTTGAGTATCTCCAAGGTTTTAATTTTTTTTTGAAACATATAAGTGGCCAAGCCAATAAAGTAGTTGATGCTTTGAGTAGGAGGCACATGCTTGTTCAAGAAACAAATTTTGAAGTTGTAGGATTTGATTTTCTCAAAGAATTTTATAAAATAGATCCAGATTTTAAAGAATCATTTGAGGCATGTAGTAACCCTGTTTTAACAGATAGAAGCCAGTGGCTGGATTATTTCCTGCAGGAGGACTTGTTATTCAGAAGAAGCCAACTGTGTGTACCAAGATGTTCCATGAGAGAAAATTTGATCAAAGAAAAGCATAGTGGTGGACTTGCTGGACACTTTGGTACTGATAAGACTTATGAGCAGCTGAGTCACTTCTATTACTGGCCCAAGATGAGAGAAAAAGTGGACAAGTTTGTGAGAATTGCAAAATCTGTCAGTATGCTAAAGGAAGGAGCCAAAATGCAGGATTGTACACTCCCTTGCCTATTCTAGACAAGCCTTGGGACATGGTGAGTATGGATTTTGTTCTAGAATTGCCCAAGACATAGAGAGGGAATGATGCAGTCTTTGTTGTGGTGGACAGATTCTCCAAAATGGCACATTTTATTCCATGTTATAAAACTAGTGATGCCACCCATGTTGCTAACTTGTTTTTCAAAGAAGTTGTTAGATTGCATGGGTTGCCCAAGAGTATTGTTTCAGACAGAGACACCAGATTTGTGGGCCATTTTTGGAGGACACTGTGGAAGAAAATTGGTACCAAACTGAGTTTCAGCTCAGCTTATCATCCTTAGACTGATGGACAAACTGAGGTAGTGAATAGGAGTCTGGGAAATTTGTTGAGAAGTCTTGCAAGAGAGCATCCCAAGCAGTGGGATCATATTTTTCCCCAGGCAGAATATGCATATAATGACTCACCAAACAGAAGCACAGGGCAGATTCCATTCCATATTGTTTATGGAATGCACCCCAGAGGAATATCAGAGTTAAGAAATCTGGGAAAGGCAGAGCTAAGGAGCGCAGATGGTGAGGAATTTGCTTCAGAGATCCAGGCCATACATGAACAAGTGAAACAACAATTACAAGGCAGCAGCATCAAATACAAAAGCAGAGCAGACTTGAGCAGAAAAGAAGTTCACTTTGAAGTAGGAGATTTGGTTTTGGCACACTTGAGAAAGGAGAGATTCCCAAAGAAGCAGTACAATAAATTGAAGTTCAAAAAGATTGGGCCATGCAAGATACTTAGAAAGTTTTCTGCAAATGCTTATGAGATTGAATTGCCACCTGATGTTGGAATATCTCCCATTTTTAATGTTGCAGATTTGTACAAGTATGAAGATGATGGTGCAGAAGAAAGATTAGCAGACAAGGAACAGATTGAGTGGAAGGAGCAGCTACCTCCAGCACAACCATTGCAACCAGAGAAGATATTGGACAAAAGAGTGTTCAAAAGGACCAAAGGACAAGAGTACTTTCAGTACTTAATCAAATGGAAGGACAAGCCAGAGGAAGATGCCACTTGGATGACTGAAGGAATGTTGCAGAAGATAGGCAGATCAGTGGAAGAGCTCATGGACAGGAGCCCATGAAGAAGATTGCCCTCGGGAGTCTGATGCAGGGGCATTAGACACTAGCCAACAATGTAGGAGGTTTGTCCACATGTTGTGGCTAGGAGGGTTCGAAATCCTTGAATTGTAACAGCTAGGTGTCAATACCTCAGCTGACTGTTTTTAATTAGGTTAGTTAGGATTGGTAGAAGTCGAATAGTTGGATTCGATCCATCTGTCAGTTCAGTTATTTGAATAAGTTGTAATTAGACCTTTGATTTCTAGAACGGCCCTCTCAGAGGAACCGAAGAGTCATATATTGATATATATAAGTTGTATTCCTCAGATGCATTGAAAAAAAAAGGAAGGAGAAGAGAGATTTCTGCAATAAAATCTGTGTGTTCACAATTGCTTCCAGTTAAATCATTTATGTACGCATTGGCCATAGAGTTGTTTCGAATCCTTGATTGTGAAGAGATTGTTTAATTGTGAGGTGATTGAACTCTGTGCACATATAATTACTGGGTTGAACTATTGTATAGATTCTGTATATCTCTGTCTACTGTTTCCCTAGGAATTGTTCGAACAGGCTCTGTTGAATAAATCTCCACTCCTAGAAGAAGTCTGCGTATTATTGTGGTCATTGAATTCTATTTAAATGATAGAAGAATTCCCGCTTCATAATGAGACAAATTCGTTTTACTATCGGAACTCTGCCCTGAGTTAAGGAACCAAAAGGATCGCACAACCCCGGATGAACCTTGGTTAGTCACTGTTCAAAAACCGCGAGTGGATTTACAAAGGCGGATTGCCCATATCGCACTGCTTTTGGTGAGTAAGCGATATTTTCCAGTTGGGGAGCGATTCCATAGGTCTGTCGACACGTGGCAAGGTAGACCCATGGAAAACCACTGTTGCTGCGCGCCATCGCGCGTTAAAGTTCGTATCCAGACGCCGAGCGATATGCGTATGTGCCGTCGATCTCGAGACTTGCTATCTAACGGTGATCGCACGCTGGACTTGCCCGAAGTTTAATAAGAGGTACAACGTGTGTATTTCATTGAACTCTGCGATATATATATGTGGGCCCAGAATATATTAAGGTCGTTTATTTAAGGAGCATCGGATATTAATACAAAGTTCCGAAGGGTTAACCATTTGTTATAAGGTTCGGTGGTAGAATATAAAGTTGAGAGAGATATATTTTAAATTTTCAAAGGTTGTCGTTTATGTTTATTTGATAAATAAAACCAAATAAGTTGGGAAGACCACGTGGCGAAGAACCAAGTTAATCAAGAGCATATGCTGACAGAGGGATATTGAAGCACTGGGGTCCGATCTGGGTGACTTTCGGCTTTGGCCGTCACAACAGCAACAAAAAATTCTTGGATGATACAAATTACAAAACCTCCTTTCTATATATAGGAGTCCATGGGGCCACAATGTAATCCTAGCCGACCTAACAATAATAATTAAGAGCACAATAATAACAATATGGGGGTTACAAGGGTACAATAATAACAATAAGGGGGTTACACTAACAACAATAAGGGACTATACTAGTAATATAGGGACCTAACATGCCCCTCTCCTTCAAAAAAAGTGATGTCCTCAACGCTTGAGTAGCTCTGGGTGCTTCTGTATAAAATTCTCATCCTCCCATGTAGAGTCTTCAGTGGGTAAGTTCTTCCACTTGATGAGATACTTTGAAATTGATCGATTCCGTAGCTGTCGAGTTCTTGTTTCCATGACCGCTTCAGGTTCCAATATGATTTTTCCTTCCTCATCAAGTTCTGGCAATATTGTTTGAACTGGAAGATTTTCACCTATAACCTTCTTTAAGCATGAAACATGGAAAACTGGATGTACCCGCGAAGAAGTAGGAAGCTCCAATTTGTATGCCATAGTACCAATCTTTTGCAACACCTTGTAAGGACCATAGTACTTTGGCGATAATTTATTATCCTTCTTAGCTTGCTTGAGGGAAATTTGTTTATATGGTTGTAGCCATAAAAATACCCAATCTCCTACATCAAAACTTCACTCGCTGCGATGTTGATCTGCGTGTTGTTTCATTCGATTTTGTGCCAAATTCAAGCTATCCTTTAAGAGTTGGAGAACTTCTTGCTAATGCTCGATGTGATCTTACACTGCTTGAACCTTCAAATTTTCCCTCAAAGATGATGTGATGGATGGTGGATGATATCCATAAAGTGCCATAAATGGGGTCATTTTTGCTGCAGTATGGAAGGAAGTGTTATACCACCATTCAGCGAGAGGTAACCACTTGACCCATTGTGTTTTTTATCAGATACAAAACAACGAAGATATCCTTCCAAACATTTATTTACTATCTCAGTTTGACCATCAGATTGAGGATGATAAGATGAGCTATGAGCTAATTGAGTACCCAAACAAGAAAATAACTCCGTCCAAAAATTTCCAGTAAAAATGGGATCTATGTTGCTCACAATAACCCTTGGGCTTCCATGTAGCTTTTGAATTCTATCCATAAATGTAGTAGCAACTGTACTTGCTTTAAATGGATGAGATAATGCACAAAGTGTGCATCCTTGGTAAGTCTATCAACTACCACCATGATGACACTCTTTCCTTCGGACTTAGGTAAACCTGTGATAAAATCCATTGAAATCTTTTCCCAACGTTGACTTGGAATGGATAAAGGTTGTAGAAGTCCTGGGGTCTTAATTGTTTCCACTTTATTCTGCTGGCAAACCAAACATTCCGCCACAAACTTTCGAATATCAGATTTAAGGCCATCCCAAAAAAATTCTTTCTTCACCCTGTGGTAAGTTTTTAAAAATCCTGAGTGTCCTCCTAAAGGAGAAGTGTGCAATTCCGAAAGAATCTTTTGTTTTAGTTGGGAATTCTTACAAAGATATAAGCGATCTTTGTACCATAAGGAATCATTTTTCCAACTAAATGTATCAGATGTACTAGGATCTTGCTGCAAATTTTGAATGAGTGTCCATACATTCTTTTCCTTCTTCCATTCATCTCTTGCTTCGGTTATCCAATCTGGTTGGATAATAGAAATGGCACAAAGCAATGCTTCCACCTCTTCATTCTTTCTTGAGAGTGCATCTGAAACAACATTAAGCTTTCCTTTTTTGTAGATTATTTCAAAGTCATAACCCAACATCTTTGTGACCCATTTTTGCTGCTCTTCTAAAGATAGTCTTTGTTCCAAAAATTGTTTAAGAATATCATGATCAGTTTTTACCTTGAAGTGTCTTCCCATTAGGTAAGTTCTCCATTTCTTTAGTGCATGCAGTATTGCTAAAATTTCCTTCTCATAAATAGGTTTATGTAAATAATTTCCTTAGATTGGACGACTTTCAAAAGCAATGGGTCTTCCTTCCTACATTAAAACAACACCAATTCGATTTCCTGAGGCATCACATTCCACAATAAAGGCTTTTGTGAAGTCTGGGGTAGATAAGACCGGTGCTAGGCACATTGCCTCTTTAAGATGTTCAAACGCCTTAGTTTCTTCAGGAGTCCATGAAAATGCATCTTTCTTCAATAATGTTGTTAGAGGTGCTGCTATTCTCCCATAATTCTTAACAAACTTGCGATAATACCCTGTTAACCCGAGAAATCCTCGCAACTGCTTTATGGTTGTCAGGACTTTCCATTCCTTAATGGCTTTAATTTTGTTAGGGTCTACTTTAACACCCTCGTGAGATACAATATGACCCAGATATTCCACCTCTTGTACTCCAAAGAAACATTTGGATGTTTTTGCATATAATTGTTTCTCCTGCAATAGTTTGAGCACCCTGTCAACATGTTCAACATGATCCTTCCAAGACCTGCTGTTGATTAGTATATCATCAAAAAATACTAGCACAAATTTTCTAAGGAAGGGTTTGAAAATGGAATTCATCAACCCTTGAAATGTAGAAGGTGCATTGGTAAGGCTAAAAGGCATGACCAAAAATTCATAATGACCCTCATGAGTTCGAAATGTTGTTTTCGGAATATCTTCAGTCTTCATTCTAATTTGATGATATCCTGAACGAAGATCCATCTTGGTAAAATAAATTGCTCCATGTAATTCATCCAATAATTCATCAATCACAGGAATGGGAAATTTATCTTTAATGGTGAGTTTATTGAGCTCCCTATAATCCGGACACATTCGCCATGATCCATCCTTCTTGTGTACCAATACTACAGGAGCAGAGAAAGAACTTTGACTAGGTTGAATTATAACCGCCTCTAACATTTCTGCAATCATACGTTCAATTTCGCTCTTTTTGACGTAAGGATATCTATAAGGCCTGATGTTTGGAGGAACACTTCCTGGAATCAAATGAATAGCATGATCATGATCACGAATAGGTGGGAGTCCTTTGGGAGTGTCAAACACCTTGGAATGATTGTCCAAGACTTGTTGGAGATCTGCAGAAATAGATGATTTTGATGTTGGAACTTCTAGTGAGCATAATTGTGCAATTACGCCTCGCTGTTCTTTCTTTAGAAGCTTTGTCATGACATTAGAGCTTATTATCCTTCCTGGCTTCCTTGCAATACCCCGTAATTCGACTTCCTTTCCTTCTGAAAAAAATTTCAAGAAAAGTTCTTGAAAATTAAAAGCTACCGTCCCCAAAGATTGTAACCATTGTACTCCTAATACAACATCAGCACCTCCCACAGGAATGGAAAGCATTGGACTAGTCAACACATATTCCCCCATGGTTAGCTTGATATTATGGCATTTTCCAGAGCAATTTATAGTTCCTCCATTTGCAACCATCACTTGACATTCTGGTGCTGGGTATAGGAAACAATTTAATTCCTTGGCTACCTTACAATGAATAAAATTATGGGTGCTACTGAATCAATCAACACTATTACCTTTTTCTTCTTGATATGTCCTTCTATCTTGAGAGTTTGAGGAGTGGTAATTCCTGCCAGTGCATTACACGATATGGTCGGATTCATTTCTTCCTCTTCTAGAGTTGGTTCCTGGTGTATATCCTCTTCTTGTTCATTTTCTTCTTCCTCTTCACAATCTATGTAAAATAATTTCTTCTCAGCACACTTATGACCTTTAGTGTATTTTCTATCACAACCGTAGCAAAGCCCTTTTGCTCTTTTTTCTTCCAATTGTTGTGGTGTCAACCTTGTAGGTTGTGGAAATCTAGGCGTAGCAACACTTCCTTCTTTATAGAATTGAGTGGCAGGCTTCCTTGTCGCCATAATTTTACATTCAACTTTTCTTGCCAACCTGAATGCCTTCTCCAATGAATCAGGTTCCAAAACGCGAACTTCATGTTGGATGTTATCCTTTAAAGTGCCTAGGAAGAGATCAATCCTGTGTTCCTCTGTAAGATCAGTTACCCTTATATTCAATTTTTGGAAGTCCTCAATGTGCTGCCCCACTAAACCCCTTTGTTTGAGATTTATCAATTGGGTAAAGAAGGTGTTGCTCTTTGTATCCTCATAATGTGCTATCATTTCCTCCGTAAAAATTGACCAAGTGACAATTTTTTTACGGGAACAAAGCCATCGATACCATACAAATGTATTTTGTTCTAAATGTAAAGTTGCAATGCGTAACTTTTGTGTGTTTTGCACGTTATGGAGATCAAAATATTGCTCCATCTGTAGTATCCATGTTACAGGATCCTTTCCATCAAACTTCCTCATATCCATTTTTGGAATATGGTGGTTCTTCCCGCCAACGTTAGAGTTTATGAAATCACGATTAACATTTATTTTGTTCTCATCATGAGGTTCTTCTACTTTCTTTTCACCATTAGGAAACATTTCTTGTATCAACTTTGTCAAACCTTCTATGTCTGCTTTTAGATCATTCTTCATGTTTTCCATGTTGTCTTTCATGTCATCCATCTTAGCTTCCATGCCATCCATCTTAGCTTCCACGCCAGCTTCCATGTCATCCATCTTAGCTTCCACGCCTTTCTTCAAACCGTCTATCTTCGCGTCCATACCTTTCTTCAAAACTTCCATTTTGTTTTTTGTTGCTCTTTGCGAGAGTGAAATTTGTTGCACTTGCTCTTGTAATTTTGATAGATCATGTTGCAATTATTCATCTTCATGAGTCATAGTAGAGCCTTCTGAAGGCTTAATGGGTGTTGAATTATTTTTACGGGGCATCTTTTAGAACCCAATACTGATATCTGCTCTACAATATGCCCTTGGAATCAATTCAACTTGATTCTTCAAACAAGAATTATGAAAATTGGAAAAAAAAACACACCTTTTTCTTGCTTTTGAGGAGCTCGATATTGAAATTATATTATCTCTGTGATTGTGGCTCTTCAATATTTGAAATTAAGCACTGAAGTATCCCTATAAATTCTCTTTTGAATGCCATAGGTCTGACCTAATTTGGATTCTCCAAGGAAAAGTTATGTCCAATCTCCCACAATGACCTAATTATGTACTGGTTTAGTAGAGTGAACTTGTACGACTTGACATGTGTCACTTTTTTATCCTTCACCTCTAAAATTGATAGCCAAGAAACTAAATTCGATGTAATTGCGACCACTTTTTACGGCACTCCAATCTGATGGTCAGAGAGAGAGTTATTGAACTTTTCCCACGATCACCTCTTTGTGATGAAATTAGGGAGCCTTAAAAAGCACTACCTTCCACAGATCATATCTCCAAAAATGTTTCGAACCAAGCTATGAAATTTTGCGATGAGTTTCCTCAGGATTTCAGCTTTGCACCCTATATATTTCATATTCTGAACCTTCGTAGAAAAACATTTATAGCAAAAATTCCATGATGACCTGTTTAGGAGCCTGAAAAAGGACCTAAATTCCACAGATCATATCTCCTAAAATATTTTGAAACCAAGCTCTGAAATTTTTAGACAATATTCCTCAGGATTTTGGCTTCACACCCTAAAAATTTCAAATTCTGAAACTTCGTAGAAAAAATGTTATAGCGAAAATTCCACGATGACCTGTTTGG
This sequence comes from Pinus albicaulis, assembly GCA_034641835.2. NCBI lineage: Eukaryota > Viridiplantae > Streptophyta > Pinopsida > Pinales > Pinaceae > Pinus > Pinus albicaulis. The sequence goes on from CM076578.1 coordinate 1,149,758,169, forward strand.
AGCAGCGAAACCCTAGAATCCAAAGCTCTGATACCAAATGTTGTGTAACTAGCTCCAAAAATAGAAGAAAAGAGATATCAACTCCTTAGAAATAAGCCACTTCGAGGGGGCAACCTCCAATACATTACATAAATGAAAAATTCTTGGATGATACAATTTACAAAACCTCCTTTCTATATATAGGAGTCCATGGGGCCATAATGTAATCCTAGTGGCCACAATGTAATCCTAGCCGACCTAACAATAATAATTTAAGGGCACAATAATAACAAAATGGGGGTTACAAGGGTACAATAATAACAATAAGGGGGTTACACTAACAACAATAAGGGACTATACTAGTAATATAGGGACCTAACAGAGACAACCTTACCCTCTTTATCCGAAGCTACAAAAATAGCATATAGGCTCTTTGCAGTTGATCTTCTTGGATTTGGAAAAAGTCCCAAGCCATCAAATTTCTCGTATACTACTTAGAGCAGTCAGTGATTCCACCGTACAAAATTAAGTCATTCCATTTAGTTGCTCATTCAATGGGTTGCATAATTTCTCTGGCCTTGGCTTCTAAGCACCCCGATATGTTGAAGTCTTTTGTCACCACCATATTTCCCAGCATGGACTTTCTCTTTACATTCTTTGTGACATGCAACAATTAATGAAGAGATCAAGTCATTCTACTCATTTGCTATTATCCATGCTGATTAAACATCTTGATCACAAGAATGTGGTGTCAAAACCGCAAATGTAGATCAACATTATTGAAATTATAGCTATCCTGGCACAACAGTCAAAATCACCATCTTCTGTGGAAATAGTTGATGCAATAAGTAATCTGGAAAGGCATTTGCGCAAGAGCATGAATTGTTCTTTAGAGGGTTAAAATCTGAGTGATGATTAGAAGCATTTGTTATACACACACAATAATATTATTGTGAAAACCAATAATGATAAAATAATTCGTGTCAACCTCACTCAGGAGAATCCAAAGCTGCTTATTGCTGGGAAGACACTAGAACTTACCTATTCAGTCCATTGGGTCGAGAGAAACATAACCTTTGCCAGGCGCTTTGATGTCTACTTAGAATATCCTTTCTTTGAACATCAGATCCATTGGTTCTCCATCTTCAATTCATTTATGATGGTTATTTTTCTCACGGGTTTAGTCTCAATGATCCTGATGCGGACTTTGAGAAATGACTATGCAAAGTATGCCCGAGAAGAGGATGATTTGGAAAGCCTGGAGAGGGATGTTAGTGAAGAGTCAGGTTGGAAACTTGTTCATGGAGATTTTTTCCGAAATCCATGAAACTTGGTCTTACTGTTAGCATTAGTGGGCACGGGTGCACAACTTGCTATGCTCATGCTTCTTCTGATCTTGCTAGAAATTGTTGGCATGCTATATATTGGGCATGGGGTGATTGTCACCACTTTCATTGTCTTCTATGCCCTTACCTCATTTATATCTGGCTATATGAGTGGAGGAATGTATTCACGTAATGATGGAAAGCACTGGATAAAGTCAGTGGCTCTTACGGCATCTCTCTTCCCATTTATGTGCTTGGGTATTGGATTTGTACTAAACATAATTTCCATATTCTATGGTTCTTTGGTTGTCATTCCTTTTGGCACTATGGTGGTTATATTTATAATCTGGGCATTTATTTCTTTCCCTCTAGCACTCCTCGGAATGGTTGTTGGAAGGAATTGGAGTGGGGCTCCAAATAATCGTTGCCGTGTGAAGACCATTCCTTGCCCAATTCTGGAAAAGAAGTGGTATCTGACACCAACATTGGTGTCACGAATGGGTGGTCTGCTTGATCAGTGCAAAAGAAATCATAATTCCAAAATTGGAACTTTCCAGATGTGTGATTCCCCTACCAACAAGGAAAATGAACCAAATTTCCTCTAGAAACCAATTTCACCTTCCAGCAACAGCAAAATCCCACAAAAAGGGGAACAATTTCCGGAATTGACAATCTGTTTTAAACCAATTCTCATTCTGGAAATTTGTAAAACAAATAATTTTCTCTATTTCTGGGTTGAAGCTCTAGTTTGTGATTAAAAATGTATATATATACATCAGTTTCCCGAAGTCGATGAGGGGGGGTGGTAGCTGTAGAATGATAGATAGGAGCATTCGATTTTCTGGAGAAGAAGAGGAGATGTAGAAGCTACGCATTAGATAGGAGGGGTCGATCAAATAGATAGGAGGAGTCAATCAATTGGGTAGTCTGTCCATCAATTTTCTAAAGATGTAGAGGGCGCAGAATTAGTGAGTCCATCAATTAAAATCGATTTCTCAGATGAAGAACCAGGTGCGCAGATCAGTTAGTCATTAAATAAAGGTCGAATTGCAGAGATGTAGAACAAGATTTGAGTTTGTAGAGAAATGAGGAATTGTTGTGTGTAAACCAGAATTGTTGTGCCTAATTTGTGTAATCAATTTCTCAAATGTTGTTTTAAATATTTGTATAAATCCACTTCATATTGTGAGCAGTGGCATTGTTACTATGATTCATATTGTATTTTGCATTTGATATTTTAAATCTTTCTCCAGCTGCAGTAACTCAGCTTACTCCAGGCATGGGAGGGCCCAGCACATCTGGAGTCAAGCTTCATCAATTAGCAGTAGGAAAATTAGTTATGTGCAATTTTAACATTCCAGGTCTTGTGTGAAGGTGTGGTTCAACTCCAAAGCATTCATTCATTGCAGCATTGTGCCAATTAATGGATTGAAGAAGTATTACTCCTTACATAAGTAGACCAGATTTTAATACTTCTAATTTGCGTAAGGAATAAAAACATGTTTTAGATGCTTTGGATTTTGGTATGTTAATATGGTCATTTTAGAATAATAATTCCAAGCTTGCATAATATAATATTTTTGAATGTTTGCAGATTTTGATTTGATTTTTTTGTAGGATTTAATCATCATTTGATTTTTTTATGATTTGTTTATATATCCCGGGACTACATTTAATCATTGGATTTATTTTTAATTAGAATCATGATTTCTTTCATAGTATAATCATTTATTTATGAGTTGAGCGTGGATGTAGTGGATTTGATTATGGAGGTAGCAGTGAGTTAGATTTCGTTAATGATTTACATAATTTTGATTTAGTTTTAGTTATTGAGTTACATGATTCGATTTGAGGTAGGCTTTCTTTTTAACAGTTCATTTTCATTTATATTAAAATATTTAAATAGAATATTTACCATGTTTGCGATTTTTAGGAATTTTAAGTATTTTCTTTTAGCAATTGTTAGGGGTGTTTCCTTTTATTATTATTATTATGAAGAGTAGTTCTAGTGAGTTAAGGTTTGAGTTATCATTAGAATCATGTGTGACCATATTTCTTATTAGTTTCAAGTGTTAGTTAATGAAATGAATAAATAGATTAGGGTTTCCAAGATATCAAAGGAGATTTAAAAGTAGATTTGAGTGCAAGAATGATTTAGAATTACTTTTCATTTCCTCATAGTTTAATTGCAGTATGGAGTTTGCAGTAAATGACATTGGTTAAGTAGGTTTCCTTTTCAAGATTGGTTGTTTTCCAGCAAATGTGTGTTCCATTTCAACACCTAGTTTATCATTAATAAGGAAACTCATATACTCTGACCATTAAGCTGAGCCAATATGCAATACAACTCGCGTTTACGACTCCCAAATTGATAATTAATATTGAGAGGTTTAATCCGACAATTAAACCGTTCAACACCCCTGTAACCCAAATATTGTTATTATTGTGCCCTTACATTGCTATTGTTAGGCCGGCTAGGATTATATTGTGGGCCCATGGACTCCTATATATAGAAGGAGGTTTTGGTCATTTGTAATGTTGATCAACATTTAACATAAGTCACTGGTGTGATTAAATGGTTGATAAGTCATATCGAATAGTGAAACATTTGAGGAGATGGCCGAGTTAAAACAAGGCGAGAGAGGCCAAAGGTTCAAAAACCAAAGATGGAAATAATACTAAAAGTGTGGAGGTATAAAATTAAAAAGACATCCGAAATATAAAAGTGTACAAATGAGTAGTACGAGGAGCGCAAAGCAAAAGTGTTAAAAGAAATACCGCTCCACAAATATGCGCACAAGGGAATGCAACAAGGGCTAATTTCCGAGGGGGTCGAGTGGCGAGAGGGGGAAGGACCTCGTACCCCCGCGGAATTGAAGTAACACGACGTGGCGGGGACCCAAGGCTAGGGTGAAGTGGCAAGAGCGGGACCCGAAGCAAAGGAGATGACGTGGCAGCAGAAAAACAGAAACAGGAGATGACGTAGCAGGGCTAACGTGCGGGACCCAAGGATCGGTATGCTATGTTTCGAATTTGTCTTATGAGAAATATGTTCAAGAATCGTGGGTTTTATATGGTAAAAAGGTAAGGTAAAGTCCTCTAGGTTAGCTGGTACTGAGGCCCATACCAGTATTAAACCCGACACGCGGCGCCCACCTGCACTCTGACACACCCAATCCCTACGCGCCGCGTGCCCCACTGTCAGTGTCCTTATGACACTTGCCTTCTTTCGTTTTACCCATCCGTCTTTTTACCTCAAAACGCCCAGTCCAGAAATAACAGTTCTCCCATATTTTACTCCAGTAAAAAGTCGCAGGTCTTCAGCTACGGCATATACCAAGTAGGAAAGAGCGCCTGGTCTACCCAATCATTGTCAGAGTTCCCTGCGTTGCTTTCCCGAGCAGATTTACCTTCCGTTCAGGTACTCCCTCATTCATACTCCCTCTGTTTTCCTTTCGATTTTTCAAATTCTTGTATGTCGGCCATGGGAAGGGGAACGCCCAAGAAAAATGAACCAGAGACCCCTCAGGTCCGTGAATCCAGAAACCCACCCGGGTTCGACCCTCTCTTCGACCTGCAAGCTGGTATCTGTGACCCTAAATACCCATTTGACATCCACAGCATTAAGCCCGATCTTTTCAGACGTCATGTTATGAACAAAGACCGTTACCGGGTAGTCGTGTCTGGCCTGTACCACCAAATTGCCCCTCAAGTTCACTCTGTGGTTGATTTTATCTCCTGGCTCAGAGATGTTTTCGACGAGCATCGGGGCACCTTCACCTCTCCTCAGGGGAACAAAGTATTTTCCCTTTCCCCCGATACTATCAAGCAAGCCCTCCGCTTTCCTACTAGCGCCACATATATTAGTTTCGGCGAAGCAGATTTAGCCGCCCAGTTCACCAGGCAGCCATGGGAGACCCAGAAGGCCTTCATCTCCTCTATAACCGGCAATCAGGTTACTTCTCTTCCTGCCATAGAGCCTTTTCCATTAATTTTGTTCGAAGAGGAAGTTCGGCCCATCCTCTCTTTCATTGCTGGCCTTTTAGGGGTAGGAAGTCCGGAAGAGATTTCCACGGTGTGCGTCCATTTCTTATGGCTGATGTCTCAAAAGGGGGTAGTGTTAGATGTTCCTAGTTTCCTTGCCATTGCCATTCGAACCCAGTTCTAGGAGCTTCCAGAAACCTGTCAGTTCCATTTTTTTCAATGGTTTTCTATCTCTTCTTGTACCAGCACGCCGATAAATTTGAGGGTTTGGGGTTAGACAAAGTATATCGTGAGAATTCCCAACCCCGACCAGTTTTCGACTGGAATTTCTCTGTACACCAATTACCTAAGGGAGAGGGTTATTCCAGTTTTGTGAATAGTTTCATGTCTATTTCCTATACCATTATTCATGACTCGCCGTCACCTAGGGTCTTTCCAGAGATGAAAAGCTGGCTGCAAGCCAGAAAATCCCAGAGCACTGGGGATTGGTTTCTATTCGATGACTACACTGAAATTCAGGTCTATGGAGCCGAAGTTACTCCTTACCGGCTGCCAGTGTTTCTTGTTCGTCAAGTTTATGCGCTCGAATACATCCGGCAGGCCCTCAAGGCCGATCAGCTCCATTTCGTCCCTGCCAAGAAGGGTTACATCCTAAGGCTCCCCATTGAAATCGGCCCTTTTGTGGTGAACTCGAGACATGCCTTCCCAATCGCTGAGAAAATGCTGCAAGGTCTGGACCTAAGGCTGGGAAAAAGTTGGGCTTATGACCCTCGAGAAATCATCTCGAACAAAAGAAAAAGGAACAAGTTCGCGCATTATATGCATGAGCCGAGGCCATTCATGGAATGGAGGGCTAATCTCTAAATTTGGCCTTTGGTTTCGCAGATGGAAACAGATTCATCTGCTACAGGGGAGGAAGAGAACGTTAATAAAGACACAGGTGGAGAAGAAGCAGGTACCTCAGGAGTAGTTCCCCTTCACAAAAAGCAAAAAACAGCCTCCAGTGAGGCAGAAGTCATAGGAGAGGAAGAACTGCTTGAACCCTTCACATCATATGGTAAATTGGATAAAGGCGAGGCCGGGATAAAGGTGCTAAGGGACAATACCACTTCTTCCGACTTCACAGAGGTCACACAGACCATCATAGAGCATACCTTACCAAGGGCAATTGAAAGGGATCAGGAAAATAGAGCAATCTGAGATAAATATAAAGCCGAGCTGGGAGGGTACGTTGAGAAATATCACACCAGGCTCTCTGCCTCCATGAACGCGGACACCGAAAACCTGGTATTATCTATGGCAGAAGCTATCTTGGACCCTAATTCAGGTGTCACTAGCTATCGGGTGCTCGAGTATGCGATCGACATGAAGAAAGTGCTAGCGAACGACATGTGCGACCTATTCCAGACTGTATGTGATATGATGAAAGATGAACTGATGCGGGTCACCATCGCGCTGAGGAAGTTGAAGCAGAAACATGAACAGGTGAGGGCTACCCTGAAAAGTGAACAGACTAGCAGCCGCGCCTGAGCAAATCAGGTACGTTTCCTCCAAGACCAAATCAAGGGAAAGGATACGGGGGAAACAAACACACAGGCGGCTTTGATTGAATAGCTGCAGAAGGAAGTCGCGTCAGCAAAGAGTCAGGCCCGCATACCAGCCTCCCACCATGTCCAGACGGCTGAACTGGTGCAAGTAGAGCAAGAGAAAGCAGAATTGTCCAGTAAGCTATCAAAGGAAAGAGAGGAGAAAGAAAATATGGCTGAAACAATCACCATACTATAGACTAAGGCGACAAAGCTACAAGCTAGGTGGGACTCACACAGCTGCCAGCCGACCGTGGCTTCAAGTGGAACCAGCTCGCCGTCCGAGCAATTGGCCGTAGCTAGAGCTGAAAATGAGGTATTGGAAAAGCAGGCGTTCACGGCAAGGCAAAATATCACAAGCTTAGAAAACTCTCTGGCTGAGAACACCAGAAGAATAGAAGAGTTGCAGAGAGAAATAGAGCAGGAAAAGAAGACGACGGCCGATCAGCAAAAAACTATCGCCGACATCAAAATTCGTGCAAAGGGAAATCTCACCCTCCTTGAGGCTAGGAGTATAATTTGGTCTGATATAATCTCAACTGTGACCGAACAATGGGGGTTCTTAAGGACAATGGGAGAGATTAAGTCTGCTAAACCCTATCTCAGTAGGAAACTGCAGGAGGCAGACCTCGATTTGTCCAACAGGGCCCAGCATGCGAAAGAGTATATTTCATTCCTGAATGAGATGGGATCAGATGACATGGAGAATCAAGGTATTCCAAGACGATTCACAGAGGCTATTGAATGTCGAAAAATCATCAACAAAGAGATGGCCCGAGTCACAACTTCGAGAGCTCTCCAACAGGTGGTCGCCAACGTGGAACGATTCGACGCAGTATGGGGTGAGATCATGACAGCTGGACTTCCTTCCTATTGGGACTTGACCACTCCTTCCGTGCTCCTGCCTTTGACACAATATACAGTGTGCCTGCAAGAAGAAAAAGATTGAACCGACCTCCAGACAGGTAAAGCTGCTCAACTCAAGGCCGACATGATTGTTTCATTCCTTCGAAAAGAGTTCACCCTCCTCCATTTGATAAAACACAAGCTTCCTACTGGGGCGGGTTTCCACGTCCTCACAAAGGCCTTTGTCGAGGTGGAGGGGTTCTCAGCAATTCCCGAACCAGCTGCAGATAGTCAGCAGAGGTGCACTCAATTTACGAGCCAGTATGCAAGTTCATCTGCGAACGTGCCGCCACCAGAATCAGCAACTGCCTCAACTCTTCCGCACCTATGATATCTTGTCAACTCATGATTTGGCCTCAACGGCCTATTTACTTTTTAATAAATTAGTTTCTTTTAAGTTTCGAGTGGGTTGTTTGCCCCACTCCAGCATTTTACTTTTCATCAAACTGCTGTTTAATTTTCTGTTTTTGAAAACGGCCAAGGGCCTGACTATCCATGATGAGAGGCCTGATTCCTCATCATGAATTTTGTTGTTTTTAGAATTACCTTTAACAAATTTTGGTTATGCGAAGAAGATATTTTTCCAAAAAATATATTCTCGCTGAGATAGGAAGAAGCCTATATAAGTAAGATCCAATGAGAAAAAAGGGGTTCCAGATTTCCTGAAGAAACTCGCAGTGTAAAAGTTTTTGTATGCTTGTCGTGGAATTATCAATGAAAATACACAGAGCCCGTGGGGTTTCAGCGAAGAGAAGTTATAGTAATATATGAGGATTCCAGTCTTAATGCTATATAGTTCGTGACTCTTTTCTTGTGATATTGTATCATTGTTCCCTACACTGTTTCCAATTTCCTTTTATCGTGTCTTGGAATGCGAGTAACTTGTCAGCTCGGGTATGAATTTATCGCTGTTTGATACTCATGCTTTACTGGTCTATGTTGCTTTAAATATGGCTCATACACGATATGTCGTTCTGCTTAACACATCATTCATATTTCCTCTATATTAAACACCGTGGAACGTTACTCTTACTGAACTGATTGATATGTATGGATTCTTAGTTCCTAAGCCCATATTATGTTGAAATATGTTTTCCGAGCACCATTTCACTGGTAGTTAGTACTCCCCTTTCACTTTCTGCGCACCAAATATTTTTCTGTTTAAAATACCTATATGTCTTTGAGAAACTGGCCCTCTCTGATGAAAGTTGTCTCTAAGTTGTCTGAAGTATATATGTATTGAAGATTTCCTTCTTGTCTCTGCAGTGTCTTTACAGCTTGCTAAATCTGCAGGTAGTTTGGTCCCATCCATATGATGATGTTTTGCACAAGATTGAAAAGGTAGAGAGTCCTAAGATGATAATGAGCTTGAAATATACCTTATACTCCCTACTATTTAAGATGTCCTAGGCACTGGTCTTTGGCAACTCAAGGCTGTCTCTAGGAGCTACAACATGTAACATCCAATAATTTTTCATTTATGTAATTTATTGGAGGTTTCCCCCTCGAAGTGGCTAATTTATAAGGTGTTGATCTCTCTTTTCTTATATTTTTGGAGCTGGTTTCATAACATTTGGTATCAGAGCTTTGGATTCTAGGGTTTTGCTGCTCCAAACAGGTGATCGTGGAATTTTCACTATAACTATTTTTCTACGAAGGTTCAGAAGCTAAACGTTTTAGAGTACGAAGCTAAAATCCTGAGGAACATCGTAGAAAAATGTTAGAGCTTGGTTCGCAATATTTTCGGAGATATGATCTGTGGAAGTTAGAACTTTTTGTAGGCTCCTGAATTTAACCTAAACAGGTCATCGTGGAATTTTTGCTATAAATATTTTTCTACGAGGTTTCAGAAGCTGCAATTTTCACAGAGCGAAGCCAAAATCCTGATGAACCTCATGTAAGCATTTCAGATATTGGTTCACAATATTTTTGGAGATATGATCTATGGAAGTCAGGATTTATTCAGGCTCCCGAATTTCATCTCAAAGAGATGACTATAGCAAAAACGTCATAACTCTCTCTCTGAGTGTCTGTTTGAGATTCTGTAAGAAGTGGTCACAAGTACATGGACCACAGTTTCCTGTAATTAAATTTTAGATCCGAAGGAGTAAATAGTGACACGTGGCAAGTTGTACAAGTTGGCTCTACTGAACCAGTCCATAATTAGGCCATTGTGGGAAATTGGATATAACTTTGTCTTGAAGAGTCCAAATCAAGTCAGACCTGTGGCATTCGAAAGAGGATTCAGAGGGATACCTCAGGGCCAAATTTCAGATATTGAAGATCTGAAATCACAGAGATAATTCAGTTTCAACATCGATCTCCTCAAAAGCAAGAAAAAGGTGTGTGTTTGAAGAAAAATAGTTTGAATTTATTCCAAGGGAAAAATGAAGAATATATATCAATGTTTTGTTCTAAAATTCAACATAAAAATAATTCAACACCCGTTCAGCCTTCAGAAGGCTCTACTATGACTCATGAAGACCAAAAAATGCAACATGAGATGTCAAAATTACAAGAGCAAGTGCACCTATCGCAAAGAGAAACAAAAAATGAAATGGAAGTTTTGAAAAAAGGTGTGGAAAATAAGATTGATGGTTTGAAGAAAGGCATGGAAGCTAAGATGGAGGGCATGGAAGTTGGCATGGAAGATAATATAGATGAAATGGAAGATAAGATCTATGAAAAAATGGAAAAAATGAAGAATGATCTAAAAGTAGACATTGAAGGTTTGGGAAAGTTGATACAAGAAATGTTTCCTAATGGCGAAAAGATAGTAGAGGAAACTCATGATGAGAACAAAATAAATGTTAATTTTGATTTCATAAAATCTAATGTTGGATGGAAGAACCACCATATTCCAAAGATGGATATGAGGAATTTTGATGGCAAGGATCTCGTAACATGGATACTACAGATGGAGCAATATTTTCATCTCAATAATGTGAAAAACACACAAAAGGTACGCATTGCAACTTTACATTTAGAACAAAATAAATTTGTATGGTATCGATGGCTTTGCTCCTATAAAAAAAATTTCACTTGGTCAATTTTTACGGAGGAAATGATGGCACATTATGAGGATACAAAAATCAATACCTTCTTTAGCCAATTGATAAATCTCAAACAAAAGGGTTTAGTGGCGAAGCACATTGAGGACTTCCAAAAATTGAATATAATGGTAATTGATATTCTAGAGGAACACAAGATTGATGTCCTCATAGGGAATTTAAAGGATAACATCCAACATTAAGTTCGATTTTTGGAACCTTATTAACTAGAAAAGGCATTCAGGTTGGCAAGAAAAATTGAATGTAAAATTATGGCAACAAGGAAGCCTACCACTCACATATATAAAGATGGAAGTGTTGCTACTCCTAGACTTCCACAACCTAAAAGGTTGACACCACAATAATTGGAAGAAAAAATAGCAAAATGGATTTTCTACAGTTGTGATAGAAAATACACTAAAGGTCATAAGTGTGCTGAGAAGAAATTATTTTACATGGATTGTGAAGAGGAAGAAGAAAATGAACAAGAATCTTCAAAAGAAGAGGATATACACTAGGAACCAACCCTAAAAGAGGAAGAAATGAGTCTGGCCATATCATGTAATGCATTGTTAGGAATTACCACTCCACAAACACTCAAGATAGAAGGACATATCAAGAAGAAAAAAGGTAATAGTGTTGATTGATTCGGGTAGTACCCATAATTTTATTCATTGTAAGGTAGCCAAGGAATTGAATTGTTTCCTATACCCAGCACTAGAATGTCAAGTGATGGTTGCAAATGGAGGAACTATAAATTGCTCTGGAAAATGCCATAATATCAAGCTAACCATTAGGGAATATGTATTGAATATTCCAATGCTTTCCATTCCTATGGGAGTTTTTGATGTTCTACTAGGAGTACAATGGTTACAATCTTTGGGGACGGTAGCTTTTAATTTTCAAGAACTTTTCTTGAAATTTTTTTCAGAAGGAAAGGAAGTCGAATTACGGGGTATCGCAAGGAAGCCAGGAAAGATAATAAGCTTTAATGTCATGACAAAGCTTCTGAAGAAATAAAAACAAGGCGTAATTGCACAATTATGCTCAGTATAAGTTCCAACATCAAAATCATCTATTTCTGCAAATCTCCAAAAATTCTTGGACAATCATTCCAAGGTGTTTGAAACTCCCAAAGGACTCCCACCTATTCATCATCATGATCATGATATTCATTTGATTCCAAGAAGTGTTCCTCCAAACATTAGGCCTTATAGATATCCTTATGTCCAAAATAGAAAAATTAAACGTATGATTGCAGAAATGTTAGAGGCTGGTATAATTCAACCTAGTCAAAGTTCTTTCTCTGCTCCAGTAGTATTGGTGCACAAGAAGGATGGATCATGGCGCATGTGTCCAGATTATAGGGAGCTCAATAAGCTCGCCATTAAAGATAAATTTCCCATTAAAGATAAATTTCCCATTCCTGTGATTGATGAATTATTGGATGAATTACATGGAGAAATTTATTTTACCAAGTTGGATCTTTGCTCAGGATATCATCAAATTAGAATGAAGACTGAAGATATTCCAAAAATAGCATTTCGAACTTATGAGGGTCATTATGAATTTTTGGTCATGCCTTTTGGCCTTACCAATGCACCTTCTACATTTCAAGGGTTGATGAATTCCATCGAATGAAACAACAGGCAGATCAACATCGCAGCGAGAGAAGTTTTGATGTAGGAGATTGGGTATTTTTATGGCTACAACCATACAAAAAAATGTCCCTCAAGCAAGCTAATAAGGATAAACAATTATAGCCAAAGTACTATGGTCCTTGCAAGGTGTTGCAAAATATTGGTACTATCACATACAAATTGGAGCTTCCTACTTCTTCGCGAGTGCATCCAATTTTCCATGTTTCATGCTTAAAGAAGGTTATAGGTGAAAATATTCCAGTTCAAACAATATTGCCAGTACTTGATGAGGAAGGAAAATTCATATTGGAACCTGAAGTGGTCACGGAAACAAGAACTCGACAGCTACAAAATCGATAAATTTTAGAGTATCTCATCAAGTGGAAGAACTTACCCACTGAAGATTATACATGGGAGGATGAAAATTTTATACAGAATCACACAGATCTACTCAAGCATTGAGGACAATGCTTTTTTGAAGGAGAGGGGCATGTTAAGTCTCTATATTACTAGTTTAGTCCCTTATTGTTATTAGTGTAGTCCCCTGTGTAGCCCCCTTATTGTTACTGTTGTACCCCTGTAACCCCAATATTGTTATTATTATGCCCTTACATTTTTATTGTTAGGTTGGCTAGGATTCTATTGTGGGCCCATGGACTCCTATATATAAGGAGGTTTTGGTCATTTGTAGTATCCAAGAATTGTTCATTTATGTAATGTATTGGAGGTTGCCCCCTCGAAGTGGTTGATTTCTAAGGCGTTGATCTCTCTTTTCTTCTATTTTTGGAGCTGGTTTCATAGCACAAGTAGATTTTTGTGGTGGTTGAGGGACCCAAGGAGGGTATGATGGTTGAGAATTCCATGGTTGGCTTTGAACAAAACCTTGTGGATTAGGATCTTAATACATGTTTTTATTTTGTCCTCTCCATATAGGCTTTTTGTTTTCTTGAGATGGGTCATTAGCCTCCATACCTCCTTTATAAATGGCTTGTAAACCAATAATATATGGCCATTTTTTAGTGGCATGTTCTAATGCACAGATTCCACATACTTCAACCATATTGATAGGGTATTCCCTTTCCATGTGTTTGTGCCTACTTTTAGGACAAAATATTTCCATAGCAGTTTTATCCTCTTCTTGTTTCCTTTTTATTTTAAAGGTGTATAAATGACCACTAATGGTATTTAGAATGTTTGTTTTAAATTTTTCTAGAAGTTTTCCCAGCTCGATCCTAGTTACATTGTTTGATGCAGATTTCACATTTTTAGGCACATAATCTCATGATTTTTCTCAGAGTCTTTTGCCTACTTTGGCTTGAATTATAGAGTAGGTTCGACACAATTCAACTATTTCAGCAAAAATTTTCTTATAAATGTCACCGACACTTAGGATATGAGTGTCTTTATACATTCTTCCCTTAATCCATTTAAAACGACAGTCCAAATGGTCCTTTCATCTATGTTACCCCCTCGTGATTTATGGTAGTTGTAAAGGAATCTCTCTAGATACTCTTCTAGGCTTTCATCCTCCATCTATTGCATCCTAAAAATTTCATTGACATCCCTACTTTTACAGTAGTCTTAATACTTTTTAAGGAAGACAGATTTCATGTTATCCCAAGAGTAGATAGTGTGCTCTCCTAGGCTCATAAACCATATGATGGCTGATTCTTTTAAGGTGGTAGGGAATAATTGAGTTTTTGCACATCGTCTTAATACTTATAATTTCTGCATAAAATATCGAATTCAAATAAGAGAACTCATTGCAAAGGATGTCATGAAGTTGATATATTTTCCTTTAGAAGATCAGATCTCAGATATTTTCACAAAACCACTTGGTAGGATTAAATTTACTAAGTTTAGGGATAAAATTGGTATCTGTTGTAATGTATCTTTGGATCAAAGGGGGGAATGTTATATGATCCAAAAATACACAAAATTTAGTTTAATTATTTAGAATATAATATTCAATGATTTAGAATAATTAATTAGATATTGGAGACATTTTAGAATAGCTAATTGTTGTAAAAGATATGACATCTAGAAATGTGGCGTTTCTTAGGAACCAATTTAGGAAAATAGTTAGTAGTGTTGTTATGAGAGAATTAAATGTAAATGGACACTTGTAAATGAAATAAGTGATCCATAAAAAATTTAAGTTAGGACATTAGCTTATTTAAAGCTAATTTATCTTCTTGCAAGAGTGTTGATTAATTGTGTGTAAACTCTTGAAGATTTTATGTAATTTTATTTTCCTTATTAATAAAATTTGTGTGTTTGAGGACACTTATGCTATTACATGCATGGATAAATTATGAAATTCCAAGTGTAATCATAAATCCAATGCAAACGACATATCATCCAATCAATATCATATTTCCTACCCGTAGTATGATTTATCATGATATGTACCCGGGAGAAAATATGTAATCAAAACAATCATGTGCTAAATCACAAGGGTGGGAGGTCACTAGGTGGGAAAATAAAGTGACCATATCTGAAGTATCATGGATGAAGAAGGAAAAGATGGATGAAAATTTCTTCATTGTATCCTCTCTTCCAGCCAAAATATAGATATATCAACAATCAAGCTCATGAACCTCGGATGAAGGGCTACCTTAGGAATATCATCCTCAACATGGTCCTTTTCAATGATGTCATGCTTGATGATTTCCTTAAGGTCATGATGGGAAGAAAAAGGAGACGACTGACACACAGGATCATGTTCAATGTGTTTTTTTCTAATGATCATACTCAGTAGGGAGAAAATACTCATCATCATTAGAGATCGTCTGAAAAGGGGTGAGTTAATGGTTCATGGATGCCTAAAATATATTCATAGGATCATTAATAAGGTACGAAGAAAAAATTCCCCTATTGATGTCATCATTGGTATCATATATTGGGCCATTGTCAAAATGACAATCAACCACCTCCCACCATCCTTCTTCCCATAGGGGAATACGAACATATTTACTTTTAAGGAAATCAGTAGGTATATAATTTTAAATAATGTCCTCTGGAAAGGGAAGATTAACCTTAACCTCACCTTCCTTATTAATATCATAAATAGGGTCACCGTCAAAATCATGGTTTTTGATATCCCATTTTCCCTCGTTTATGTGGAATATGCCACAAATTTCAATATCAGTGGAAGAAATAATGTCCACCTCCTCTAAATCTTCATGAAACACATTATTTAACATCCTTCCTTGAATGATATTCTGAACTTCACTAGGTTCATCATCGTTGACTGTAGCTTCAACAATGGTTTCATATATATTTCTTTCGTATCCAATTCCCCAATATGTAGCCCAAAATTCATCCATATGTGTCTTATCAACTTTATTTTCACGATCTTCCTTATAATCACCCATTTTTATTATTAGGCAGGGAAATATTCTCTTCCTTCTCCTTTTCTTGAACAATATCACATAAAGTGCTTACTACATAGTCCTGGTAATAAAGTTCTAGGAGAAGGGAATCCATAGGATCCTTTTCATATTCATGTCTCGTCTCATAGAGGTTTCCTCCTTGCTTGAAAAAATAAGAGGAGATACTTGCCTTTACACTCTTCAATCAAATTTCTACAAGATTTCTTATATTCATCCACCCTTTCTTGCAGCATTTGGAGGCTTTCAAGATCTACAACCTCATCATCATTATGGGACGAGAAAACTTCTATAAAATGAAATTATTCTTGGGTATAGTCCTTGGTGTCTTTGTATATGAATTGATCAAGAATGGGATCCCTTTCCTCCTCGTGACCCTCTTCATGTTAAATGAAGGAATCCTAAAAATCTAGGTCCAAGATTTGACATGCTTCTTCAACAATTTGAGAACTTGGTCCTTTATGTACAAGGAAACATAGAAATCACATGGAGAAAGATGAAATGATTTTAGGTTCACATGATTTAATATAGTAACCATTCAAAAAAATAGATAGGATTAACAATTCCATCATGTCATGAAGTTGAGTTATATTTCATTATGTAATATTAATTATAAAATTTATTACATGATTGGTTTCATAAATTGGATCCCCTTCGAATACTGGCATGTCCCTTGTGTCCTTGAAATCCAAAAATTGTGAGATACATGGTATATATAAGGAAGGAATATTTTTTTAATATTCCTACTTATCCTAAGCTAAGAGGAATATTCATTTTTGTTTTACTTTCTATTGCATGAATAAATGAATAAAGGAGGACATGTAAAAATCCTGAAAAAACTGAATAAATCAATGCCCATGTGAACAAAGATAAATCAGGGCCATGTAAATAAATCACTTGCAGGTGTGAAAGGGGTTTGAGCTGTGAGACTGGGTCAACCTTGACCAAATCTACAACGTTGTCTAGATTCAATGTACCTCCTAAAGGGACAGTGCAGTTCTAGAAGGAGGCCCCTCATGTGAAAGGAGCTAACTCATCAAGGCGGTTTATGGTTTGCAAAGGCTTTCATATTATAAAAGGAATGGGAGGGCAGCAAGAGAAGGTTGTTGATTGATTATATTTATGAGTACCTTTTCTGCTTAGAAAAATACTATTCTATGTTGTTTCGTAGAGAATTGTGCTGCTTAGCACTTGGAGTTCCTATGCAGGGATTTCACCTCTTCCTTTGAGGATTATTGGAGGAGTATTTTCTGATTTGATCCACTATCAGGCTTGAGGCCAAGATCTACTTCCAAATTCAGCGTAGATCCAGTGAGGGTTAGTCTTCTTTTACAAGCTGCAGCAAGTGGGATTCTAGATCTGCAGAGATCTAGCTTGTTTTGGGAGCTTCTTCTCATGGAGTGTGTCTTTTAACCTCTTGGAAGAGTGCCTCTCCTGTTTGTACTTCAGATATGTATCTTGGCATCTGTCCATCTATGTTATTCAAGCTACAACGTAGTTTTCATTGAGGAACTGCATTATTTTCATATGAGATTCTTCGAGGTGTTTTGATCCCAATTTTGATGAGTGATCTTTGGTGTTGGGCTTTGCCTTCCACTTTGGTGATCCATGGATTAGCTTGTTGATCCATGTTATATTTAGATCTGATCTATAGTAATGTAAAGTCATATTTAGAAATTACTGCAGCATTTTACAGATCTGCAACTTAAAACTCAGATCTACTCTTGTGTATGCATGATTTGGTCAAAACCCTAAGGGGATATTATAAATAAGAATATCTAGTTTCCAGATCTGAAATGGATCTGATGTTTTGTCCACAAATCTATCCTAGATATGAGTTGTAATATTCAACTACTACAACTCCTTTAAATAAATCTGTTGAGCCATTTCTACAGTTATATATGTGTTGCAGCCTTCTTTCCTAAAGATTTCTTGCTCTATTGTTTCATGTATTCTAATGTATATTGAAAGAGCTTCATTGTAATTCTAATTTGTTGTTGTATACTTATAATTTAATCATATTTGATGGCCTCATTCTCATACTATCCAAGACTGTGTTATTTCTGAAGCAGTTTGTTGTGCATAGCTGCAGCCCCTCTTGTAGGGTGTTTTTCAGCTAGACTAGGTGGTGGGAGATCTGTTTACCACACGTAGTTTGATTTGTTTTTGCTTCCCTTTTGGATCTAGACTCAAGATCTGCTGATCTAAGGGATCCAATGGCTGTAAACTCATTTCTATACATCAATCTCCTAGGAGTGTGTTATTTTAGCAGGCTTGTTGTGTTATTCCAGATTTGGAATATTACAGTGGTATCAGAGCTCCTTTCTTGGCACAGCCTGTGATTTCCTTGGAGCATCATAGCCATGTTGCATTCAGAATAATATGAACCTCTTACTGAGATGGAGAAGAGGTATCAAGTCATAATAAGTATGATTATACTACTGATGATCTAGACAAGGGTAAAGACCCTGAAACTACAAGTGACAAAGAAGGAGAAGAGTTTGCAAGAACTCTTTTGGTGGCCATGAAAGATCTTGAAAAAGAGATCAAAGAGATGAGGATGGATAGAATGAGGTAATCTCCTAGAAGATTTCATCTGGGGGAAATATTTGACATGTCTCATCATTGTACTGGTCAACCAGTGAGCCATCCACAAGCCCCACAAGCCTCACAACGCTCCACTATGCCTACCTTCTTGGCTGTGAAGAATGAAGGACCACAAGAGCAAGCTTCCCTTGATGATTACTTGGTGGAGTATGATTCTCAGAGTCATATATTCAAGGACCACTTGAGTTTCCAAGATTTTTGTCACCTCAAGGACAAAAGATGACTAAGGCAGCAGTATAGAGATGGTGGGTTCTTTCATAATCAGGATAGACACCACTCTATAGGCAGATTATTTTTTCCCAAATTTGATGGATCATCCTCCAGCTCTTCCAAGGCATGGGTAGAAAAGCTGGATATTTAATTTCAGTTGAATAAAGTCCCTGAGACTGAAGCCATCAAGATTGCAGAGCTGCACTTTGAAGGTGAAGCACACAATTGGTGGTTCCATGGGTTGTCTACATTGGGACACATAAATGTGACTACCTATTTTGAGTTTACTATAATACTGGTGGAGAGGTTTGACAGGAAGGATCCTGAAGCACCCTTCATAAGCCTTGCAAAGCTGAAGAAATTAGGAGATGCAGAGACTTATATCTCTGAGTTTCTAATATTATCAGTCATGGTCCCTGATCTATCTGTAGAAAGGAGAGTCTACATGTGAATCGATGGCCTGGAGGAACCTTTTCATGGGTTGGTTAAATATACCAAGCCCATCACTTTGCATGACGCCATTAAGAGGGCTAGAGACCTCCAAGATGCCTTGCCAAAATCAAAGACAACTTTCCAAAGCAAGGCCCCTCACTTTTCTAAGGGGAAGGAAGGAAAAGTTGCTGCTCCCAAGGAGAGATCTTTGAAGAAACCTCTTGATATTGATCTCAAGAAGGAATTGAGGAAGAAAAAATTGTGCTTCACTTGCCAAGAGTCATGGGCACCGGGACATAGATGTGCTGCTGGAAAACCACACTACATAGAATTCTTCTCATATTTTGAGGAGGAAGATGAAGATGATGAACCTAGGAGGGGTCACAACACTGATGATGATGAGGAAGATAAAACACCATCCAGATATGGGAAGGGAGCCTTTGCTCCAATAAGTGGGACTCTTGCCTCTTTGAGAGGAGTGCCTAAGTACTTCACCCTAAGAGTACAAGGCTCAGTCATTAATCAGAGAGTATATGTCCTGATTGACAATGGGGCAACCCACAAATTTATTGATGCTCATCTTGTGTAGAAGAGAGAAATCCCCACTGATAATTTTGAGGGATTTTCTGTCTTGGTCCCAAGAGATAGGACCATGAAATGCATGCAATATGTTCCCTCACTCTTTGTCACCATGGGATCCTACACTCTAGTGGATCACTTCTTTGTAGTTGACATACCAGACACCAACATCATTCTGGGTTTCCAATGGTTGATTACCTTGGGGAAGGTTACCACTGATTGGAAAGCTTTGAAGATGGAGTGGGTGGACTTGAAGAGTGGGAAACCACAAATGATTCAAGGCATGCACACTTATCCTTCACCTAATACTTCCACACAAACAACAGAGATGGATTTGCGTAGTGGAAGCAGGGATCTCACAGTCCCATCTCTCATGTTCATGAGGATGTTGCAAGGGACATTCTTATCTAGTGGCAAGCCACCTGATTCAAATCTTGTGGGGAAAGCCTCGCAAATTTCTACTCCAAATCTAGATCCAGGAAGGATTGGAGCAATGAAAGGCCAAGTTAGAGTGCTGGAGGGCTTGGGACAACCCAAGAATGAGGGGGATCTTCTTCCTGTATCACTATCACCCTCTCACTTTTTTGAATTTGCGCTGTGGGAGGAGAAGAATGGGAGGATCAGCCTTCCAACAGAAAAATTTGGCATGAGAAATTTCAACAAGAAGATCAGCAACATGACAAGTGCTTCCATGGATGTATCAGCAGTGCTGTCATTGTTGAGCAATGTGGATCTTTATTGGAAATCTCAACTTCTTGTAGAGTATTCCAAATATCTCCACATAGGTATGATACTAGATGGCATGCATCAAGAAGAGGGCTACTTAGTCCAAGGAGGATTCATCTATTATCATTGTAAGGTCTTCTTGGCTAGAGCTTCCAAGCTCAAGCAGAAGATCCTACAAGGAGCACATGAGGCATTCTTCCTCAGCCATATGCATTCAATGAATATCTATACCCTGATCATGAGGATTTTTGATTGGGAAGGCATGAGAGAGGACTTATATCAACACTTTCAAGAGTGCAATAGCTATGGAGGATTGGGGCAGCCAATGGACTCTTTTCAAGAGTCATCTCAGCCAGATCTTCCCTGGCTTAAAAGGAGGGAAATTATCATGCACAACTCCATGTGTATGAAGGACTATGATGGTAAACGATCCGATCATGCCAAGCAAGCTTTACTTTCTGATTCTTTTACCATGTATTTGCAGGATATGAATCCTAAAGGGAGTGAGAGATCATGTGGATCTCATGGATTTTTTTGGGCTAACAGAGATGTTGAACTTGGCCACTCCCTTATTGTGCAAAGGGAGATTCATTCTCATGATGGGTGCTTTCCAAAGGCGCCAAAATTATCTCACACCTTCAGCCATGTTAAGGTGACTCATGCAGAAAATGTGTGGTGGGAAAGCCACTTACCACACCTTGATCTAATGCAGGAAGGTGGTGCACTGTGCTGGCATTACATGTGGGATTTTGACCCACCTCCTCAAGTTCAGATTTCAGTTTGCCTATATGTGGTCTTGCTTCCATACTTGGATGATATAGTTGTATTTTTTATGGGGTTGTATGGACAGCGGATGGGCAGTGTATATGTACCAGATGGTTTATAAATTCTACCTGTACTTCATGATACATGTTTTAGAAGTAGCATTGCTTCAGCCATGTTTATTTCTGTTGATTTTTTCACTCCTGGTGGGATGGAATATGCACATATTATGTTAACCTTGGAGGAACAATTCATGAGGTATTGGCTTGATGAGCACTTGGTTTATGCTGAGGACTTGATCCTTGATGATGACATCAATGGAGGAGGAGAAGTACTACAACTCTTACCCTATCAGTTGCTTTAGGACAAGCAACATTTTGGAGGGGAGGACTGTAATATTCCTACTTAGCCTAAGCTAAGAGGAATATTCATTTTTGTTTTACTTTCTATTGCATGAATAAATGAATAAAGGAGGACATGTAAAACTCTTGAAAATACTGAATAAATCAATGCCCATGTGAACAAAGATAAATCAGGGCCATGTAAATAAATCACTTGCAGGTGTGAAAGGGGTTTGAGCTATGAGATTGGGTCAACCTTGACCAAATCTACAACACTGTCTAGGTTCAATGTATCTCCTAAAGGGACAATGCAGTTCTAGAAGGAGGCCCCTCATGTGAAAGGAGCTAACTCATCAAGGTGGTTTAGGGTTTGCAAAGGCTTTCATCTTATAAAAGGAAGGGGAGGGTAGCAAGAGAAGGTTTTTTATTGATTATATTTCTGAGTATCTTGTCTGCTTAGACAAATACTATTCTCTGTTGCTTAGTAGAGAATTGTGTTGCTTAGCACTTGGTGTTCCTATGCAGGGATTTCACCTCTTCCTTTGAGGATTCTTGGAGGATTATTTTCTGATTTTATCCAATATTAGGCTTGAGGCCCAACTCTACTTCCAATTGCATCATAGATCCAGTGAGGGTTTGTCTGCTTTTGCAAGCTGCAGCAAGTGGGATTCTAGATCTGCATAGATCTAGCTTGTTTTGGGAGCCTCTTCTCATGGAGTGTGTCTTTTAACCTCCTGGAAGAGTGCCTCTCCTGTTTGTACTTCAGATCTGTATCTTGGAAGCTATCCATCTATGTTATTCAAGCTACAGTGCATTTTTCATTGAGGAACTGCGTTATTTTCATATGAGATTCTTCAAGGTGTTTTGATCCCAGTTTTGATGAGTGATCTCTGGTGTTGGGCTTTTCCTTCCACTTTGGTGATCCATGGATTATCTTGATGAGCCATGTTCTGTTTAGATCTGATCTATTGTAATGTAAAGCCATATTCAGAAATTACTACAGCATTTTACAGATCTACAACTTAAAACTCAGATCTACTCTTGTGTATGCATGATTTGGTCAAAACCCCAAGGGGATCTTGTAAATAAGACTATCTAGTTTCCAAATATGAAATGGATATGATGTATTGTCCACAGATCTATCCTAGATCTGAGTTGTAATATTCAGCTGCTACAGCTCCTTTAAATAAAGCTGTTGAGCCATTTCTACAGTTATATATGTGTTGGAGCCTTCTTTCCTAGAGATTTCTTTCTCTATTGTCTCAGGTATTCTACTGTATATTGAAAGAGCTTCATTAAAATTCTGATTTGATGCTATATACTTATAATTTAATCATATTTTATGGCCTCTTGCTCATACTATCCAAGACTACTTTATTTCTGAAGCAGTTTGTTGTGCATAGTTGCAGCCCCTCTTGTATGGTGTTTTTCAGCTAGATTAGGTGGTGGGAGATCTGTTTACCACACCTAGTTTGATTTATTTTTTTCTCCCCTTTTGGATCTAGACTCCAGATCTGTTGATATAAGGGATCCAAGGGCTGTAAACGAATTTCTATACATCAATCTCCCATGAGTGCATTATTTCAGCAGGCTTGTTGTGCTATTCTAGATTTGGAATATCAATTTTTAATCAACATCTTTGTGGTTAATATATATTAATAACATGGAATTCGCGAGAGTGAATGAATATTTCCTTGGATAATGCTTTCTTCACTATTTAAGCATTGAAATTTGAAGCACAATGAAGAATTTCATATTCGTTATTCAAATGGAGTTGTAAGATAAGGATATGTATTGTCGTTAAGGAAGAGGTTGGATGTTTCATAGAGGTAGACTCACTTCTTCCCCAACAACGACACCAAAAAATTTGTCACACAATTTAGCAAGGGTTCTGAGAGGGGTAATTATGGGACACCTACTAGACCAAATGGAAACAATAGGACAAAGACCCAATACCACCTAAGTGGTTTTCCATTGCTCTTTATGAACTTTCAATGATGGGTGGAGTCCCAGTATGAAGGAAATCACTAATAATTATAGGATCAATGATAAGGTATGGAGTGATTCCCAAGGCCCATTCAAATGAGAGGCTCATCATGGCTTGGTGAAGTGAATTCTCTCCAATAAATACTTATTAAGAAATTCAAGACATAGGATTATGAATATTACATGATGATGAGTATATATAGGATTAATATTTCCAAGGTGAGGCAAGCCTTATCTAGGAGCTTTGCAAGATTATTCTTCTTGAAAATAAGGTTTTTTCTCCACAAGAATTTCCTAGAAATACACCTATGCGAGACAAAGGATTTGAGAGTAATCGTGGGAGGGATTCCTCCAATGTGATTACTAGGCCAATATAGGGAGGGAAAAGGGTATAAAATGATCCATTACTAAATACCATATGCATGATACCCTTAATAAGATCACCAAAAAGAGACACTCAAGGTGGTTTCCAAATATGCAATTAGGGCTTAAGTGTTCTCACAAACCAATCACGAGAATTTCTCAAAACTTGGAGGATTCTAAAGGAGACTACAATGCAGATTCTTGTCCTAGTGGTTTTGCAAAATACTCCCTGTAATGTAATTCATAGGGTGTGATATTTGGACACCTAGGAAAGGGGTTGAAAATTTTTGGAAAGAGAAAAAGAGAAGTAAGGTTAAGGTGACCACCAAATTTTATTCGATCAGTGCCTAATCCTTGGGCTATGGAGTCTATGTGATTCAAAATTTGGCAGAAATCGTCTTCAAGTAGCGTAAAAAGTGATGTCCTATCAACCACTCTTTAACATCTACCCACCCAAGATCTATGGAATTTCATGGAAGAAAAAAAAATCAATCCACTAGGAACATTCATCTACTTGGTAGATAATGAGTAACATGTGAAATAAAAAATATAAACTTCTTCATAATGATTTTCAAGAAAATTAGGGCACAAAAGAACTAGCTAGTTTCAATAATGTCTAACTCCACACATTAGACATTATTTCATGAAAAATAGTCAACAAAATCACTTACAAGATAAGAAGAGATATATCCAATAATAGATCAAGAAGATGGCTCCAAGGAAGAACAAAATTTCATCTCCCAAATATATCAGAATGCATCAAGAAATCTCCAATACGCATCCAAGAAAAGTGTGATTTTTTTCAAGAGAAATAGATCCAAGTGTGATGATGTTGATCTCTCTAAATGGGAGAGATCGTAATATATATGATCCTCTATCGTAATATAATTAGCGTAATATGTCCATATAATTATTTTAATGTGAAAAATAACATAGCTTTGGTGACAAGCCCTCCAAATAGATCATAATGTAGTGAAAACGCCATCCAAAGTGAGCCAAAAATGATAAAATTTTGATGTAGAAGGGATGTTGGAGGGCGTCGTTGAGTCCTCAAGGTTCCATGATGAGAGTGAGGGATCCATGAATGATGGTCAATTGGGTGGCCCCTTGATCTCAAACTAAAACATGATATGGTGCTCCAAGTGGCTCTAGGGCACAAGTAGTGGTCTCATGGCTCTCTTGATGAAAAATAACATTGTAAACTGCTCCAAGTGAGGGCACAAAAGATGATGTTTTCCCTCCCATGTATCAAGGATGTGAAAAATGTCTTTTGGACCTTAGATCAATTACCAAATCCTGTATATATTTTAAATCCGTATGCATACACTATTGATTCAAGTGCATCATCTCTCATATAATGTGAGAAATGACAAGTTGCTGAAGAATGTTGAGGTTGCCCATGGCATGAGATAATGCTCTTTCACATGATGGAAACCCATGGATATTAATGCTTCCCTTGCATGTGTCAATACGATCATATGGCGGGATTGGGTGCTAATTATGTTTCCCATCCCATGATTAAACCACCTACCAAACTTGTAAAATATCCAATGCATCTCCACACCTTCATATACAATAATTCATTAGTGCAATTGAGTGAATAAACTTGTTAATAAATGACAGAAATGAGACTTCATAGTTGGTTTCCCATCCAAATTTGGGGATTTTTGCATGTAATGGTGTTACCTCCATAGGTAGGATTGGTTATTAAACTACCATATTAGGTGTTCCCAACCCCTAAAGGGAAGGACATGTCCAAGGTACATCCTTAAAGTGGTAGGTGTCATGTGAATAATGATGAGGTGGATTGGAACAAAGGGGTATCAAGGCCAAATGACATGGGCTCAAGGGTGGTAATTATGAGGGAAGTCCACATATTTTGGTGTATTAATGTAGGGGGTAGCAATCATGGTACATGAGTTACCCTGTCCTTTGTTTTTCCAACCTTCTTCATTTTCCTTTTTCCTTTTATTGATTTTACTTTTATTTTACTACTCGAGGCTCTAGGGGATGAGATCATGTTGTGTATGATATCACATTTATTACCCCCTTATGGTGGATTATTTCGTCCCCCACCAAGGGTTGGGACATGTATAGCTTCCTTAATGATGCAGGGGGCACTCAAAGGAGGCCCTAGGAACCAGGGTGATGGCCATAATGATAAGGGGTAGAGATCATCTCTAGATTTGTTCCACCTGATAAATTTTACTGTCTTAAACATATTTTGAATGTTTTGGTATTATTTCCTTATCTATGTGGCCATGATATGATTTTATCTTCTTTTTTGTTTAGCTGCATCATCCTCCAGTGCATCATTCTAGGCCCAACCCAAACATGTGGATAAGGGGAGGGGTTAACAAAGCCTTATGGACCCATCTATCATGTGTGCCCAAAGAGGTAAGATGATGAAATAAGGAATGTAATGTGCTGAGGGGAGTGAAAAATGTGGAACGGGAAACCATGACCATGCTACCAAAATCAGGGTTTCCCAAGTAGTGCCCATCCTAAATATATAAGCTAGTAGGGGAGATACCATGGGAATATAGTTGAGGATTATCCCCCAAGTTAAGGTGAGGGGAAAATAATATAATTAAAACAACTACTCCTTCTAAGTCACCCAATAATTCATACCCAAGTGTTCCCAGGAAAAACAAGCATAAACACCTGAATTCATAACTAAAATTCATACATTTTGGATTGGAATACCCACCTTCAAACATATGATATCGATAGATTTTTGAGGGGACATATTACTGGATAAGGGAGCGAAGACATCTAGCTCAATATCAGCTACACTGGTGGCTGTCAGGGGTGATTGGGGCTGAAGAAAAATCTAGGATAAAAATTATCCTATGGGGTTACCCACAGGTGGTGAGTAACATCTTGCTCCAAATGGGACATGATATCTCTATATAGTCCACAAACCATGTACTCATACCAGGAGGTCATGAGAACACCAAAAATCCTTTAGGATGACAAAAATATTATCCTGCACATCACAAAAAAAAATTGGAAGCATCCTCCTTAGGCGTACTTTGGTTGATCCTGTTATCAGGAAATAATAATAAAACCATATAAGAAATAAAATATACTAAAAATGCAAGTCTAATCTAAATGTATCTATTCTAGTATGAGAACATGATATGACAATGAAAACTATGGAAAAATCAATATGCAATGCATCTACCCTAACATGCAAGGCTACATTATGCAAATGCTAAGTGTAATCATAAAGCAAATGCAACCAAAATATCATCCAATCAATATCAAATTTCATTCCCCTATGATTTATCATGATATGTACCTAAGATAAAACTTGAAAATCATGATGCTCATGTGCTAAATCACAAGGTTGGGAGGTGGGAAAATAAATTCACCATATATGAAATATCATGGATGAAGAAGGAAAGGAGGGATGCAACTTACTACATTGGATCCTCTCTTCTAGGCAAAAGATAGAGATATCAAAAATCAAACTCATGAACCTCTAATGAAGGGTTTGATGAAGGGATACCTCAGGAATATCATCCTCACCAAGGTCCTTTTTAATGATGTCATGCTTCATGGTTGCCTTAAGGTCATGATGGGAAGAAAAAAGAGGCAACATGCACAAAGGATCGTGGTCAATGAGTTGTTTTTACCAATGATCATAATCAGGAGGGGGAAAATACTCATCATCATTAGAGATCATATGAAAAGGGGTTAGGGATTGATTCAGGGATAACTCAAATATTTTACTAGGATCATCAGGAAGACATGGAGAAATAATACACATATGGATGTCATCATTGGTATCATATATTGGACCTTTGTCAAAATTATAGTCTATCACCTCACACTGTCCTTCTACCCACAAAGGAATATGATCATCTTCCATTTCAAGGTTATCGATATTTATATCATTGTAAATAACATCTTGGAGAAAGGGAAGACTAGCCTTAACCTCACCTTCCTTCTTAGTATTGTTGAGAATTTGGTAGAGTGTAGTTTAATTCAATTATATACTTTATAAATACTTGTGATCTTAATTATATTACTTAGGTATTCTCTTTATTAGATTATTATGTCTTTCATGAAGTCAATCATAAAAACAAAAGAGACACAAAATTTAGGCTCCTCAAGCTAGGGTCAAAACCTCTCCCTCTTGGAGAGGAAAATCCACATGTAATTTTTCTTATAGAATTTCAGTTGACAAGTACCATGACCATGACACAAACCCTTAACTCTTTTATGCCTCCAATAACTTGCCATTTCTCCTTTCTTAACTTATTATGGTGATCTCTCTTTTATGCACCATTCTGCACCAATACTAGAGAACTCGGTCTCTAACTGATGTGCTTCTCCACCTTCTATCTTGATGCCCTAGAATGAGTTCTCCATTTTGTTGTAGTGATATTTCTTTACGCTTTATATACCTTACACATTTTCTGGCTTGATTTTACGTACTTATTACCAATACTCAATCATAGTCCTGAAATGACCATCGACATATCTCCTAGCCCAAAACATATGCATATAATTTGATGGAATGTGTCACATTTTCTATGCTATATCTGCACCACAATCCACACTCTTATTACAATTGTTAAGCCAAACAATGGACCTAATTTCTACATTGTGCTTCCCTTTTCCTACACTGGAGTATCTCCTCTTCTTACGCACCAATAGACCTTATATTCCTCGCATATATGTCTTCTGAAATGTCACAAATATGAACTGTTTCATGTCCGAGATCTCAAAGATATGTGAACTTTTTTACTGTATTTTCTGCGAAATCCACTGGGGTATTTATAATGGTTTTCTCATATAATTAGCTAACCTATCAATGAACTGTTGTGCCCCATTTTAGCCTACCTTTCAAGGGTTATTCTCCAGCATCTTCAAGCTAACTTTACAAGGAGTATCTTTATCATCTTCGAGCTTCCCTTAAGGAGTACTTTTACCAAGTCATGGATCATACAAATTGTCTTTACAAGTGTAAAAACAATTCATATACATGAATCTAAATAAAAATATGAAAAATCCCTAAAAGACATCAAGAAGAAGTCTTTGAACTATAATAAAAATTCCTTGCTCATGAAACCCATGAGGCAAGCATTACAAAAATACATTTTATTATATTTTTCTTCTTCATTACATAGATTCATAATTACTAGTCATTATGAAGACCAAACCTAGTTACACTTTCCAAAACTCCCTCTTAACTAGGGAGGTATTCATAATGGTACATGGTTACTTTCAATTTGAATAATCTCATAAGAAAAATAATATTGGTAATCACATCTATATAGCATCATAGCAACCAACATTTTCATAGTGCAAGGCCTTGACTAACAACCACATCTCTCAACGAGACAATGTGCTACAAATGAAATATAGACACAATCGTCATTGTCTCTCCAAGGTACATACTCCAGTTGGGTGTTCAAAAAGTATGACCTTACTAGATTTTTCTTATCTTGGGTAGCTAATCCTCAAAGAATATTGTTCCATGACTACTCTTATCTTGAAATCCCTATCACATTCTCAAAAAGTATCGGATTCCATACGATTACCCAATCCTCTATTATATCTTCCCAGGTGAAGACCAGAATGATGTGTCTATTCATTCTCTCCTTCGTGGCCTTCACTAAGACTTATGACGGTTATTCCTGGTCTAGTGCATGACACATGAATTAGAGAATAATATCTATCACTTCCTTTTAGTTTAGGAAGGACATACTCATTCCTATACAAGAAATGTACCTAAGCTCATTCTTAGGAACTGCCAAGTTTCTTCCAAGTAATAAACTTACCAAAAGGCTCCCTCTTAACCAAGGACATGCAACAGAAATGGTGAGACACCCAACTGCTCATGAATAATTCCTCCCTTCGATGTCATGAATTTCTTTGATATTGAGGAGTCTTCAACTTTGGGATAGATTAATAGGGAACAAATTATCCATCACTTTCATCCATGAGTCATGTCATCTATTAGAAAGTGATTCATTGATCTTTCTCATTTGGCCCATATGCATGCCATGTTTCTTTCCTTCGAACCATATTTCATCCTTCCATATGGTTGGCAGCCCTACATAAACTTATGCATATATATATATATGAACTTTTAAATCAAAAGTTACCTCGATGATCATCTTTCTCTATGAAATATTCTTGTGGGCATCAACATCCTTTATTTAGATTGACACATATCCTAAAGATATGTATTTTCAAGGGCCTTCATATTTACCAGAGTTCTATCAGAGTCTACATATCTTTCTAGGAGATCTCCCAGTAAAATATTATTGTCTTCTGAATGATAACTTCCTCTTATCATGGTTGCACTTCATGATATGTTATTTTCTTTACAAAATTTTACTTCATTCCTAGGAACTTCTAGCATACAGTTCCTTGTTTGTATACAACCACCTCATATTCCATATGAGGACAAATTATTTTGATTTCATATGTTATTAATAACCTATGTATTGAAATATATTCTCCTTTATTTGATCATTATTATAAAGATAGAAGTTCATTACCTGCAACCATATGACATGACTTCATAACATCCAGTGTCAGAATATAAATATATGTACCTTATCCTTTTCCTTTTGATTCACCATACAAATGTTTTTCCTAGAATGAATAATTTCATTCCCTTGACCTGCTTCATCAATATGTCATCATATCCTAATCCCATAATTTTTCAAGATAGAATTCTTTATGAAACCTTTTGCTTTATTTCTAAATAGTGAATCCAAAGACAACTCCATTAGAAAATGTCAACGCATTTTTCCATATGGATTATTGAATGATGACCCTTGATCTAGATGGTTGCCTTCCATCCATTTTGTTATCAGTGAGGTTTCAAGGATCCATTTCTTTCATAGGATAGTTGTAGTGTAGACGTCCTCCTATTACAAGCACTCCTTCCATGCTTCTATCATGATGCCATTTCTAGAGTGATGCATTAATGTACAATGCTTCATAACATATTATTTTACAATCGACATAAACCTATTAAAGAGGAACATGATCTTAATAATAGTAGATATCTGTCACTTCTTTCTTAGATTTATTTGCATCAGGTTCTCCCCTTTCTTCCGTGACAAGGGATTATTATTAAAGAGGAACATGATCTTAATAATAGTAGATATCTGTCACTTCTTTCTTAGATTTATTTGCATCAGGTTCTCCCCTTTCTTCCGTGACAAGGATTATTCTTTTTTCCTCTTGTCCTTTGTATATTTAGGAAAATTTTCTTTTATAATTCATAATTTCATTACATCCATAACATATTACCTTGTCCATGTTTATATTTCTATTATGAGGACGAAATTTACCAAATATTCCTTTATTCCTGGACATTGCTACAAAGGCTTGATTTTCTTCACTTGGTCCTGTATCAAATTCTGATTTTAAACTAGTCTCCTCTATTTGAAATAGAGACCACAGGTCCTAGAATGGTGTTGCTTCTTTCTTCCCATAAATAATTGAAATGAAGTTTCCCATTATTTCAGTAGATCATTCAACACCAATGTAGTCATTTCATTATCAAACATTACTTTTCCCATTTTCTACAGCTGATCTCATATTTCAAAAATCCTCATAATGTATGAAGTTATTCCTTCCTCTCTTGAAGATTTCAACTACTATATTTCTTGTATCAGAGATATTACTTCTCCTGCAATACTTACGGAGAATCTTCTGGGCTCTTATTTCTCCCTTCATGTACTTGGAATGAGCTGGAGAATCGTATTTTGAAGGTTGAGTTGCAGTTCCTTTAATGTAGATCATGACTTCATTTTCAATTAGATTCAAATATTTCCTTTTCTTCCATGCATGAAAGTTTCATGAACAAACCAATTTGTTTCCTTCTTTGCAGAAAGTCATTTTAACAGATTCAAATGAGGTCATAGAAATACTTACTTGTGTAGATTGATTTCTTCCTTCTATCACCTTCCTTGACGATGATGATGAAAAATATGATAGGAAATATTTCTTAGATTGATTTTTTCAAAGGATGTAGGTGATCTTGGACCCTTGAGTGTCTTCTTATCAAATAACCCTTTGTCTTCAATACCTTAGCTTTGAAACCATGTTGAGAATTTAGTAGGGCGTAGTTTAATTCAATTCTCTAATTGATAATTAATTTTGAGCTTACTTCTTTTACGTAGGTCTTCTCTTTATCATCTTATTATGTCTTTCATCAAGTCAATTATCAAAACACAAGAGACAAAATTTAGGCTCTTCAAGCCAGGGCTAAAACCTCTCCCTCTTGGAGAGGAAAACCCACAAGTAATTCTTCTTATAGAGTTTTCATTGACAAATACCATAACCATGAAATAGACCCTTGACTCTTGTATGCCTCCAAGACCTTGTCACTACTCCTTTCTTGAATTCTTAGGTTGATCTCTTTTTTATGCATTTTTCTGCACCACTACCAGAGAACTCGGTCTCTAACTGATGTTCTTCTCCACCTTCTGTCTCTATTCCCTAGACTAAGTTCTCCATTTTTCTATAATGATCATCCTTTACGCTTTATATACCTTACACCTTTGCTAGCTTGAATTATTTATACGTACTTCTTCTCAACACTCAGTCATAGTCCCGAAATGACCCTCGACATATCTTAGGTATGCAATGTGGATACTAGCCCAAAAGAGATTTATATAGATCACTAGAATGTGTCACCTTTTCTATGGTATATCTACACTGCAATCCACACTCTTGTTACAGTTCTTAACCCAAAACAATGGACCTCATTTTTTAATTTTGCTAGCCTTGTCCTACATTGGAGTATCTCCTCTTCTTACACACCAATACACCTTATATTATTCACATAGTTGTCTTTTGAAATGTCACAATTACAGATTGTTTCATGTCCAATATCTCAGAGATATCTGAACTCTTCTTGCTATATTTTTTGTGAAGTCTACTTGGGTATATATAATGGTTTTCCCTTGTAATTATCTAATCTATGAGTGAACTATTGTGACCTAATTGAGCCGAACTTTCAAGGGTTATTCTCTAACATCTTCAAGTGAGCTTTACAAGGAGTATTGTTATCATCTTCGAGCTGCCTTCAAGGACTACTTTGACTAGGTCTTGGAGCATACAAATTATCTTTTCAATTGTAACAACACTTCATATACATAGCTCTAAATAACAAGATGAAAATTCCCTAAAATATATCAAGAAGAAGTCTTTGACCTATAATAAAAATTCATTTCTCATGAAACCCATGAGACAAGCATTAAAAAAATACATTTTATTATCTTTGTCGTCTTCATTACATAAATTCATAATTACTAGTCATTATGAATACCGAACCTAATTACACTTTCCAACAAGTATCATAATAGGGACACTGTCGAAATGATGGTTTCTGATGTTAAACAAACCACATTGAATGGAAAAGAGATAAGATAGAACATTAGTTGATATTCAAATGAAATACATTTATAATACATTAATATTAACTTTGGGTTCATATTCCAAGGTCTCTTAGACTGTTCACATTCCATCACACCAACCCTTAGCGGAATAAGTGTCCAACATTCCCCCCCTTAATCTGAAGGGGTATATAAGAGTCCAAGAAGAGAGATTTAATACATAAATACAACAATGCACTAAAAAAATAAGTTGAATGTGATGTATAAGATGATGTATGAAGGTGGGAGAACTCGAGGTCTCAACCAACGGTGGTTTATGGATAAACACCAACACTGGAACACTTAGTGTAGTTTGTGGAACTGTACCAAATATGGTAAGAAGATGAAGTCTTCTTCTAGAGGAAGTGATCCCAATTATTTGTGAAAAGGGAGACCTTTGGGTCTCAACCTATGGTGGTTTAAGGAATGCCACCAACCAAATGCATGCTCATCGACTTCTCTATCTCTAGCTACAACTCTGAATTTGGGTATGGTTGTCTTTGGCTATAATCTTAGGAAGAAGGTTCAGTCTATGGCTTAGGCTTGATTTATTTCTCTTTGAAGATTGTATATGACTGTTGGGTCTCAATCTAGTCTCCTAAACTGAGCTCATTTAATTGTCAACCAGGATTTGTAAACTGCTGAAGTGAAATGTACCATATGTACCTAGGTGCTTGTTTCCTAATGCGTTGTATGTGGTGTTTTGTGATGTTTTGGTCTTTTATGTTGATTTGTGATGTTTTTGGTCTTTTGGTGTTTTATATTCACAATGAAAATGCCTAGAAAACTAATAGAAAGAAGTTGGTGGTCAAAACAGAGTTAAATCTAATGTATGGAATGGAAAATGCAATTATAAATACTGAAGCAAAATCTGAACCATGACTAAATAGAAGCAAAAGCTTGATAATGACTTTTTAGGCAAATGACACAAACTAAACTTTGAGAAATGATCACTAAATATGCGAATCCTCTAACTAAACAGTCAAACACTAATGATGCAATACTCTATCCTAGCTCTTCTATTCTATGATTAATTCCTAGTTCTATTCTGCAATTTAATTGAATGTCACAGAACCTATACTCAAAGAGTTATTGGTTTCTTGTTCAAAGTAGTTCTTTTTGAGGAAGAGCTCTGTTTATAAAATGATGAGGAGATTGCAGAGAGATTTCAGACCTTATAGTGATGTTATCTTCTGTTCCTATGGTTATGGATCACTTGTAGTTTTCAGAACAAAAGGATGTTTGTGAATAATGAAGGCTGTCTTGTGAATCCTAACAACTAAAGTAATCTATTGTGCAAAGGATGACAATGTGAATATGAGATGCAAGTGCAATGAGTTAATCTAAGAATGAACCTAAGATGCTACTAAACTAGAACAATGTTGAACTATAAGTCATCATCAAACTTGAAATGAAGTAACTGATCATGAATTAAATGCAAATGAAACTCCGGAGTTGTTCTAACTATACTAACATGCATTAATCTATGTAGTTACACAATCTGTTTGTTCATCATTAGTGATATTTTGGAAGAGTTCCTTCTTGTGGAAGAGGTAGAACAATTTTGACTGTGTACTTGTATGTAATTGAAAACAAATGAACTGAAAGCAAATGAAAAACTAAGTTATCACACCCATACCCTACTCGTCATTTATGATATCTTGGGCAAGCGTTTAAGAGTGAGATCAGATTTGATACTTAGTAAAAACACACAATTAAATCATTCATTATCACGGTCATTTCTTGAACTTCTTAAGGATGTATTGGAAGAATTTCTTCTTGTGGAAGAGTGATGAGAACAAGTGTAACTGTGATAGTGAATAGCAAAAACTACAACTAAATCCTACATTACCATAGCTATTCTTCATCCATCATTATAATCTGTTGGAAGAGTGCCTTCTTGTGGAAGAACTGGAATGAATATAACTACAGTAGCTAGTTAAAAACAACTATAAATTCAACTCCTAATTCTACAATACCATAGTCATTCAACATTCATCATTTTGGTCTGTTGGAAGAGTGTCTTCTTGTGGAAGAGCTGGAACGAATATGACTACAGTAGCTAGTTAAAACAAATACAAATTTAACTCCTATCCTACAATACCATAGTCATTAAACATTCATCATTTTGGTCTCTTGGAAGAGTGTCTTCTTGTGGAAGAACTGGAACGAATACGACTACAGTAGATAAAACAAAACAACTACCAATTCAAATGCAAAACGTAAAGGCAGCTAGGAAAAACTTATCTAGTTTACGCAAAAGAAATACGTGCAAGAGGCAGGGGCCCTCTACCACTTGACGGAATTCAACTTCAAATCAAATCATGCCTTCAGAATAACTTTGTCTTCTCCATTAACAATGCAATAGTTCGAACATAACACTCTGTGTCTTCAAGGACGTAACACAGAGTTTACACAAAATCTAGCAGCAAATCTAACACAAAATCTCTCTAACTAAGCTCTCGGTCTACTCAAGAGTTTATAAAGTAAATTCCAGTAACAATAATTACAACAATTTAGGAATAATTTCTTTCCTTATCCGAATCATCTTAGGAGTCTTTGAGGTGGCTACGTGAAGAAGAAAAGACATCTGGACTGAGACAGTCCTAGTAGGAGTCTTCCTTCACAAATGTGTTCCCACGTGCATAACCGTACCCAGAATTCATTTCCTCTTCCATGATGAGCAACAAACTATGTAGGCACGACGTGGATCATGCCCATATGCGTTTTTCCTCAAGAGGCCACCTGGAACATACTCAAACATAAAGGTAGCTGCAGAATCGCCGGTTAGCTACGGAATGTCTGCATTCTGCAGCTAGTTCCGGTCAAAATGCTTTACAATGACAACAATCACAAAATTCAACAAGTCAGTCATGTAAACCATTCTAGAAGTAATTTTAACTATTTTTATTGATCAATTGGGTTTAAAATGGAAATGGACAAGGAAAAAATGAGGTAAAATGAGGTGAAGGAAAGCACAAATTTGAGGCTCAACATACCCCCACTGCTGTCTCTTTGCATGTCCTCATGCAAATTATCCTATGAATTCAGAGGCTTCTGCAAGGACATCTAATCCCCTTCTTCTCCTTTGTCTGGAAGCTAGAGGTCTTCTGGGTTTCCTGATAACAAGTTTGAACCCGAGGTTGGTGAGTGCCCTGATTAGCTTTTTGTTCCTTGTGTTCAACTTCTCATTGGTCCTCTCCACTTTGTCTATATGCAGGGATAAGGTTGAGTTCATATCAGTTTTGAGCTTGATTTGATCTTTGAGAATTTCATTCTCATTTTTGATGTGTCTATTCAACAATTCCAACTCATACCTATCCCTCCTTAATATATCAATTTCAGACAGTGGAGGACTGGGGGTTCTTTCTCTGCTTTCTGAAGCTGTCCTCTCTAAGGTTTCCACATAGTCATAAATTTTCTGTTGAGCAGGATCAATTTCAGGGGTGCCTTCATAAAAATCTTCTCCATCATCCTATTCAATGGATGTTTCTTCATCTTCAATATTGATTACCCCTGTTTGTTTGATTGATGTTTTCTTCAGTTTTCCCTTTAATCTGTGACTTCTCCTAAGCTGAGAGGACCCCTCTCCTTTCTCTGTAGTAGATTCCTTGATTATCTTCTCTTCCTTAAGTTTCCTCTTGATTCGAGTTAACTTCTCCAAAATGACTTCCTCACTGCTTTCTTGAACTGGTTTGTCAATTTTACCTTTTGAAGTCCTCCATTTCCTACTTCTCTTTGTGGGCTGTGGTTCAGGTGATAGTTCTTTTGCTTCTTCAAAATGATTTCTTATTAAGAAATCATCCGATGTATCATTTGTTTTAGATAGATGATGCTCAATCAAAATTTTGACCAACCCATGATGATACAGGGTTGTCTCTAAAAACTGAACTCTTCTCTGAACACAGGAAGCCACTTTCTTCAGACTTTGATGCAAGAAATATGGTAGATTTAAATCTTCTCCCAGAAAATGCATCATTAGTCTGATGTGGTAGACATAAAATGTCCCATATCTACCCTCACATGTAACAAATTTTTGTAAAAGAAGTAGTATGTTTCTCCATTTGCTTTTCAATGCATTACTGGGAATTCCTTTCTTGAACACACTAACATCCATATTTGGTGATTTTAAAATTTGTTTCTAGGAGTCATTATGGAATTCTCTATTTTTAAACCATCTTTCTCCAGTTCTGGACAATCCTGTAGCCTCTGTAATAAAAACTTCAGTGACAGTAAACTTGACATCCCCTATTTCAACTTCGGTTCCTTGGAATGATCTGGAAAATGTTTTAGTGACTTCCTTATGGAAGCCATTAAATTTTTCCAAAAATTGAAGCCATCCTATTTGTTGTAACATTTCCTTGCATTGTGGGTAACTTTCTAAATATTTTGATCCCACAGGCTCAGTCCTTACGATAAAACCCATGATTTTTTTTCAATATCAAATTAACACTCTTCTCTACCCACAAAACAATGGCTTTTTCTTTTGGATTAAAATGGCTTCAAGCTCTAAATGAAAATGGCTTCAATTCTTAGAATGACATACCTCTGTTTTATAGTGGCAACAGCTTCAAAACCTTTGGCTGATATGCTTCTGTTTGGTCATGAAAGCAATCTCAAATTTCGAACTGATATGTATCTGATAGGCAGTGAGAGATGGCTTCAGATTTCTTTTTGTGCAATACCTCTGTCTTTAATAACAGAAAGACTTCAAACTCAATCACTGAAAAACACCTCTGTCTCTAATAGCAAATGGTATGCTTCAAATTCAACACTACAACATCTCTGTCTCTGGTAACAACAGACTTCAAACTCAACCTTTGTCTCTGGTAACAAATGGTTTTCAAACTCAATCACTACCACACCTCTGTCTTTTGGTAACAACAGACTTTAAACTCTACACGGCCACAATTCTGTGTTGACAATGAAAATGATCCAAACTTCGTCCACAGTGATATGCTATTTGTCCACGGGATCAAGTGGCTTTGAGTCCTCAGACTGTTATACTTCCAAATTTACCTCTTCTGCTCTGCGTTTACAATGCTCAATGCTGTTCAAACTGATATCCTTTAGCTATGCTCCTGATGATAATAATATCTCTGTCTTCGGAATGGAATACCGGCTACGGAATGAAGTTATGGTAAATGGTCACAGCATAGAGTAGTGGAGTGAGGTGGAGGGATTGTATTAATGATTGAGGAGACGGCGGAGGATTTTACGACGGCAGGGGAAATCATCATCATTAAATAACTTGGTTAAGAGTCGTGGGAAATTCAAATGCTTTGGTCATTTCACCGCTTAAATGCTATCGGATGTGAAATTTGAAATGGAAGATTTTAATACAAAGTCTGTAGAGGGTTTGTTGGTGTTTGATCAATAAAAACAATTAAAACAACCTTTCGAATAATCCACAACTAAAATATGCTAAACTTTTATGAAATGCCATCGTAATTTAAATTTGTTACCTCTGCCCTTTATTTGATTTTTGTAGCCTTTATCTTCTCTGCTCATCTCTGGAGGAGTCTTCATAATTTTCTTGATGCTTTTGATTCATAAATACACTGGGTCACTTTGTTGTAATTCTGATGTCTGCTGATTGATGCCTTCAGGGTTTATAGCTGCGGAAAGACTATCGGGCTGCAGAAAGGCTGATCAGTTGTAGAATGACCACTGAGCTGCAGAATGTTCCTGTAGAACACCTTAATCATGAAAATGGAATGTTTTTGGAGTATGGGTGAAATGTTATGAAAATGGATGATGGATTATGATATGTATGAAGTGGATAATGGAATGAAATGGATTCAGTCCATTAAATGGAATGAAGGAACATAAGGGTTGTACTGCAATTCATGACATATTTTATTCACTTATAGCAAGATATCAAATTCTATGTTTTGACATGAGAATGAAGTGAATGGAAGATGGAGTGAAATGAATGAAATGTGGAATGGAGTCAGATGAAATGAATGATGGATGGAATGGAGTATGAATGGATAAGTGAATGGAGTGAGATGAAATAAATCATAAGCACTATGGAACTGAGCTTATGATTTTTATAACAGCTGCTTAGAAACAAAAATGGGAAAAGTTAGAGTGTCAGAGAGACTCTGATTTTCACCCTATCTTTTCTGTATAAACATGCCAATCAGTGATTGGTTTTCATGTTTATACCTTTATTTATTTATTTATTTATTTTTTTCAAAAGAGAAATGCTTCAGAAAATTTAATCAAGTTGGTGAAGAAGAGAGACTCTTCTTCATTAACTTCACATCATTGTCTCCTTGGAACTTCTTGACAAACTCTTCTCTTGAGAGTGGCTTGTGGTATAGCTTCAGTCTGTGGCCATTCACAAGAAAAGTGACCTCCTCTTCATCTATAGTTCTGATTTTTACTACCCCATTATCAAAAATTCGAACAATTTCATATGGCCCAAGCCAATGTGTCTGAAATTTACCTTGAAAATCCTTGAATTTTGAATCAAACAAGAGAGCTCAGTCACCCTCTTTAAATTTCTTCTCCTTGATGTACTTGTCATGCCATCTAGCCCTTTGCTGTTGGACTAGACTTGTTTTCTGAACTGCATCTTGTCTGATCTCATCCAATTCATTAATTTGCTCTAGTTTATGCTTTTGTGCCTCCGTTAGATCAAGTCCTAGCTGAACTGCCATCTTGAATGTTTGAATTTGGAACTCTATGGGAAACAAAACTTGCTTTCCATAAACAAGCTCATAGGGAGTATGGCCTGTTTTGTTTCTCCATGTAGTTCTATAGGCCCACAAGGCTTCAGGAAGCCTATCTACCCAATCTCTTCTATGTAGATGAGCAGTCTTTGTTAGGATCCCTTCAATGACTTTATTAGTGGATTCCACTTGACCATTTGCTTGTGGATGATAAGGAGTAGATGTTCTATGTCTGATTTTGTAATTCTCCATCATTTGCTCCACTAGCCTTGATGTAAATTGAGCTCCTTGATCTGTAACAATTTCCCTTGGGACACCAAAACGAGTGAAAATATCCTCAAAAAGAAAAGTAATTACAGATGATTCATTAGAAACAAGTAATGGTTTAGTTTCTACCCACTTAGTAACATAATCAGTGCAAACTAATATGTATTTCTTTTGTCTTGATGGAGGACTAATAGGTCCTACAAAATCCAAAGCCCATTTTTCAAAAGGTTCAATGTGTACCTGAGGTTGTAATGGCATCTCACCTGAAGGAGAAGGTTTCCCTACCCTTTGGCAACTGTCACACCTTTTGACATACTCCCTTGCATCTTTAAACAAAGATGGCCAATCATATCCTAAATTAAGGATCTTATAGGCTGTCCTCTTATCTGCAAAGTGTCCGCCACAAGGTTCATCATGACATGCCTTGAGAATTTCAGGCATCTCATCTTCACGAACACACCTTCTAATGATCAAATCTGAACCTGTCTTGTACAACTCATTAGCGACCCATGAATATCTTGCACTATCATTAATGATTTTTTTTTTATCCCTTGCATTCATAATTGAAGGAAATTTTCCTGAAACTAAATAATTAGCAATATCAACAAACCATGGAGTTTGAGTAGAAACTGCAAAAAGATATTCATCAGGAAATTGATCTTCAACTGGAGTGTCATCTTGATATTTTGAATTCCTAGACAGAAATCAACCACAAGAGGTCAAAGGAAGAGCTGGTTTTCCGCTCATCTAGAATGGTAATGTTGAATTCTTGTAATAGCAATAACCATCTTATAACTCTGCCATTAGTAATTGATTTGTTCATTAAGTATCTAATCGCAGAATGATCAGTGTGAACAAAAGTTTCATAGCCTGTTATATAGTGTCTAAATTTGTTTATGGCATGAACAACAGCTAAAAACTCTTTTTCAGTTACAGTATAGTTTAACTCTGCAGGAGTCAAATTTTTACTGATATAATAGATGGCATAGGGAATTAAATCTTTTTGTCCCAATACCGCTCCTAGAGCTGTATCGGAAGCATCTGTCGAGATATGAAAAGGTAACTTCCAGTTAGGTCCCCTTAATATAGGTGCTTCAGAAATTTTGGTTTTCAGGGTTTCAAAAGCTAACTGGCAATCAGAAGTCCACTTAAATTCACAATCTTTGGTGAGTAATTTGAAGAGAGGAGATGCTATTTTTGTGAAGTTTTCTATAAATCTCCGATAATACCCTGTAAATCCTAGAAAACTTCTAACATCTCTTTGACAACTTGGAATGGATAGGTTAGAAATAACTTCAACTTTCGCATCATCAACTCTAATCCCATCCCCTGAAATGTGGTGCCCTAAAACAATACCTTCAGTGAACATCATAAAACATTGTTCATGACTAAGTGAAAGGTTTGCTTCTTGACATCTTTTTAAGACCTTTTCCAAGTTTTCTAAAGCCTCTTCAAATGTATCCCCATAAACTGTAAAATCATCCATGTACACCTCTACACAGTCATGTATCAGATCAGAAAAAATTCCTAATACTGCCCTTTGGAATGTTGCAGGTGCATTGCACAACCCAAATGGCAATACTCAGTAGGCATAGGTACCCCAAGGACAAGTAAATGTGGTTTTATCTTGGTCTTCAAGTGCTACTTGGATTTGATTATAACCACTAAACCCATCCAGGAATGAAAAGTACTTTTTACCTGCTAATGTATCTAATACTTGATCTATGAAAGGTAAGGGAAAATGGTCTTTAAGAGTAGCTTTATTCAGTTCTCGGTAGTCAACACACACCATCCATTTTCCATTTTTCTTAGGCACAATCACCAAAGGAGAAACCCACTGACTATCTGAAATAGGATAGATGAAATTAACATTTAACAATTTTTGTAATTCTTCCTCGACAATTTCCCTAAGATTTGGATTCATCCGTCTTTGAGGCTGTCTGATTGGTTTGCAATTTGCCTCTATATAGATGTGATGAGTACAAGTCTTGGGACTTATCCCTTTCATGTCGGTGTATTCCCATGCATATGCAGAAGAATGTCTCTGTAATACTTTGACTAACTCTTCTTGTTGAGATTTTTCTAGGTTTTTGTTTATGTTCAAGGTTTTGCCTGGAAAAATTTCACTTGTAGAGTTGCCAAATTTGTCCATAGAATGAAGAGACATCTGCCTAGATGACAAGAACTCAATATTGGATCCCTCTTGAAATGATTCTTGTTTGTGTTCTGGAGAAGATTCAAAGTTTTCTAGAGTATTCATAATTTGATTATCTTCACTAATTTCTGAAATTGTGAAGAGTGGTTGTAAATATTCTTCATCCTCTATCCATTGAGTGTCATCTAAATCTGTAATTGTCCTAGCTGGAGGATATAAAGTGAATTTCTTTGTTGAACTTCCATCAGAAATATACATATCACCGGACCTACAACTAATAAAAGCATCAGCTATAGCCAACCAAGGTCTTCCTAGTATAACAGGATGGCCTCCTAGATTATTCTTGGGTGTTAGGATCATAAAATCCACAGGGTACTCCCAAGAGTCTAGGGACACTGGAATGTCTTCTATTACCCCATCCGGTCTGATCACAGATCTATCTGCTAATTGTAATAGTGTGGGTGTAAAGAGAAGATTAGGAAGTTTCAGTTTGTCCATGATCTGTCTACTCATGATATTTATTGCTGCCCCTAAGTCAATGAGTGTGTTTTGAATTTCAATTCCATTGATGTGAATTTTGACAACTGGATTTCCTGGGTCAAGGTACTTTGGAATAGTAATCTTACCCATCATAATGTCTGCTATTTGTCCTACCAGTTGATTTTTCTTGGTTTCTCTTATTCTTTTTCTTGTTGTCTTCATACTCAACTCCTTTATTGTTTTGGCTAAAATTGGGATTTCTTTGATGGCTTGCAATAATGGAATTTTAATGCAAACATTTCTCAATTCATCCAAGAAATCATAATTAGGCACCATTATTTGTTTTTCTACACCTTTATCAATTTGCAATCTTTCCGGAAAGGGAGGTATAGAAGTAGATGTGGATGGTTGCTCTAATACTGGAGTTGAACTTATTGGATCTTTTTGTTTCAGTTTTTCAATGTTTTGGCCTTGAAAGGATGTTCCTTCCTCAAGACTTTTATTAACCCGCAGGGAGTCTTCCTCAGAATTATCTTGTTCTTGTATGATCACAAAAGGTTTCCTCTTCTCAAGTATCCTTCCAGACCTAAGTTGAACATCACTAAGGTCTAGAGGAGTAATTAAATAAGTTGGAAATTGTTGTCCTTCTATCATGTATGTATTTTGAGGGTTCTTATTATTGGGGTTTGGTATGGGTTGAGCTGGCAATTGATTGGATTTTTGAGGGAATGGTAATGGAAGTGGTTGATTTTGATGTGGTTGGTTCTGATAATGTTGTTGAGGATTTTGTTGAAAATTTTGTTGAAGATTTTGAGGAAAATTTTGTTGAGAATTTTGAGGATAAAAATGTGGGTATGGTGGATAGGATGGTGGATACTGATAGTATGGAGAGTATATTCCATAGGGAATTTGTGATCCTTGTGCCCAAGCTTGAGATTGATTTTGAAATTGGGGCCAAGGTTGCTGCCAAGAATTCCAAGGTGGAGGTTGATTATACATTTGATCATGAAATCCCTGTGTCTGAGGTCCCTGCCAAGGTCTTCTAGATACAAAGCTAAGAGATTCTGTGGAATCTGTAGGAGTTTCTTCTTGAAAAACAGCCTTGAGACCAGGAAGAGAAGGACAATTCTTGGTCTCATGTTTCTCGGAACAAATAACACAGGTTTCTACAACTTTTACATCCAAAGGGCACTCTCTCAAGGCATGTTTATTCCTACATTTGGGACAAAAGATTGCCAAGGCATCAGATTCAGCCTTTTGCTTGTTTTGTATCTTGAGGGTGTCTATTTGTTCACTAAGACTCCCCAAGATGTCAGATTTAAAATCATCAAGCATGTGTCCTATTTCTGATCTACTTACTGTCCCAGAAGCAGATTTACTTGCTCTTGCAAGAGCAGGATCTCTTGGACCTTTGACAGTTTTGGATTTCCCTC
This sequence comes from Pinus albicaulis, assembly GCA_034641835.2. Classification (NCBI taxonomy): domain Eukaryota; kingdom Viridiplantae; phylum Streptophyta; class Pinopsida; order Pinales; family Pinaceae; genus Pinus; species Pinus albicaulis. Next base: position 1,149,802,468 of record CM076578.1, read on the forward strand.
TGGAAAGGTCGATACATAACTCAGATATTTCAGGTAATGTGAGTTGTGATATATCCCCTTTTCCCATCATGTTAAGGATATCCAACCATTCATCCCTAATGGTTTTCAACAAAAGAGCTTTTAAAGTGTCCTGATCTAGGTTTTCCATTTGTGCCCTTTTTATGTTGTATTTAAATCTTTCCAACAAATCTTCTAAGTTTTCATCTTCTTTTGTAACATCTTGAACACTTCTTCCTTATGATTAACCGGCATACAATAATCCAAGTATCTCTCTAGAAATGCTTGTTTCATGTCTTCCCATGTTCTAATAGAACTACTGTTTAAACTCATAAACCACTTCAATGCTGCTCCTTTCAGAGTTGAAGGAAATAATTTCAATTTTTGAGCATCTTGAAGGTAGTCATAATTCCTACACAGCACTTCAAATTCGAATAAGAAAGTTTCAGGATCCTCAGTTTTAAGTCCATAGAAGTTCGGAAGGACAGAAGGTGAAATGTTTTTCATGGTTGTATTGGTTTCTTCATCAAGTATAGGGAACCCAAAAGAGCTTCTTATTCTACCTCTTCCTCCATCTGCACCTCTACCTCCTCTTCCTCCTTCTCCTCTACCTCTACCTCTACCTCCTCCAAATAATGTGTGTTCTCCATTAACAACTCCTCCTCCTCCTTCTTCTGCCATGGTTGACTCTCCTGTAGAAGTAGAAAGATTTGTGTCTCTAACAGGAGTCTTTAGATCCTCTTCTATGGAAGGTTTAGTGGATGAAGTGGAAAGTTTTTCTAATGGAATAGGTGACCTTAGATCTTCTAGAAGTCCAGGATCAGTAAAGGATGGAAGATGGGTTTGAGTTGAAGGTGTACTAATTCTGGATCTGGATGAAACAAGTGGTGTTCTAGAAATCAAACTTCTGCCTCTGCTGCTTATAAATATTCCCCTTGAATCTCTCTCCCTATGCATAAAATTGTTTTTGGATGCTAAGAAACAAAGGTTACCTAGTTTTCACTTCCCCGGCAACGGCGCCAAAATGTTGGGTCTCAATCTAGTCTCCTAAACTGAGCTCATTTAATTATCAACCAGGATTTGTAAACTGCTGAAGTGAAATGTACCATATGTACCTAGGTGCTTGTTTCCTAATGCGTTGTATGTGGTGTTTTGTGATGTTTTGGTCTTTTATGTTGATTTATGATGTTTTTGGTCTTTTGGTGTTTTATATTCACAATGAAAATGCCTAGAAAACTAATGGAAAGAAGTTGGTGGTCAAAACAGAGTTAAATCTAATGTGGAATGGCAAATGCAATTGGAAACACTGAAGCAGAATCTGAACTATGACTAAATGAAAGCAAAAGCTTGATAATGACTTCTTAGGCAAATGACACAAACTAAACTTGAGAAATGATCATTAAATATGTAAATCCTCTAACTAGACAGTTAAACACTAAACTTACCATGATGCAACATTTTGTTCTAAGCTCATCTATTCTATGACTAATTCCTAGTTCTATTTTGAAATTTAATTGAATATCACAGAACCTTTATTCAAAGAGTTATTGGTTTCTTTTTCAAAGTAGTTCTTTTGAGGAAGAGCTCTGTTTATAAAATGATGAGGAGATTGCAGAGAGATTTCAGACCTTATAGTGATGTTATCTTCTGTTCCTATGGTTATGGATCACTTGTAGTTTTCAGAACAAAAGGATGTTTGTGAATAGTGAAGGCTGTCTTGTGAATCCTAACAACTAAAGTAATCTATTGTGCAAAGGATGACAATGTGAATATGAGATGCAAGTACAATGAGTTAATCTAAGAATAAACCTAAGATGCTACTAAACTAGAACAATGTTGAACTATAAGTCATCATCAAACTTGAAACAAAGTAACTGAACATGAATTAAATGCAAATGAAACTCCGGAGTTGTTCTAACTGTACTAACATGCATTAATCTATGAAGTTACACAATCTGTTTGTTCATCATTAGTGATATCTTGGAAGAGTTCCTTCTTTTGGAAGAGGTAGAACAATTCTGACTGTGTACTTTTATGCAATTGAAAGCAAATGAACTGAAAGCAAATGAAAAACTAAGTTATCACATCCATACCCTACTCGTCATTATGATGTCTTGGGCAAGAGTTTAAGAGCAAGATCAGAGATGATACTTAGTACACACACACAACTAAATCATTCATTATCACGGTCATGTCTTGAACTTCTTAAGGATGTATTGGAAGAATTTCTTCTTGTGGAAGAGTGATTAGAACAAGTGTAACTGTGATAGTGAATAGCAAAAACTACCACTAATTCCTACAGTACTATAGCTATTCATCATTCATTGTTATGATCTGTTGGAAGAATGTCTTCTTGTGGAAGAACTGGAATGAATATAACTACAGTATCTAGTTAAAAACAAATACAAATTCAACTCCTATCCTACAATACCATAGTCATTATTCATTCATCATTTTGGTCTGTTGGAAGAGTGTCTTCTTGTGGAAGAGCTGGAACGAATTATGACTACAGTAGCTAGTTAAAACAAATACAAATTTAACTCCTATCCTACAATACCATAGTCATTAAACATTCATCATTTTTGATGCAGTGGAAGAGTGTCTTCTTATGGAAGAAGTGGAACGAATACGACTACGGTAGATAAAACAAACAGTAGCGAAAACAAAACAACTACCAATTCAAATGCAAAACGTAAAGGCAGCTAGGAAAACTTATCTAATTTACGCAAAAGAAATATGTGCAAGAGGCAGGGGCCCTCTACCACTTGACGGCATTCAACTCCAAATTAAATCACGCCTTCAAAATAACTTTGTCTGCTCCATTAACGATGCAATAGTTTGAACATAATACTCTGCGTCTTTAAGGACGTAACACAGAGTTTTAACAAAATCTAGTAGCAAATCTAATATGAAAATCTCTAACTAAGCTCTCGGTCTACTCAAGAGTTTTTAAAGTAAATGCAAGTAACAATAATTACAACAATTTAGGAATAATGTCTTTCCTTATCCGAATCATCTTAGGAGTCTTTGAGGTGGCTACGTGAAGAAGAAAAGACATCTGGACTGAGACAGTCCTAGTAGGAGTCTTCCTTCACAAATGTGTTCCCACGTGCATATGAGTACCCGAATTCATTTCCTCTTCCATGATGACAACAAACCATGTAGGCACGACGTGGATCCTTTTATATGCGTTTTTCCTCAGAGGCCACGGAACATACTCCAAACATGAAGGTAGGCTGGGAATGTGTAGGTTAGCTACAAGATATGCATTCTCATGACTAGTTCCTACCTTAATGCTTAACAATGGCAACAATCACAAAATTCAACAAGTCAGTCATGTAAACCATTCTAGAAGTAATTTTAACTATTTTTATTGATCAATTGGGTTTAAGATGGAAATGGACAAGGGAAAATGAGGTAAAATGAGGTGAAGGAAAGCACAATTTTGAGGCTCAACAATGACCATCAATTCCCCCTGTAAGATACAAGATAAGAATACGAGGAAAAATCAACTAAAATACATTTTAATATTTGTGAACACATTATGTGGTATGATTTAAATATCTTCTTAGCTGAAGACCATTACTAGGAAGCAATACATGCAAGGTGAATATTTGTTCTTGTAGGAGGATTGTTTTTGAAGCATCTGTTCGAATAATGATTGTGATGACCAAAATTCTCACATCGATGAAGATCAAAACAATTATATTTCACATGGCCAACTCTATCACAATGTTGGCATTTGAAATTTTGTGGTTGCTTTGGAACAGGAGCAAGATCTAAAACAGGTGAAGATAAATTTCCATGAAGAAAACCAACACTTTGAGATTGAATGGGATTGGAATAGTCTGGAATATGAACAGACACATCCTTGTCATATCTAAGAATATGATAATTGGCTTGAGAAGTGCATATTGTACTTTTGCATCTTTCTACACATTTTCTCCTGAAATTGGTACTACATCTGCAATTTCTTGTGGCTGATGGGAGTCCGTCTCAATATTCTGACCAAAAATAGGTTCAAAATGATGTGTGTTTTGTTGTAACTCTTCTTGTTGGAATTGAAATTCAAGTTGTAGAAACTCGATCTCTTCTTGAGAATTTTGTAGATATGTTTGAGTGTCAGCAAGAGTGGTTTTTCTGATTTTGGTTGTGCTTTCAACACTGAGATAGGATTATAGTGTTGAATAAATATAACAAATGATCAAGTTTGGACATTTTTCAAGATCAACAAACTAAGGATGTTTCTTCAACTAAAAATGCACCAGTAAACATACAAAAGGACAAACAACTTTCAATGCTAGATAGTTATAACTACATAATTAGTAGCATGTGAAAAGTGTTTGTAAATCCACACTTTCAATCTGAATTCTCTTCTCATTTTCCAACTTTTAAGATAGCTACAAATTCTGCACCAACTCGAATGCAATGCTCACTACTTTGACAATCAAGGTTCACACAGAGCTTCGACGTTCAATAAAAATCTCAACGCCCATATAAACCATTTACTATCCATTATAAGGCATATATGATACCATGGCTCAACGAATTTCATATGCCATATTCCATCACATTACATAAAATTACATATGCATGAACTATTTGGTGAGCCCTGGTATTGCACCAAGGGTGCTGCAACTCCCAAGGGTATTCAACTTTACTTATCAAGCTGAGCTTTGTACAAACTTAGAGGTGACACTATTATATGCACAACAGATGGATTCTACCCATGCCTCCCTCAACTAGGTCTTATGGTCAGTAGTACTAAATTAAAGTGCAGCTAGCTAATGTAATGCAGGGAATTTCTTCTAATTCAATAAAAAGTGAATGTCTATCAAACTTCTACTTGCAATTGACGGTGAAAGCAAAGCATAAACAATTAACCTAGTTGCAAAAAAAAGAAACTATGCTATGGGAAGTCATTCATATAGCTATCTACTCATTTGCAGTAAGAGAATTATTCTATCATTACACACTTCATAAAAGAATAAATTAAATCCTATCTACTATTTCATTCAACTTGTACTTGCATGTCAAATTCAATCTAATGCTGAAATGAAATAAAACCCTAATTCATACTATGTTTTTACAACAAGGAAGGAAGGAGATTTGCAGTGGCCTAAGAGTCTCTCATTAGGGGAATTTTTAGGTATAAAATGGGCCTCCTAAGGAAACTATAAAAAAATGGTTTAAATAATAAATAATATTAGATTACATCATCAAATTTTAGAAGGAAAAAAGAAAAAAAATACTTTTTTAACTCATATTTTCAACTTATCTCCCTATGGGATTACTCAAATTTCGAGCGGGAGAACTTGTTGGATGCAAAATTTGATTCCTCATATAAGGAGTACCCATGTTTCATACTTTTGATGGACCCTACTGCACTAAAAAAGAGAAATACATGAAAAATGTAATTTCAATCACGTTTTTTATGTATTTCTCATTTTTTGTGTAGCAAGATCCATCAAAAGTATGAAACATGGGTACTCCTTAGATGAGGAATTAAATTTTTCATCCAAAAAGGGAGATAAGTTGAAAAATAGTTTTATTATTTTATTATTTTGTAATTTTTTTACTTTTTACCCCAAAAATGGTGAATCATTCCCCATGGTTGACATCATCATCTTGAGTCCCATTGGTTCTTATAAAATTGATTTTGGTTGTACACTTTTCTTAGGAGGCCCATTATAGACCTCAAAATTTCTCTAATGTTTGACCATGAATTCAGATATGGGGGTCAAATGCATCCTATTCTAGTCTAAAAAGGAAAAAACGAGCTAAACTAGAGTGAAGAGGTGACCTACGATGTTGCTATAGGAAGTTGCTACAAGATGTCCTGGAGTGCCTCAGGAAATATGCCGAGAGGGTTTTAAGGATGAAAAAGGTGCAAGGAAGGAGGAGAAAGGTGTGAGAAGGTGGAAATAGGTGAGGGGGAGGTTACCAACACCTCCAACCAAACTCAGAACCCTTGGGAGGCCTATTGTGCACTTGGAAGGTTGCTCACAGTGGTGGTGAAGGTGGTTTCACAAAACAAGGTTTTGATGGAATATTTGGAGGTTGGAGATAAGGAGGATGAATGTGATGAAAGGGTCATTTTCCTACAACTTTAGATATCCCTGAAATCACTCCACACATTCATGCATTGATTATTGACAAACTAACATGTTAAAAAGTGGAAAAGATTATTTGAATAGAAAACCCATACTTAACTTAGGCTAAATTCTAATCTAAACACAAATCCAAGTCCTAATTTACAGTAAGAATATTATGATAATGATAATCACACTATACAACTTTCCAAGAAATCATAAACAAACCACTTTTGATCTGTGGTAGGAGACCATTCTCCTTAAGCTCCCATGAGAGAGATGAGGATGAGAGGCTACAAACACAATTTTGACTGATTTTTTATGCGAATAGAATGCAAAGAGACTAAAAAAAATGCTGAAACATAAAGAGAGAATATAAATACAAAATATGGACTTAGAAAATGGATTGGGCCCTAACCCAAAAGCATCAGCTCTTTGAGACTAAATCAGTGATGGAACAAGAAACTTCTCATTATCACTGCATAAAAAGGTCTAGTACATCAAATGAAGGTAAAAAATAACACTGAATCATAGCTCAAGACCTACGTAGTTGAATACAAAGTTTGAATCCTATTGAAATCCCTAAAAAGTAGGAATACATCCTCCTTGATCTCGAGAAGAGTGGAGCTTGGCTCCTCATAACTGTCACTTTGCTTGGCCGTCTTTGCCTTCGAGTTGTTGGGAGAGATATTGGTGTGATATTGGCTTATTGAGAGAGTTAAGGAGGTGGAAAACCTCCTACAATCCATCCTTGTTGTCTACTCGAAGCCCTTAGGTGGAAAATATCTCAAAAATGGATTTATTTCCTATAGTTAATTTAGATTAGGAAACAAGACATGAAAAAAATCATACACCCTTCTCATTAAGAATATTATAAAAAAAATGTAAATAAATGTGAGAGAGAGGTAAATTAATAGCTAAAATATGGCCTTTTAACGCCTTAAAAAAATACCTAATGAAGGGCCTCATCACTATTATGCCATGACCCTGCTAAAAATCCCTTATATATCATCACTTGAAATATGACGATAAAAAATATCCACCAAATTTAAGTGCACAATCAATGGAACCATATTAAAACGACCAACACATACCATAAATATCGACATTTTAATGTAATTTAATGCAGTTTTATGTCAGGTTTGAATTTATTTTCAACATTCATGCAACTTCCATGATTCAAGACTTCCAAAAATCTTTCATACACAACCTTTAGAAAAAACTATTCAACACATTTCACTTCAACATAGCCAGTCAATGCACGTACCATAGAGCACCATAATAGAACACATACTAGGTCATGACCTTCAGAAAGAATTCACGGAAAAATTTATAGAATATAACAATCCACGGTCTTCGAAAAGCTTTTATACCATTAATGTAATATTCAACATCACACCACATACAATGTATAATTTCCAGATGCATCAGCCTTCAAAAACTATTCATTGCCAGTATCACAACCAACATCGATGCATCGACATTTCCATTCAAAATTATATATATATATAACCATTCCACCACTCCTCTTTCAAACAAACTATTTGAAATCTGGGATATTCCTACTTTGTCACAATGTTATTCAATGCAGACACAACACGATTCCCAATGTTTTTCATTTAGTTAACCTATTCCTCATGATAACATCGAACATATAAATCACATTGAATGGATTCAAACTTGAAATTTCTTGTATAATATATAAAATGTTGGGGATTATGCATAGGATGAGGTCAATGTGCCTTTGATTAAGGTTATTCTACCCATATGAGAAGTAATTCTTTTGAAAGCACCTGGAAGGATTGAAATAGGCATGGATGAATTTCCCTCAATTGCAGATAGTCCCCATGAAACCACATTTCACAAGGGCGCAAATTAAACTATGTGCAAAAATAAATTGGTGTTATGTTATTGTTGGGTGTGGCCCTCTTGCATTGCACGTATGCATAGCGATAATCGACAATTTTGTGTCAAAGATAATCTTGGAAGGAGGTGTCACTATAGGGAAATTCTAGGAAGAATGGTGCATTATGACATGATATGTAAGAGCATGCACGATGGTGCATTAGAGAGAAAAATTTCTGGGAGTGTCAAGTCTATGGAAAATTATTTGGTAGGGTTCAAACACCCATGAATAAATCTAAGGGTCTAGAATAACGCGTGTGGTTGTTAGTATTGGTAAGATAGGGTAAGTCGTACCAACGCACAATAATGGTAGATCTCACAAGCACAAAGGTAGAATTGACATGCAAAGCAAAAGGATGCAAAAACAGAGGACAAAAAACCAATGGCCGAGATTTGATTGATCAGGTAAGCAACGTACTAACTCTGATACCATTTTAAAAAACACACATGGAATGGAAAATAGATAAGATAGAACATTATTTTCTATTTAAATTATATACATTTATAATAAATTCATATGACCATTGGTTTCATATTCCAAGGTATATTGGACTCCCTTAAACTGTTCAAATTCCATCACACAAAATCCTATCGGATTATGTGTCCAACAAATGATATCCCATTTTCCCTTATTTATGTGGAAAAAGCTTCAAATGTCAACATCGGGGGAAGATATAATATCCAATCCTATAGATATTCATGAAAAAAATTATTTTATCCAGGTGGATATTGGTGGCCACTCACCTATTACACTTGGGGCCCCACCATTTTCTCTTTTAGTTTTTCTGTTTCGACACAACTTACTATTTTTAGCATTTTTTCGGGTCTGGAGCTTTCAGAGCCATTTTTATGCCCTAAACAACGTTTTTTGGGCATCGTTTGTCTGGTGAATTTGATTCCATTTGAAAATCTACATTCATGATCAGTAGTTGTAGTCCTCAGATAGATATTTCTAATGATGTATCACGTGCGCCACACGGAGATAGTATGCCAAAGTTACGACCTTGGGAAATTGAGTTACCAATTTACCCCGATGGGGCCCATATTCTGGTGTTTCATCTCCTAGGGTTAGGTTTTTGGATGTTTAGGGTTTTATGTTGTTTCTCAATAATATATAGGTCTTTGAGCCTCATTGTAACACAGAGTTCAGAGGCCTGTATCTGCCACATCTCTTTAGAGAGATAAGCTACCAATGCCCTAGCTATTTTATTTCCATTCTGTCTATAAGAAAATTTCAGTTCTTTGATATTAATGAAATTAAGTGTTATTTCCACTGCATCTTTGTATTTATGGTTATATGTGTATTATTTTGCGTTCGTGCATAAATCCGGATTAGTGGTATCAGAGTGGTCTTCTTTTTCTCGATCCTTCTTTGCATGTCCCCAACGAGGTCAGGGTATAAGGATTTAGGGCTCGATCTGGTTGAACCTTTACAAGATCAGCCTCACAAACCCCAATGGTTGCCCATGGGGTACGAAAAGAAAGATGAGGGAGAAAGAGATCCTATCAAAATATTTCTCGAGGAGGCCCTCGAAAAACGAAGGAACACGATGATGGATAACTCTGCCGAGATCCTTCAACGACTGCCCACCGGCGGTGCATCTACATCCAACAACCACTCTGGAAGTGTGATTCCCTTTAAGGTACAAGTAAACTTTTAAATTATCATATTTGAGGTTCAAATAGATGCAGATGTCGTAGATATATGTTTGAATCTATTAGAAGGATATTTCTCAGTTCATGACTTTTCCGACTGTTGGTGTTCCCATGTTTTGGCCAGATTGGCAAGACCAAAACATGAGACAACATCAGAACCACTTTTGGGCCCTAGGATCTAGCCCTCCTGGACCCAGAGAGGGATCTCTCCAATAACACAAAGAATAATATATCTTTGAAGCTCGAATTGAGATATTAGGCTAGGTATGAAGCACAAAGGGGTGTTTTAAAATGATTTGGTTGGTTGGTTGCTGGGTTGGTCATGAGATCATGAACTGAGAAAGTAATGGGAGAAAATGAACAAAATAGCAAGATGTTTCAGCAAAGAGGATAGGTCAAGAAAGTGCCATCCATTGGGCTATGGAGTCATGAGAGGTAATTACATGCAACAACTAGCCAAGGCTTTCAAAGGGCAAGTCATCTACACTAAAGGATATTTTTAGATAGATGATGAAATGGAACATTAAGGAAAGAGAGTGAGAGAAGGAAAGCAACCTAATTTCTGTCTATAGATCAGGTCAGAGGTCATTTAACTCCAGACCTACTTGGACATACTCAAAGGTAGCTCTAAAGGGAAGGACAAAGGGGCAGCTTATAGATCGGACCAGAGGTCATTTAACTTCAGGTCAGCTTTACCATGCTCCAAGGAAAAACATAGATGAGTTCAAAAGAAGGGATCTCAGAAAGGCCAGCTGGTCGCACAAGGATCCTAGTGGACATGGCTAACTCTAATCCCCAGTGTTCCCAAATCTTCCAGCTTAAACCCAACAAGAACATCTAAGAACTGATCCATCCAATTCATACATCAGAGAGCAGGCAATAACATCCAATACACTGGTTAAATTGACTAAAATCAACCCTCAAATAACACATTTAGCAGAAAACATTGAAGGCAAGGAGAGCAGGGACATAGGGTACCTAACAAGGGTAAATCCTATGCCATATTTCTGATGCAAGCCCAGAGGAAAATGAAACAATATGGAAATATAATAAACAGAGTTAGAAAAACATCACCAATAGTAATAGACCAGGATCCTGTGAAATGTGTTTTGATTAATTGATGAAAAACCAGTGATATACACTGAGCTCAATGGCTGTTACAATCCAAACTCCCCCTCTCATCCTACTACATAACAACTACTCTGCTACTCCCTCCCAAAACTGTTCTAACAGTCGGAATGAATCCCTCTAACTGCAATGGCAGCAACTGGACAACAATGGCCCAACAACCCCTTTTACGATATGTTCTCGGGGATTTCTTATAGGAGAATGGGAATAACAGGGGTAGATACAAATTAAATGTGTCCATTTAAGACAGAGTGATGGAAGAGTCCGAGCCCATTCTGCTTAATGGAAATCTGCTTCGCTGTATGTGCTCTATAATATGCTCTGGGAGACTCTGTTAGGCCAAGATTGACCTCTGGTATTTCTTTGGAGTTCTTTCAGGTCTTTGGAACTCTGCGTTGCCTTCTGAATCCGGTTAATTGGATTAAAGTCTGCGGGCCTTCTCCATACCTCCATTACTGCAACTCTGACAGTCTAAAATAAGCCTCTGTTCGTAACATTCGTTTTAAGGGCTTGAGGAGGAATGGCGGGCGTTGTAGGAATGGTGTACGTTTGGAGAAAATGTTCTGCTGGAATTAAACGCAGATAAGACTGTTGCGTGTGCGTTGGTCTTCAAACTACGCCTTTCATTTGAATTGCAGGGTCAAACATTAATAATATAAATAATAACCTTAACCCCCTCTGAATCACTCCTGCTGATCCGCTGGTAGATGCTGAAATGGCCTCTCTGTGCTATCTGCACAATGAAATAAACCTCTTACAAAACCCGGGCAGTGGTGGCGCAGGCATGCTTCGGAAGCCTGTGGAAGCGGTGGCTTTTCATTGAACAATAGTGACCAAATGCAATGAAATGGTGGAAATTATGAACAATAGGGTTTGGTGGTAGAATGCAGCGCAGACCATTAGATCACGGTCAAGGGACAAAGATCGACGGCGGAGATCGAGCAGTTATATGAAAGTGGGCGGAACAATCATGAAATATAAGACTTTAGTGAAAAGTCTTAAATTTTGGACTTTGAACAAAATACAAAGAAATGTGAAGGAAATGCAATGCAATACGATGAGGTGGGACCCAGCCGGAGGCGGAGGGTGATCAAATCTCGACCGTTAGATCTTAGACCCAATGGATGGTCAGGATCGAATCGGGCAATCACAATCGGAGGAGGGACAGGGGTGTCACTTTTCAAAGTTCCGATTGCGATAGGCGGTGGGAGCGCGATTGAGCGCTGACCGTTGGATCCAGAGATCAGATCAATGGCTATCGTTCAATCGGAGGGAGAGTGTGATCGGGGATCGGAGCGACGAGCTTGCGATTGCGATTGGGTGGAGAAAGCGATGGCCGTCAGATCGGCAGGGAGACGAACGGCTAGGATTTGATCAGAGCAATCGCAATCGGGGGGGACGGAAGAGGGAATGCGATTGAACGCCGCGATTGCGATGGAGTGATTAGCGCTCCGCTGTTGGATCTTCATGACAGATCAACGGCTTAAAACGCGTCGCGTGACTTATGAACAAAATACAATCGCGTCGGGGTTTTCGGCTGTAACAAAGGAAATGCACCCGCCTGATACTCCGATTACGATTGGCTCCCAAGGCTTTGAACGCTTGGTCTGGGGTAACGGTTACGTGGGGAAGTGGTTGAAAGGGGCTGGTGGGAAAGCAGCTAAGCCCTATTATAAAGTGGAAAAGTGGGTTTTTAGCCCATTTTTAATGTATTTCAAGGTTGGGAAAGGGTAATGATAGAGGAAGATAAGGGGAATAAGGGGAAATTTAGCCAAACAAAAGGCAAGGGTAGAATTGAAAGGGGATTTTGGGAGGTTTAGAGGGGAGACAAAGTAGAGGCTAAGTGGGGGGTGAAATGAGAGGGAAAAATAGGCCTTTGGGCATTTCTCCACAAACAGAGAGGCTTTATCATGGAAATTAGCAGAGGGAAATTTATCAAAGGACACCAGGCGCAAAGAGGCTTCAAGGATGATGTGTTTTCAGAGGAAATGCATTCCTTGAAGGCTCAAAAACATTTTAGCCCCCTATTTGCTTGTCAAAAATTTATGGGGGGCTAACACCGACCGAGAGAAGATTATTTTTGCACTCCTCAAAGCTACCCCCCACGTCAAGGACTGGTGGGAAACCTAATGTGAGAAAAAGGATGAGACAGAACCCTCTCTATTATCATATGTACCCACTTTGAATTCTTTTTTAGATGCCATCAAGGAACAATACCATCCTGTGGGTAGCTATGAGGAAAATTACATACAATGGACCACGCTACGGAAACAAAGGGATCAAGATGTGCATGAGCTGACGAATTTGTTCCATAACCTACACACAAAGATGGGTATCAAATATTAGGAGAAAAAATTGGTGCTAAAGTATCGTAGTTGTCTACACAGATACATTCAGGAGGAAATGGAGCTCCTCGACATCTCCTCGCTTGGTACGACATACCGATATGCTACTAAGATTGAGAAGAAATTCAAACAGAAGTAGAGAGACTTTGGATTTGAAAATCAAAAACAAGGGAAAGTTGCCCCCAAGCTGTAGGACAAAGGAAAAATCCATGTCATGGCAGCCCAAGACAACCTACCCAAGCCACAAGCAAAGAAAAACACCATGAAGCCAAATAATGACATGGGAAAGTGGTGTGAGTTCCATAAGAGCTCCACTCACAACACAAGTGTGTGTATGGCCATGAAGTCATTGGTGGCCGAGATCAGGGCTTCTAAATGAGATGCATGATCCGAATCTGAATCAGAACCTGACAAGGGGAATGAAAAAGGGAAACATATTATTGATGTGGATCCCAATGCAACTATTTCCACTGTGAAGATCCCGAAGGAGGAACTGGAAGATCCAGAGGAGGAGGAGCTTCTCTTCCACTCCTAGATGTCGGTAAAGGGTTCCCCGCTACAGTTCATTGTTGACAATGGGAGCCAAAAGAACCTCATTTCACCATAAGTTGTGAAGCGGTTGGGCTTTCCGACCACAGCACACCCACAGCCATACACCATCAGGTGGCTTCATAATGGACGGGATCTCTGCATCAGCCAGCAGTGTCGCCTTCCCTACAACATCAAGCCCATCACGGATGACGTATTATGTGACATTTATCCTCTTGATTTTTGTGATGTATTATTAGGAAAACCATACCTGTGGAAGTGACATGATGTGTATGAGTCCTGACCTCGCGTTGTTATTGTTACATTGGGAAATAAGTTGTACAGGATACCAAAGGTACCACCGCCTGCCGCTATCTCTTTGTTTACTGCAAAACAATGCAGTAAGTGCATTTCCAAAATGAGGAAATTTTTTCTCCTGATGATCCACCCCTAGGGCAAGAAGAAGAATTTAGCCATGACCTCCAAAAAGGGCTCCTTTTCATGACAAAAAAAAATGGACAAGGTTGTGGAGGAGTATGGGGAAATCTTCACCTCACCCACAGGGGTGCCTCTGCACTGTCAAGTCAAGCATCCCGTTGATCTAACCCCTGGTGCACCACTACCCAATGGACCAATCTATTGGTGCTTTGTTCTAGAGAATGATGTAATAAAGAGGCAGATTCAAGAGCTACTGCAGAAAGGTCACCTTCGGCCTAGTTCATCACCCTGTGGGAGCCCGATCATGTTGGTACAGAAAAAGGATGGGACTTGGAGACTATGTATTGACTATCGGGCGTTGAACAAGATTACTGTCTGGAATAGGTACCTGATCCCACGGATTGATGACCTTCTAGACCAAATCAAAGGGGCGAAATATTTCAGCAAGATCGAATTGAAGTCTAGGTATCAAGAGGTACCAATCGAACCCTCCATTATGTGGAAGACTACCTTCAAAGCCAAGGAGGGCCTTTTTGAATGGTTGGTCATGCATTTTGGGTTGATGAATTCTCACACAACCTTCATGAGGTTGATGTACGACATCTTGAGGCCATTCACCAACTCATTTTTAGTGGTGTACTCAGATGACATTCTGATCTTCAGCCATACTTTGGAAGATCACCACCACCACATCCGACAAGTCCTCCAAACACTGCGGCAACACAAGTTGTGTGCCAATTTGGAGAAGTGTGCTTTTGGCATGACCTAGGTTCAATATCTAGGATACATTATTGATGAAAGAGGGGTGCATGTGGATCCAACCAAGATCCAAGTCATTCAGGATTGGCCAGCCCTAACCACTCTAAGAGAGCTTCGCAACTTTCTAGGTCTTGTTAATTTCTACCACAGGTTCGTGTTGGGATTCTCTCATATCACTTGGACCTTGATTCAAGTCACCAAGGGAGGAGTGAAAGAAAAATTATTTTTGTGGGAATCTCAACAAAAGGCATTCGTATAATTGAAACATCGTCTCTATTCTACCCCAGTGCTCACATTACCAGACTTGCAACAACCATTTGAGATCGATATCGATGCCTATGACTATGCTATTGGGGAAATTATTACTTAACAAGGGCATTGAGTGGCATATCACAGTGAGACATTGTCCAACACAGTCTGCAAGTATCCCACTTATGACAAATAAATATATTCCATTGTGTAGGTTTGTCAAAAATGGAATCATTACATTTTGGGGAAGGAAAAAATCATCCACACAGACCACTGACCCCTGTAGTTCATACAGACACAAGGGAAGTTGCAGAATGATCGCCCTCAGAAGTGGTCCACATATCTGCAACAGTTTCATTCGAACATCAAGTACAATAAAGGTAGTACTAATAATGTTGCAGACTGCCTTAGCCGACCACTGATCATGGTGCTAATCACCATTCTCAACTCTTGTGGGCACAATAATTATGATTGGCCACTTCTCTACAAGAGCAATCTAGAATTCGGTCACACATAAAAGGCACTCTTGGGGGGTACGCAAGTTCCAAATTTTCACCCCCAAGATGCATTGTTATGTCACCTGGGACACCTTTTTTTTCCTTTAGGCAAGCGTGCCAAGATGATATGGGAAGAAAACTACAGTCGAGTCTCTAGTCATTTTGGGGTCAAGAAAATAATGGTTGTACTACATAATTATTTCTATTGGTCGAACCTTCGACAAGATGTCGGGAAGTACATCAGATCCTGCACTGCTTGTGTCATTTCCAAACCGACCATAAAGAAGCAAGGCCTCTATACTCCACTACGTACCCCTAGTCGACCTTGGGAATCCATATACATGGATTACATGTCAGGAATTCCTTCTACTAAGCATGGAAACCACTGTGTTTTTGTGGTCGTCGACAGATTCTCAAAGATGTCCATTATGGCAGCCTGCAAGAAGAATATCACAGCAGAATCCACTGGTAAAATATTCTTTGAACAAGTGTGGGTGCACTTTTCGATCCCACTGTCTATCATCTCAGATCTAGACATTAGGTTCCTCAGCACATTTTGTTCCAACCTCTGGTCAATGCTGGACACCAAGCTCACCATGTTCACAACTTTCCATCCCCAAACTGATGGCCAGATATAGGTCGTAAACAGGATGATTGTACACATTCTTCACATGTACAATTCAAAACATCCACACACATGGGATGAGAGCCTCCCCTATGTACAACACAGTTATAACCAGGCTCTCCACAGCTCAACAATCCATAGCCCCTTTCAGGTGGGCTTGGGATTCCAGCCACTATGTCCCATTGACGTATCCATGCCATTTGTGGCTACTCAGGATGATTTGGCTCATTTCTAGTATGAAGCTGACAAAGTGCACAACATCATGGAGCGCATTCAGCACATTCACCAACAGGTTCATGACATATTGGATAGAGCCAATGCTAAGTACAAGCAATGGCATGATCAACATCAGGTGCCACACAACTTCTAGGTGGGCGACAAAGTGTGCCTACATTTGCAGAAAGAGAGCCTCACTAGACCCCACCGTAGGCTTCGCCTGCTCCGATATGGGTCATACACCATCACCAAGGCTATAGGTAACAATTTTTTCGAGCTCAGTATTCCACCATTCATTGGTCTGCACCCAGTATTCAATGTGGACCACCTTCATCCCTACTTCCCACCTCTATTGGACACCTATGACATTGCAGAGCAACTCACACCAATAGAGTTGAATCCACACTACATGGAACAAGCCACCACAGATTGTATCATGGATATGCAAATAAATAACACTCTGCAACAGAATATCCAACGATATTGGGTTGTCAAATCTAGCCAACTCATGCACCAAGGCAAGTGGTTCACCAGGGACCAAGTGCAACAGAAGTTTCCTCATCTCATGGAGGAAATCAACGCAATGGGGACCATTACTTCCTAAGGGGGGAGGAATGATCTAGGTTGATATTGGTGGCCACTCACATATTCCACTTGGTCCCCACCATTTTCTCTTTCAGTTTTTCAGTTTCAGCACAACTTACTATTTTTAGCATTTTTTCAAGTCCTGAACTTCCGGAGCCGTTTTCAAGCCCTAAACGACGTTTTTTGGGCATAGTTTGTTTGAAAAATCTAATTATATCTCAAAATGTACATTCATGGTCAAAATTTTTAGTCCTCAGATATATCTTTCTAATGATGTATCATGTGCATCAAATTGAGGTAGTATGCCAAAGTTACGACCCCGAGAAATTGAGGTACCAATTTACCCCGACGGGGCCCATATTCTGGTGTTTCATATCCTAGGGTTAGGTTTTTGGATGTTTATGGTTTTCCATTGTTTCTCAATAACATATAGGCCTTCAAGCCTCATTGTAACATAGAGTTCAAAGGCCTGTAGCTGCCATATCTCTTCACATAGATAAGCTACCAACACCCTAGCTAGTTTATTTCCATTCTGTCTATAAGCAAATTTCAGTTCTTTGATTTTAATGAAATGAAGTGTTATTTCCATTTCATCTTTGTATTTATGGCTATATGTGTATTCTGTTACATTCATACATAAATCCATATCATTATTTAACATCCCTTCTTGAATGAGAAGCCCAACTTCATAAGGTTCATAATCTTGGACTCTATCTTCCACAAGGCTTCAAATTCTATTGTTTTTATATCGAATTCCCCAATATGCAACCCAAAAGTCACCCATATATCCCTTATCAACTTGATTGTCATTATATTACTTGGAATCATAAATTTTTTATTATTAGGAAGGAGAATCTTCTCTTCCTTCTCATTTTATTGAAAAATGTCACATAAAGTGTTTATTATGTTGTCCTGGTAATAAATTTCTAGGAAAAGGGTGTTCGTAGGATCCTTTTCATATTCACGTCTCATCTCATAGAGATTTCCTCCTTTCTTGAAAAAATGGAAGAGGATATCCTTTCCTTTACATTATTCAATCAAATTTATGTATGATTTCTTATATTCATCCATCCTTTCTTGTAGAATTGGAAAATTTCAGGATCTAGAACCCGTCATCATGTTGGGAAGAGACACCTTCTAACTCATGATATTATTCTTAGTATGGTACTTGGTGTCTTCGTCGCTAAGTTGATCAAGAAGGGGATCCATTTCCTCCTCATGGACCTCTTCATTTTCAGTGAAGGCTTCCTCAAACACTAGTTCTAAGACTTGACATGCTTCTTCAACAGATTAAGAACTTGGTGCTTTACGTAGGAGGAAACATAGAAGTAACATGGAGAAAAAGGAAATAATTTTAGGTTCACATGATTTAATCTAGTCACCATTCAAAAATATATATAGGATGAAAAATTTCATCGTGTCATCAAGTTGAATTATATTTCAATTTTTAATATAGCTTATAAATGTTATTACATGATTGGTTGTGAAAATTGCATCCTCATCGAATACTAGCAAATCCCTTGTGTTATCACTAAATTGATGTTGATGGGTTGCTTCAATAGTCAACCTAGAGTAACTATTGCAAACCTACTTTTAGCTGAAACTTAGCCTTTGTAGCCTGAGAGGGATTTCTCAAGGATATAGATGATATTATATAAACGAAGCTCAAAATATGGCTAACTCTGAAATTGGGTTTTAAATGTATTTTTGTGTAATATTCCAAAATTAACATGCAGCTAATTGGAATATTGATTTTTTCTTGTTACACTTAAGAGATGAATAAATGGGTAAGGAGGCCCATGCATATTAAAAATATGAATAAAATCCCTCTTAATGTGAAAAGGGATCATCATAGGAGCTGGATTTCACACCCACATGTGTGAAAAGGGACATTTGCATGTGGACAAGATCAATATTGACCAAGTCAACAGCGCTGGAATAGGAGGTGGAGATCATCATTGGAGAGAGCACAAAGATAGTGGGAGGAATATTCATTGGTGGAGGAAACCCTAATGAGTGGGACCCAATGTGAGAGGGCTTCCATTTTTATTTTAGGAGGGAAAGGCAGGCATAGCAAGACATGTTATTGATTATTAAATTTGTGGTCTGCATGACTATTGTGCTTTCTTCAACTGTTTAGTTGAGATTGTTGTGCTGCTTACCACAAGGCATTCCTGTTTAGTAATTCCTTCTCCTTTCTTGAGAGGCCTCTTGAAGGAACTTTTACTTCATTTCTCCACATCTAGGCTTCAGGCCAAGCCACCTCCTTCAGCTACATCATTATTTCTGCAACAGTATAACGTTTTGTTGCAGGGTGTTGCAGTGGAGGTTTCACAACACCACTTCCAAAGCTTATTTTTCAGAGGAGGAAGCTTTGCTTCCTTTGGGAAATCAGTGAGGAAGCCCTTGGAGCATATTTCAGATCTTGGAACTTGGCCAATACATTTTCTATCTCCTACAGCGCAGTCCCTCTCCTTGACTGCATTAATTTCAGTGTGCATTTGCAGTGAGGGTTTGCAAGGTGAGATATTCAGTGTTAGGATCAACCTTTCACTTGAAGGATCCATTGGAGGATATTTATTTATTAATATTATGCATCATCTTCGGCCATCTCCATCCAGTTATTGAGTTGCAGCTGCTACTCAGTCCTAGGACTACAACTCTTGAATTTTTGTATTCAGGGTTAAACCCCTTGGTTTTGAGCTAGTTTCCTAAGGAAAGGGTCAATCCTTCTTCCAGAAAGATAGTAAAGGGGATTATAATCTATTCTTGTATCATTCAGATATATGTATGTAAATCTACAGTAAGTCTGTGTTATTTCATAGTTGGTTGTGTAGATCTACTCTTCTGTACTTATGCTTTCAAGAAACCCTTGTCGGGTTATCTCAATAATGTATTGAAGAGGCTAGATATTTGTTTTCTCAGTATATTGCTTAATAAAAATCTAGATATATGGTTTTATATCATATTTTTGTAGAAACCCTCATTAAATCCCGCAGTCACTTGCTTCAAAAATTCTGCATGGTGTAAGTCATGGGATTTGGGTGTTTTTAAGCCATTTTGAGGCGAGGAGATCTGTTTAACTTAGAAAAAGGGATTTTTTTATGATCCCCTTTCGTATTTGAGGGCCATAATACATATTATAAGGGATATAAGTGTTATTTCCCACTTTTATACCGTAATTTTATGGAAATAACGTTTTTATGGTCAATATTGCTGAATTTTCCCTTTTGGGGTATTACAGTGGTATCAGAGCATAATCTTGGCTCAGCCTGTGGAATCTCATCCAATATTCTATATATAATACAAGAAGAATAACATATGAATAGAAAATATAAGAAGAAGACTCCATTATTTGGAGGAAGGAAGGAAGAGAAACTCTCAAAGCTTCTTTCTCAAACCATGCAGAGTATTAAGAGAGATCTCAAGGAGATGAGCAGGGAGATGTGTAGAGAATCTCCAAGAGAGTTGGAATCTGAAGAAAACTCTATATTTTCATATGATGAGTGTGATAATGCAGCCACACATCATGATGCTCAGTGCAGTCATATGCCCATATTTGCTATGAGAGAGATAGAAGAAGAAGAAATGCCTAGGAGGGAAACTCTTAGTGATTTTCTGCAATAATATGAATCTCAAACTAAGAAGTTTAGAGATCATATCACTTTTCTAGAATTTTGCAAGATCAAGGTGGAGAGAATCAAGCAGCATAATATGAGTAGATTCTTCCTATATACTTTTCATGGTTCACCTACATGTTCAGCCAGAGCTTGGGTGGAGGAGCTAGACACCTATTTGCAGCAGCACCAAATTTCTGAATAAGAAGCCATCAAAGTTGCAGCACTAAATTTTTGAGGTAAGGCCTATGCATGGTGGATATTTGAGTCTTTCTCTTTGAAAAATGCAAATGTTTATTCTTATGCAAAGCTCACTAAGAGGGTGGTAGAAATATTTGGTGGAAAATTTTCTAAGACATCTTTGGTGAAACCAAACAAAAATTTTGTATATAAACTCAATTCCAATTTAGAAAACCATTGAGGAGGCTGACATCTTGCATCATACATTTCTAGAGGCAAGATATCTATCTCATATTCTTGAAAAAGAGGGCATGGAGATCCCTTTTTCAAAAGAGGATCCAATACTTGGGAGGTTTCCCATTCATATTGGGGAGGAAGAAATAGTTGAGGGCAACAACGATGTCATGTCTAAAGTAGATCTAGCACCTCATGCAGAAGTAGATGGAGCACATGCTCCAACTAGAGGGGTTCTTGTATCATTAAAAATAATTCCCCAGGATCTCATATGTGGAGATCAAGGCACAACCCATGATCAGCATGCACCATTGTTGAAAGATTGTGAAACCATGCAGATGGAAGGAGGAGGTAGGGAGGATGATGAACATCATTTGATGAGGACCAGACACCCCTATATATTTCATAGGGTTGATGCATAGAAGAGGGAGACTGTATTGTGCAGTGAAGGTAGGGTAAAATCTGTCCATTCATATATGCAGTCTACTCTTGATGTTGATGTCTCATTGCATGGAGACATTTCACCAAGGAGACCACCAGATTAGCAGATGATGAGATATGCTTCACATTTTGAGGCACCACTCATTGATTCTAGAGGAGTGGAGGCCTTGGTAGATATTGATACAGCACTGAGAGTCTTGGGTAGACTCAAGGAGAGGAG
This sequence comes from Pinus albicaulis, assembly GCA_034641835.2. Lineage (NCBI taxonomy): Eukaryota > Viridiplantae > Streptophyta > Pinopsida > Pinales > Pinaceae > Pinus > Pinus albicaulis. The sequence continues at coordinate 1,149,824,180 of CM076578.1, forward strand.
AGGCATTCTCTCAACATAATCATTACCCACTCTCATCTCAGATTCCGCGTTATGGCAGGAGCAGCAGGGGAAGGATAAAAACCTTCCAACTTGCATATTTAGCATGGGAGATGTCAAAGATGAGGACAACCATATGAAAGATGTTTTTTATGATAGATCATCAGCGCTATCACTATGGAGGATAGATCCATATTGGAAATCCCAATTGTTGGTGGATTATTCCAAAAATATTTTTACCTATATGATATTGGATGACCAGTTACATGAGGAGGGATATTCAGTCAGAGATTGGGTCATCTACTATCATATTAGGATCTTCTTATCTATATCTTCCAATCTCAAGGAGAAGTTACTACAAACAACTCATGAATATTTCCTTTTCAACCACACTTATTCTATGAGAGCATACCACATCATCATGGAGGGGTACTTTTGGGAAGGCTTTGAGGAGGAGATATATCATTATATGAGGAGATGCATGGATCATGTAGAGATGGAGGAGATACATAAATATTTGGGGGAGTTATCATAGCCACCTCTTTTCTCTTTAAGGATGAGAGGGGATTCAACTATGAGCCACTCCATGTTCATGAGAAAAACATATGGTGAGGATACTGTTTGGTTGCATATGATTTGTTTAAATATGTGCATTCCTTAACCATATGTGTGCAGGAATTTTCTCAAAAGAGGAGAATTCCTCCTTCTAGACCTCATGGTATACTTAAGGCCATGAGAAGTGTTGATGGCCACTCCCTAAGAGGACTTGGGGAGGATATATCTTATGGAGAACATGCTTACTGTGCACCATACATCATACACTTTCTCCAAACTTGTGAGGAGATTGGGGCAGCAAGCAAGTGGTTGAGAAGCCACACATCAAGTCATTCTCTATTACATTTGAGAGTCAAACTATGTTGGTTGTATTTGAGGGACCATTGTCCTTCTCCCTTGCTACATATGGCAGCAAGTATGATTCTCATTATGGCTCCCTATGTTGTTTTTTTTCTTATTTTTATTAGGAGCATGATTGGGGGAGAGACACATTGGTTGGATGTGTCCTTTGTGGAAGAGGATTCCCACACTTTTTGCGTTACATGTTCTAATGGGAGGATGGGAGATGATATGGCCACTATAGTAAAACATTTGTTCCTTTATGAGGTGGGCCATAGTATTGATTGGATTCCATATTATGATCAAGTCCTATTCATCATATATGGTATGGTTTGGGCCAGCTTGATTCACAACGTTGGAGAGGAGATCTTTGGAGATCTAGTCTTCATCTTGACACTTGAGGGAAATATTATTGCAACCCAAGATCAACATATAATCTACACTTGTCATAAGTGGAGATGAGGACAACATGGGATAGGCTACTTTGTCTACCATGTTCAGATTTTCATCCCATCTACTTTGCGGGAGCCAAAGGTGGAGGAGGATTTGCATGAGTTACCATTTTGGAGGGTGGCTCATTTTGTATGGATAATAGCTTGGGGATGGAGGATCCACATGGGAATGATGGTTCCCACTACATTTTAGATCCCATTCCTCAGAGGGACCTCTAGACAGCCCCTTATTGCCTCCTTGAGTACTCTACTTGTTCATGATGATAGCTATTTAGCTAGCTTGCATGCTTGGGAGAGGCAATATGGAGATTTATTAAGGAGAAAACATCTCATTCCTTGGAGGTATTTATCATATGTGGATGCTACAGTAGGAGGAGGGAAGATTTCTCGGTTCTATCCTTGCATTTTCTTGAGGACAAGCAACATTTGGGAGGGGAGGACTGTAATATTCCAAAATTAGCATGTAGCTAATTGGAATATTTATTTTTTCTTGTTACACTTAGGAGATGAATAAATGGGTAAGGAGGCCCATGCATATTAAAAATATGAATAAAATCCCTCTTAATGTGAAAAGGGATCATCATAGGAATTTTATTTCACACCCTCATGTGTGAAAAGGGACATTTGCATGTGGACAAGGTCAAGGTTGACCAAGTCAACAATGCTGGGATAAGAGGTGGAGATCATCTTTGGAGACAGCGCACAGATAGTGGGAGGAAGATCCCTTGGTGGAGGAAACCCTAATGAGTGGGACCCAAGGTGAGATGGCTTCCATTTTTATTTAAGGAGGGCAAGGCAGCCATAGCAAGACATGTTATTGATTATTTAATTTGTGGTCTGCATGACTATTGTGCTTTCTTCAACTTTTTAGTTGAGACTGTTGTGCTCCTTAGCACAAGGCATTCCTGTTTAGTAATTCCTTCTCCTTTATTGAGAGGGCTCTTGAAGGAGCTTTTACTTCACTTCTCCACTTCCAGGATTCACTCCAAGCCACCTCCTTCAGCTGCAACATTATTTCTACAACAGTATAACGTTGTGTTGCAGGGTGTTGCAGTGGAGGTTTCACAACACCACTTCCAGAGCTTATTTTTCCGAGGAGGAAGATTTCCTTCCTTTGGGAGATCAATTAGGAAGCCCTTGGAGAATATTTCAGATATTTTCACTTGGCCAATACATTTTCTATCTCATACAACGTATTCCCTCTCCTTGACTACGTTAATTTCAATGTGCATTTGCAGTGAGGGTTTGCAGGTTGTTTGGAGGGTGAGATCTTCAGTGTTAGGATCATCCTTTCACTTGGAAGATACATTTGAGGAGGTTTATTTATTCATATTATGCATCATCTTCAGCCATCTCCATCCAGTTATTGAGTTGTAGCTGCTACTCAGTCCTAGGACTGCAACTTCGACATTTTTGTATTCAAGGTCAAACCCTTTGGTTTTGAGCTAGTTTCCTAAGGAAAGGGTCAATCCTTCTTCCGGAAAGCTATTAAAGGGGATTATCATCTATTTCTTGTATAATTCAGCTATATGTATGTAAATCTGTAGTAATACTACGTTATTTCATAGTTGGTTGTGTAGATCTACTCTTTTGTACTTATGCTTTCAAGAAACCCTTGTCGGGTTATCTCAGTAATGTATTGAAGAGGCTAGATCTCTGTTTTCTCAGCATATTTCTTAATAAAACTCTAGATATATGGTTTTCTATCATATTTTTGCATAAACCCTCATTAAATCACGCAGTCACTTGTTTCATAAATTCTGCATGGTGTAAGTCATGGGATTTGGGTGTTTTTAAGCCATTTTGAGGCCGGGAGATCTCTTTAACTTAGCAAAATGGATTTTTTTTCTGATCCCCTTTCGTATTTGAGAGAAATAATACATATTATAAGGGAAATAAGTGTTATTTCCCACTGTTAAAAGCGTAATTTTCTGGAAATAACGTTTTTATGGTCAATATTGTTGAACTTTCCCTTTTGGGATATTACATTTTGTGTAGGTGCAAGATGTAGACAAATTACTACCATTGGGCATATGGAGTCAGTATAAAAAACTCAATGACATGTGATACTCCTCTCATGGAAGCTGAGGCATATATATATTCTGATGAAAACATAACATTTGCAGTAGACTAAGTGTTTGAAGGAAGTTAGAGCATGTAAGCCATGAATTCTAAGTAATCAAACACTAGGATATTGAATATAGAAAAGTAGAACATAAAAGACAAATACTCATGAAAATATCAATGAATCTTAGGTAAAGAGAAGTATGTTTCCATTGTATATTACTGATAAAAGGTTTTACAATAGTAGTATGTAGTAAAAACATCAATCAAACCCTTCAAACTATTAAAGCTTCTCATGTATATATTGAGATCTCTTTACATTTTGGTGTGTCTGTCGAGGGTCGAAGACACATTTTCTAGAAATTTTGTACTCAAAGAGAAATACTAAACTCTTGTAGGTAGTAGGAGATCAGAAAATTTGAAGGTTGTACTTCTACCTTAGCGACTCCATTATTGAAGAATTCATAAATTCATAGCTTCATGGTAACACTACTGGGAAATGAGAGACTTAGATACAACTACAATTTCTTCAAGGTATTCATGTGTGGAATTTTTAAAAATTTATGGGTTTCCAAATCCTTTTTAGAAGGATGCATATTTTTTAAGGAATGGTCCAAAATTTAATGGAGAAGATTCGATTTTGACCTTAAATCATATATCAAATTTTCGTGACTTTACCAAGCTTCTTAGAGTCAGACATGAAGATGTTTTCATCAAATTGTTCTATGATTCATTTCAAGGGAAATGTAGACAACGGATTGAAAGTTTTCGTGACTGATCTATTAAGTCATTTGCAGATTTTTGGCTTATCGTTTTGGAAACATTGATGGAAAAAACAGATTGTGTGGCAGACTCTCTTTCCATTCAAGGTTTTAAGCAATGGTACGATGGGCACACTAATGAGGAAGTGGATGAATTTTTTTATTCTACCTTGTCTTCTTATTTAAAGTGATTTGAGTGCAAGTAAAAAATAAGATTCAATTTTTGGATGAATTTTCTAAGAAAATTGAGAAAGACATTGAAGTTTTAGAAGATCAAATTCATTCCTATAGTCTTCATTGTCAAGATCAGTCTTTTGAAATATTTTTCATGCCAAAATACAAAGACAAGATGGTGCTACCTTTTTCTTTTGAGATTGATGAGGAATGTCTTGTTTTTGAAAATGAGTTTCATAGCACATAACTGAAATCTTATGTTGCTAAAGAAATCATATATGAGTTGTCCAAAACTGAAGAATGTCTTGAAAATCACCAAACAAACTATGTCTTCTATGATCCCATAACTGACTACATGGAAGAGTTCTACAGTTCAAATTTTCAATTATGTTTTCACTGTAAAAATCAGACCCATTTTCTCTTTCCTTTTTCATTACATTACCCAGCTTGCACTTCGTTTAAGAAAAGTGAAAATGTTTAGGTATCAGATCATCTGATTGACTGGATTTATTTGATGTTTCATGTTGTTTGAATCCAACATTTGATTTACAGTTGTTAGGGTAGGTAGGTGTGTGTGTGAATAAATTCAAGTATTCTGAGCATATTTTTAGCATATACAAATTTATTTTTAAGATTGGATTGCAGTTTTCAAACAAGTTTGAGCCCGACGTGAAGGCTATAAAAGTTTGATAGAATTTCATCAATTTCAGTTTTTCCAAGGCACTGGAGCTACTGGTTCTTTGTTGTAGCATAGGGGCACATCATCCCCAGTGGAGCCACTGTTATCATCAATAACATTCAATTTGGTTAGGAAATTCATTTTTTATAGGTTTTGATGAATTAATTCATGAAAATTGATGAAATTTCATGATTTAGTTATAGTCCTAAGTCTTTAGAGTCCCCACATGTCACCTCATTAAAGTCATGTCAATAAAAATCTGCAAAGAATCTGCATGAATTGGTTCAAATTAAGTTTTAAGACACTTCTCCACTTTTTCCTGAGTCTATAACGAATTCTGTTGAAAACGGTCTATTTTCAGTACGGACTCACCTGACAAGTTTGTAGCGAATCTGCCAACTTTCTAACTGAATTCGCTACGAACTCATGTTTTTTTCGAGCAGTATGGGGATCGATGAGCTATCATTTTTTAGTGGTTAGGAGTCAGTATGTCACCATGTGCCTACCTATTATGAGTTATTATTCAGTGTATGACATGTTTGGTCATCATTACCCCTCACAACACCAATTTTTCTCACTCTTGTCTTTTCCCCAAATTTGGTTTGGTCTGATGTCTAATTCTAACAACCACAACTTAATTGCATATTCTTCATCCTTGTGAGATGCTTCAACACCTTTGCTAGCAATATCATATTTAGTGTTATCATTTAGGTGTCTTAGGCCTAGAAATCCCTATGTCACAGGAGCAGCTTGTTGTCTCAAAGAAAATTTACAAGTGTCAAAATAGAAGTTGACCAGTGCTGGTATTTGAAGGCATGGCTTCCTATAAAAATTTTGAAAATGGTGGCATCATGGTTAGGTATGAGCCCATGGATATGAGGCTAATTTCAGAAGACCCTAGCTTCACACAAGTTTTTTTCCCATGTAGGCTACATGTGTTTCTGCTAGAAGCTATAAGGGGATTTTTTGTGCTTTTGGACTCTTTAAGCAATCAACTTCAAGAGTATTTTCTGGGTAAATGAAGATGAATTATAAAAAAAAGAGAGAGATTATTGTCAAAAACAGATCAAAGAACATTAACCTCTTTCACTTTTCTCACAGGTGCTACAAATTGGTCAATTCGAAGATATCTTTGGGCTCTATTTTCAGACTAGCAAGGATTAGGGATAGGAGCTCATTTCTGACCCCTATTTTTCAGAAAAAATAGGTGCATTTTTTATGGAAGATGAACCACATGTTGCTCCATGAAGAAGGGTAACATGTATTTTGAACCATTTTTTCCTTTTCATGCTTCATATCATCATCTAATACAGCCTTGGACATGATTTTGGTGGTGGGAAGTGAAATTTTCAAAATCGACAGTTTATCAAGCAAGTTCATAGGGTACTCTAGGCATGAAGCCGGGTTTTCACTATGAACTCGTTGTAGCTTTCAATAAGCTTTAATTCCTTCAAAATTTATATAACAGAGATGTCTTAAGGCATGTGTTTATCTTATTTTGTCTAAGGAAGGATCTTCCATAGGCTTCCAAGTCAGAAAGTTTGCAGAGGTGGATATTTTCAATTTTCTACAGAAATTATGCTACAGACTTGCCTACAAATCTGTTTTTCTAGCAGTCAAGATCTTCGGTATTTTTGGAGGCATTAGATGCATTTAAAAGAGGAAATTAGCTTGTTGATATGTCATTAGAACATTGGTGATTAAGAAAATCAGCATACACTTCATCAAATGGGCAACTCATCAACTACTGCCACTTCATAATAAGGGACATCACTTCACTTTTTCATGTTCATTAGTTGGCAGCACATCAAAAAATATGATACATCAAAGCCTAAAGTTCAGGTTGACAATTTTCCACATCAACATTTTTTTTTTTCCAATAGACATTATTTTTATGGTTCATTTAAAGTTTCTTGTTGATGTAATTATTAAGTGATAGACTCATTTTATTACAGACTCCTCCAAAACAGAATATCCCCATTCTTTCTCAATGTAATAGAGTTCTTTCTGGATTATATCTCTGGATCAAGATTTTAGAGTCTATCCCAAGTGGCAGACCCAATGTAAAGAGATCTCACTCTACAAATGAGAAGCTTTGATATTTTTAATGGTTTGATTGATGTTTTACTACATAATACTATTGTAAAACCTTTTATCAGTAATATACAGTGGGAGAATACTTCTCTTTACCTGAGATTCATTGATATTCTTATGAGTATTTTTCTTTTATGTTCTGCAATTGTATATTCATTATCCTAGTTCTTGATTACTTATAATTCATGTCTTACATGCTCTAACTTCCTTAAAACACTTAGTCTGCTACAAATGGTATGTTTTAATTACAATATCTATACGCCTCATCTTCCATGAGAGGAGTATCACATGTCATTGAGTTGTTTATACTGAATCCATATTCCCAATGGTAGTAATTTGTCTACATCTTTCACCTACACAAAAACACGCTTAAAACCCAATTTCAGAGTTAGTCATATGTTGAGCTTCATTTACATAATATCATCTATATCCTTGAGAGAGCCCTCTCGGGTTGGAAAGGCTAAGATTAAGCTAAAAGTAGGTTTGAAATAGTTACTCTAGGTCGACTGTTGAAGTAGCCCATCAACATCAATTTAGTGATAACACCTTGTGTACTTGAAACCAGAACATTGTGGGATTCATAGTGTTATAGGCCATTTTTCCACATCTGGTCAGTCAACCTACAAACTGCATCAATTAACATCCTTTGACCCCTTTAATTCATCATAGCACAAAGCCCTATGCATGACACTTTAATATCATTGATTTTATTCTTGAAAACACCTTGTTTCAGTCACTTTAAGGACCAATTCGCCCTGGCCTCATACTGGAAAATGTTCACCCACAATTTTCTCCAATATGGCATGCATTGATCACATATAGGTTTCTATCCTTTGCACCTGCATTGGTTCTATAAATTCAGGAAAAAGAGAGAAATTCTAGAAGCCTCCTTTTCCAGAAGCTTCAAGAATTTGTTACAACCATTTACCTTAGATAAAACATTCAGATACTATCCTATCCTTCCATGGAGTTTCCATCCCTTATCCTTTGATCCCATCCTCACATAAAAGGTGGATCTCATACCTTAGATTGGTAATTGGATAATAAATCCCAACTTATTCCCCTCACATATATATTTGTGTCCATCCATAAGCTAGGGGTTGCATTTTGGAGATAGAATTATAATCTTATGCTGCTATTGTAGAGAGGTAACTTTCCATGCATTAGAGTGATTAGAGGTGCACTTTATGAAAAATAATGAACAAGTCATCCTGGAGGAGATATTATATAAGATCAACATCTATTTATGGTTGTAACTCCTTCCATTTATATTAATTCAAAGAGTTATTTGTTTCCCTATATGTGATTTTATCTGGCGCTTTCGAGGTCGATATCTGAGGGGCCGAAAATATCAAAGGCTTACGACTAGACCTGTTGAGTTAGAGGGTAGTGCATGAAGATGTGGGGCTAGGTTTCTTCAACCTGCCTACAGAGGAAGCACCAGGATGGCCCAATAAAACCCCTATTGAGGAGACGATCCCATGTCAAGACCCATTTGTGCACCACCAACCAGAGGAAGTGTGCCACCTTCAACCAGAGGTGGCCTTTGCATATTCTCTTCCATACCTGAGTATTGGGATTGACCTACACTGCCGCATGAAGGAGATAGGATTCCTTGACTAAAAATACTGCAAATGTCGAAAGGCCCCATCAAATATTATCCTGGACCTGAAAAGCATGGATTGTTTTTTGGGAAAGGTACTGGGCTAACCGCTCATATTCTTGCTGAGGTAATTCAATGGGTCGGTCTTCTATAATTTTCCATTTTCTCAAACCATATGTATTCGGTTGATGGTGCCAATAATCTATAATATTCATAGTTCCACAAGAGTGTAAGAGGGGCATGAGATCAAACAAGGAGGGATCCTCACAGAGGAGGGGGGATTGTTGCGAAGTGTTTGTCTAGAAACAACCGGTTTCCCCATCGTGCACCTCCTAGAAGAAGTGGGTGCGGATCAAGTGATTATTATTGTTAGCCAGGTTCCATATGGCAGAGCCCTAAATTTGGAGAGGAGAGTGAAGGAGTTCCTCCTAGGTTTTTCCATGACCGTACTTATGAGACCATATATTCTTCCATAGTTTCGGTCCTCCTTTCAACCAGCACCACCAAAATTCAACCCCCAGGGTTTCATTTAGGATGGCTGGGTCTCTCAAGCTCAATCCCCCCATCCACTTGGGCAGACACAGCTGATGCTAGGCTACCAGAGGCCATTTCCGATCCATCGCAATCCCTCCCCAAAGGAATGGATGGAATAGGGTAGTAAGTTCCAAGTAGACGCATTTCGGGGCTAGGAGAGCTGAGAGCTGATATAGGGGCATTGCTTGCAGGACAGATTTGAGAAGAGTATCCTGGCCTGCTATATTGAGAACCCGATGAGTCTAATGAGAGAGCTTGTGGGCCAATTTCGCACAGATGTCCTTCTAGGGGGTGATGCATAAGGGATTAAACAGGAGAGGAACGCCCAAATATTTAGAGGGGAGAGAGCCTATGTTGAAGCCCAGGGTTCTAGCTAAGCAATCTTTCATGGGACAGGGGGTGTTGAAGAAGAAGATATCTGACTTAAGGTTATTAAGAATAATACCTGAGGCTTCCTGGAAGACTTCCAGGATGTTTTTGAGCTAGGAAGCTTCTCTCAGAGTCGCAACACCAAAGAGGAGGTTATCATCCACAAATTTTTTATGAGTCATATCAATGTTTGACCCCGGAAAATGGAGCCCTGATATTTGATGTCATTGTTTGGTCGCCTTGAGAAGGCGTCCCAAGCCTTTGGCAAAAATGATGAACGAGAAGGGGGAGAGCGGATCACCTTGGCAGATTCCCCTAGAGGACCGGAAGGTGTCTGAAGGTGTGCCATTAATGAGGATGGAGAAGAATGCAGTAGATATAATTGATTTTACCTATTGAATCCTGCCAAATGCAAAACCAAAATCCCGTAGGACTTACAAAAGATACTCCCAGCTAAGGTGGTCATATGCCTTCGATAGGTCCAATTTTGATAGAGTTGATGGTCTCGTGCGTAGAGATAATACCATCCAGGATTTGATGGCCCTCCACGAACCCTGACTTCTCATGACTAATGATGTGATCGAGCAATGGTTTGAGCCTGCTGACCATTATGGTGGATAATATCTTGTAAATCACATCATAGAGAGAAATGGGTCAAAATTCCCTCAATCTGGTTGCCTCCTGCAATTTGAGAATGAGGGTTGTTATTCATCAGTATTTTTTACTTGTTGGTGATGACTAGTTGTAACAGCCAAGTTTTCCAACAGCCGATCTAAAAATTTGTCAAATTTTCCAGCTGGGAAAACACCTATAAAACTTTTTTTCCCTCCTACTTTTCAGTCCACCCATGACGAGATGAAACCTCATTATCAAATCCTACCTAGCCTCAACCATACTATTCTGCCCATCAGCCCTAAAGAGACAATCCAAATCTATTCAAACAGTCTCCCCTAAGTTAGGAAGTGGCACTTTAAGGCATTTCTCCCTTGGCAAACTATCCAAGGGCCAAAAACCTCCATCTGCTATAGTCCAGTCATAACAGACCTCCCACTCTACTAATAAAGTTGGTTATAGCCCTAGGTCGCGCCACTAATACACCCTTAAGTCTCAGCAATACATAGACCATAGGTCAAGCTGATTTTAGGTGTTTTTACAGTTTTTGATGGATCTTGCAAGGACTGAAACATACCAGCATCTCAGAAGACAATTTTGAGCTCCACATAAGAAGACAGTTGCTTCTCAATGTGATCTTGAGCCTGGGATGCAGCAGAGAGAAAAGAGTTTCTCATCAAGCTCTTGCGACCACATTCAAAGCCTGAAAGAACAGTGAAAGAAAAAACAACACTGTCAAGAGGCTGTTGATGTGACATGACTAAGAACATCCTTCATCTTTAAGCAGAGGGTTAAAAGCGCCTCCTTCATCTATAAGCAGAGGGTCAAAAGCGCCTCCTTCATCTATAAGCAGAGGGCAATGGACAAAGTTTGATTTTAAGAGTTGCAACTGATTGTAAGACAGATTTGTTTTTAATAAACAGTGAGATAGTGACTAGGGTTTTCTAAAGTAAAATGATGAGTTAAGGTAGAGGTATAAGAGAAGCCACTAACAGTTTGATTCATCAAACATTCTGCATTTAATTGAGAAAAAGGTTGAAAGGATATCATACATTTTGTCAAGTGAAGGGCCTCCTTCATTCATAAGCAGAGGGCCAGAGCAGTGATCAATTCTAGAGTTTTCACTAACTGATAGACAAATTGTAAACACAATAGGAGACAGTTGAAACAGAGAAATGATGTAAAAGACCAAGAAGGAAAGCAGGGGTACCACTGTAATCTAAACAGGTTAAAACTTGTCTCTTTTCAAGGTTTCTCGCCCAAGACAGTCTGGAGCTCAAACAAAACAGAATTGAAGAGTGGTTGATGAGATGGGTCATTATACAGGAAAATAAAATGATAATTTTTTTTCAAAGGGTACTGATTTCCCTACTCACAAAGGAATGTCTTTCAAATAGCTCATCACAGTGGACAAGAAGGCAAATTATGTTTAGTTTTCCAAAGGAGGTCTGCTCCCATAGCAGAAGACCAAGATACCTTGCTGGTATATTTTGAGCAGAGGAAAGGTTTTAGAAAAGGCGCCCTTCTTGATAAATAGAGGATGATAAAACCTAGGTGAATGCAACTGTATTTTTGCACCCACGGTTAGAAAAGGAAGCTCAAGCAGCACCTGCCATCTAATTCAGTTTACAGAGTAGACAAGACCATACCCATAGCATCCAAAGCAAAAATTTCATTTAGGTTGCAAGAGGGAGAAGTGACCTTCTTCAAAATGTCAAAGAAAACCCCATGCAACAAAAAATATCCTCTATAGATGTCCTCTTTTCAAATGACAAAGACAATTATGCCATACAAAGACCAGAGGTATAAAATGGATATTGAAGTGGCGGTTAATTTTCTTCCTCAGCAAAGGGCATTGCAAATAGGTATACAGGTTCATAAATGTGCAAAAATACCATCACATGTTTCAGGTCCTGGAACCCAGTAAAAGCAATGTGAGCATGCCAATGTAAAAAAGGAATGCCTTTTCCCTATGAAAAATGTGTCAAAGATATCAATGGGCAGATTTTTCTCTCTATGAAGAAAACCGTCAGAGTGTTAAAAATTCTCCACAAAGTGTTTTTGTTTCAAAAAGGGAGGTCTGCCTTATAATAAGTGAGCATTGACACTGTGTTTTTTTTTGAACAAAAACAAGTCCGAGTTACGTTTCAAAGAAGATATGAGCTCCATGTTCTAATTAAAAAAAAAAAAAAACTTTTTGAACGTTTTCAAACACCCTCATTAAGTGCACCCAAGGGTTTTTCCCTTTTTCAAATACAAGAGGATCAGGGACCGTTTCCCACGCGTTTTTCACGTTTTCAAAACACCCACAGAACCCCTCTTATTGTCCACGAGACCGGAGGAAACAGTTTTTTGCAAATAAACAGAGTTTTTTGGGCTTAAAAACCGCGCGGCGTGCCTGTAAGTCTGCGCGGCGCGTCCAGGCCGATTTTTTACACAACGATACACTACCGCGTAGCGCGCCTGTAGGAACGTGCAGCACGCCTGTAGGTGCCGGTCCTGTCGGCCCGACAGGTGACCCAACAACTTTCCTTGCGTGGCGCTTTCTCGTTCAAACGCATCGCGCTTGTGTTAGACCTCCAACATGCCTCCAACCTGATTCCAAAGTGGCTCCAACTCCCAAGCAAGGATTTGCATCGTGTTTCCAAGTATTTTTTTCTTGCACCCCTTCAATTCAAAATTGCTAAATTGTGTTTGGGGTAGAGAAAGTATGGTTTGAAATGAGATATTTTTAGTGACTGTTTTGAGAGAGGGTTACTGCTCAACATCAACGAAATGGTGGTTTTCTTTTAAATGTTTGAAAATAACTTATGAACTACCCTCTAAACAATTTTAAATAGTACAAAACAGTGTCCAAAAGGAGAGACAAGGTGGTGAAAGGTGAAACAGTGGGTCTGTCTTCTAAACAACAATGATCATGGTGTGAATATTCTTGTCATTTCGGATATCTCCTCTGTGTGGTAAAAGGGGAAAAAAATCGTTGTTTCTTCCTTTGTTTTATAAAGAAAATTTTAGTAAAGGGACCTGCCACTACAATTTGAAGGTATTTTCAAAACTGGGTATGAGGAAACAATGGAGTATAAAGAGGGAAGTGTTTTGTTTAAAGAGGAGTTTATTGTTGTTTGAATGCGACAGGACTTTCTGTGACCACATCAAAAACAAAATAAGCTCTGTCACCTTATCCTATTACACAGTAACCTTGGACTGTATAGATGCACTTTGATTGACTTTGTAATGGTGTTGAATCTATTGGTTGAGTGGCCTACAAAGAAGAGAGCAGTGTTTTTGAGTTAAAAAGGATTTTGTTTTGCCTTTCTCTAAAAAAACAAGGTTGTCCTATTGCCTCAAAACACCAAAGCTGGGTGCCCTTACCACAAACACAGGAAATTCACTTTGACTGTGTTTATCTTCGTTGACTATGTGATGATTATTGCATCTACCTATTGATTGGCACACAAAGAAAGGGCAGGGTTTTGAAGGAGCAGAGATCTTATACCAAAGGAAACATTTTACACAGCATTTGAAACCATTGTTGCCTTATCAAATAGTGATTGAGAGCTAAGACAAAGTTTTGTTTGAGAATACATTTCAAGAACTTTTGAGACAGTGTGTTTTGTAGAGAGCATCTATAACAAGATGCCTCCCAGGCAGGATAGTAGGAGTGGATTGATGAAGAACACAGTGATGAAGAGCAGCGCCATGAAGAAAATCAAAACAGTGATAGATGATGAGGGCAAGAAAATACAAACATGTATCATGAAGGGAATTCTCCAAAGCATGTGCTAGCTGCCTCTCCTAGGCAAGGGGCCATGACTTCTTCACCAAAGCTAGAATGCCAAGCAACAAAGAAGAAAACCCAAGAAAAGCTAAAGGAAGCTAATGGGAAGCGCCCGGAACGGAAAGTGAAGAAAGACACATCAGGTCTTGAGATTTTGGCCACTTCTTCAGAACATATTGCTAAGAACCCTTGAGGGTCATACTCACCGATTTTGAGCAAATTTTGACATACTTTGGTTTTTTGGTATTTTTGAGTTTTTGGTCAAAACTCATGAAATTCACCATTTCAGTTTGGGGGATCGTCAAAGGAGGAGAATGGTATCATTGGATGCCATAATTTCAGGAGCACACACTCAGTGATTTTTAGAAAATTTGGAGATCATTTTCTCCCCCGAAATGGTGAAAAATGATCGCTTTTTGCACACTCTGCCCGGTCTATCAGCAGACTGTAATTTTTGGTTTTTTACACAAAAGCTCAGTTTTAGAGGACTTCAAAGCATCAGATTGGGAAAATTTCAGTTTTTCCAGAAAGTAGACACTCAGATATTTCCAATGAGCTATCATGAGCCTCGTTTCAACATCAGGAAGGCTGCCAAATGTTGCCGGCAAGTCAGGGGACCTTTTACTGATGTAAATTTTGAATAGTTTTGTAAATTTTGAACCTTTAAAAACTGATATTTCCTCATGTGTGTTTAGCTATTTTTGCACATGAGAAGTTATGAAAAGTCAATTTAATTCCCTTTTTTAGAATTTTTTAGATATTTTATGAGATATTTTGTGCCTTGGGCTTTGCAAAGCCTCAAGGACAAGTTTAGATATTTTGATTAGGACAATGGGATGGCAAGTTGAACCATGAGGTTCTCCTCACTTTGGCCTATATATTCCAAAGGCTTTCATTGTAAACAAGGTTGAAATTGATGATAGAAGCAATATATGGTCATATAAGCTTTGGAAGAAATACTTGTCTCATGCTTTTGGATTGCCTCTTCGATGTTCTTGGATGATGAAAGAGGATTGTTGTTGGATTCCATGACTTGGTAGAATGGTATAGTGTCTCTTTCTTTGTTTTTTCTTCTAGTTTTCATTCATGAATACATGTTTCTTGCTTGCTATATATCAGTAGAGAAAAAATTTGAGACATGCCCTTGGAGGCACCTCAAATTTCTTGTTTCTTCATAGCTTTCATGTTTTCCTCTTCCTTAGTCACATTAAAGAATTCTTAACTTCTCTTTAGTAACTTAAGGATATTGTTGCTCATTTTCATTCATGTTTTTATACATGCTAAGTATGATTTACGGTATGCCCTGCTTACCTATGGCTAGTTATAGCTCCATCCATGAAATTTCTCTTTGACTGATTAGATTATCATTTTGTTGAACCAAGGAGGCCTAGTTCCGATCTAGCCCTTTGTCTAACACTATGAAAATCTTGTTTTAAAAGTGCCCAATAACTTGAAGTACTGTGTTTAGGCATTCCGGCATAGTGTTTTGAGTTGTTTGTCCGTCTTAAGTGTTTTCCCCAAAGTCTGATAGCCATTTCCTGAAGTTAGAGAGTTATACTCCTCTATGCATGGCTTGAATGTTTATTTCTATGTATTGATTAGCTTATAGTTACATTTCTCATGATTAATGGTTTTCCCTACCATGTCGATGTCTGCTATTAAACTAGATATGCTTGAAATCCTTTGTTGTTCACAAACTTGATGTCCATTTACTCCATTTTGCCCAAAGATCCTTTCTACCTTGAATCAAATCGGCCCTTCAACAGCCTTGTATCACCCTCTGATAGCTTTCTTGACCTTTTCGACCCCATAGCCCAGTTGATCTGACATCTTTTTACCTATCTCGTATCTTTGATCAGTTTCATCCCTCACAACCTAAAAACCAAAACCAAAAAACCTACTTCATAACTAGCCTAAAATCAGAACACAATAAGAAAAACACATAGATATCCCTTACACATATAGAGAGAGCCCTCTATGAGTCCAGGAAGGCTAGGTCCTTGGGCTCCAAAGCTTGGTTTGATGTTACACTGTCATTTGGCTTGCCAATCAGCCAAATCACGGGACCCTAACATAATGGCGATCACGGTGGGACCTTCTGAGTTAGTGACAATATAAGTACTCCTTAGTAACTCTTGAAGTCTCATTCAAACTTAGAAAACTTAAGTGTTGTCCGAAGAGTAGAAAATAGCTCATTCACCATCTTAGCAAAATGATGAGTCAGTTATAGGAAACTCTTCCAAACCTCAGGACTACATAAAACTCAGAAAACCCCAAAAAACTCCCTTAGATTGGTTTTTGTCAGTACTGGTGGTGGATCATACACATATACCTCAAAACAACTAAAAATCCACCTAGCGACTCCACTAGCCTCCAGTAGGACTTACTACTTTACTAGACTCTAGGTTACTATCTGATCGACCTATCCCACTGCTCACTAACATAATGGTGATCACGGTGGGACCCTCTGAGTTAGTGACAATCTAAGTACTCCTTAGTAACTCTCAAAGTCTCTTTCAAACTTAGAAAACTTAAGTGTTGTCTGAAGAGTAGAAAATAGCTCCTTCACCATCTTAGCAAAATGATGAGTCAGTTATAGGAAACTCTTCCAAACCTCAGGACTACATAAAACTCAGAAAACGCCAAAAAACCTCCTTAGATTGGTTTTTGACAGTATTGGTGGTGGACCATACACATATACCTCAAAATAACTAAAAATCCACCTGGCGACTCCACTAGCCTCCAGTAGGCCTTACTACTTTACTATACTCTAGATTACTATCTGATCGACCTATCCCACCGCTCACTAACATAATGGCGATCACGGTGGGACTTTGAGTAAAAACATCCTAGGTATCCCTCAGGAACTCTCAAAATCTCAATCAAACTTAGAAGAGTAGAATATAACTTTTTCACCATCTTAGAAAAATGATGATCCAGTCATAGGAAGCTCTTCCAAACCTCACAGGCAAGCAGTCCGTAGAATCATTTAGAGTAAACTCTTTTTGTTATCACCACCCTAGCAAAGTGTCGGAACAAGTTTAGAATACTTTAGATAAACCATAGGCTGCACATAAAACTCAAAAAAACCCCAAAATATTCCCAGATTGGCTTTACCCTAGTTACTGGTGGTGGACCATAGCTACGTCTTTACAAAAACAACCAAGTTCCACCTGGCGACTCCACTAACCTCCATTAGGCCTAGAAATTCCATAAAAAACCAAAAAAAAAAAAAAAAAAAATCATAAACCATACCTTTCTGCTCACTCATCCTTCCAAAACTCAAAATTAGGGTAGAAGCTTTGTAATCTGTGACAATCTAAGTGTAACTTAGCGATTTAGAACACCTCACCAGAAACATAAGAGATCAGCAGAAACCTTCTTGCCAAGAGAACCATTAACTTGTCCATGCAGCCTAGCAAACTGTTGAAACCAAGTGAATCACTCTTCTTTGCAAGTTTCCATTTCAAAGTTGGCTATAAAACTTGTTCCCAAAGCATCTTTGATAGTGTTGGTGGTGGACCATAGTTCTCATAAGAAATCCACCTGGCAACTCCACTAGTCCATCCCTTAAGTTTTGACCATCCTTCACATTAGGAAAACTTTAGAGAGGCCATCCATCCAAACCATTCATAAGTACCACCCTCTCTAAACTCTAGACCCGAAATCTGGCTTCACGAAGCATCTACACCAGATCTCATCCAGATCCAAATCCCCCTATCATAGTAGATGACCCAGAGAATATTCTGTGGCAAACTTCTGAAACTGGCAACTTAGCTACCGATAGGTCCATCCGTAAAACAAGATCAGTACTTGAGCATCTTACTACCTTACCAGATTCCTCTTTTGACTTAGAATTAGCAAAAACTATTTTTAGAAGCAAGTCACAAAGTAAGATAAAATTCGACGATCTTGAACCCTTAGATCTGCTACAGAGTCCTAGTAGAGAAGCCTCACCTACCACACCTCCCGACTTTTAGCTTCTCCATCACTTTGGCTCATACCATCCCATATCTGCTCAAAACCAGGTTACTAGTCTGAGTACATCCGCCACACCCATCCAAACCACTACTGTTCAAACCACCTCAGCCCATCCCACAAGCCCTCATCTTGTACATCATCCATTAGCTCCTGTCATGGCAGCTTGGTACACACCTTTGGTGTTACCACAGCCTTTGGCTCCCTTACAAGCTAACTATCAAGACAAAATCCCACACTTTACTGGAGATGAGGTTACCACAGCTCAACAACATGTGAGTAAGATTAGCGATGCCTTTGAATACATGGAAATACAAAACGAGACCATCAAAATGAGGATGTTCGCCCAAAGCCTGGGCAGAGAACCTAAAACATGGTTTAAGAGCTTGCCTCCAAACAACATCCACAACATTCCAAAACTATATCAAGTCTTCAAAAACAAGTGGGAAGTTCGAAAGAACCCTATTCAAATCATGTCAGAATATAACAATCTAAAATGGTAAAATGGGGAAAGTGTCCAGGGATACTGCACTAGGTTCAACATTGTGTATAACGCCCTCCCACCTCACTTCAAACCCCCACTTGGTTCAGCCTTGGAAAAATTCCCCGAGGGTTTTGATCCAGACATGACATATCAGCTAAGAGAAATGTTGGAAATATGATGCTGAGTGTTGTCCTTGATGGCAACCCACTTGATAGAGTGTTGTCCTTGGATGGCAACCCACTTGATGAAGATGATGGCAACCTACTTGATGAAGTTGTCCTTGATGGAATATGTCTTGATGAACCTATTAAGTGATGTAAATCTGATGTATATACAATGAGTACAAAAGGTAATGATGGAAGGAATGTCAGTATGTGCTAGACCATGATGAAAAGAGTATGTCTCAAGGCATAAGCGGATTTGTCTAGGAGAAGTCGCGTATGCACGCGGGAAATAACGTGCCAAGTCGCGTATGGGAAAAAGCGCTCATAAAGTGCAAAACCAGGGGTAACCACCATGGTATTGACCCATTATATTGAGTAATGATTCGTCTATGTGACCCCGTCCAGAAATACCATCAGAAGTAATGTGGTTTTGGCTCATGGTATTGAAAAAGGGTAAACCTATATAAAGAGAAGAAATTCATTGTGCAAATGATGAGTGTGGGTGCAAGTTGTCTGAGCTTGAGTGAATACTTCTCTCTGAAGTATATCTAAATGGAAAGGGTTACAATTGAATGATAGATCTGAATGCATGAAGCACCGATGAAGAAAATGATGAAGAAGGGGATCTAGATCTGAAATGTATTTGTATTTGCTAGATCTGTTTATGGAATGATTAGATCTGAGATGAGGCGAACATCTGTCTGAAGTAAAGGGTAAAATATGTGTGATATATCTGTTCTGAAGAATTGCAATGACCTAAATGTCTGAAGAAATATACGCTAGTTCGCCGCAGAGTAAGCGCGTATATACGCGGGTTTGCTGAAGAGAAAGCGATGTGGAAGTAAAATTAGCCTGTATTTTCTAGCGTGCTAGATACGTTTTTGTATGTGTATCGAAGGCACAATTCGTATATACGCGGGATCAGTGAAAGGAAAGCGCGTATGCAAAACTAGGGTTTGCTGAAGTATGAGTATGAAATGTCTGATCTGTTCTGCTATGTTACTGCTATCTGTCTGGGTTATCTGAATTGACAAGTATCTGTTGGTGATGTATGTTTGAGCTTAAAAGCATGGAGTGGGTCCAGTCTGAAAATATGATGAAACGTGGCCTGCAAGTTGTGTCCTAAAGGAAGCTTTGGATCTAGTGTGAAAATTGATGAAACGTGGTCCATAGAGGTGCTGAGGGTTGTAGCCTTCAGTCAGGGGGTTGTAGCTCCCTTCCAGGTGAGGCTGGTAAACGAGAGCAAGGGGTCGTAGCTCCCTTCCAGGAGAGGCTGGTAAACGAGTCAGGGGGTTGGAGCTCCCTTCCAGGAGAGGCTGGTAAACGAGCGCAGGTGGGTGCCTGCGTGCTGGTCAAGTCTGCGCCCGCACATATGTTGTAAGATGTTTTCTCTATAATAAAATATTGAAGGCTGAGCAACTGCAGCGGTGGTTTTCTCCCGACTTGGGTTTCCACCTAAAATCCTGGTGTTCATGTGTGATGCTTATGTGTGATGGCTTATTCTGTTCTTACTGCACATGTTTACTGTTTATTGAACATCTAATGAATGAATGATGGAATGATATAAGTGAAGAATTAATGGCATAATTAGATCTCTATGTATACGCAAGTTTTATGAAGGATATCCGCGTGTATACGCTAGTTTGGTTCAGCAAAGTAGCGTATGAGTTTTAGAGAGTGAAAAAGTAAAAATATTTGATAAAGTCCTAAATATTGATTCACCCCCCCACCCCCCTCTCAGTATTTTTCCCAACAATTGGTATCAGAGCAAGTCCTTTTGCAGAAGCTTGATCGCTTGAAGGAGATCCGTCGCAATGGGAAAGAAGCAAAAGAAGAAGGCTACTCAAAGCAAGGAGATGTCTCAGAAAACATGTATAGCAGAAAATGGAGAAAATGAAACAGGTATTGAGTGTTGTTCTTGTGATTCACTTTCTTTTGCATGCAATGGTGAAGATAGTGAAAGTAATGTCATCGATCTAGAAGAAGCTATCAAGATCAAAGTTGAAGATCAACAAAGATCATATAAAGAAAAAGATTCTATCTACAAAGAGTTAATCTCTAGAATGAAAGAACAGATGAACAAGTATCAAAGGTTGTATGACAATGTAACCAATCAATGTAAAGGACTTAAAGCAGAAAACATCTCTCTGAAAGCAGATCTGGAAAAATCAAATAAGAAAAATGAAGAACTTGAAGCGAAAATCATCTCTGTCAAAGAAGAATCACATAAGGAGCATGAAGAACTTCTACAAGCATTTGAAGAACAAGAGAATGGGTTGAAAGAAGAAATCTTGAAACTGAATGATCAAGTAGAAGAAGGAAGAAGGGATGAAGAAAGTATGAAGAAGCAATGCCAAAGCTTGGAGGTTGAGGTAAATATTCTCAAAGGTAAATTAGAAGAAAAAGATAAATTGTTGAGGTTTCAAGATAGTACTAAGATTCTGGACAATATTCTTAGTAGTCAAAGGTCTCCCTCTATCAAACTTGGTCTCGGTTTTCATGAAACGGTCAAAGGAGAATCTAGTTCCCAAGGAAGTGATAAAGATGCAAAGGATATCAATGCAAAACCTGAAGTGTTGAAAGAAACAAAAGGTCAACCGACAATGATGAATTCTCAAAGGAAATCATTCAATATTGTTGAATGCTTTAAATGTCATAATTATGGGCATGTTGCAGCAAATTGCAGAAGCAGATCATTTCAGTCACAATCAAACAGATTCTATTCAGAAAGGTACTCTGGTGGCTTCAAGGGATATTGTTTTTCATGCAACAAGTATGGGCATAAAGCATCTGATTGCAATAGAAGAAAGAATAGAAGAACACACTATGATCCTTATGCTTAATTTTCTGGTCACATAAGATGTTATGCTTGTAACAAGCATGGACATGTGGAAAAAGAATGCAGGATGAACAAATATGAGAAATTGGGTAGCTTCTAGCCCACAATAAGAAGTTTCAAGCAAAGCTGGAGAAAGAAGGAGGACCGGTCAGAAACGTAGGGAATATTGACCCTACTGCAGTCATCAGCTTCTGAAGCTTACTTCTTTGAATGACTGCAGAAGTAATGTGAGATACATTATGGGGATGTATCATCACAGGGGGAGCAATGTATGATGATTCTCATGATTGATTTGGTAATTCTGGTTATGTTTGTTTCTGACAGTGCATCTGGTATGTAGAAGACAGGTACAGGTGCTACAACTTCAGGGGGAGATGAAGGAATGTGAAAATTTCTATGCTTCACTTTCCATACGCGGGTTCTATGAACAAAAGTCACGTATACACGCGAGTTCCAGCAGACACAGTCGCGTATGCATTGATGATAAGAGAATTTATATGATAGCTGAAGATCTGGAGCAGAAGTTCAGGGGGAGCATCAGTCTGACTGTTAATAACTGTATTATTGACTCTGTATCAACTTATTTTCTCAGTTTTAAATAATGATGAAATGATACTTGGTTTCTTATGTTGAAGATCATGGATGAGCCCAGATTGTTACTTGATGAAGAGTATCTGTTGGATGAGATGGAAGTCTTATGATTCAGAGATATGGATAGATCATGCAGAGTTTGTTGCTGATGACTTGCTGTTGAAGGTGTTCAGGTTGCACAAGTTAAGGAAGAGCCTTGGACATATGGAAAGGATGCATTGGATGCACATTTTCAGGGGGAGCCCTAGTATAATGCATTGTTGGCATTATGATGGTTCTGATATATGATCTCTCTTGAGGTCTTTCTAGTATTGGTCATGAAAAGTCATATTTGTAATTTGATGAAAAGGTCATGTTGAGGCCTAAGATGTAAAATTGTAATATTCAGTCATGTAAGGACTTTTTCATTTTGTAAACCCACTTTGTTGGGTAGTTGAGTCAAAATATGTAAACCCACTTGGTTGGGTAGCTGAGTCAAAATGTGTCAACCCACTTGGCTGGGTACTTGAGTCTCATATGTAAATCCACATGATTGGATCTTTGATGTAAGTATGAGTCTTTGGTGATAGGAAGTCCATAGAAAAAATATGTTTGAAGATTCAGCATGAACTCAGGGGGAGCTTGGTCATTTCAGTGTACATCAGATCTGCAGAACACTTCCTTCTACATGAGGAGAAAAACCTTGTGCTGGTTTTGATCCACCCTTTGCCCTTGATGTCAAAGGGGGAGAGTGACATGGTGTTTGAATAAAGGAAAATAATGGTGTCAAAGAATGGGGAGAGTGACATGGTGTCATTGTATTCTTAATGTATCTATCTGTTGTAGTGATCAAACACCATCGTGGTTGCCATCAAGTCCAAAGGGGGAGATTGTTGGCAATATGATGTTGAGTGTTGTCCTTGATGGCAACCCACTTGATAGAGTGTTGTCCTTGGATGACAACCCACTTGATGAAGATTATGGCAACCTACTTGATGAAGTTGTCCTTGATGGAATATGTCTTGATGAACCTATTAAATGATGTAAATATGATGTATATACAATGAGTACAGAAGGTAATGATGGAAGGAATGTCAGTATGTGCTAGAACATGATGAAAAGAGTATGTCTCAAGGCATACGTGGATTTGTCTAGACAAAGTAGCGTATGCAAGCAGGAAATAACGTGCCAAGTCGCGTATGGGAAAAAGCGCTCTAAATATGTAAAACCAGGGGTAACCACCATGGTATTGACCCATTGTATTGAGTAATGATTCGTCTATGTGACCCCGTCCAGGAATACCATCGAAAGTAATGTGGTTTTGGCTCATGGTATTGATAAAGGGTAAACCTATAAAAGGAGAAGAATTTCATTGTGCAAATGTGTGCAAGTTGTCTGAGCTTAAGTGAATACTTGTCTCTGAAGTATATCTGAATGGAAAGGGTTACAATTGAATGATAGATCTGAATGCATGAAGCACCAAAGAAGAAAATGATGAAGAAGGGGATCTAGATCTGAAATGTATTTGTATTTGCTAGATCTGTTTATGGAATGATTAGATCTGAGATGAGGCGAACATCTGTCTGAAGAAAAGGGTAAAATCTGTGTGTTGTATCTGTTCTGAAGAATTGCAATGACCTAAATGTCTGAAGAACTATACGCTAGTTCGCAGCAGAGTAAGCGCGTATATATGTGGGTTTGCTGAAGAGAAAGCGCGTATGGGAAGTAAAATTAGCTCTGTAATTTGTACAGAAGTATACGCGGGTTTGTATGGTCGAAGGCGCGTATATACACGGTATCAGTGAAAGGAAAGCATGTATGCAAAACTAGGGTTTGCTGAAGTTTGTGGTATGAGATGTCTGATCTGTTCTGTTGGTTTACTGCTATCTGTCAATGTATCAGTTTGATGTTTGATTGAGCTTAAATGTGTGGAGTGGGTCCAGTCTGAAAATATGATGAAACGTGGCCTACAAGTTGTGCTCTATTGAAGTTGTTGGATCCAGTGTGAAAATTGATGAAACGTGGTCCAAGGTGGTGCTGAGGGTTGTAGCCTTCAGTCAGGGGGTTGTAGCTCCCTTCCAGGTGAGGCTGGTAAACGAGATCGGGGGGTCGTAGCTCCCTTCCAGGAGAGGCTGGTAAACGAGTCATGGGGTCGTAGCTCCCTTCCAGGAGAGGATGGTAAATGAGCGCAGGTGGGTGCCTGCGTGCTGGTCAAGTCTGCGCCAGCACATATGTTGTAAGATGTTTTTTCTATAATAAAATATTGAAGGCTGAGCAACTGCAGCGGTGGTTTTCTCCCGACTTGGGTTTCCACCTAAAAATCCTGGTGTTCATGTGTGATGCTTTGTGTGATGGTTTATTCTGTTCTTACTGCACATGTTTACTGTTTATTAAACATCTAATGAATGAATGATGAATGATATAAGTGAAGAATTAATGACATAGTTAGATCTCTGTGTATTTTAAAAGTTTATGAAGGAAGATATCCGCGTGTATATGCTAGTTTGGTTCAAAGAAGTAGCGTATTGGTTTTAGAGAGTGAAAAGTAAAAGATTTGATAAAGTCCTAACACTGATCACCCCCCCCTTATCAGTATTTTTCCCAACAAAGGATCCCCCTACCCTATAGGAAATGAAACAAGTAGCCATAAAAGAAAAAGCCAACTTAGCAGAAAAAAGAGCTAGGACTAGATCAGAAAGAAAAGTCACATATAGAGATGAGGTCTCCACTTCATCTCCTTCCCTAGATCCTAGAATATAGGACTTAGTCAAGACCATGGCCAAAATGTGGGAAAAGATAAATGAAAAGGCCCCTATTAGGGACAATAAGCTAAACCCTCCAAACATAAACCAAAACCAAAATTCTAGGAGGGAACAACCTCAAAACAGACCAAGGGAAAATGACCAACAAATTAGGCCACCATTTAATGAAAATTATGTGGAAGAAGATGATAGGGATACAAAACCCATTGATGAAAGTCATTTGAACCTCATAGGGTCTGATAATGAGAGTGAGGTATATCTCACAGAAGAAGAACAATCATTCTTCTCTCTGAATCAGGACGAAACCGACTATGAAGATCCCAAGGATCCTGCCATAGATTTCCAGAATGCCATAATAGAAGCTCACATGCAGTATGACCTTAGAAGCAGGAAAAATCAAGACAACTCCAAAAAAGGTAGCTCGGACACTGCTAAAACCCCTGATACCATCCTTAAGAAAGCAGTCAACAACAACAAAATCATGGTCGGGAAAAATGACCAAAACAAAGATAGAGTTACCCAAACTAATCCTGATTCAGATATTTGTAGTACTTCCACAAAAATTCTCGAGGTGGCTGTGGTAAAAAAAAATCCTGAAACAGACCCAGCAAACTCAGAACATAGAGAAGGTCATGGTTGAAAAAGTTGAAACCAACATATCCAAACTACAGCTACCTTTTAGTTTTGAGGGCGAGATCGCCAAGATAAAGATCACCATACCCCTTACCGAGCTTATCACCCAAAACTCTTACAAGTCCCAAGTGTTGAAAGTCTTGAATATAGGAAGTGATGCCAACACCCTTAATCTAGTTGATGACACTCCTGAAGTGTTGTTTGGTCCGAAAGTAGAAGGGAAATTCCAAGAGGGAACCACTCTTCCCTTTTACATCAGTTTAAATATCCACGACCAAATCCTTCACAATGCCATGCTAGACTCTGGCGCCTCGCATAATCTTATGCCGAAGGTTGTAATGGAAAGACTAGGCCTGGAAATCACAAGACCATACAAAGACTTGTATTCATTTGATTCAAGTAGAGTCAAATGCCTAGGTTTGATCAAAGACCTTTGTTTTAGTCTAGCCCAAATACCTGCAAAACATCTGATCATGGACATAGTAGTGGCGGACATTCCTCCCAAGTACGGAATGATTCTATCCAGATCTTGGGGAGCCAAGCTCCAAGGGAATATTCAACTGGATATGTCCTTTGCCACCATTCCTGTGTTTGAGAAAACAAGAATACTCTATCGAGAATCACACATGAAATACATGATCAGTAGCCAAGAGAGGCCAGATAACATTCCAATGTATTCCGTGCATTCCGACCTAAACTCTTTTATTCTCTGTACTGATGAGGACATTGAAGAACAGTCAGAAGAAACTGAGGCAAACTTAGACCCACATCATCAGCTGCCCCTAGTTCTCTATGATGAACTAGATACTCAAAACTACCATGATCATAAACAACTATGTCTTGAGGAAAGTAAATATGTTCTTTCTGAAATAGGAATAGAGCAAGAAGCACAAACCATCATGTACTATCAAGCGAATTGCTCAAACCTCAGTCAAACATCAGCAGTGACCTTCGGAAACTTTTTTAGGGTAAAAGCATTAGAAGACTGACATATCACAAACCTGTTTGGAACTCGGGAGCAAGGAAGCTTAATGTTTTTACCATTCCTCAAAGATTTACCATCACATAACGCTTCCACTACAGGTGAAACTTCTACTGTGGCCATAATAGCTCAAAACCCAGAAAAAGTGCCTGATAAACTCCTTATGAGAAAACATGATAACCACAATCCAAATATACCTGAGTTACTTGAGCTAGCTAAAATCCTGTCATTCCATCAAAGACTGAGAACTGCTAGAATTGGCAATCTCATGCTGAAGACTACATCATGCAGAGAAAACAATGACAAATACTATGCCACTACCATTACTCCAAGAAACAACTTCGACAAGAGGAAACATAACCGTCTGAACCAATCAATAATGATCAAAGATAAAATAGCTGGTCATAGAGTCTGTTTTGATTTTAGAAACACTAATGCACATCCCTATAACAGAAATTTTATTCTTCCTACTCAAGACCATGATATACCAATGAAAAGTGCTTTTAATCATATGTTTTTGCAAGATGATGTTTTAGGTTATAATCAAATGATTCCCTTGCAAAGTAGATAGCCCAAAGACTTTTTTCAGTATGCCGGAAGTAGTTCTAGTTTCAGACTCAGAATCGCAAAACCACCGGATATCAAAAATATGCTCATGAAAGCCATGTTTCTAGTCCTGAATTTCTTCATTTTCGCATACCTTGATGATGTCATTATTTATTTCAAGAATAACCAAGAGTATATGCATTACTTAAGGAGAATGTACAG
This sequence comes from Pinus albicaulis, assembly GCA_034641835.2. Taxonomy (NCBI): domain Eukaryota; kingdom Viridiplantae; phylum Streptophyta; class Pinopsida; order Pinales; family Pinaceae; genus Pinus; species Pinus albicaulis. The sequence goes on from CM076578.1 coordinate 1,149,851,371, forward strand.
TAAAGAAAGGAGTGGAAATTAGAGGTACAAAGAGGTACAGTGGGAAGATACTGGTTTGTTCAGAGATTCGTGCATGAATCCCTATGTCATGTTAGAAAGAGAAAACTTTCCAAATTTCTCTTTCCAGGAGTTGAGTGGGCCAAGAATGATAGGAGATCCTTACAAGGATAAGATGCTTAAATTTCGTCATTTCCAAGATTTCTGAGTTTGAAAAATTTTCATTCATTGTATATACCACTGTTTAAAAGTAGATAAAACAGAAAAGTCAAAAACAATAGAAGATAGAAAAGAGGGCGGTTGAAAAATAGAAAAAGGCCCCATGTTCCAAAAAATAGTCTTTCAGAAAGCGCGCAAGTCTAAATGCCGCTACTAGTACTCAAATGTCTTGTTCAGCTATCTAGCCTAATCATAACTGAACATGTTTAAATTTAATTGCTGATAAGTTAGTGAGTGAAAAAAATGGTCAACATTGTGTAAGCTTGACTTATCAAAGAGAGTAGATTAGGAAAAGATACTAGTTCCACAAGCCCAAAACAAAACCAAAGAGGGAAGCGGGAAAGAAAAAATAAATTATACATCTTAGCCTTGTCTTTCCTAGTTTCCATTTTATGCAAAATAAAATTTGTGTGCAGCTTGTCTTTCATGTTGCAAATACATGACAAATCAGACTGTCTAACCCTGATTTGATCATCTTTTCAATTTCATGTTTTATATTAGAGAACAAATTCATGTCAAATAGCTTAATCTTGACAGTTGATCTAGTTTAGGTAGAGTAATGAAGGAGTTCATCAGTTTAATCTAAACTCCCGGCAGATATAAGTGTAGAAATAGATAGGTTCATTTTACAAAAAGAAAAAATATGTTGGCGAAAGGGTAGCTAGTCCAAATGCACCCAAAAGAAGAAAAAAATGTTAGGAAATATAGTGGGGTAGGTAGAAATATCATTGATGTTAATCATGCTGTCTCTTTTCAGAAATAGCATCAAAGAAGAGTGAAATTTGCGCCAATGGGTAAGGCACTGGTCTTCATAAGCCAAAGATCTGAAATTCTGGACACCTCTTGAAAAGGAGTTGCCCTCCCCAAATGGAGCCACTGTTAGTCATCAGTAATTTTTACTTGTTGGTGATGACTAGTTGTAACAGCCAAGTTTTCCAACAGTCGATCTAAAAATTTGTCAAATTTTCCAGCTGGGAAAACACCTATAAAAAAATTTTTCCCTCCTACTTTTCAGTCCGCCCATGACGAGATGAAACCTCATTATCAAATCCTACCTAGCCTCAGCCATACTAGTCTGCCCATCAGCCCTAAAGAGACAATCCAAATCTATTCAAACAGTCTCCCCTAAGTTAGGAAGTGGCGCTTTAAGGCATTTCTCCCTTGGAAAACTATCCAAGAGCCAAAAACCTCCATCTTCTATAGTCCAGTCATAACAGACCTCCCACTCTGCTAATAAAGTTGGTTATAGCCCTAGGTCGTGCCACTAATACACCCTTAAGTCTCAACAATACATAGACCATAGGTCAAGCTGATTTTAGGTGTTTTTACAGTTTTTGATGGATCTTGCAAGGAACGAAACATACCAGCATCTCAGAAGACAATTTTGAGCTCCACATAAGAAGACAACTGCTTCTCAATGTGATCTTGAGCCCGGGATGCAACAGAGAGCAAAGATTTTCTCATCAAGCTCTTGTGACCACATTCAAAGCCTGAAAGAACAGTGAAAGAAAAAACAACACTGTCAAGAGGTTGTTGGTGTGACATGACTAAGAACCTCCTTCATCTTTAAGCAGAGGGTTAAAAGCGCCTCCTTCATCTATAAGCAGAGGGTCAAAAGCGCCTCCTTCATCTATAAGCAAAGGGAAATGGAAAAAGTTTGATTTTAAGAGTTGCAACTGACTGTAAGACAGATTTGTTTTTAATAAACAGTGAGACAGTGACTAGGGTTTTCTAAATTAAAATGATGAGTTAAGGCAGAGGTATAAGAGAAGCCACTAACAGTTTGATTCATCAAACATTCTGCATTTAATTAAGAAAAAGGTTGAAAGGATATCAAACATTTTGTCAAGTGAAGGGCCTCCTTCATTCATAAGCAGAGGGCTAGAGCAGTGATCAATTCTAGAGTTTTCACTGACTGATAGACAAATTGTAAACACAATAGGAGACAGTTGAAACAGAGAAATGATGTAAAAGACCAAGAAGGAAAGCAGGGGTACCACTGTAATACAAACATGTTAAAACTTGTCTCTTATCAAGGTTTCTCACCCAAGACAGTCTGGAGCTCAAACAAACAGAATTGAAGAGTGGTTGATGAGATGGGTCATTATACAGGAAAAGAAAATGATATTTTTTTTTCAAAGGGTATTGATTTCCCTACTCACAAAGGAATGTCTTTCAAATATCTCATCAGAGTGGACAAGAAGGAAAATTATGTTTAGTTTTCCAAAGGAGGTCTGCTCCCATAGCAGAAGACCAAGATACCTTGCTGGTATATTTTGAGCAGAGGAAAGGTTTTAGAAAAAGCGCCCTTCTTGATAAACAGAGGATGATAAAACCTAGGTGAATGCAACTGCATTTTTGCACCCACGGTCAGAAAAGGAAGCTCAAGCAGCACCTGCCATCTAATTCAGTTTACACAGTAGACAAGACCATACCCATAGCATCCAGAGCAAAAATGTCATTTAGGTTGCAAGAGGGAGAAGTGACCTTCTTCAAAATGTAAAAGAAAACCCCATGCAACACAAAATATCCTCTATAGATGTCCTCTTTTCAAATGACAAAGACAAGTATGCCATATAAAGACCAGAGGTATAAAAGGGATATTGAAGTGGCGGCTAATTTTCTTCCTCAGCAAAGGGCATTGCAAATAGGTATACAAGTTCATAAATGTGCAAAAATACCATCACATGTTTCAGGTCCTGGAACCCAGTAAAAGCAATGTGAGCATGCCAATGTAAAAAAGGAAGGCCTTTTCCCTATGAAAAATGTGTCAAAGATATAAAAGGGCAGATTTTTCTCTCTATGAAGAAAACAGTCAGAGTGTTAAAAATTCTCCACAAAGTGTTTTCGTTTCAAAAAGGGAGGTTTGCCTTATAAGAAGTGAGCATTGCCACTGTGTTTTGTTTTGAACAAAAACAAGTCCGAGTTACATTTCAAAGAAGATATGAGCTCCATGTTCTAATTTTAAAAACAAAAAAAAATTTGAACGTTTTCAAACACCCTCATTAAGTGCACCCAAGGGTTTTTCCCTTTTTCAAATACAAGAGGATCAGGGATCGTTGCCCACGCGTATTTCACGTTTTCAAAACACCCACAGAACCCCTCTTGTTGTCCACGAGACCGGAAGAAACATTTTTTGGCAAATAAACAGAGTTTTTTGGGCTTAAAAACCGCGCGATGCGCCTGTAAGTCTGTGTGGCACGTTCAGGCCAATTTTTTACACAGCGATACACTACCGCGCGGCGTGCCTGTAGGAGTGCGCGACGCGCCTTTAGGTGCCGGTCCTGTCGGCCCGACATGTGACCCAACAACTTTCCTTGCATGGTAATTTCTCGTTCAAATGCGCCGCGCTTGTGTTAGACCTCCAACACGCCTCCAACCTGCTTTCAAAGTGGCTCCAACTCTCAAGCAAGGATTTGCATCGTGTTTCCAGGTATTTTTGTCTTGCACCCGTTCAATTCAAAATTGCTAAATGGTGTTTGGGGCAGAGAAAGTATGGTTTGAAATGAGATATTTTTAGTGACTGTTTTGAGAGAGGGTTACTGCTCAACATCAACCAAATGGTGGTTTTCTTTTAAATGTTTGAAAAGAAATTATGAACTACCCTCCAAACAGTTTTAAATAGTACACAACAGTGTCCAAAATGAGAGACAGGGTGGTGAAAGGTGAAACAGTGGGTCTGTCTTCTAAACAACAGTGATCATGGTGTGAAGATTCTTGTCATTTCGGATATCTCCTCTGTGTGGTAAAAGGGGCAAAAAACCATTGTTTCCTCCTTTGTTTTATAAAGCAAATTTTAGTAAAGGGAGCTGCCACTACAATTCGAAGGTATTTTCAAAACTGGGTATGAGGAAACAATGGAGTATAAAGAGGGAAGTGTTTTGTTTAAAGAGGAGTTTATTGTTGTTTGAATGCTACAGGACTTTTTGTGACCACATCAAAAACAAAATAAGCTCTATCACCTTATCCTATTACACAGTAACCTTGGACTGTATAGATGCACTTTGATTGACTTTGTAATGGTGTTGAATCTATTGGTTGAGTGGCCTACAAAGAAGAGAGAAGTGTTTTTGAGTTAAAAAGGCTTTTGTTTTGCCTTTCTATAAAAAAACAAGGCTGACCTATTGCCTCAAAAAACCAAAGCTGGGTGCCCTTACCACAAACACAGGAAAGTCACTTTGACTGTGTTTATCTTTGTTGACTATGTGATGATTATTGCATCTACCTTTTGATTGGCACACAAAGAAAGGGCAGGGTTTTGAAGGAGCAGAGATCTTATACCAAAGGAAACATTTTACACAGCATTTGAAACCATTGTTGCCTTATCAAACAGTGATTGACAGCTGAGACAGAGTTTTTTTTTAGAATACATTTCAAGAACTTTTGAGACAGTGTGTTTTGCAGAGAGCATCTATAACAATATTCCTCCCAGGCAGGATAGTAGGAGTGGATTGATGAAGAACACAGTGATGAAGAGCAGCGCCATGAAGAAAATCAAAATAGTGATAGATGATGAGGGCAAGAAAATACAAAAATGGATCATGAAGGGCATTCTCCAAAGCATGTGCTAGCTGCCTCTCCTAGGCAAGGGGCCATGACTTCTTCACCAAAGCTATAATGCCAAGGAACAAAGAAGAAAACCCAAGAAAAGCTAAAGGAAGCTAAAGGGAAGCGCCCGGCACGGAAAGTGAAGAAAGACACATCAGGTCTTGAGATTTTGGCCACTGCTTTAGAAAATATTGCTAAGAACCCTTGAGGGTCATACTCACCGATTTTGGGCAAATTTTGACATACTTTGGTTTTTTGGCATTTTTGAGTTTTTGGTCAAAACTCATGAAATTCGCCATTTCAGTTTGGGGGATCGTCAAAGGAGGAGAATGGTATCATTGGATGCCATAGTTTCAAGAGCACACACTCAGCGATTTTCAGAACATTTGGAGATCATTTGCTCCCCCGAAATGGAAAAAAATGCTCGCTTTTTGCACACTCTGCCCGGTCTATCAGCAAACTCTAATTTTTGGTTTTTTAGACACAGGTTCAGTTTTGGAGGACTTCCAGGAATCATATTGGGAAAATTTTAGTTGTTCCATAAATTAGACACTCATATATTTCCAACGAGCTATCATGAGCCTCGTTTTGACATCAGGAAGGCTGCCAAATGTTGCCGGAAAGTCAGGGGACCTTTTGCTGATGTAAATTTTGAATATTTTTGTAAATTTTGAACCTTTAAAAATTGATATTTCCTCATGTGCGTTTATCTATTTTTGCACATGAGAAGTTATGAAAAGTCAATTTAATTCCCTTTTTTAGAATTTTTTAGATATTTTATGAGATATTTTGTGCATTGTGCTTTGCAAAGCCTCAAGGACAAGTTTAGATATTTTGATTAGGCCAATGGGATGGCAAGTTGAACCATGAGGTTTTCCTCACTTTGGCCTATATATTCCAAAGGCTTTCATTGTAAACAAGACTGAACTTGATGATAGAAGCAATATATGGTCATATAAGATTTGGAAGAAATACTTGTCTCATGCTTTTGGATTGCCTCTTGGATGTTCTTGGATGATGAATAGAGGATTGTTGTTGGATTCCATGACTTGGTAGAATGGTATAGTGTCTCTTTCTTTGTTTTGTCTTCTAGTTTTCATTCATGAATACATGTTTCTTTCTTGCTATAGATCAGTAGAGAACAAATTTGAGACATGCCCTTGGAGGCACCTCAAATTTCCTGTTTCTGCATAGCTTTCATGTTTTCCTCTTCCTTAATCACATTAAAGAATTCTTAACTGCTCTTTAGTAACTTAAGTATATTGTTGCTCATTTTCATACATGGTTTTATACATGCTAAGTATGATTTATGATATGCCCTGCTTACCTATGGCTAGTTATAGCTCCATCCATGAAATTTCTCTTTGACTGATTAGATTATCATTTTGTTGAACCAAGGAGGCCTAGTTCCGATCTAGCCCTTTGTCTAAGACTATGCAAATCTTGTTTTCAAAGTTCCCAATAACTTGAAGTATTGTGTTTAGGCATTCCGGCATAGTTTTTTGAGTTGTTTTTTCGTCTTAAGTGTTTTCCCCAAAGTCTGATAGCCATTTCCCGAAGTTAGAGAGTTATACTCCTCTATGCATGGCTTGAATGTTTATTTCTATGTATTGATTAGCTTATAGTTACATTTCTCATGATTAATGGTTTTCCCTACCATGTTGATGTCTTCTATTAAACTAGTTATGCTTGAAATCCTTTGTTGTTCACAAACTTGATGTCCATTTACTCCATTTTTCCCAAAGATCCTTTCTACCTTGAATCAAATCGGCCCTTCAACAGCCTTGTATCGCCATCTGATAGCTTTCTTGACCTTTTTGACCCCATAGCCAAGTTGATCTGACATATTTTTACCTATATCTTTGATCAGTTTCATCCCTCACAACCTAAAAACCAAAACCAAAAAACCTACTTCATAACTAGCCTAAAATCAGAACACAATAAGAAAAACACACAGATATCCCTTACACATATAGAGAGAGCCCTCTCTGAGTCTAGGAAGGCTAGGTCCTTGGGCTCCAAAGCTTGGTTTGATGTTACACTATCATTTGGCTTGCTAATCAGCCAAATCACAGGACCCTAACAAGGGTGATGAAAGTGGAATTGAGGCTAGAGAAAACCTGGCAAAGCTTCTTTGACTCCTCCGGCAACTCCCATATGTCCTGACTGAGGAAAGGCCAGATAGCCTTGAAAAACTCTGTAGTGAAACCATCCGGTATTGGGGATTTTCTTGATAGGAGAGTCTTGACTACTTCTTCAAGTTCTGAGAGGGAGATAGGGCTGAGAAGTGATTAATTTTGTTGTTGTGTGATCAAGGATGGAACGTGTTGGGTGACTTTATGCAAGGCCTCCATTCTATCATACCCTTCATCATGCAGTAGTGAGGATAAGGAATCGTGAAGCTCTGTCTCAATGTCTTCGTCACTCTCTAGGCAGGAGCCATCGACTGCCTGTAGGAATGTGATACTATTGTGTTGCCAGTGTTGAATCATAGATTGGTGGAAGAATTTGGTGTTCCGATCTCCTTCTCTCAGCTACCAGATTCTGGATTTCTGTGCCATAAAATTTCCTCCTGCTACTTCTGTTCCTCTAGGTCTTTGATTAAAATTTCCTCTATTTTGATGAGATTCTATGTGCGTCCCTCCTTGATGATGCGTTGTTCGATTGCCTCCAGGATAGCTTCCAACTGTCTCTTCTCCTCCAGGATGTTGCAGAAGTTTTCCCGGTTAGGTTACAGGCTTTGATATGGCCCTTGAGGCCTTGTAACTTTTTTTGAAATGATTTCATTTTTGTTGCCAGGTGGTGTACCCAGACCTCTCCACCACGAGGCTAATTTGTCAATGAATCTTGGATTACGCAATCATCAAATTTCGAACCTGAATGGCCTGTGCGGCGAGGGGGGGGTGTTGATGCAATTAGATCCACATTAATGGGCCAGTCATCTGATCTGATGGAATGGAGGATCTCAGAGGAGAGTTAGGGAACATTCATCATAAGGTGTTCCAAGAAGAGAAGCCTATCCAGCCTGTAGGCGATCTATTTCTCTCCCCCTCAACGATTCTTCCAAGTGTGTAGACCTTTGCGGGCGATAAAATCCATGAGACATGGATCCTCTATAGTGTCATTAAAGGTCTACGAAGTTGGGTCAATATGTCAGACACCCCCATGGTTTTCTTCTAGAATAAAGATCAAATTGAAATCCCCTCCCAGATTCCAATCCTGCTTGCTTGGATGAATTGTTGTTCTAGTCCTCATTTTGAAAATTTATTTGAATCAGTGATTAAACTTTTCATCTTAGTTTTATTCATTTTCGAAAATTAAGAGACATGAAAAGAAAAATATTTTCATTGAAATTTAGTATTTTGATGTGTGTATTGAAATTGGAACAAATGCATTGGAAAGAGATTGCATTTTCCACTTTTTTTGTTGCATATTTTTTGTTACGTACTCTTTTTCTCCTCCCTTCCTTAGATATATTTTCATTGAATGAGAAATATTCCATTTCCTCATGCTAGTTTTCATTTTAGGATATCCAAGTGACATTTGCGGTGAGCCCTAAAATTTAAACTTAATCAAATATAAACAGTAAAATTAATTGAATCAACTTAAGGAGAATTTGTAACATTAACGCAAACACTTAGAGGTCTAGGCTAGAGACATGTTCCAGCGTCGTTAAATGTAGGATTTGTGATTGTTTGCCAAATTTTTATCCCGGGGGTGATATCCTGTTCAACATACGTAATGTATATGATCGTTCTCCATGTACCTTCAGGGATATTGGATGGTGCACCATGCATGATAAGTATATGGGAATGCTTTCATAGAACGATTATGCATTAGAAAAAACTACTATGGATTGCACTCCCATGTATCATTGAGTACATTTTGGGAGTCCCCTATAGGTTTATATCCTTTCCATAGGTAATTGAGTTGGTCATGTTGTATAGAGTGATACACCGAACACAAAATTCAGGGAGATTGGTTATCGTACATTAATTTCTTGGTTTGCCAAGGTGTATATTGTAGTTCACAGTTGCTTGGTAATCCTTTATGCCTAAATCACCCCTGTTTTGATTTATTATTTTTGTTAGTTTCTAAAATTTATTAATCCAACGTGGAAGAAAAAATCACCCACCCCGTCGTTCACATAGAATGGAAGAAAAGCCTCCTCTTCCACCAGAGGATACTCACGGCCATCATCAGAAGCATAACAAGATGTAAACTATCGAATATGGAACTTCAGGAACTACTTCTAGCCCTCCTATTAATATTTACCCACCAGAATCATATGTCCCTTTGATTTCTGAGCCCGAGATTACATCTACTCTTATCGGTGAATTTTACGCAATTGAAACAGAAGTCCCTAAAACCTTATCGCTTGAGGTTACTGAACCTGACTTTCCTGAGTTATACTCTTTGATTATTGGGGTTTTCAAACCTGAGGAGCCATCTTCAACTGTAACTTCAAGACCTTCCCCTTCTCTACCTTTGTATCAAAAATAACCTATATATCTTGGACCTGAAAGTAAACCTCTTCCATATGGACTTGTGAGTATTTAATATATCCCTTAAGAAGAGCCTCCTCCCTCTACTCCTATTAATTGGGAGGGACTCCATTTTTATCCAATTGATTATATTCCTCCTCTTCAGACTCCTACAGAAACTCCTTTTCCTGATTCTTTGGACTTACCCACATATTTCTCGCGAGAATATTCATTACGATTATCAACCATGACTGGATCTTATCCAATTACTCGGCCCTTTTCCACCACCATGGTTGAGACATAAAATGTTGTTTCTTCATCTATGTTTGCAACATCACAAAAAACACATCTGTATGGTGGTCTTTCTGTCCCACCTAGTTACCAATATTTATCTGGTACCTTTTCTGGTGCGGATTCCAGTCCTTGGACCTTTCCCATGTCATCTAATTTGGGAATTATATATGTTACTTCTCTTATGAATGTTGTTAGCCACCTATAAAAAATTTCATATCAAATGGTGGCTAAAACATTTTTCGGAGCCTTCAAGGAACAAAATTTTATTGCTAAAAAGTGTTGGCTCTTGAAGACTCTTGAAGGCCTCATGCCTCTTTCCAAAATCTTCACTGCTGTTTCCTTTCACAAACTCAGAAATTTCTACTGATTCCATTAAGAAGAAACTACTGCAAAGGCCATTTTTCCCTCCTCCCACTTCAAAACTAACCTTCATTTTTCTCCCTTTTTTTCCATAAAACTCCTCTATTTTCATGATTCCTCTTCTTCCATTCATGAAAATCATTTTTACAAGGTTAAGAACTCACTTTTTAACCTTGCCGAAGCCCTCAAATTCCTTTGAAAACCATTTAAAATCTATAAAAAAACCCATTTTTGTATTACAGACTTAAGCCCCCTTGGGCTAAGTCTTAAACCACTTCCCCCACATGCCCACGCCCTATAAACTAGGCGCTATGCCCATCGGGCGCTTATCGCATCGGAAGTAATCAGTGAGTGCAAGTCTTTGGCTTTCATAAAAGCCTCTGATGTGATTAGCTCTATTTTATAAACCCCCCACCCCTCGCCGCTTCACTCCATATAACCTATGCCCCGAAACCAAGTGTCGAAATCCCAAAGTGCATACATCGCATCGAAAGTTTTTACAATGGGTTGATTGAAAAGCCTTACTCCGAAGTTCCGATGCGATAGGTCCTTTTCATACATAAGACCCGGGCCTATCATTTCCCATAGACACATGGCTCCGCAGACGGGCGCCAGCCACTTCATACATATATATTCCGCCACCAAAACCTTTGTTTTATTTTATATTTTTGGATTTTCATACATTATAAAGAGTTTCCGCCATATCGCTTTCAAAATAAATCTCCGTCGTTGATCTTGGACCAATCAACGGCCAGTGCTCAATCGCATCGGCGATTTCCATTTTCGCAGTTTAAATCATTTATTTGCCACCCCCCCGATTGCTGATCCCCCGATTGGTTGTCCACCGTTGATTTCCTTCCCACCTTCCTCAGATCCGGCGACTCTAATTCACTCTGATCATTAAACCTTCCTCCGCCTTTTTGAACCCCTCCGATTCACTCTCCGTCGTCGATCTGATCTACAAATCAACGGTCATCGCTCAATCGCATCGCCCTCCCGATCGCACAATCGCATCGGCAATTTTCATTACACCCTCCTTCTTTCCCTGCCGATTGCAATCCCCCGATTGGATCTGGACCGTCCACGTGTCTGGATCGGACGGTTCCAAATCATTCCCGCATTACTTCCCATCGCTCTCTTTTTTACTATTATACGCAGATCTCCACCGTAGGATGCTGCCATCCAATGGCTATGCTCCTCCCCACATCCTCTGCAGTAGTTAAACCCACAACATAGGATTTCTTGATATTTTGTGTGTTTTGCAGGATTAATGGTTATCCATTATAATTAAAGAAAGGCCGAAGGCCGGGAAAGACGTTTTCCATGCCTTTGATTCACTAAAGGAAACCATTCGCGGGGTTCGCAATCCATGTTTTGTCGATGCTTCGTAGGCATTGATGCCATACGAGCCCTGCGCGACCTGCACATCAACAAGACACTGTGCTATTAAATCCAAATTAAAAGAGTATCATTTTTTGAAGACAGAGCACAACATAACAGAAGATTGAAGATAGATTTGCGAGGATTACGGCTAAGAATGATTATCAAAAGCCTAATCCCCCAAATTAAAACACAGTTAAAAGAAAATCATAAGTGTTCAACAAACAGAAAGGCCTCCACCGCCACATCTGAGGCAAATTGATTCCTCCCAGCTACCATGAAGCCACCTGTGCCTCAAAGCATTCAAACAGAGGCTGAAATTATTGTTTGAAATCATATATTCGCCTCAACGCAACCAAACAGCTAATTCTGCTGAAAGAATTTAATGAAAAAAATATCAGCAGAGTTACTATAGCATGACGCATAAGCCTCAAAGGTCAAAAAAAGCTCCCACCTAGCTTAATCTTAAATGTAAAACAGTTAATACAGAGAGAACGTTTGTAAACTTTTTCATCAAGCCCCTCAAAGGCCGAGAAGTCATTACTCTGTATTAATTGCCTTGGGAGATCCTTTATCAGATCTCACCTCCTCTTTCTTCTATAAATACTTCTGTAGAAGAAGAGAGGTTGTTGGTTGATCAATAGTTGTAATATTGGAACTCTCTAAAATAATACATAGTCTGTTGAAGTTGAAGAAGAAATTGAAGTCTTAAAGCCCTGATGATGTTGTTGCATGCTTGTTTCTGTGAAGGCTCTATAATTGGATCCATGAGCTTGGCTGTTGGTGAAGTATTTTGAACTGTTTAATGTTTTCCCCTGTTTTCATTCTGTTCCATGATTTCTTACTACAGTAGGTTGAAATTTTTAGGCTAAGAAATGACTCCTAGAAGCACCTTAGACCTATTCATCATTCACTGTTTCATGTTTTCTTCTGCTGAAGTATTTTAGAGTCTTTAACCTCTCTCTTGAGTCTTCATGCTTGTTTATTTCCTTAATAGTTCGAACAGTTGGTTTCAACATGATTTATTCTTATCTGTTGCCACTTAAATATTGTTATTGAATTCTCCCTTCAAAGTTCTTTTTCTTATAGTAAGTCAAGGAGGTCTGTTCTGATCTTGCCCCTTGTCCTTGCATGAAAAATTGGCTGAAAGGTCTTTATAGCTGTGATCATAGATGTATTTAGGTGTTCCCTCTTCTATGACTGCAATTATCTGTGAATATTTTATTTTTTCTAAGTCATTTGAAATAAAATCTTTGAGGAAATAGGGTGTTCCCCGAATCTTAGATTTCATTTTGAAAGTTGTCTTGAAGTCATTATTTACTTAAAGAATGTTTGTAGAATTTATGGTTAGCCCTGTCTATCAAATATTTCTTTATTGTTCAAGTTATGTTTTCAAGTTCCCTTCGTTGAGAATCAAATTTCTCTTTCCAAATCATTGATGTCCATCTCATTCCAAAACCAAAGGATCCTGCGACCAAGCTAGATTTTCCCTCTGATATCCCATATCCATTGATGAGTATGTTATGACCTCTTCTTGACTCCATTTCCCAATGAACCAGATGTTTCTCCATTCTATATATCTTTCCTAGACCTTTCATGTTCTTCTGTATCAATTCAACCAAACAAATAAACAAACACCTGCACTTAATAACTAGTCTAAAATCAATAATCTAAGCACACAAGACAAACCTTTGCAAAACAAATAATTTGAGAGATCCCTCTCTGAGAATAGGAGGACTAGATCCTGGAACTCTAAAGATTGGTTCTGATGTTGCCTTGTCTTTTTATTTGCCAAACTATCAAAACACGGGACACCAACAAATGCCAAACATTATTCTCCTCCTCCTCCACCTACACCTATGATTAAGCAGCAATATGACCCTTATATTCATGGGAAATGTTACCTTCAATAGCCTAACTCTCCTTATGTTGGGTACCCTCGATCTGGATTGCAGTTTCCTCCGTCATCCCCTCCTCCTTTGGAAACAGGGGGAAATTGTTGTTGGTATACCTCAAATTGGTAATCGACCTTATGATAGTCCTCCTTATCTTGGAATGGCTTCTAGTGTTTGGAAACCTACTTTTCTCATTCAATATGGTTCCTTTTGGGACCGATTGTTGAATCCTCAACCTGCACCATCTTCATCTCAATTTCCTATCCATCCATCTGTACCCCAAAAACCTCAAATACATGTGAGACAACCTTTACAGACTGTCATTGCATCACAACCTATTCTATTGGTATCTATTACTTCCCAGGTCCCTCTTACCCAGCCAGTACAAGGTACCTTACATTCTCATTTTCTTGAACATGGTACTCCTCAAGTTTCGATAGGAAAAAATGTGTATAGTATCGCGCACTCCCATTCAAACCCACCTTATGCCGGGATGATGAAAAATATCATCGGGAAAAAATATAGACCCTATCACGGTATCCCTAAAGTGCCTTTTCAATGCCAATATAGCCAAACCCAACCATTCCAACCTTTTTAGTGTTATCCTGGAGCTAGTCAAAAAGGTTACGCATATGTTGGTTACTAGAGTCCGGGCCTTATTCTGGTATCCAGGTTCCTCCTTATAAGAACCATCCTTATCTGAGAAAAAAAGTACCTATTTCTCAGGTGATTCCTTCTTATATAGGCTATCCTTCACCATATTTCAAAAGGAAATTACCATTTGTGGAAACTCTCGAATTTTCAGACTTAACTCGGCTTACCAACGATCCCATCATGCATTTACCTTGGTGGCCAATAATTCCCACCAATTTCTCTACGATATCACAATATTCAATGGGAATAATATAGAAGATCCATCGACGCATGCCATGACATATCATCTGTGGTGTTTGTAAAACTCCCTTAACGATGATTCCATATGATTATGTATTTTCCAACATACTCTTATATGTACTGCAGCTAAATGGTACATTGAGTTACCTTGAGCTTCGTTTCATGATTTCAGTTCCTTAGCTACCACCTTCTTCACAAATTTCCAGTTACCCATCCGATATGAAACTAGAATGGAATTGCTTTCCAACTTAAAAATATAAAGCCACTCAGATTTCAGATCACATTCATGAGTGGCGGCATCCTCACTAATTGGTTAAGACCTTTGTTCCAGATCAATTACTGGCATAATGGTTCATAAAATCCCTATCGCCATATATCACAGAGGATGCAGCTAAAGGTGGAGTCATGAATGAAGAGAAATTAATTTTTCATTCTCAGTATTTGGACCTCATCTATACCCAATCAGTCATACTCTATGAAAAGATACCAAATTATCCGAGACCTTCAAACATTGTTCCTTCCACTATTGGTAAATAATATCATGTTTCTCATGGCATCATTGGTTCTACTATTTCGTAGGAAATGATAAAACCATATGGTACTTCTCTCACTATTTCTTCCGAAAACTCTTCATCCAATCCTCCTACAGCTTCTTCTTCCGAGATAAATGTCGTTTCATCTGATAAAGGAAAATATCATAATCAACTAAGAAGCAAGAATAAAGGAAAATTAAAAAAGAAGAAATATTTTTCACCGCAGGATAAACAAAAAACCAGTGCTCATTACCCATGCTTGATTTGCAACTCGGAGCACTTTATAGGTGACTTTCCTCACTGTGCGGAAGTGAACCAGTTTTTGAAATCCTCCACTTCTCCTGCCATGTTGACCAACTCGTTTCCCAATGAGGAGCCCCATCTGGTTTCTTAGGACACATATTCTTCTAACTCAGTTTTAATGCTTTCTTTCTTGAAGAATAAATCTTATGTTATTGTGGCTACTCATAACAAGGACTATGGAAATGTGAATCTCTCGAATGGTTAGGCTATTGATCAACCAACCAGTTTGGCATCACCTACATCCCACCCTACTCCCCTTTCAAATCTTATGGAGTTAACTATTAAACCTCCAAAGGGCGTTGTTGATAATTCTTCTTTCAACCATCATGTTAGGGCTTTTCAAAATTATAGCATAGTTGAGGACTTGGTTCAGTCGTCATTAGCTATGTCAACCCTCAAGGTGTTGTAAAACTTCCCTGCCTAGAAAAAGGTTTTACTTTCAGCTATCAGATGTGTGAATCCTTCGATTCCAACCTTGTTTTCTTCAATAACTAGAACTATTCCCCTTGGATTCTGGCTCAAACGACCTTTATGATACAACTTGTTGTCTGCTGTAAAAACATTCATCATTCTATTTCAGATGAGGGAGCCTCGACCTGCATCAAGTCTATCTTTCTAGAAGGTAATTTGTTCTCCCCAACTGAGCAAATATCCACCACATTGAAAGCTTTTGATGGAAAACCATATAAACCTTGTGGTATTTTGAATTCTTTACAAGTGGAATTAGGGGGAAAGACTATATCTATAGAAGTAGAATTTATTGATGGAATTATTGATTATAATATTTTACTGGATCACACGTGGGTTTATGATATGGCTGCAGAAATTTCAACTTATTTCTGTATGATCGTATTTCCTCATAAGGGCAAGATTCTGGCCATCGACCAACTCACCAAGTTTCACCTCTGATTCCCATGTTACTGGAAGTGTCCCGCTTGTAGGGGAGGCCCTACACTCTTATCATCATGTAGGGGTTGAAATATTTCAAGATTCATCACTCATGAGGACCTTTTCACTTCATCCTCCTCTTCCCGATTGTTAGTGTCAATATGTCCTATGATCAAACATGCTCTTTCAGTTTATTTGCTAGTATTCCTAGGCCAAAATTTTTTGTATTTTCAAACACGTTTTCAAATAAATTTTGGTCACTGCATATGGTGTAGTTCATTAATGTTTCTCCCCTCATTCCATCCATGGCCATCATCATCTCAGAGGTCATATCACTCATTGTTAGTTAGAGTGTTAGGTCAGTCATTCCATCTCCATCTAGGTTTGTATCTAGGTCTCCTCGTTTTGTCACTAAAAAATATAAAAATGTCACCAAAGAGGGCGAACAAGGCTTCATTGTCATCAAATTAGTATTTTAAAGGGAGTAAGCATAGTTAGGAGAATAAGTAAGACACTTTTTCTTATTTCAAAACTTGTTTTTATTGTCAAATTGTTCCAAGAAGGATTGAAAGGATAAAAAAATCTCAATTTTATATCAAAGGCTTTATCTTAAAGTATATGATTATTAGTGCATTTTATCCAAAGTTTGATAAAAATTATAAAACATGCGCTAATAGCCTAATGTTTGAGTTCATTATGTCTTTATCCAAAGTTCGGAGGCATTATGTAATATAACCAAAGTTTTATGCTCATGTCATAAGGGTCGAAAATGACAAAAAAATGTGTCACTTGTGGTTAATTCTCATGCACCACTCAATGGCCCAATCGATTACTTCACCAAATCATTGACCCATAGCATTTTTCGCACCCCCGTATTCATATGACCTTTACCGAAAAGGGGGTATGAAAAGGTGGTTTCCTCCCGCTGGTCCCATCCTGACGTGTCAACCTCTCCTCATTTCGCATCCTCCCCTCTCAATACCACAAAACATCTCGACCCCCCTCCGAAATATGCCAAAACCACCCTCCTTTCTGACCATAATTCCCGCGTACCTCCCTCCACTCCCATACTTCCACGCATCTCGTCCTTCCGGATCCATCTCCTACTTACTATTCCATTTCCTGTGTGCTCCCTTCCACTCTCATCCCAACACGTGGATCATCTAGAGGATTTTTTACACATCTGTCACATTTTTTACACATCCATCAATGTTTTGTTACACATCTGGGAGAACTTGTTACACATATGTTAGTGTACTGTGTTTTTGGTATTTTTCTTCCAAAACATTCCCCCAAGCTCCAGGGTCATTTCCATCATTTTTTAAAGATTTCTCAATAGTTAGTAAACACCTCATATCCACCTCAAGTCAAATTATCAAGCGCAGTGTTGGTTTTATTTCTCATCTCCTTTTCCACTACATTTTCACTTATGTTTATCATTGGAAAATTTCAGTGAACTAAACTCTAAGCCTACCATATAATACCTTCATATACCTTCCTCGGACCATATTCTATTATTCCCTACCATTCACAGTCTCCCTACACTGCATTCCCATCACACCCTAATTTCATACTATTTTTCTATTACAAAATTAGGAAATCCATGTGTTTTCCTAATTTGAGCACCTTATTTACATCCATTTCACCAAATTTCACCTGTATTTTGAAGCCAACATACAACCCTACCTCCTGAAAGTTTTTGGGAATTTTTCTCGGCTTCACTACCCTTGATTTCATCCTCCAAACCTACCATATCCATGTCCTCTCTTTTTTCCAACTTCACAATCCACATACCCACTCCCTCTAAACACCTAGAGTTTCATATTTTTTATAAAAATTATGGAAAGTGAAAAGCAATTCCACAAAAGAGAGTGCCACATCAGATTTGGAACCTCCACCTTGCAAGAAGTCAATGCCTCACCTTATTCCAAAGGATGCTTTGAGAGGAATGGATGTTTCAAATTCTGTGAGAAAATCATTAAAGAAGGCTGCCATCTCCAATTGACAAGCTTATTTTCCACTAGTTTCAGTATGATAAATGCCATCATTGTGGGTGTAGATTTCAAATTATCAGCATATGTGATTTCTTCAGCAACAATTATACCTAGTCATGGAAAAAAAGTTATTTAAGAGCATGGACATAGACCTTGAATAGTACAAATTGTTTCTAAAACCTAATGCTAGAGAGAACCCTGAGTACATCTTCCCTTTTAGGCACCTCCTTAACAAATATGCTCCTTTGATTAGGTTAATTATGAAATATTTCACATGCAAAGGGAGATTATCTAGGATGTACATGTACCATATCAGGTTATTGATGCACTTTACCTCTACTAAATCACTTGAATTTCCATATTACTTGTATAGAAGTTTGGCTAGAATGGATGAGAAGGTTTAGAGAAGAAAAAAAGATTATCACCCAAGTATTTTCCACCATGGTCTAATAAAACTCATTTTTTTCATCATCTCTCAGCTATCAACATGACTTGGGAAACCTTCATGGAAAAAGTAGCAACAACGCCCACCACTAGTCCTCCTTTCATGCATAATACACCATCGCCATCAGTATCAACATAGCCAATGGACATTGTCTCTTCCAGCATGCAAAATTAGATTTGAAAGGCTCTTAGGGTTTTAGAGTTCACTCACACCTATGGGAAGATAAAGAGAGAGGTATTTTCTCCCAAATTCATCGAAATTGTATCTACACTTGATACTATAGTTGAAAAAAGATAAATAGAGGAGAAACCACTCATGCATTATATTGAATCACCATTTCACCAACATGATGAACAAGTGCTCTTAGAAATTGAGGTGGTAGAGCAGGTTGAATTCAAATCAGATGAGGAGATCATTAGGGAGAAGGATGAGGAAATAGCATAATTGAGGGATATTTTCTCCATTGAAAATTCTCAAATTACTTTCCTACAACAAGAAAATTGGAAATTGAAGGTGAAGCATATGTGTTGGCTTCAGGGGTCCTGACCCAGGTTCGGAGTTAAGGTTTGCCAAAAAATCCCTATACTACTGGCCCTTTCGGCAATGACATGCTTTCGCAGGCCAAAGTCTCACCCAAAGTAGTATGGGTAGGTGTTGGAACCAGGTTTCCACATCCTGGGAGAGAGTAGGTAATTAAATCAGATCTCATTGAGTTCTATCAGGTTCACACATAAACAAGCCTATTATCGAGCCCTTAACAATATAACCCACATGTAAACATAAACACAACTACTATTATTAAATAGATCTGATCAATACTTTCGCATCCACGTGTGCATCATCAATTATCATCATAGAACATGTTAGCTCCCTGTAATCAGCAAAATTGGAAAAGTCCAATCTTAGGGAGAAACATCGTTTCAACCAACTTTGGGATTCTACGATCTAGCCCTCCTGAATCCAGAGAGGGATCTCTCCAATAAGTACAAAGATGGATTTGTCTTTGAAGTTTGGGGTAATGATATTAGGCTAGTTATGAAGGCCAAGGGTTTTGTTTGTTTTTGGATGGTTGAGCATGATTACTGTTTGAGGTGGAAAGTCCCGAATGCAAAGATTTTCAAAGGTGAGAAGTTGCAAGCAATCAGAGTAAGCTTCGTCCAAAAAGATAGATAATTGCAGGTTTTAGTCCATTGGGCTATGGATTCATAATAGGGTTTAATTGGAACAGCAAGAGGCAAGAGTGGTCCATGGGGCAAGTCATCTATGTCTAAGGATCTCTTTGAAGATTGATTTATGGAATGAAATGATACAACAAGAAGTTAAATTAAACAGATGCAGAACAAAGAGTAGCCCAGGATCTGGTAAGTACTTTTAAACTAGCCTGACTTTGACAAACACTTAAGAAGAACATGAAAGAAAACTAGGATCTGGTAAGTACTTTTAAACTAGCCAGCCTTTGATACACTTTCAATAGAAAAAATTTTAAAACAAAGGGGAAACTTGAAGGCAACTTTTGGAGTAGAAACTAGCGGGCCGGGCTCACCACAAATCCTCTCCTAGCTCTGCTTTACTTGGTTACTTTCAAGACCAACACAAAGATAACACAGAGTGGCCTAAGATCTGGTAAGTACTTCTAAACTAGCCAACTTTTAACACATTCCAAGAGAAACATTCATACAACCTTTAGGGATAATACTAGGACTAGGGCACGCCATATCTTCCATAGTTCATCTCTACTTAACTAATACTAAACATGAAATTCAAGAATAATATTCAGCTAAGGCAATAAGGCGAGGGAATGCCAACATTCCTATGCTTAAACTGAATTAAATCATTCCCAAATAACACAGTTTGGAAGAAAACATATAAATAAAGGTTTTCATTCAAAGAAGGTTACTGATATACAATAGGTCCTAACTCTATGCATGTTGTTCTTTATAAGAGAAAATGAAACATAGTGAAAATAGAAACAAAATAACAAGTTACAATTAAGAAAACATCACCGTAAACATAGACCAAGATCCCATAAATCAGCTTGTATTGATGCTCCAAACCAGTTACAACTTTAAATCTAATGCTTTAGTTTAGCAATCATCTACTCATCTCAGCCTAACTTATCTATTACAAGCAGAGCTCCAAGGGCCAGTGAACACTATTTACAGTCAGAAGTTTAAGCTCAAATGTATTTCAAAGTTCCGCAACCAACAATCTCTTATCTTCTACAGAGGTATTTATAGAAGAATGAGGAGGGGAGATCTGATAAAATATCCCTCCGAACAATTAATACAGGTTAAATGACTTCTCGGCCTTTGAGGGGCTCGATGGAGAAGTTTACAAACATTCTGGTCTGTATTAATTGTTTTACATTTATGAATCAAGCTCGGTGGGAGATTTTATTGACTTTAAGGCTCTGTTTCATGTTTGGAGTAACTCTGCAGATATTTTTAGCATTTAAGTGCCTTGCAGAAGTAACTCTCTGGCCGCGCTGAGGCGAATATATTCATTTGATCAATAACTTCGGCCTTTGTTTTGAATGCTTTGAGGCACAGGTGGCACTTATGGTAGCTAAGGAATCAATTTGCCTCAATTGGGGCGGTGGAGGCATGTCTGTCTGTTGAATACTTATGATGTTCCTTTAGTTGTGTTTTAATCCTGGGAATTAGGTTTTTGATAATCATTCTTAGCCGTAATTCCCAAATCTGTCTTCAATCTTCTGCTTCTGCTACGCTCTGTCCTTCAATGCTGATACACTTTTGATTGTGATTTAAAAATCACAGTGTCTTGTTAATGTGCAGGCCGCGCAAGGCTCGTATGGCATCAATGCCCATGGAGCATCGACGAAACGTAGAGTGGAGTCCTTTTAGTCCCTTTCCCTTTGATAACCAAAAGGCTAGAGGATTGTCACCCTCGGCTTTCTTTTCCTTCATAGTATGGGAAAAAACCTTCGAAACCTACAAAACAAACAAAAAATTATGAAATCCTACGTATTTGGGGAAAAAATGCTTCAAAAGGCAAGGGAGGAGCGTAGCCGTTGGATGGAAGCATCCAACGGTGGAGATCTGCATAGAAGAGGCAAAACGGAGAGCGGGGAGAAGAATAATATGAAGTGATTTTGGACCATCCAATCTGGACACGTGGATGGTCCAGATCCAATCGGAGGATCACAATCGGGGGATCGCAATCAGGGGTGGCAGGCAAATGCACCAATTGAAAGTTGCGATGTGATGTAGCGCAGACTGTCAATCTAAAGATTAGATCAACTGTGGAGAAAGAATCAAGGGAAAGGCCAATCGGGGGAAGAAATGTAACACAACGATTAAAAAACGCGATGCGATCGAGCGCTGGCCGTTTGATCGGCTCATGATCAACGGTGTAGATTTATTTTAGAACGAACCAGCGGAAAAACCCTTATGATATATGAAAACTCAAAAATTTAAATAAAACAAAGGTTTTATGCTTTGGGGGTGGAGTATATATATATATATGGAATGGTCGGGTGCTCAACTGTGGGGCCTTTAGTTAAATGGAATATGATGGGCCCGGGGCTTTTCATAACAAAGGGCCAATCGCAATCGGAGCCTCGGGCTTGGGCTTTTCAATCAACCCATTGGATTTTTCCGATGTGATAAGGACTTCGGCCTTTGCACTTGGTTTCACAAATAAAACAAAGGACCGGGGTCTATGGATGTGGGACTTAATCGCATCGGAAGTTTTGATGCGGCCTTTTTGATCAACCCATTTGTATTTCTCTGATGCGATTGCGCGTTCGAGTGTTTTCAATCTAACCATTTTTTATATTAACATGTGATTCTAACTCATTGAATCAAAACTTTGGAAAAGAGGGTTTTTTGGTTTTACAAAGAAAAATACCACCGGGGAAAAAATCATTACAAGGTTTTAAGCGTCAGATGCGGGCCCACGGGATATATATATATATATATATATATATATATATATAATAATATGATCGGGGTTTTTACAATAAAAAGGCTAATCACATCGGAACTTTCGAACGTGGTAAAAGACTTGCGCACTTGAATCTTTCCAATGCGATAAGCGCCGAACAGGGTTAGCGCTTGGCTCCAGGGTGTGGGCATGTGAGGGAAGTGGTTTGAAACTTAGCCCAAGGGGGCTTGAGTCCTTAGTAATAAAAACTTTGTTTTTTATGACTTTTTTCAGAGTTTCTAATGGATTTGGGGGTTTCGGTGAGGCTAAAAAGTGATTTTTTAACCTTGGAAAAATGATTTTCACGAAGGGAAGAAAAGGAATCATGAAAAAAAAGGAGATTTATGGAGAAAAAGGGGAGAAAATGAAGGTTAGTTAAGAGTGGGAGAAGGGGAAAAATGATGGGTTTTCAGCAGTCTTTTATCATGAAATTAGCAGAATTTCTGAGTATAAAATGGAAACAGTAAAGAATATTTTGGACAGAGGCATGAGGCCTTTCAAGAGTATTCAAGAGCCAACACTTTTTAGTAATAAAATTTGTTCCTTGAAGGCTCTAAAAAGTCTTAGCCACCTTTTGCTATAAAAATTTTTATAGGTGGCTAACAGTGGCTCCACTTGGGGATGATGCCTTCTTGAAGGCATCAAGAACTTCAGACTTGCATTCTCTGGGAGGTTGACCTGTGCCACAACCATTATGTTCTCTGGGAGGCTGACCTATGCCTGATCCATTGGGCTTCCCTTCCTTTGCTGGGATGATCTTCTCTGAAAACATATTAGCAGCCATGAAAAAAATGGACCTTCATCAATAAAAACTTTCTACCTACCCAATCCTATTGATCTAGCATTTTTTCTTCATTTAGAGTGCACTTGGATTGGAAAAATATTTTCACAACATTTTATTCTTTTGAAAGCAGGAAATATAATCTATTTCTACTCCTTATTTCTCTATGGACTCAGATTAAACAGTTGAGCCCATATGATTCTCTATCTATTCTATCAATCTGTTAGGATTAAACAGTCTAACATATTTTATTCTCTAAATTCTACAATAGAAATTTAAAAGCATTCAAGTCAAGATTAAACAGTATAACTTGAAGCTGGTCTATGGCATAAAAGACAAGCTACACATAGACATTATTTTTCACAAAACAAAATTGGACGGCTTAAGATCTAAAAATTCAAAGCACTTCCTTCATCCTCTTACAACTTTGTTTTGGCTCTTGTTTGAGTTGTTTCTTCCTTGTTCTCTGGTTCAGATTTTGAACTAATTAGAACCATATTTACTTCTTTTTTGACTCAGAATTTGAAAATAGATTTGAGTCATTCTCTTTGGAAACTTAGGTTCAGATTTTGAGCATGTTTGAACCTTTAATTTCTATCCTAATATACCTACTGATAAACCAAGATTAAACGGTTTGGCAAATCGAATTCACTATCCTATCAGCAGTAAATTTAAAACTAATTAGTCAATATTAGGCTGTTTGACTAACTAGAAGTGTGTTTTTCAGGAGTGGCATTTAATCTTGCACACTTTCAGATTTGTTTTTCTTTTTCGGTATGGGGCTATACCTTTCTTGTTTTCATAATCTTCCCCCTTTTATTTCTTTCATTGTTTTTTTGTATTTTTATTTTTCTAAATTTGAATGCAATGGTGGATGAAATATTTATAATGGAAAAAAGATAAAAGGCTTCAAAACATATCATGGATTAAGAGAAGTAATGTTTGAGCATCCTTCCATTGACAGGACCTCCAAACAATTCTGCTCCATTCAACTCCTGCAAGAAAAATGCATTGTTACCAGCAGTTGAATGAATAGAGTAAGGGCCAAGCCATAAGTTGTCAAATTTCCCATGCTTGCCCTTGTCTTCCCTCCTTGAGTCCCACTTTAAAACCTTGTCACCAATTTTGAAATTGCTAGCCTTTGTTCTTCTGTCAAAAAGCTTTTTAATGCTGATCTGTTTCTGCAATGCTCTGTTATAGACTTCCTCTCTGGTTTTCTGAAGATGAATGGTCTGATTTATTCTTCTGATCATGTCATTATCTTCAGTTTGTGACTCTTGAATCAACTTCACTACTGGTACACCAAGGCTGTTTGGAAAAATCGCATCATTACCATACACTAGCTGAAAAGGTGACATGCCAATAGATTTCTTCAAAGTCAATCTGTTAGCCCACAGTGCATGAACTAGCTTTGTAATCCAAGACTTTTTATTGTCTTCCAACAGCTTCTTGATTATGTTCACTAAACTCTTGTTTGCGGATTCGGAAAGTCCATTACCCTGGGGGTAATAAGCCGTGGAATGCCCCAATTTTATCTGATATCTATGACAGAACTCAACCATCCTCTTTGATCCAAATGCTGCTGCATTATCAGTGATGATCTTGGTAGGACAACCAAATATAGAGAGAATATTAGTCTCCATAAATTTTGTAATAACCGAATCATTGGCCTGTATACAAGGTATGGCTTCTATCCACTTAGTGACATAGTCTGTGGCAGTGAGAATCCATCTATGCTGGGCAGAAGATGGTGGATGGATTTCTCCTATGAATTCAAGTCCCCACTGTTGAAATGGGGCTTCAAAAGTGATTGGATGTAGAGGTAGGGGTAGCAGTTTTCTTTTGCCTTCAAAAATTTGACATTTATGATAGGTAATGATCATTTTATGCACATCATAAAAAAGAGTAGGCCAGTAAAAACTAGCCCTCAAAATTTTGTTGGCTGTTGTCTTCCAGGATAAATGACCTCCACACTCTCCTTCATGGAATTCGTGCTTAACCTTCTCTGCATCCAACTCAGGCAAACATTTAAGCAATAGACCACTTGCATTTTTCCAATAAATACATCTATCTATAATGAAATAGTTTACAGATTTTAACTTTAGGAACCTTGCCTTTGTTTTTGTCAAACCAGGAGGTGTATTCAATTTAAGCAAAACATAAACAATATCAGCATACCAAGGATAATTCATAAAATGATCTTCAACTATAGGAGTTGAGAATCCTTCTTGGTCATCCAAAGCATCAATCATATTAATATCAAGAACTTCAAAATTGGATTCACACATTAATCTAGCTAGACCTTGGCCTTTGATGAGTTTAGTGGGTTTTATCTCTAAATCATACTCAAGGATAACAGCAATCCACTTACCTCTCTTACCATCTGGGTCTTGCGTTAGAATTTCTTTAACAACTGAGTTTGGGACAAAGGCAATGATGTGTGAGTGAAGGATGTACACCCTGAAGTCTTTCAAAGCTTTAACCAAAGAAAAATCTTGCTTCTCCACAATGTTATACTTCAAAGGGGCATCCCTCAATGCCTTACTAAAGAATGCAATAGGCTGCTCTTGTCCTTGTGGATTCTTCTGCAAAAGGACAACAGCTATGGTATGTTTTGATGCAAAGGAAAAAATATAAAAATCTTTTGAAAAATCAGGACTTATCAGAACCGGTGTTTTGGTTAACGCTTGTTTCACCAGTTCAAAGGACTTCTTTGCTTCCAAGGTCCATTTTACCCCTTGCTCATTTTTTAACATATTTGTGATATTCCTAAGGAGCTCAGCCAAGTTGGGGATGAACCTCCTCAAAAAGTTAATCTTTTCAATGAAAGATTGCAACTCTTTGATGTTTCGAGGATGAGAAATTTGTAATATGGCCTCAATCCTCTTTGGATCTATCTTAATACCCTCTTCTGAAATGATGTGCCCAAGAAGTTTACCTTCTTGGAGACCAAATAGTGTCTTCATAGGGTTTAAAGATATACCAAACTTTTTGCATTTCTCAAAAACCTTTCTTAAATGTTCTAAGTGCTCTTCATTTGTTTTTGAAAACACAGTAACATCATCAAGATATATAATGGTGAAGAAGCCCAGTTCCTCCGATAATGCGATGTCCATGGCTCTTTGAAAAGTTGCTCTAGCATTCATTAGACCGAAAGGCATTTTCACATACATGAAAGTGCCCCATGGTGTAGTAAAGGTTGTCTTTAATTGATCAGCAGGGTGAACTAAGATCTGATTGTACCCTTAATAGCCATCCAAAAAAGAAATTATTCTAGACCCTACCACCATTTGTAAAATATGATCCATCTTGGGTAAAGGGTAGTTGTCCTTTAATGAAGCTTTGTTTAAGTCTCTAAAGTCTATACAAAGCCTGATCTCTCTAGTTTTCTTCCTAACAGACACTAGATTAGATACCCATTCAGAATATCTAATAGGGACAATAATACCAGCATCATAAATTTTCATGATTTCCTTCTGAACCAATGGTAACTGAACAGGGTTTATTCTACGCAGTTTCTATTAAAACGGTTTTTGGTTTTCTTTGAGGGAAATTTTGTGCTATATTATTTCAGTGTCATAGGATTTAAGATCTTCGTAACTCCATGAAAAAACATTAGAAAATTCTTTAAACAGCTCTATGTATTTGACTTTAATGTGAGATGGTAAAGTCTTGGACAGTTTAATCATCATAGGTTTACGTTCGCTGCCAATATTGCACTCTTCCACTTCATTCTCTACAGGTTCCAGTTTTGGTTTATTCGCCACATCGTTAAAATTGAACAACTCTTCTAAAGGGGCCATACCCTTAGGAAAACTTTCATCTTTAGAGTGTAGAGTTTCTAACTCTGAAGTCCTTTCCGTTTTGTTTTCAAGTTCGCTAGACAGAAGATTGATATTGACAGGCTCCGGGGACGGTTCTTCTTCTACAAGAAATTTTTCTTCACTGCAGTCTGTATCATAATCTGAGTCCGAACTATGTAGTTCGAATTCATTTCTGAATTGCATGAAGTCTTCTATTTGTTTGTCCTCATCAAACACTTGCCAATATTTTTTATTACCAGGCACGGCTGGTCTGAATTTTATCTTAGTTGTGCAGTATTTGGTTTCAAATGGCATTAAGCATTTTATAGTTGCAAAGGCTAAATTGTGGGCAGCAATATTTCTTTTTCTTGGGACAAAAATCAGTTTGGACTCCTCGAAAGTTTTTAAAAGGTCCATGGTATCGTTTCGGTAGGCCCTAAGCCTGGGATGATTTGCGTTATACTCCCCATTGACTTGCCTAATGACTAACTTTGAATCCCCATACACATTAATTCGTTTGGCTCCTAACCTTTTCAGTAGATGTAAGCCTAAGAGAAGGGATTCATACTCCGCTATGTTATTGGAACACTGAAAGTTTAATGTACAGGAAATACATTCTGTGTGGTTATTTTCAGTGTTGGAAATCCAGACACCTGTACCAACGTTAGTTATAGTGCAGGATCCATCAAAATACATACTCCACAGAGGACTATTATTAGTTTCATCCTGGTTACAGTCCTCTTCAACTACTGTGCTTTCTAATTGTAGTGGAATGTCAGCACTGAGTTGTGTTTGTTTTGACTCTTCAGGTTTTTCATTAAGTGGAGGCACGTTTTCTTTAGTGTCTAGGTTTAAAATCAAAGGACACGTGACTTGTATTTCAAGACCTATATTTGGTTTGTTGTTGTTTAAAGGTTCAACAAACTGTTCTGACAGTTCTGTGGTATTTACCCCCTCCTCTCTATTGGCCATTAACTCTGTTAAAGTTACTTGTTCATCTAATGTTTCTTCATTAAAGAGGATAAATGAATCAAGGCATGTGTTTATAGAGTATAAAGGGGAGTTTTTTGGTCTTTCTTGACTTGTCACTGTGTATTTCATATGAGACTCCCTATAGAGTCTTCTATTCTGATTGAAAACAGGGATAGTCATGTAGGTCATGTCCATTTGCATAGTCCCTTGTAACTTAGCCCCCCATGATCTTGATAACAACATTCCATATTTGGGGGGAACATCAACCACCACAATATCCATCACTAAGCATTTGGCTGGAATCTGGGCTAAGTTAACATAGAGGTCTTTGATTAATCCTAAAGATTTTACTCTGCTTGAGTCAAAGGAGTACAGATCTTTATAAGGTCTGGTGATTTCTAGACCAAGGCTCTCCATCACAGCTTTAGGCATTAAATTATGAGAAGCCCTGGAGTCATGCATAGCGTTGTGCAAAATCTTGTCATGAACATTTAAAATCACATAAAAGGGAGGAACAGGTCCCTCTTGATACATACCTGCAATCTTAGGACCAAAAATAAGCTCTGGTTGGTCATCATTAAGATTGACAGTGTCCTCATTCTCTCCAATGTTTAAAGCCTTCAAAATTTGGGTCCTATATACATGATGGGCAGCTAACTCAGTCAAGGGAACATAGATTTTGATTTTTGAAATTTCCTGCTCAAGGCTGAAGGGAATTTGGTTCTTTGAAGAACTTGTTTCAGCCTTATTAGCTATCATTCTATCAGCAATATCAGCTTTTTGATTTGTTTTACTTACACTTGACAAAATTGTTTTCACAGGAGTACTAGCTGAAGTGTTAGTACTACTAAGGTCTGCACTCTGTTTTTCATTGTTTTGAGTGCCTTTCTCTTTCCCATTATCAGAATTTACATCCACTGTTTTATCCTTTTGTTTGACAACTCTAGGCTTGGTTGTAGCGCTTTTTTGTGAAGATTTGTCAGAGGTTTTGTTGTTGGGGGTTTGTTGACTGGTTTTTCTTCTGAGTTCATATTATTTTTGAGATTCTATGATGACATTTTCCATGTCTTGATAATAATTTTCATCATCATCTCTTCTGTCATCATAAGGTGTATATAGACCTTGTTTTCTATCATAATGAATCTCAAAGTCATCATTGTCTATCCCCAACATGTTGATATCATCCTCCTCTGCTATTTCATCTGTTTCCTCAACCTCACTTACATAGTTTTGATGAAAGGGAGGAGTGATCTGCTGATCATCTTCCCTAGGTCTGTTTGGAGGTTGATTCCTTCTAAAATTCTGGTTTTGGTTTTGGTTTCTATTTTTAGGAGCAGTTTGGTTTTGGCTTGCTTGTGCTCTCTTAATTATGCTCATCTCTTTCATCATCTCCTCCATCATTTTCTCCATCTTTGAGTTTGAAGTAGAAGGTGTGGATTCCTCTCTAAAATATACTCTCTTTTCAGTTTTCATTCATGCTCTCTTCTCCATTAAGTTGACTTCCACAGAAAGAGCACCCTTTTCCATATCTTCAAGAGTCTCAAAATCTCTCTCTCTCAGCTGATAGGTCATGTCAGAGTCAAACCCTTCAGGAAACTTGTTTAAAGCTGAGCCTTGTTGAGGTTTTAGTTCTGGGGAAAGTTCATTATACACACTATTGAATCTAGTGCAATAAGCTTGCACACTTTCCCCAGTGTTTCTATGGAGGTTCTTATAATCAGAAAGGACTTGGAGAGGATTCTTATTTACTTCCCATTTGTTTAAGAATGTTTGATGGAAGGCTTGGAGATCATTAATACTATGGGGGGCTAGGCCTTTGAACCATTTTCTTGCTTCTCCCCCCATACTTTGAGCAAATAATCTAAGTTTGACATAATCATCATCAATTTCATTTCTGTCAAAGTAGTCATTCATCTTATCCACATGTTGTGATGCAGTTGTAGCATTGCTAGCATCATATAAAGGAATTTTGGAGTGATAGTCCTGTGGAAGATTGACTAATGGTACAGGAAGTACTAACGGAGCATACCATGCTGCCATGATATGTGGTGGGGGTGGATTCACAAGGAGTGGATTAAAAACAGGAAAATTGGGTTGAGGTGTAGTGGTTTGAATAGAGGATGTAGGGTGAGAAGAAGTGGATGGACCAGGAATAGACTGTTGAGCTGATATTGGATGAGAAACACCTAAGTTGTGAAGGAAATGTAAATCAGGAGGTGTTTTTTCTCTGCTACCAAGAGGTTCACTTGTTTCAGGAGATGATAGTGAGGACACAGAATCTAACTGATCTAAATCACCAAGAGACCTAGTTCTAAATGGATTTACTAAGTCAGCTTGTGATTGTTATAGAGCTGAAAGATTTTCAGGGACTGAATTAGCTCTCAAGGGTGATATGAAAATAGTTGACAATTTAATCTTAGGAGACTTCCTAAGCATACCCTCTGGGTTATCAACTACTTCAGGTGGATCAGGGTCAGGATGGGCTCTAGTGTGAATCTTTCTAGGAGCCACTATGTTGTGTTTTTCAGACCAAAATAAAACAGGAAAAGTGCAACCAGATATGACAATCTCTAAGAGGTTAACTAGTCTGTTTTAGAAATTTAATCCTACAGTCTTCTGACTGAGTTTGAAAGATATTATAATGATAAGGGTTCTCCCCAGTGGAGTCGCCAGAAATGTTAGCTCCCTGTAATCAGCAAGATTGGAAAATTCTGATCTCAGGGAGAAACATTGTTTCAACCAAATTTGGGATTCTAGGATCTAGCCCTCCTGAATCCGGAGAGGGATCTCTCCAATAAGTACAAAGATGGATTTGTCTTTGAAGTTTGGGGTAATGATATTAGGCTAGTTATGAAGGCCAAGGGTTTTGTTTGTTTTTGGATGGTTGAGCATGATTAATGTTTAAGGTCGAAAGTCCTGAATGAAAAGAGTTTCAAAGGTGAAGTTAGAGGCAATGGAGTAGCTTAGGCCAAAGATAGATAATTGGGGTTTTTGTCCATTGCTATGGAGTCATAATAGGGTTTAATTGGAACAGCAAGAGGCAAGAGTGGTCCATGGGGCAAGTCATCTATGTCTAAGGATCTCTTTGAAGATTGATTTATGGAATGAAATGATACAACAAGAAGGAAAATTAAACAGATGAAAAACAAAGAGCAGCCCAGGATCTGGTAAGTACTTTTAAACTAGCCATCCTTTGAAAAACACTTAAGAAGAACATGAAAGCAAACTAGGATCTGGTAAGTACTTTTAAACTAGCCAGCCTTTGATACACTTTCAATAGAAAACATTTTAAAACAAAGGGGAAACTTGAAGGCAAATTTTGGAGTAGAAACTAGCGGGTCGGGCTCACCACAAATCCTCTCCTAGCTCTGCTTTACTTGGTTACTTTCAAGACCAACACAAAGATAACATAGAATGGCCTAAGATCTAGTAAGTACTTCTAAACTAGCTAGCTTTTAACACATTCCAAGAGAAACATTCATACAGCCTTTGGGGATAATACTAGGACCAGGGCACACCATATCTTCCATAGTTCATATCTACTTAACTAATACTGAACATAACATTCAAGAATAATATTCAGCTAAGGCAATAAGGCGAGGGAATTCCAGCATTCCTATGCTTAAACTGAATTAAATCATTCTTGAATAACACAGTTTGGAAGAAAACATAGAAATAAAGATTTTCAGTCAAAGAAGGTTACTGATATACAGTAGGTCCTAACTCTATGCATGATGTTCTTTATAAGAGAAAATGAAACACAGTGAAAACAGAAACAAAATAACAAGTTAAAATTAGGAAAACATCACTGTCAACATAGACCAGGATCCCATAAATCAGCTTGTATTGATGCTCCAAACCAGTTATAGCTTTAAATCCAATGCTTTATTTTAGCAATCATCTACTCATCTCAGCCTAACTTATCTATTACAAGCAGAGCTCCAAGGGCCAGTGAACACTATTTACAGTCAGAAGTTTAAGCTCAAATGTATTTCAAAGTTCTGCAACCAACAGTCTCTTATCTTCTACAGAGGTATTTATAGAATAATGAGGAGGGGAGATCTTATAAAATATCTCTCTGAACAATTAATACAGGTTAAATGACTTCTCGGCCTTTGAGGGGCTCAATGGAGAAGTTTACAAACATTCTGGTCTGTATTAACTATTTTACATTTATGAATTAAGCTCGGTGGGAGATTTTATTGACTTTAAGGCTCTGTGTCATGTTTGGAGTAACTCTGCAGATATTTTTAGCATTTAAGTTCCTTGCAGAAGTATCTCTCTGGCCGCACTGAGGCGAATATCTTCATTTGATCAATAACTTCGGCCTCTGTTTTGAATGCTTTTAGGCACATGTGGCACTTATGGTAGTTGAGGAATCAATTCGCCTCAATTGAGGTGATGGAGGCTTGTATGTCTGTTAAATACTTATGATGTTCCTTTAATTGTGTTTTAATCCTGGGAATTAGGTTTTTGATAATCATTCTTAGCCGTAGTTCCCAAATATGTCTTCAATCTTCTACTTCTGATGCGCTCTGTCCTTCAATGCTGATACTCTTTTAATTTTGATTTAAAAATCATAGTGTCTTGTCAATGTGCAGGCCATGCAAGGCTCGTATGGCATCAATTCCCATGGAGCATTGACAAAACGTAGAGTGGAGTCCTTTTAGTCCCTTTCCCTTTGATAACGAAAATGCCAGAGGAGCGTCACCCTCAGCTTTATTTTCCTTCATAGTATGGGAAAAAACCTTCGAAACCTGCAAAACAATCAAAACATTATGAAATCCTGCATATTTGGGGAAAAATTGCTTCAGAAGGCGGGGGAGGATCGTAGCCGTTGGATGGAAGCATCCAACGGTGGAGATCTGCGTAGAAGAGGAAAAAAGGAGAGCGGGGAGAAGAATAATACGAAGTGATTTTGGACCGTCTGATCTGGACACGTGGATGGTCCAGATCCAATCGGAGGATCGCAATCGGGGGTGGCAGGCAAATGCACCGATTGAAAGTTGCAATGCGATGTAGCGCAGACCTTCGATCTAAAGATTAGATCAACGGTGGAGAAAGAATCGTGGGAAAGGTCGATCGGGGGAACAAATATAACGCAGCGATTAAAAAATGTGATGCGATCAAGCACTGGCCATTTTATCGGCTCATGATCAACAGTGTAGATTTCTTTTAGAATGAACCGGCAGAAAAACCCTTATGATATATGAAAACTCAAAAATTTAAATAAAACAAAGGTTTTATGCTTCGGGGGCGGAGTATATATATATATGGAATGGTTGGGCGCCTGACTGCGGGGCCTTTAGTTATATGGAATATGATGGGCCCGGGGCTTTTCATAACAAAGGGCCAATCGCAATCGGAGCCTCGGGCTTGGGCTTTTCAATCAACCCATTGGATTTTTCTGATGCGATAAGGACTTTGACCTTTGCACTTGGTTTCACAAAGAAAAAAAAGGACCGGGGTCTATGGATGTGGGACTTAATCGCATTGAAATTTTTGATGCGGCCTTTTTGATCAACCCATTTGTATTTATCCGATGCGATTGCGCGATCGGGTGTTTTCAATCTAACCATTTTTTATATTAACATGTGATTCTAACTCATTGAATCAAAACTTTGGAAAAGAGGGTTTTTTGGTTTTACAAAGAAAAATACCACTGTGGAAAAAATTATTACAAGGTTTTAAGCGTCAGAGGCGGGCCCACGGGATATATATATATAATAATATGATCGGGGTTTTTACAATACAAAGGCTAATCGCATCGGAACTTTCGAACATGGTAAAAGACTCGCGCACTTGAATCTTTCCGATGCGATAAGCACCGAACAGGGTTAGCGCTTGGTTCCAAGGTGTGGGCATGTGGGGGAAGTGGTTTGAAACTTAGCCCAAGGGGGCTTGAGTCCTTAGTAATAAAAACTTTGTTTTTTATGACTTTTTTCAGAGTTTTTAATGGATTTGGGGGTTTCGGTGAGGCTAAAAAGTGAGTTTTTAACCTTGTAAAAATGATTTTCACGAAGGGAAGAAGAGGAATCATGAAAACAAAGGAGATTTATGGAGAAAAGGGGGAGAAAATGAAGGTTATTTAAGAGTGGGAGAAGGGGAAAAATGATGGTTTTTCAGCAGTCTTTTCTCATGAAATTAGCGGAATTTCTGAGTATAAAATGGAAACAATAAAGAAGATTTTGGACAGAGGCATGAGGCCTTTCAAGAGTCTTCAAGAGCCAACACTTTTTAGTAATAAAATTTGTTCCTTGAAGGCTCTAAAAAGTCTTAGCCACCTTTTTCTATAACAAATTTTATAGGTTGCTAACATAACATCACAATCGCAGCTAATTCATATATCGTAGATACAATAGCAGCTTATTCAATAACACAGAGATACTCCAATAATAAACAAAACCAGTTCATAAAGATACTTCAATAGATTCTGCATTCATTAACATCCAAAACCAATTACAAACCTAAGTCACAGCCCGCACACACAGCCAGCGAGGTTTGCACACAACAGGACTGAGGATGTTTGTGCACATATCCAACATGATTCCTTACCCAAAACAACCCAAAACAGATCTCAACAGTTCGTTTGTGGCATCAATATTACTTACTCTTACTTTATAGACCCAACTATCTATCTATTTATATCATCGTAGCCTTTGTTATCCTATGGTCTGCAAACTGTGGTTTGCAGACTCTAGGTCTACCCTTTGACCCATTACAAAAAATCAGGGGCTTTGACCCACCCCAAAGCCCCTACGTAAGACCAATTACTAAAAAATTATATAAAAAACGTAGCTTAGGTAACCCCATTCCAACAGACCCCCAACACAATATTGTGACTCGTCCCGAGTCACATCGGCCGTGGGGTTTGCATCTTTGCTTGAAGCTGCTTGATTGCATTGACCATAGGGGCAACACTCCTTCACTCTGCGCAACAGTGTTCTGCGCAATGGCGACCAACTACTATGCAGTTTGGCCTTTAGTGGCAACAGTGACACTTTCCAAGGTTTGATTCAGTTGTTTGGCTACAACATCCACGTCTTGAGATATCTTGAGGGCTTCATCGGCCCAAGACTTGAGTTGGTCACTCATAACTTTATTCTTATGGTGGAGCTCTTCCAGTTCATCTATGAGCGCATGGCTAGCTCTCAAACATGCCAGGCATTGAGCTAGGATCAGAGTGGTCATTTTAGCTTCCAGTTTCTCAAACTCTTCTTCCTTCTGGCGCAATTATTGAGTAAATTCACACAGGAGAGGGTCGTGTTGCACCTTAGACCACAGTTGTGTAGCTGTCTCAAGAAATTTTTCACCCTGAGCGATCTGAGCTGTAATGGTTTTCGTGGCTTCTATGAACAGTGTAGCTCTGTAGGCTCGTACCTCAGGCAGAGTTTACGGCTGCAATTTGGCCTGCAACGTAGCAATCTGCCGTTCCATATCAGTCTTGAAACTTTGGATCTCAGTCCTATAAGCCTTCAAGGCTATGACGAGTCCCTCATTCTTGGCATAGGGGTTGGTAGAGGCCGGGATGTCTTCAGTTACATCTACACACAGTCTGTTGATCAGATGTTCTAACTCAGTCTACTGCCCGGCGACAAGGACACATGCAGCCTGCACCTGGGATGCCTCAGTGGGTTTTTCAACTATTGTCTGCTTAGCTGTACTGAGCTGTAGCTACACCTGTTCCTCAAAGAGGGATGTATGGAGGACCTGTAGTAGTTCGTGTGGAAGCCGGGCCAAATCCAAATGTACTTCTGCGTAGGCCTGGACTTGCGCACATAAGGCAAGCAGACTTAGGGTGAGTGTTGTTCGTGGTAGGGGGAAGAGCTGGCTCTCAGTTGTGATGATCATCTCATTTCTAGTTGTTGGAATCAGTTTCGCTTGTACCATGCTCGTCTGTAGGGTATCATCCTTGAGCTACAGAGCTTGGAGCTCAGACTATAATGCGGAGACCGTGGCCTTCTGCTGCTCTTCCAAAGAAAACCATTTGTGTTCTGAGGTAAGGGTGACTGCATCTGCAATTTGCTCCAAGTATTCCTCTATCAAGGTAACTTCAGTCTCCCTACCGGGCCTCGTAGCCTATCATTTCTGTCACTGGCCCTTGACAGGGTCGGATGTCTGTGTCATACCACATGGGGAATCGGTACCCTGCGCATCCAAACCCTTTGTGTCCATGTCTTGCTGCGAGTCCTGCTGTGATTCCTGCTCCGCAACCTTCGCTACATCCTTTGTCCTGGAAAAGTATTCCAGGCCACGTCCTTCTAAATTCTTGGTCGTATTAGGGGGGGTGTTCTTCGGGGCTGTGCTTGTACCTGCAGTGTCAACTGCACCTAATGTTAATCCTGGTCTCCAATGTGGTCGCCAAGTGGCAATGAGCCAGTTGATTTCCTCATCGGTGACCATGTAAGGTAGCGATACCCAAGCTAGATCCTTACGGCCCAAAATTTGCACATTGTGCATCGTGACCTGGAATTTTGTGATGCTATTGTACTTATCATATACTGTTGGAAACAACCGTGGTCGGGAGTGAATTTTTGCGAGCGTGCTATGAAATAGGACCCAAAAGACTTTGTTGTCCTTAATGCGCTGCTCCTCCTTCGAATCCGACAAATTTGCATATCATGCCCCCTCGCACATGTCTGGTTCGAGCATAGGGAGGACCAAGTCTTTGGGGGATTCCCATGCGACCAACGCAATTAGGAGAAATAGCCAAGAGTAGCAGAATTCCCTTCCATGATCCGGGGCCTTTCGCACGTTCTCCAAAAATTCATTGCAAAGGAACTGTGATCAGTTGAAGCAGACCCCCTTTTCGCAGCGGCCAGCCAACTGAATTACATAGGCGGGGATAGTCGTAGCCTGGCACTTTCACATCATCTTACAAGCCAGTAGCAGGGTACCCATGCATACTCCCAGGTCAGCAATGGTGTTGATCATGAATCCCCTAGTATTTCGCTCAACATGGTAGTCTTATCGCACCTTGTTGGCGATCTGTTGCTCATACTTCTTGTTGACGCGCTCCATGGGATTTGGCCCCTCCATGGGGAGTCTAGTAGTGTGGTGAATTAGGGTGGCATCGATGGGAATGTGGTCCCGGATCAACAAGCTGTCGTCATGGATCAGGGCTGGCAGCTGTTACGCAACTTGGTCAGTTATACTGTATCTACCAAAGTGAGGTATCTGCAGCAAGTTTAGTAAACTAGATTTTTCTACCCCGTGCACCCATGGCATTGGTACGACCCTTGGCACATATTCCTCTAGTACTCTTTCTAGGTACAGCCGAAGTTCCAATTCTGGGAAGGCCTCCAGGTTGGCAAGGTCATGGTGGTCGAACTTAATTGAGGCGAGCTTGCCGTGCACTTCTCCAATTATGGGGACTTCACCCGGAATCAGTGGCATTTTCACATAGGCATGCATACCTTCTAGGTTCTTAGGCGTGCGCACCGAGGTCCTGCGAGGCCGAACATAGGGTAGCAGCCAAGTGATTGGTTCAACAATTCGAGCCTCTTCTTGAGAAGATAGAGCTCGCTTCATCAGGTTAAGAGAGTGTTCCTAAGGAATCGTTCAGGGGGATTGAGGGGAGGTGCATGGCTTCCCTCCAGCCCATTTCGTAGCCCTCCCCTGCCCTTGGTCCTGGCCTTTCCCCTTACTCTTATTTTTCTCCACCTACTTCCCCTTGGTTGGTGTGGACACAACCTCTTCAATTTCAGGGGTGACCTCCAATACTTCATAAGTAGAGGCCACAGTCTGTGAAGATTCAGCTAGATTGGTCGCAGTCATTCTTTCTCGAAAGACGAACTTGGGATATCTACTATTAGAAGGGGTGGTCTGCCTAGATATTAACAAAGCATAATAGTTATGGAAATTTGCAAGACACAAGATTTTCAAAATGCACGGAACCCACTTCTGATCTACCCTCTTTCTTTTATAGCTTTGGATAGTGACCAATGGTTGGATGAGACTTATCTGAAACTTACCATCAAGGAAATGGTAAAAAATCTTCGGAAATCACCGCATTAATTGTTGACTGCCCACTCCTTCCAACGGTAAAATTTTATTTTTACCCAATTTTACTGTTCCAACGGCTATTTTTTGTAGCTGAAAATTACCCTTGCACTCCCAACGCACCTCCCCGGGCTTCCAAACCTGTGATCAACCCCTGCGCTCCCAGCGCACCTCCCCTGGATTCCTGAGATGCGGGAAACCCTTGCGTGTATAATGGGCCTACCTACATTTTTCCTCTTGCCTACGCATATTCCTCCTAATATAGCTACTCCGACCATATAGTCATTTTATCCGGTATGGTTTGAGCTGGCTTCCATTAACATATACTGGTACAATTTCACCGCACAATGTAGCTAAATGAACAGGTCTTCCGTCAGTGATTTCCTTTACCATATAGGGGCCTAGCCAGTGCTGACAGAACTTCCTCGGGTGTTTCTCAAACTAGCTATCGTATAGCGGGACTAATTCTCATTTTGAAAAGATCTTCCGCTGAATATGTCTATCATGCCATGATTTTTCTCGGGCCTTCTGAACTTGTTAATGAAAGTTAGCAATGAATCGATCTTCCCCCAAGGCAACTAGTTTCACTAAGAATTCCTCCATGATATCAAGCTCTGCCATGTTCATAAAGGCTACGATGCACAGGCTAGGAAAAATATATTCCATGGGCATAATGGCGTCCTTTCCATAAACCAACTGAAATGGTGTTTTCCCAGTAAATTTCTTGCATCTGGTTCGATAGGCCCAAAGTACCGATGGGATGTGCACATCCCAATCGCTTCGATCAA
Organism: Pinus albicaulis; assembly: GCA_034641835.2. NCBI lineage: Eukaryota > Viridiplantae > Streptophyta > Pinopsida > Pinales > Pinaceae > Pinus > Pinus albicaulis. The sequence goes on from CM076578.1 coordinate 1,149,889,896, forward strand.
CATTACAGATCTTGTTCAATGCCTATTCCAAGATTTTATTAAAAGCTTCTACCATTCCATTTTCCTACGGGTGATATGGGGTACTTTTTTCATGGTGGATTCAAAATTCTTTAGTGAAAGCTTGCATTGTTTCATTAACGAAATGCGTACCTCTATCGCTCATCAAGATCTTCGGACAGCCAAACCTGGTTAGAATATGTTAAAAAATAAAGTGCACATCAGTGTCTGCAGTACAATCCTTCATAGCTTGTGCTTCGGCCCATCTAATAACATAATCAATTGCAGTGATGATGTAGCGGGCACCTGTCTTCTTCCTTGGCGGGTTGATGGGCCCAACAAAGTCTATGGCCCATTTTTCAAATGCTTGCAGGGCCATCTATGGTTGCAAGGGCATTTCGTCCCTGCACGATGATCTTCCTGTCCTCTGGCATGTGTCCAAGGCTTTGCAATAGTCATAAGAGTCACTGTGCAATGTGGTCCACCATATCCCAGCTCTTAAGATCTTCTTAGCTGTTGCTTTTCCTATGTAGTGACCTCCTGCTATGCCTCTGTGGGCTTCTGCTAAGATGGCTTGTCTGTCATGCTCCAGAACGTATCTTCACAGTACCTCATCAGCTCCTAGCTTATACAAGTGGCCCGCTATGATGGTAAAGTATTTTGTGTGGGTTACCAGCTCTTTTCTATGTTGTACCGAATATTTTACAGGTGCCTTCCCCGTAGTTAAGAAGTGAAATATATTGCCGAAGTGTGCATCAACCACCTTAATATCAAATAGTTGTGCATCGGGCAATCCTTCTTCTAGGTTGGTCGATTATTCACCACTCTCGATTCGGGACAAGTGGTCCGGCCCAACATTTAGTTTCCTCGCCTTCATGATGATCTCAAAATCATGTTCTTGAAATAACAGTAGCCATCGAAAAATCTTCCCCCCAACACAGGCTTATTCACTAGGTAATTCAAAGCTGAGTGATCCGTGAACATCTTTAAGTGCCCTCCCAACAGGTAATGTTGGTATTTCTACAGGGCATATACCATGGCCAGCCCCTCGTGCTCAGTAGTGGAGTATTTATGCTCCGCACTAGAGAGTTTTCTACTAGAAAATGTAACCGGGTGGTCAATGTCCCCTTCCCTGGACTATGTAAGGACAGCTCATAGGGTGATCCTTGAAGCATATACATGGACATGGAAAACCTTCACCCAGTCAGGAAATATGAGGACAAGTGTAGAGACAATCTTTTCCTTAAGTAGCTTAAAGCTCTTCTGACACTCTGCGTCCCAAAACAACATAATGTCCTTCTTTAGCAACTTCTCCATTGGTGTCGTGATCAGTCTGTACCCTTGAATGAACTTCCTATAGTAGCTTGTGTGCTCGAGGATGGAGCGCAATTGTTTCTCAGTGGTAGGGACTTCCAAGTTGATGATAACTACTACCTTGGAGGGGTCAACCATCAGTCCCTACTGATAGAATATGTGGCCTAAAAAGATCCCGAAAGGTATGCAGAATATGCACTTCTTAATATTTATGGAAATCTGGTGCTTTCTACAAGCATCCAACATCATGCACAAGTTGGAGATGTGCTTATTTACCAACCCAAATACTATCCAATCATCAAAGTATACCTCCAAAAACTTGTGGATGAACTCCTTGAATACTATGACCACTACCCGCGAAACGATGGCAGGGGAATTCTTGAGCCTAAACGGCATGACAGTATACTGGAAGGATCCCCATTCAGTGGTGAACGTAATTTTGCTGCGATCTTCAAGAGCGATCTTGATCTAATGGTAGCCCAAAAACCTGCCCCTGCCTTCCCACACTATCGAGAATTTCATTAGAGAATGGCGTAGGGAAGGGATCATGTATGCATGCCTCATTCAGTTTGCGCAGGTCAACATAGATTCTTATTTCTCCTTTATTATTTTTATCCTGGACCACCATAGGGCTTACCCAATCAGACCGTTCTACCGGTTCGATGATACCTGCGGCTATCAATTTGACAATTTCTTCCCTGAATTTTTTCTTATACTTGGGGTTCAAACGGTAATTTCACTACTTAACAGGACACGAATCTAGTTTTAAAGTGATATGCATGACCCCCAGATCCCCTGTAATACCCTTGAGTTCTGAGAATTTCATAGGAAACAGGTCCTGGTACTCCGTGAGAAGCTCCGTGACTTTCCCAAAGGTATCATCATCCCAGTAGTCCCCAATCTTAGCTAGCTTAGGTTTTTCTTCTATTCCAATGTTGACTTCCCTTCGCTTAAGATGCTTCACCACATCGACGGTCTGCAGTGGGTGTCCAACAACTGCGCATCCACCCTTCGATTCTAGGATAGTGATATTTCGTGGGTCTTCGTCACATTCATCCATTGATAGATTGCGGCAGTTAACAGTATCCTGCATCTGCGTATCCCAAGCTGGTGCCCCGTATCCACATGAGGGCGTGATTCATTAGATACTAGGGCATCTATATCCTACAGGGCTTTGTCTAATGCCTCAGTTCCGCCTATCAACCCAAACTTCCCCACAAAATCGTCCTTCATGGTCTCCTAGTGGCAAGTACACGGATGTAGATATGCATCCAAATATCATGCACTGGGGATTGGCCCCAAGGCATGAATGAACAGGTGGACCCATTTGGTCCTTTCACACCATACCTCCATCCATGCGGCCACGTGCTTGTGCGGGTCTCCTTGGCCAAGGAAAGTCTCCATGCGTAGGTGAACTAGAGGTTCAAATCGTAGGATCATCATCTCACGACATTCCTCCCAATCTTGGAACGTCCCCTTATGAGTTTCCCACCACCGCGTAGGGGTTGCGCGCATGGCTAGGTTAAGCGCCCACATTCTTCGCTCCTTTGGGACTTCTGCTTCAAATGTTCTTAGAAAATCCATAATACTACTAGAATAATCAAAGTAGGGAAACTCTCTTACCTTTGAGGAGATACACTGGAAGCTCTTCATGATCCTAAGACATCTTAGCGCAAATACATCATGTAACCGATTCTGCCAATTTTCAATCTCCCTGTCAGAGTCAGAGAGGCATTCACTGTCTTTCTCCAAGAAAAACACGTCATCAGCTGTAGGATTAATCCAATCCTTGTCCCAGGCGGTTAGTCTATAAATATGATCCACGTCATCTTCTTCGCGCACAAGTTTTGTATACCACTCTCCTTCCACTGGGTCTAGAGGGACTATCACTCTCATACCCTCATTCTCAAAGCCATGCTCCTTTTCTTCAATTTGATAATGCCTCCCATGTATATAGCCCAATATAGTCCTATGAGTGCAAGATAAGGGTTCACATCTTCCACAATCTAAATTAATTCAAAATCCCCACGTACCTTCACCCCTGTAATATCTACCATAATCTTTGACAGTCTCCCCAACGGTATGATCTTCTGTTGGTTAGCCATTCGCAGCTGTATAGTAGACCATTCCAGCTTAGGTTCTCCCATCCTTTTCCACATTTTCTTGGGTAGGACATTCGCATCGGATCTCAGATCTAGGATGACCTGATCCATTTCATAATTGCCAATTTGCGTTGTTAGCCGCATTTCCCAACTAGTGTGTTTCTTATGCTTGTAAAGCTTGTGCACATCTTTAACTTCTGTTGGAGGGTCATTTTTTTCTGCAAAACTGTCTATTAGTGCCTAAATATTCTCTATTGCCTTTTGGTTGTGTAGAAACTTCATACATACCTATAGGAATGGTTTAACTTCTTCATCTTCTTTTAGGTTTGTTGGAGCCCCGGAAGTAGATGCTTCATTTTTGGCAAAGTCTTTACGAGCTTCTATGAAGGTTTCTCTCTCCTTCTGTAGGTCCAAGTTTTCCTTCTTGATAGCAGCTTTAAAGATAAAGGGTTCAGCCACATCTCTCTCCTAATCTCCTCTAGTAGCCATGCTGCTGCGTGTTATGACATTAATATTGGGTCCCTCATCACGTGGTTCTGCCTTAACCCTTTGCACATTATGCATTGGTGTCTGTTGTTTTCCATGCATTTTTTTATCATTACTGGACAATATTCGGTCACATGATCCAATTGTCTATAATATCAACAAGATTTTCTTGCAAGGTTTGGACAGTCCCTTATGAATTTCCCTACTTTGCCACAGTTATAAAAGATCAATTGCCCTCTTCCTCGACCTGCACTTCCACCTCTCCCCCCTCCCCTAGCTCTGACTGGGTAGAATCTTCTGCCCGAGGGAGATAGTGGTGAAGAAAGGTCAACCTGTACCCTATACAGGTTTCCTTGGTCTATCATTAAGTCATATGTCCAACAGTTATGTTCGCCATGTCCCACAGATGAGCAGAATCAACACCATTGTTGCTTCAACTCTGGAACATAAGCACCAAGACAGGGGTAGTGGTTGGTATCATGTAACCCAGCTACGCGGCAGTCAGTTCACCATAATGTCGGACCGTTTGGTCCCACGGCCTCTTTAGGGCACAATGGGTTGGGTCCCCCAGCCTGGATGTAGTCCACTAGTAGAGGGCATTGATCCTTGCTGTGTCCTGACACCCTCCATCTTATGCACCATACGTCTGGTCTAGCTTATTTTCATAGCTCTTTCCACAGATTCTATATTTCGAGGTGCATTTCTTCCATTTTTCCCTGGATCTGTTGTACCCAAAACTAGGCATCCTCTCTTGGCACAACTTTAAGCTTCAGAGCAATCTCCAAGGCTTTTTCTTGCATCTCAATCACTTGCTGACCCACAGGTCCGCGCAGGTGAGGTAATAGCATGGCGATGAACCATTCCTTGTGCTATCTATCATCATACTGAAATTCCCCATCCCTGATAACCTTCTTTAGCTGCTGATCAACCTCCCATACCGACTCAGTGGGTCCTTGCCTAAAGTCTTTCAAGTCAACCACCAGTTGAGCATAGGACTTAGGCTTCCAGAACTGTTGTTTTAAATAATTATTAATCTCTTGAATAGATCCGCATGCTGGCCTACGTACCCCATATACCAATCTAGGGCCCTCCCTTCAAAGGCAAGGGATAGTTTCACCCTCTTTATAGCATCACTAGCCACATTCTGCGCAGTCCATACTGATTCTGCTACAAACCAAAATCAATCCATATCTTCGCCTCCTACACCCTCGAAGGTGGGCAGCTTCATGTTTTATGCAGGTAAATCCTCTCTGCGAATAGAGACGATCCCTCTAGCCCTAGAGTGGGTCTAGAAAAAAAGGGACACACTAAAGTGTTGCTTCCTAATTATTGAATGAAAAAGGGACACGGTAGATTGACCTACCTGGAATCCAACGCTGTCGTTGTTGTTGTAGTAGTGGTGGCCTCTCACTCCTGTCTTGGAAAGTCACAATCTGTTCGCCATTACGCTTGGATACCTGCACATAGTACACAAAAAAATAACAACATACAAGCTAACAACATTTCATTCATAACGCATAACACAACAGTGGAACCAAAAAATAGTCATGTATATAAATGAATAGAAGGAAGAGTTACAACCAATGCTTTGACATCGTAGTCTCCTCCAGCAGGGTTCAGGCGAAGGGTGTCTTAGATGCTCGTCAAGGAATTTGGACGGGATGAAGGCATGGACTCAAGCTCTCTCAGAAGTCATGGACTCAAGCTCTCTTAGAAGTCATGGACTCAAGCTTCCTCAACATAATTCCTTCTCATTTTATATTCTCTACTCATTCAGCTGTAGTATGTCTAATTATCCAAGTTCAGCTAGCTTGTTCTAAAAGAGATAGCTTCTTTTATAGAGGAAAAGGAGGAGGTTAGGATCCCTACAAAGGTGGGAGGGAGACCTATCCTTTAGGGAGTTCCCATAAGAGGTGGAAACCATAAAACTAAAGGAGGTAGTATGTGGTTTATTTGTTCAACAACTCCTAATGACTCATCGTCGAGGCGGTTGGAGTGAAATCTCCACCTCTGATTTTAAAAAACATTCCATAAACAGCTTGGCATGGGTGGAAAACTAGGACAGAGTGCCATCTGGCGCGGGGTCCAGTGTTAATATTCCTCTTTGGCACAAGGGCATAACAGATTACCCGCGATAAGGAAAAAACAAGGGTTTTTGAGTCTCTGCTCAGGGAATTGTCAATAGAAGGAATGTTACTCTCATGTAAAGGGACACAATGATGGTTTTTTCAAGGCATAACGCTGCTTATTGGTCATAGAAATGACCCTCCAATGGGTGATATGGGGATTGCAGGGACAGTGACAAAATGTTGTGTAACAGATGCCCCCTAAAGCATGAGGTCTGAGGGAGAGGGAGGGGAAAAATGCTTTATGAGAATGAATTCGAACCAAAAATTGTTGTATGAAAACCTACAATTATGAATACAACACATATCTCTAATACATGAACATGTGGTATGGGCGCAGCCATCCAACAGTAAGGATTAACAAATATACTCAGGTATGGTCGTAGCCATCCAATCAAAATAGTCATGTAATAAGTCATGATAATCCACCAAAATCCATAGCCTAGATTTTATCCGACAAAATCTAGGATCTTGCACTCCATCTCGACCTGAAAAAGTACAAATTCAAGCATGCGAATATATGAGTTGAAGTCGAACATGCAAGAAAATCACCTGATTACCAGCCAATGATGAAATTTGTTAACAGGTACGAGAGAAACCACCAATAATGATAATGGCTCTCAAGGTACAACCGGTACAATCCATAGAATGTGAACAGTGATCTAGCGTCGAACATCCGCAGAATCACTTGATCGAAGGCCAATGATGTGGACCTTGCGTCGAATGTGAAAAACCTTCCATTAAGGCATGCAAGCTCCAAGGTACCAAAATAGAGTCTCTAGATCAAATTCCTGGATAATGAGCTGAAGTCGACAAGAAGTGACCTGATCAAAGGTGGGCCATAATGTTTCCCACTTCATCGATACGAGACAAAGGAACATGATAGTAGTGAAATAGGACCAACAGAGAATCATAGGGAGGTTGAAAACTATAGAGGAAAACTTCTCTTGAACATATCGGTGGCATGACATTGGATTTGGAAGTGTTTGACATCAAAGGATCTGAGGCCATGATGATGTGGCAAAGAGCAGATGAGAGGTAAAAAGAGATTACCCAAACCCATGAAGGAAAAAATGACGAAATGAGATTTCCCCAACCTGACACAAATGCAGACAAGTGCCATGTTCAAGAGTGACATACTACCAACTTAACTAAAACTTGGTTCCATTTTCCCCCACCATTTCTGGCGAGTACCCCAATTATTTTTAAAATAAGCTTGAAGGGGATAGCATATGCTTGTGTTGTAAGTTTTTCCTTCAAACAAATCCAACCTATCATGGCGACGAAATCCGATGTCATCAGAGTTTAACGAGTTTGAAAAAGGGAGAACTCGGCATATTTTCATGTTTAGAGAGTTCGAAAAGAAGGAAAAAAAGAAAACTCCATCATGGCCCTTTTCGTAAGTATTCTCTCAGATCCGAAAAGGTAGAAAATAATATCTGAAAGAATCCCTTAGTCGTGATAGGCTAAGGTATTCCTTTTTCATAAATAATCTATCCCAACTCGAAAAAGGGGTAAACGTATACTGAGTAGATATCGCTTCGCAGCCATTTAACAAGTTAAAAATGACAAGAGTCTCGACAATATTTTCAATTTTAGAGACTCAGAAAAGAGCTGAAATATGACTCCAATAGTGACTTTTTTGTGTTTTTACCGAGTCGAAAAGGTATAAAATTTAACTTGTTACTTCATCACTATGTCCTGAAAATTTGTTGCTGCACAAGAGACACGTGTAAAACCCATTTTTTGAAAATAATATAATAAAATAATTTAAAACATGTCTTAAAACCTAATTAGGGTTGTAAAAAGCTATAAAATGCCAAAAATGGTAAAAACAATTACTTTTCACTTTTTACCTCTTGTGGAGAAAATAGTTACCCATTTTATTGTGTGATTTTGCAGCGACGATAGCGGACAATCCATCAGACCAATCTCAAATCCGTCAGTTCCAGGTAAGAGCCAAGATCTCTCTCTTCATTTTGATTCATTTCTTACTACCTGCAACTTCCAATTTTGAATTATGGGGGAGGAAGTATGAAAATTAGGGCACGGTGGTTGGCGCGGGTTTCAGACACATAGTCGCACCAACTGCCCAATTTTTTATACTAGGGCGCGCCAACGGTGCAAATAATTTGTGTGCAAAATGTAAGTCACAGACTCCAATAATTCACAAATCCAAGTTCCCAAAAGGCTAATATCATTCATATGAATGTGTTTACAGGTAAAAAGTGGCAATATGGTCATAGAATGGAAAGAACGGGAACACAGCGAAGAAGACGAGCTTGCCATGGAAAATGAGAGATGCATGGAAGCTCTCAGGGGATGTGGACTGAAGAAGTTCTTCTTGACACTGTGTCTCCGTGATCAACCAGAGATGTTACAATATTTGATCAGCATATGGGATGAGTACCAATAAAATTTCTTCCTTCGAGATCAGGAACTTGAGATTGATGTTTCTGACGTCTACTTTATCACAGGATTGTCGTGGAGGGGAGCAACATCGATCCTAACTAGTACCCGGCCTTGCATGGAGACTATGTCCATGGTGATGGACAGAGTATGTCAAGGGGCATGGAAGGGAACTAGAAGTGGGAAAGTTGATATCCAAACTATCCCAGACTTAGCACTAAAATTAGTGCTACATACCATCACACAAGCTGCGGGATCACACGCACCACACGAAGAAACAAAAACACAACTGCTTATTGTTGTAGACTATTTGAAATTGATCATCTACAACTGGGTAGAGGCCACGACAATAAACATGAAACGCCAGCTAACAAAATGCAAGAAGGGAAAATTGAAGAAATTTGGTTATGGGTCTATCCTGGTATCGTTCTTCCTGGAACGACTACCAATTTTTCAGTGTCAGGAGGTGATAGTCTTGACACCACCAGCGATATAACCATGGATGGCCCAATGGGTGGCTCTAATGCCAAGGGCATGGGGCGATCAACAGATGTCCTGGAGACCGGAGTTATTTGATTGGCTCTTCCGATAGTTGATCATCATGGAGGACTGGCCCTACTCTGGTACAGATTTTAATGGTGATCCGGACCTCCCACTCCCGGAGGGAGAGGATTGGGACGAATATTTGGGTAAGACTCATTTTTAATTTTCATGAGTATTATGAATATTTTTGTGTATGTGTGTTCTGATATTAAATACATGTATTTGCAGATGTCGGCCTAGAGAGACCCGCGAGCATGTCTTCGATAATGAGGTGAATTCCTCGTGATTTCGACCCTCATGGTGAGGAAAGCGAGGAAGAGGAGCTCATGCGCAACCTAGATGGGATCATGCATGGAGTCCCAGATTATGCATGATTCAACGATGTTCCTCATGCCTACCAGAGACATACCATTGGGGTGTCAAGTCGTATTCACCACTTGCTGAGATGGCTTGTACGGGCAGTGTCATGCTATCATGAGCATCATGGCGATTAGACACCTAGGCTTTATATCTGCATTTTTGAGAGACATGGTGTCTCAGGATGTAACAGAAACACACATATGTTTTTTGAATGTATGATGCACATTGATGCAAACACGTGATATATATATATATATATATATATACACATACAACTATTTTCCTCTATGTATCTTTTTCACATGATGATGATTTTACAAACTATGCAAATGTCTATCTAATACAATGTTAGCCATTGTATCAGTTAATGCATTCATTCGTCTAGGAATATGTTAATATGTGATAAAATCAAAATATATTTCCAACAAACGAATACTTAAATACAATCTCAAAATATATGGATTTCTCACTAAATAATGACCATTGAGTTGCAAAAAAACAAGCTGTGAATCTAGATTTAAAAGCAATGTGCATATTCCAAGATTGATTGCCTCGGTAAATAGTTGAAGAACAACACTATATTCAGTGAAATTGTTTGTAGTTCATCCTAGACAAATACCTTGCAGTTATATCAAATCACTAGCAGGATCATAGATTACCCAGGTTGCTGAAGACAAATTCTTGGTACTGCGAGAAGCACCATCTTCTAAACCGACATAAGGGGTAATAGACATATGCACAAATAAGCAAGACCCAAATAAGCAGGAAAATGCTCGCAAAGCACACCTAATCAAAATATGTAAAAAATTGAAAAAAACACCTATGTACACAAATCATGCATGAATGACTCATGCATAATACTTTTTGAGATACAACCCATTTTTAGGTTGTTCTAAAGAATAACCTTCGTAATCAATGAGCTCATAGGCCCCATTCTGAAATATGTGTTTAACAATGTAAGGCCCATGCCACATGGGTTGAAATTTACCTGCCCCCAGCTTATCATGAGCTTGGTCATACATGAGGATGAGATCTCCTTCAATGAAAGAACGAGGGGAAACTGATTGGTCAAAATGAGCTTTGACACGCTTTTTCTATGCTTCGATAACCAGAGTAGAAAAGTGGCGGGTTTCATCTAACCTTTCGAGATAAAGGAGACACTCTTCTGCGGGTGAAGTGTTCGGGAGTAATTCAATAGCCAACATGAGTGAAAGTAGTTCACATTCAATCGGAAGGGTAGCTTCCAAACCATAAACCAACTAAAAAGGGGTGAATCCGGTTGCACTCTTAACGAAGGTTCGATATGCCCAAAGAGCTTAAAATAACATGAGATGCCAATTGGATTTATGGATCCCAATCGTACGTTGAATCATGGTAACAAGAACTTTGTTCACAGCTTCAACCTAGCCATTGGCCTGAGGATAGTACGGCATTGAGCTATCGTGACATAGACCCAACTTAGAAGTCAACTCGGCCACCATTTAATGTCGAAAATGGGAACCATGATCGGTGATGGTTGCTTGAGGGACACCAAACCTAGAAATGATATGATTGAATATGAATTGAGCATTTGTCTTACTGTCAGTGGAAAGTGTAGGCATTGCTTCGGCACATTTGGTGAAGTAGTCCATGGTTACGATAATATAAGCATGCCCCCCCGCTGAGTGAGGGTTACACGTCATAAAATTGATGCCCCACTTCGTAAAGGGACCAACAGTAATGACATGATGAAGAGGTATAGGCGGCGCATGCATCTTGCGTTGATAAACCTGGGAATCATGACATTTACAAATTGTGACAATGCATTATTTGAAGATAGAAGGCCAGAAATAACCAGCACGAAGAATATTTTGTGTAGTAGCATAACCAGACATGTGGCTGCCACAGGCGCCACTGTGACAATCATTGAGGACTTTCTCAACCTCCTCGAGGGTCAAACATCGACAGAAAATGGAATCCACTCCGACACGATAGAGGGTATCCCCGACTATATGATAAGGTTGAGACTGATGACAGATGCGTCGGTAGGCATCCTTCGTCAATTCAGATCTGAAAGTAGAAGTATGGAGATAAACAATGATATAACTGTACCATGGATCGAGGGTGCTAATCAAGAAAAGTGTATCGTCTGGTATATATTCCTCGGGACGAGACGGAGGAGAGTCTGAAGGCAGGGAACAAATAAAATCAGCAAAGACTAATGACTTCTTCAACTTGGCAACAGTAAATTCCAAATCAAACTCTTAGAGGATGACAATCCACTTCGAGTATTTTCCCCCTAGCAATTGTCGAGACAATATATAGGTCATGGGGTTGCAATCAGAAATCACAGTCACTGTACGCAGAATAATTTAATAACGAAAACCCTGAACATCTTGAACCGCGGCTAATGCTAACTTCTCAACGTGTGCATAGCGCATCTCAGGGTCGAGAATTTTACAACAAAATTAATAAATAACATGCTCGTTACCGTCATCATCGTCTTGTACTAGAAACATGGTAATCGTACTGAAATATGCAGCTAAATAAAGGGAAAAATCACAATGATAGTTAGGAGGATGCAACAGAGGAGCGTTGAAAAGCAACGTCTTCAGGGCCTCAAAATAATTTTGAGCAATCTCATCCCAGCAGAATGGGACGCCTTGCTTTAATAATCGTGTGTATCCTATAGCCACTTCTGCATAGTTAGGTATAAAATGACGTAGAAAATTAGCCTTACCTTGCAAATTGTGCAACTAATGTAATGACAATGGAGAGGGGAGATTAAGAATAGCCTCAACCTTCAGAGGATCGAGGTGAATTCCGTATTTCGATACGATAAACCCTAAGAGTCTACTGGAATCAACGCAGAAGACGCACTTGTGCGAATTAAGCCGAATATTGTAATGTCAACAACGAAGAAAAATCTGAAAAAGATGGTCAGGATGGTCCATGCGCTTAGTTGAATGAGCGGGAAGGTCATCTAGATAAGGCTGAACGATGTGTCGAATATCATGAAAATCATATGACATCGCTCGTTGAAATGTAGCCCCAACATTCTTTAAGCCAAAAGGGAGATTTTTATATGCGAAAGTACCCCAAGGATAGATAAAGGCAGTCTTATGTTGATCAGTCGAAAGAATTTTAATCTGATTGTAACCATAAAAACCATCCATTAAGGAAAATATCTCACTCCCAGCACAGTCATCAATGATTTGATCAATAAAGGGAGTGGGATAATTATCCTTAGGACAAGCTCGATTAATATCATGATAATAAACACAGACATGAATAGTTCCCTGCTTCTTATCTACAGGAACAATATTATAGACCCATTCTGTCAAAGGAATCAGATAAATAAAAGCATCTCAAAGAATATTTTCAACTTCAGCCTTGATGGCGACAACTTTTCTAGGGTGCACCAAATGAAGACGCTGGCGAACAGGTTTCAAACCGGGATAAGTAGGAATTTCATGCACCACTATACTAGGATCAATGCTGGAAATTTCTTCGTAGGACCATGCAAAGACATCACGGAACTCATGAAAAAGGCTAGTATCAAATTGGACTTCATCAGAATAACAAGTAACCCCAATATGGATGTTCTCGACAATTCTCGGTTTAACGAAAATGTCAATAGGCATCGTCTATGTAATGTTACTCAAGTTACCTTCCGTAAAGACATCATGTGCCAAAATAGGCAATTGAAGCAGAGGAGAAGGAACCTGAGTTACAAAATGCTCTAGAAAAGTAGACATAGCCCTGAGGCCAGGCATAAACGAGGAACGATGATGACCATCATCCCATGGCAAATCCTCAAGAGACATGGTTTCCATGATGGCCTCATCGGAAGGAAACACTTCTTTCAATGGATCAGGCAAATTTGAATCACCAATCCAGGGGGATTGAGAGTAAATGTCAAGAGACATGCTCAAAGGAGCGCAATCAAAGGACAAAGGTTCCAAAGCAGTAATGAGTTCACAATAATCAATCTCAATTGGACTCAAAGACATCGAATCTCCGAAGGAATCAATCTTTTCAGGCGAAGGAATAATCCATGGGTCATCAAACCGATAAATCATATGAATCTCAACAGTATTCGAAGGAGGAAGAGGAAGAATACCCATGAGGGTAGGATCTTTAAAAATACCTGGCCCTATGCTCTCATAGGGAGTGGGAATCTTATCCACATATGGAACATTGTTCTCGGAAGAAGAGGTGAAGAAATAAATTGATCAATAGTAACAATCTTTCCTTCATGCAGAAACTTCAAAACATGAAAGAGAGTGGATGGAACACACAACATGGCGTGAGTCCAACTGTGACCAAGGAGAAGATTATAATTGAGCTTAGCATCAACAACTTCGACCTCATCATTGACTGTCCTCCCTTTCAAATTAATCGGTAAACTAGGAAGAACACCTAAAGGTTTTGATTCTCTTCCATCAAATGGCTTTCCAACATGAAGATGACATGACGCAAGTTGACGCACCTTCATCCACAACTTCTCAATGAATTTCAAGACCATTAATAACAAATTGAATAATGAGTGAAATCTGATGTGGAAGTCGTGGAAAAAAATTCTCTAGATCTAAAGCAAGAAGCCTGGTATCGACAGGATCAATCCCACCAATTGTAGATAACAAATCTCTTCACTGTGATGGACAACGTTGAAGTAATTATAACACAGAAATCACGGATGATGCTTGAGCCAAATCCTCAAAAATATTGTAATGGTGAGTGGAACGGGCGTTGGGATTATAAGAAGACTTATGGAGGACACCTTTGGAAGGTGGTCGCACAACGGATTCATAATTGGGCCTTTCAATTTCAAGAGGACTAGTAAGAGGTGGAGAAGGAGGACCATCAACGATCTCCTTCCTCGTGGCCTAACGGGATCCAGCATAATCTTTCGACCGAGTAGAAATAGAAACGGTAGTGAAACCATTCATCATCAACACCTGAGAGCCAAATGGGGCAGAGGACTGAGGTTTCTCTACCATCAGAGTCTGCTGAGATGGGAAAGTTTCTTTAAGAATGTTCAGAGTTCCCTGGGTGCCTTTGAGCAATCGGCTCACTTCGGACCATCAAGGAAAGTCCTTGGTGAAGTTCTCTTCGTCACAAATCAAAAAAGGGTACTTTGGTTTGCATTGAGAACCATCACCAGCATGAGGTTTCTGAGAATCCTATTTCGGGGTATTGGCTTTGGCTTTACCCTTACCCTTAATTTTACCTTTAGAAGTATTATCTATAGGATTGGCCTGAATGGCATTAACCTCTACGGGTTTACCAGAATTTGAAGTAGACTGAGAAGCAACATTATTGGAAGAAGCAGACTTCAGCTTCCCAGTATTTGAATAATAAGAATTATGAGAATTCTGAGACACAGAACCAATAATAACATCGACGGATGGAGTCACTGGTGGTTTAGAAGTTCCAGGTCGGGGAGCACCAGGCAAGATATCATATAATGCATCAGACTAAGAATAAAAAAGCTCAAGGTACTGGGCGTAAGCAATGGCTTGTTCCTCGGTTACACATACCCCGTTAGCTATGTCTTTGGCAATCTGATTGACAAAGGAGGTGGTGAACCAATGGGTTAGAAGCTGATTAGGAATTTCAAATTTGATCATGCGACGACGACGTCGCCACTCATGAATATGATCTGAGATATGAGTAGCTCGGTCCTGTTTCAATGAAGTGAGGAGGTGCGTCCCGATATCATAATGGAATGGTAACTGAAAATGCGTAAGGAACATCATGGATAAATAATTAAAATCTTGGAAGACGCCATGAGATAGCTCAATGTACCACTTTGCAGTGACACCAGTAATAGTTCAAAGGAAAAGATGGAGTCTAATAGAATCGTCAACCCAAGAGTTAAAGGAACACCAAAAATGGTAAGTCATAACATGTGCTTGGGGTTCTTCACTAGAATTTCCCATAAACTTAGGACAATCACCAAGAATCTTGGTTGGAACCGGAGGCCAGTACGGGTTATGAAGAATGGGATCATTTTTTAACTTTGACACGTCAGGTAATTCCAACATAGCAAGAAACGGTAATTTGGTATTGAAAGTCATCGGAGGTCTTTGATAAGGACCTGCATGTACATTCCATCCAATCCGAACAGGATTCTGTCCCCATGTATTCTGTCTCGGAGGATTCAGATCATAGGGATTAGAAGCAGGATAAGTCGGTTGATACTGGGGTTGAGGACCAGGATGTTGAGTCGGAGTAGACCATTGAGGTCCTTGCTGAGCAGTGTATGGAGTCCGTTATGGAATGTAAGCATGGCTTTGAGGTTGATGATAGACAGGTTTATTTTGAGGGTAAGGAACCTTAGGTGCAGTATATACCGGTTGATATGAACCTTGGGGGTAGTAAGCACCTTGGGCTTGAGCAAGTGGATCCAGATGAGTAGGTTGAGAAAGCTAATGAGGGGGTAAACACGGCTGACTATAAATAGGTAAAATAGGTTGTTGAAATGATGGAATTGGCTGAGGAGCAAGTTGAACCAGTTGCTGAGGGCCATCGAGTTGGCCTTGTGGGAAAGGTTGGCCCGATGGTTGCGATGGACCAGGTTGTCCCTGATAACCAGGTTGACCCGGAGAAGGACCGTAAGTTTGTCCTAGTTGCACAACATTTGGGCCATACTAAGCATGTGGCTGCAGTTGTGGTGCAATAGGTTGTCCTTGTGGTGGGTATATTTTCCCCCCAGGAGCATAAGATAGTCCTATTTGATTCGAAGATTGACTGAAAATACTAGAGGGTTGTCCATGTTGGGCCAAAGGTTTCCCTTGTAAAGGTTGGCCTTGTGGACCATATGGTTTTCCCTATGGACCAGAGGCAGGTCCCTACTGAGCTAAAGGTTGTCCCATAGGGGGTTTTCCTTGCAATCCATAGGGTTTCACAGGAAAGGTAGGCCTGAAATTAGAAACGGTCTGATAAGGATCAGTAGGAGGAAAATAGACCAGATTACCATGTTCAACATAATGAAGTGGATATGAATAAACAGGGTTACCGATAGCATCATAATGATGAAAAAGAGGATTACCGGGAGCCTGAGGCTGCTGAGAACCCTGAGAGCTCTGCTGTTGAACAACCAGCAGATACTCTTCAAAAGTAAAACTGACATGAATCACAAGGGTAGTGGAAATAACACTAGAAGGAGGAGTGGCCTCTGTTGAAGGAGCATAATTTCAGTGAATATCCAACATCTGTTCATCAAACAAATAGGTAGAAACCATAGGCGTGGTCGAGGTAGACGGGGTTTCCATGGCACGGGTTTGTGAGCTACCTGGGCCAGGATTAACAAGCCACGTAGGGTTGAGAAAAATATACCTGCGAGTGTGAAAATATCCTGACGACTAATGTGTGACAACAAGTGTGGATGAAGCCACACAGACCGTCGCTCGGACTGGAACAGATGTAACAGTAATCGATGAACCAGGTGTCGAAGGTAATATTCCTAATGAAGGTAGGACCGAACTCTCAAGAGGAGTTACTGTACTGGATTGTGCAATGGAGGCAACACCAAACATAATCTAACTCAAGGACCTATAGCCAGGCGGAAGTGACACCGGTGGTGGAGAAGAATGAGTAGAAACATGAGGGACATCTTCCGAAAAAAGCTGATATTCTCTTGTAGAAACAGGCATTCCTTCACTACCAATAAGACTAGACGATTCCATGTCTGAATCCTCCGTAAGATCTTCAAAAATACTATGGGGACTAGGAGGCACAACAGCAGAAAAAAATGGCGAGCCCAATGTAAGAGGAGGAAAATCTCCTTCTTCCCCAAAACCAAACCAAGCACCAAAAGGAGGCCAAATGAACTCAACTGGCTCTTCAGGAGGACATTGAGTAGCAAGAGGCAGGACAGATGGGAGAATAGGCTACGAGATCTCGACAGACCTAGTGGACTGAGGAGTTTCAAAAGAAAAATCCGGGAAAGAACTACCACTAGGAGGCAGTGAGGATGATGAAACCGGTGGTTCCGCCACTGTGACTGTATATCAAAATAGAAAGGAAAAAAGAAAACCAATCAAGGAATCCAAGATCAAAACCAAGGAAAAAAACAATAGGCCAAGTAATATAACTTTAACGGGTGTGTCATCATAGGTGATTAATTTTATGACACTAAAACCATATTTTGTTGTTTCATTTTTAAAGAGTCGAGAAACAGGCCAAATATGACTCTAGTCGCTTTCAATTTCAAGAGAGCGTGAAAGGACAAGTGCTCGACGATCTCTTACCTTTTTAAAGAGTCATGAAATTATCAAAATGACTACTCTGGAATACTAAGCAAGAGGGTATACCAGGTTTCTGTGAACTGCTGTATACACCTTGGTGATCAAATGAAACAGAAATGACCAAGGACTTGACGTACATGCAGGTAGTCTCCCTGAATGTTGTGTTTGGTGTATCATAGTTACAAGGCGGTAGACTCAGCTTCCTATGGATAAAAGGATTGCATCCTAGAAGCTTCTCCCTTTATATACTTGACGGTATGGGGAGCACAAGTCTGTACTAGCACTATCTAAAGCCAGATGGCAAACGATAGCTACTAGGTTTTAAGACGTTGGAACACGTCTCTAGCCTAGACCACTAAAAATGTTTCGTTAGGTTTCAATGCTTCCTTAGGTTAATTAAATAAGTTTTACATTTGATCTTGGATTATGTTTCAATTTTAAGGTCCTATCGATTTCGGATATCAAAAATACTTAAATGCAAGCTATATGCAAATGAACATCATTTTCGATTCAATGAATGCTAGTTATGAGAAGGATAGAGATCTTTTAAACAAAAGAAAACAATGAGACTATGCGAAGAAATCCACTAATGCATCTAACAGAATATAACGAAAATGAAACTCTTTCCTAGAAAACAGATGCTAGTTATGCAAAAGAGTATTTGACTTTCAATGCAAAGAAAGAATGCAAAATATGTTTTCTTATTTTTTTCAATGAAAATAAGTACATGATGCACTAATTACATGAAAAACGAAAACAAACACTATCTTAAGTGTTTCGTAGGAATCAAAATTGAATGACTCAATAAAATGTGAAACAAACACAAGAAATCACTCAAACTAATGTCGCAATCTTTCAAACCAAGAGACGGTTTTCAAAATTATCCAAAACAAGAAATGTAATCTATGCTTGGAGCAATAAGGCGAAGAACCAATTGAAAAAACAAAATGACTCTGCAACCAAAGAAATCACTCAAAAGATCAAGAAAACTAAGTGCAATCAAGCCATAAATGGGACTGACAACAATCAAACCGACTCGATTTTCGAACAGAAGGCTCAGTGCACAAGGACACCTAGAAACCCTAAGGCCTCAACTAACATTGATAAGAAGATAGACAAACAACTAAGAAAATCAAGTCGACATCAATTAAAACAATCCCAAAGGCATAATCATGCATAAAAAATAACCCAGAAGCAAGAACAATTGACCAAAATACTCATCATGGAGGTCAAACCAATTCCTACAGGGGTTGGCACGCCTATAAGGCTATAATCTGTGCCATACAGTGGTTGGTGCGACTGCAAAAAGAGCAACCTACACCAATTGGCACGACTGTTCAGAGGAAAATCACGCCAAGCCAGATAAATATGGGAAAAAGAGGAAAAACCAAAACCTAATGAGCAAAGGTCAATCTTAACACTCTGGAGTTGAACAGAGGATGGAAACTAAGCAAGAAAAAAAGAAAAGAGAGATAACTAAATCAATAATTGAAACTGACCCAACAAAATGAAACGACAAACTCGCACTGATCCCTAGTGGAATCACCAATTTGTTATGCAGGTAAATCCTCTCTGCAGACAGATACGATCCCTCTAGCCCTAGAGTGGGTCTAGAAACAAAGGGACATGCTAAAGTGTTGATTCCTAATTATTGAATGAACAAGGGACACGGTAGATCGACCTACCAGGAATCCAACGCTGTCGTTGTTACTGTAGTAGTGGTGGCCTCTCACTCCTGTCTCAGCAAGTCACAATCCGTTCACCATTATGCTTGGATACCTGCACATAGAACAAGAAACAAGAACAGCATACAAGCTAACAACATTTCATTCATAAATATTAACCAGTCAAAGAGGGCTAAACATATTTCGTTAAACAAAAATCATAACACAAGAGTGGAACCAAACAGTAGTCATGTATATAAATGAATAGAAGGAATAGTTACAACCGATGCTTTGATGTCGCAGTCACCTCTAGTGGGGTTCAAGCGAAGCGCATCTCAGATGCTCGTCAAGGAATTCGGACGGGATGAAGGCATGGACTCAAGCTCTCTCGGAAGTCATGGACTCAAGCTTCCTCAATGTAATTCCTTCTCATTCTATCTTCTCTAGTCATTCAGCTATAGTATGTCTAATTCTCCAAGTTCAACTAGCTTGTTCTAAGAGAGATAGCTTCTTTTATAGAGGCAAAGGAGGAGGTTAGGATCCCTACAAAGGTGGGAGGGAGACCTATCCTTTAGGGAGTTCCCATAAGAGGTGGAAACCATAAACCTAAATGAGGTAGTCCATGGTTTATCAGTTCAACCACTCCCAATGACTCATCCTCGAGATGGTTGGAGTGGAATCTCCGCCTCTATTTTTTTTTTTAAATCCATAAAAATATTGTCGTGGGTGGAAAACTAGGACAGAGTGCTAGCTGGCACGGGGTCCAGTGTTAATATTCCTCTTTGGCGCGAGGGCATAACTGATTACCCGTGCCAAGGCAAAATTTGAGTCTTTTCTCAGGGAATTGTCAACAGAAGGAATGTTACTCTCATGTAAAGGGACACAATGATGGTTTTTGCAAGGCATAACACTACTTATTGGTAATAGAAATGACCCGCCAATGGGTGAGATGGGGATTGCAGAGACAGTGACAAAATTTTGTGTAACAATGTGGCCATATCTTCTTCTGGTGGTGGCGGAGGTGTGGGGGACTTCTTGCCCTTATGCTGACTCGAAGGTGGTGTAGCCAGAGGACTAGTTCCTACATGCGCAGCTGACTCTCTTAATGCGTTTTAGATGGATCTATCCCCTTCTCGGTTGGCTCGATAGTACTTACCAATTTGTGTTGTACTCTCACTCTGATCAGACGTCATCCATTCGGTGTGGCTGCACAAAATTCCCTTTTCACACACTAATATTTTAATTAGCAATGGAAATGTCCATGAGAACTTACCCTGGAATCCTTTGAAGAACCTCCACTCCGCCTCAGAGTAGTATACAAACTAATCGACTATGAATTCCGTTACAAATCCTCCTAACACACTATCCACCAAATGATCTACCATGCGAGTGATTTTGTTATCAGCTTTCTCCAACTGTTGAATCAATTCCAGAGTCCACTGCATAACCTAATCATCTTTCCAACACATCTGGAATTATACTAGCCTCACTAGCCACTCCTAGAGATCGTGCGCAAAATTTACAAAGAAAATTTCATATACTTCAGTGAAAATATATTTGTTCTTCCACTTCTCAGTTATCAGCTTCGTGCTACGATTCTCCTTTACAGAAAATTCCTGAATCTATCTTTCAAACCAATCTTCGAGCTCTAATGTCTCAGGTCTCCAAGGGCCTCATGACATTACCCAATCTCTTTCTCAAAATGCTTCTGATCCCGGAAATGGAGCCATTTTTTGGCTTTAGGGGTCCTGATGTAGGTTCGGAGTTAAGGTTTGCCAACAAACCCCTATACTACTGGCCCTTTCGGAAATGACCTAATTTCGCAGGCCAAATTCTCACCCGAAGTAGTATGGGTGGGTGCTAGAACCAAGTTTCCGGACCCTGGGAGAGAGTAGGTAATTAAAGAATATATCGTCGAGTTCTATCAGGTTCGCATAGAAACAAGACTATTATCAAGCCCTTAACATTATAACCTGCATGTAAACATAAACACAACTACTATTATTAAATAGATATGATTAATACTTCCGCATCCATGTGCGCATCATCAATTATCATCACAGAACATCATAATCGTAGCTTATTCATATATCACAGATACAATTGCAGCTTATTCAATAACACAAAGATAATTCAATAATAAACACAACCAGTTCATAAAGATACTTCAACAGATTCTACATTCATTAACATCCAAAACCAGTTACAAACCCAAATCACAGCCCGCGCACACAACTAGCGAGGTCTGCACACAGCAGGACTAAGGATCTTTGTGCACACAGTAATTAGGACTCCTTACCCAAAATAACCCAAAACAGATCTCAATAGTTCGTTCGTAGCATCAATCTTACTTACTCTTACTTTCTAGACCCAACTATCTATCTATTTATATCATCGTAGCCTTTTCTATTCTATGGTCTGCAAACTGTGGTTTGCGGACTCTAGGTCTACCCTTTGACCCATTACAAAACATTGGGGGCTTTGACCTGCCCAAAATCCCCTGCACAAGACCAATTACTACAAAATTATATAAAAAATGTAGCTTAGGGAACCCCGTTCCAACAATATGATACAAAGTAAACCTAAGGCAGACCTAGAGATAGATAAAGGTAAATAGAAGCAAGTAATAGATGATGATAAAATGTATGACATGAATATTGAAACACAGCCAAGAAGGCCAAAGAAAAGAGGCCTTAAGAGGGCGTAGGAACTAGAAAGACAGTCATCTCATCCACTTGAACAATTGACCGTTGATGAGCTAATATCTATGGAGATCAATCAAGACAGAGAAATCTGGTTAGGAAGGGTAAATGAAAATTTGGAGAAGCTTTTGAAAAGAACCAAAAGAGACAACAATCTTCAGAGGCATATGGCCAATCATTATTGTACCAGGAAGAAAATTTCACAAATCAAGCTTAAACAAGTGAAAAAGAAGCTCAAATGAAGCTAAAGGAGAAGGATGGTTTAGATTTGTTAGTTGAAGATTCATTGGCTATTTAGCACATCATCCAAAGGTGCCACAAAACAAATTTGGAGGATTTTTGAGAAATTTTGGTATTTTTAGTGATTTTTGCACTAAACTAGAAGTTCAGCCTTCACAGATGCATAGCGTCAAGTTGTTATGATTTTTACTAGGGCACGTAAATGATGAATGTCTTACATGGTTGGATGCATTTTGACGAGTACATCCTAGATTAGGAATCCTTGTTGCATGACAAGCTCTAGTTTGGAAGAAAAATCCAAAAAACCACCAATTTTCTATGCTTCTACCAGTATTTTGGACAGTCTATTATGCATTTGGAGCAACCTTGGGAGAATCAAATTTTGGAGGCCTTCCCATGGGTTACTTTTAAAAATTCAAGAGGTTGTGGAAACTAGAAACACAAGGATAGTTGTATTATCTTTCATATTTTGATTTGGTGTCCTAAAAGTCCCTCAAAATCAGCTGCAAAAAATTGTTAAGCATCTATAAAAAATTTGTTACGTATCTGTCAAAAAGTGTTACAAATTTACATAGGATTCCCCAAGACACTTGTCAAGTCCAAAAAAAGTCAGAATTTCGAGGTTTTATTGTCCTTTGAGCTGGAATTTGATTAATTGAGTTGGTTTTTTCCTCGTATCATGAGGAAACATGTAATTTAATGTGGGGGACACACACTCCTACTATATAGATGAATTTGAGGGAATGGTTTATAACCTCCCTAAATTCTAGGAAGTGACTCATATTACGTATTTATGATGCATTTTGGATGGGATTTCAACCCCATGAGGTGTCAAGGTGCATATTTTCTATAAGTCGACCCTCTTAGGTCTTTTATTTCGTTGGATAGTTGTTTTTTATAGTGGAGCTATTGTACAAGAATTTTGGAATGAAATCAAAGACAATGTTGTAGAATTTGTGCTAAGAATCATGTGGTATGCCTTGGAGAATTTGTTCTTTCTCTATATTTTTATCCTATCATGTTGAATGATATGCTTCCGAGTTTCATATACATGCTTCTATGTGTTTATATTTTCAGTTTATAAGAAGAAAAAAATTCCTTTTCATGCTCTGTTTTAACAAGACTTACATTATATGTTTATGTTCTTCTAAATGAATGAATTCACCTCAGTGCTCATTCATATTTTCCACCATTTCATCATATATATAATGAAAAAATAAACATGCTTTCAATCTACCTACCTGGCCACATCGATATTCTCTACAAATTGATCTTAAATTCTGACCTTAAATCCTAGACCTAGTCTCCTTATTGTCATTCCTATTCAGCACAAAAACACCCAAAAAAAACCCTATTTACTGAAATTACATACCTATCCTAAGATCATTAAATATTTCAGTCATTTAATATACTTCAAAGTGACATTGAGAGAGACCTCTCTAGTCTTGGTAGGGCTAGCTACCTGACCTAAAGGTTGGTATGTGGTTACCTTCCTTTAATCCCACTCTAGCCTTGGGAAGTTGGGGGTAGTGATAAAATTCTTGGTGTCGTTTCCAGGGAGTGATTGCAAAACCTTCCCTACAAAAATTTCTATAGTCCTATGAAGGTTATACTTGTGAGAGACAAGTTCTAGCATTTGAAACATGTTGAGTTCTTAAATTCAACGCAAAGTCAAATTTACTATATAAGTTGGCTCATAAAAGACATACTAGGTCCAATCGAGACCCAAATCCCTCACCAATTGTAAATGACCCTGAGAGTATTTTAAGAAAGAAGAAAACCAAGTCTCAAAAAGTTGGAAGAGCTACTCCTCCACTTTTCAAATCAAATTCCTTACCTATGAGATTTTCTTTAGAAAATTCATCCTATAATCCAGAATTCGAAACATATTTGTTCAGGTCTAAGTCTGAAACCTTTCTTTCAGAAAATATCTTTGATCCTATTGATTTTGAGATCGTTGTACCATTTTTTGAGTCTTATTATTCCGAGGTTGATGGTGAAGTCTGGTCTAATTTCTACAAACTTAAAGGCTTGGTGGATAAATTTCAAGAAACTTTAAAAAAATCTTATTTCCAATATCAACAATAGGATTTTGCTTCACCACCTATCATTACACCTTCTCATACAACTACATCATCATCTATTTCTTTCATTCCATCATTACCTCTACAAGTTTTCAATCCATCATCACCTTTACAACCCCCTCCATTAATAATGGCCAGATTCACTCCACTAATATTACCCCAACAACTCACTGCACTACCTTAGAATTATGGTCAAATATTGCCCCTTTTTTATGGAACATCATAGGTCACTCCTAATCAACACATTGTTAAAGTGGTTGATTCCATAGATCTTGAATAGATTGATAATTTTGATGCCAAGAAGCACATAATTGCACAGAATTTCTTAGGAGAGGTTAAGAAATGGTTCCGCTCTCTCACAACTAGTTTAGTAGTTACTTCACAGTAGCCAATTAACTTGTTCATGACAAAATGGGAGGAGAATAATAATCCATTTCAAATTTTAGCTTAATATAATGCCTTGAAAAGGAATCCCACAGAATTTTTCTATAACTTTAAACCTAGATTCAATAAAATCTATGTCTCAATTCCTGGAAATATCAAGCCTCCTCCAGGACTTGCTTTACTTCATTATCCTGATGGTTTCGATCCTAACATGGCTTATCAACTGAGGGAAAGAAATACATCAACTAGAAGAAATGTAGAGGAATGCAGTGAGCGTCGAAACTAATTTGATCATCAAGAAGTCAAAAATTAAAATAGAGAAAAAGGTTTGTATCAAAGAGGAAACATCTACTTCATCAGAGGGAAAATTAGACACCTTGATCAAAACCATGGAGAAGATAATGGATCAAATTTCCATTGTTTATAGACAAGTTGAACCTTCCATTAGGAATCCCAATTTTAGGGGTCAAAATCAACAACTGCAGTACAAGATCAAGCAAAGGGAACAGAGGGATCAAGATCCACAAATTCGCACTCCACAGAAGGTCCTGATGAAGAAAATGAAGAATAAATTTCTAGTGAGAATCATTAATTTGAGGAGAATCAGCGGCCTATTTTCCTCACTGAAGAAGATCAATTTTCTGTAGAAATTTATGCACCGGATGACCAACAATATGTTTTGTAAAATGATAACATGCTATCATTATGGATGGAATATTATCAGAGTGGATATTAGAATGCTCTTACTCAGGTACAGAGACCATATGTTTTGAGGATTAGGAATGTTCCTATAACCTCCAATCCGAAAAGAAAAAATGCTCAAATAGATGCTCATCATAAAAAAATCACCACTCCAAATAAAAGCAAAGACAAAGGACATGTTGTTCCTAATCATGTTAAAACCAATGAAGCTACCACCACTAGTCAAAAAAAAGATAAAAAAGTTCAAGATAGAGGACAGAAGAAGGAAAATCCAGAAAAATATTAGCCAAAGAAGAAAGATGCATCATTGAAAGAGGTAGAAAAATATTTTGCTCTTTTTAGTCTTGAAAATGAAATTGCAAAGTTGAAAGTTTCCATTCCTCTAACTAAACTAGTCAAGAACGACCAATATAAGTTTCAAGTAGCTAAGTTGCTTATGGTGGATCAGATGTCTGACATGGTTAATGTGAGTGATGATCACCTGGAACTTCTATTTGTTCCTGTTTTTTATGGTGATTTAGAAGATACTAAGGTCCCTCCATTTTATCTTAGTCTAAAAATCCACAATTTTATTCTCCATAATTCCATGCTTGATTCCGAAGCCTCTCATAACCTCATGCACTGGAGGCCATTATGGACATATTAGGCTTGGATATCACAAGACCTTACCATGATCTTTATTCATTTGATTCAGGGAGGGTGAAATGTCTTGGCCTCATTAAGGACCTAATGGTGTCTTTAGAGTAAATCCCAGCCAAGAATGTCCTCATGGATGTTGTTGTGGCTGATATCCCTCCCAGATATGGAATTTTTCTCTCCCGGTCATTGGGAGCAAAGATTAGAGGTACCTTGCAGCTTGAATTTTCATATGCTACAATTCCCGTCTCTGGGAAACTTAGAAAACTATACCAGGAAAGTAAAATGAAGTACAGGATCAGTAGTAGAGAAAAGACTAATAACCATCGCATACATGATGTTCACACAGATTTAGAGTCCTTTATTTTATTCAATGACGAATGTTCAACATCTTCAGAAGTTTTGATTGAAGATAAAACATGAATTTATGAGTTTCCAAATTATGTTTTAGAAATTGAAAATGTAGAAAATCAAGAAAACATGCCAAGTGGTTTGGAACCAATCACATCAACCGAAAAAAGAGATGAAACAATGAAAGGTACAGAAATTGTTGGTACAACATAACTCTCTAAAGAAACAAGTAAAGTTCAATCATCCGATTTGCAGTTTTCCAATGAAGAAAGTAGTTTGTGGACCATGGATTTCGATGGAGCCTTGGGAAAGGAAACGGTTGGCATTCGAGTACAGATTCACATCCCTATAAATCAGTCACTTAACGTTCCTCCAAATGTTCAAATGTCCTCTTACAAGTTTTCATTCGATTGTTCAAACAATGGAGAAGAGTATGAGGCTTTGATAGCTGGCTTGAAAATTCTCAAGTTAGGTGCCAAGAATTTTTTTTTGTATGGCGACTTTGAGATTGTAATAAAACAAGTCAAAGGGGAATACCAGGCCAAGCATCCTAGGATGTGAGCTTACCAAAATTCAATGTTATATATCCTCACGACCTTCACCGAGTATACTTTGTCATTGATTCCAAGGGACAATGATGTTATTACTGATTCTCTTGCCACTTTGGACAACATGTTAAAAATACCATTGTATCCAAATAAGAAGTATGAGATAAATGTCAAACACCGCCATGTTTTTATAGATCACGTTTAGTATTGGCAGGTATTTCAAGATGATAAACAGATCATAAACTTCTTACAGACAAAAGAGTAATTTGTGAATTCACAAATGGATAACCAGTGCTATGAATATTACCAAGAATTCCATGGAGAATAAATGCAAGTAGTTTAGCTAAAATACAACTCCATTCCAAGATTTCTAGTGCCTTTGGAGGAGCTTATTGATCAAGATGATGTTGTATGCAAACCGACCATGCTACCAACAGAAGTGGGAGTGGAAGACCTTAATCTTGGCACTCCTCAAAAGCCAAAGATGGTCAAGATTTCAAAATCCTTGAGCTCAAAAATGAAAGGTAAATACGCAACCCTCATTTATTAGTTTGATGATGTATTTTATTTGGAATATTCTAATCTAGAAGTGTACGATAAGAGTATAATCCAGCATACAAATCCCTTAAAGCTAGATCAGAAGCCTTTCCGCCAGAAGTTAAGGAGAATGAATCCCAAGTTGCTACCCTCCATTCAAAAAGAGGTAAACATATTATTTACTGCTGGTATTATAGTTCCACTTTTCTTTTCAAATTGGATGTTTAACTTTGTGCCAGTAAGGAGGAAGACAGGAGAGATCTGTTTTTGTATATATTTCAGAAATATGAATAAAGTGTCGTTGAAAGACAATTACCCATGACAAAAAATGGACAATATTTTGCAAAGTGTAGTTGGATCTTCCAGGCTTTTCATTTCTGGATGGATACTCCGGGTATAATCAGATTTTAGTCCACCTAGATGATCAAGAAAAGATATCCTTTACAACACCATAAGTTACCTTCATGTACGCAAAAATTCCCTTCAGATTGAAGAATACAGGGGCTACTTTTCAACGAGTAATGGATATTGATTTTTCCAATGAAAAGGATGTATTTTGGGTGATCTATCTTGATGATATCATTATTTTTTCCAAGATAGATGAGCAGCACCTACAACACTGGAAAACGATTTTTTAGAGATGCAGAATGTTTGGAATATCGATGAACCCAAAAAAAAATATTTTTGATATGGAGGAAGATAAATCATTGGGCCATATCATATCAAAATATGGTATTCAGATATATCCTTCAAGGATTGAAGCAATTCAGACCTTGGAATATCCTGGGAGAAAGAAGGAAATCTAGTCGTTCAATGGAAAAATTAAATTTTTAAGAAGGTTTGTTCCAATATTGTTGAACATTTGAGGCAAATTATTGACATGCTAAAGAAAGATAGTGAATTAAAATGTTGTGAAGAGGAAAAGAAGTCATTCAATCAAGCTAAATTAGCTTTATATCACACTCCTATTATTATTAGTCCAACTTACACACTTGATTTCATTAGTTTTTCATTTGCTTCAGAGAATACTCTAGCTTTTGTCCTTATGCAAAAGAAAAATCAAAACAAAGAGCAGCCCATCGCCTTCTCCAGTATAACCATAAGAGACGTAGTCTTGAGCTACAATATCATTGAGAAACAAGCCTTGGCATTATTCAAAGCATTGAAGGACTTCTGGGTCTATATTATCCACTCTCATGTCATTGCATATGTCCCAAACGCTACAGTGTCAAAGATGTGCTCATGCAAAATGATCCTGAAGGGTGACATGGCAAATGGATCGCTGCTATGTTGGAGTATGACTTGGAAATCAAGCCTACAAATCTGATCAAGGGACAAGGCCTGGAAAAGCGTATGTAGGACTCAAATCTACATGCTTTTGACTTTAACTTTATTTTTGCATTATCTGATGAGCAAGAGGTTGAAGTATTACCTAAGGTATCTGAAATTTTTTCTTCATCGCCATGGTATGTTGATATTGTTCATGTTTTGCAACACTTGAATCCTCCTCCCAGCTTGCCTAGTAATAAGCCTAGATCTTTGAAGTTGAAATCTCTCAAGTATTGCACCCTTAACAATGTCTTGTATTGGAAAGATCCAGGTGGATTATTGCTGAACCATTTGCTTGAAGGAGAATTTGAAAAAGTGATGAGTGACTTTCATAAAGGTGACTATAGCAGTCATATTTATTGGAAGACTACATCAAATATGATCTTGAAGGAGGGTTTCTATTGGCCAATTCTATTCTCTGATGTCTATAAAACAATCATGAGATGTCATGAATTTCAAATATTTCAGGGGAAGAGAAAACTTTTTCCTTTTCCCTTGAAACCAATTGAAGTGCAAGCGCCATTCCAGCAATGGGGACTTGACTTCATTGGCGAAATCCATCCTCCATCATCAGCCCAACATAAGTGCATACTCATTACCACTGGTTACTTCACTAAATAGACTGAATCTATCCCAAGTTGGAGCCAATGTTAGTGTCAATATGTCTAGTGATCAAACATGCTCCTTCATTTTATTTGCTAGTAGTCCTAGGTCAAAAAATTGTCTTTTCAAACAAGATTTCAAATAAATTTTGGTCACTACATATGGTCTAGGTCAGAAACGCTTCTCCCCTCATTTCATTCATGGCCATCATCATCTTAGAGGACTCATTTTTATTTATATTCTTAGGTCAGCCATTCCATCTCCATCTAGGTCTGTATCTAGGTCTCCTTGTTTTTTCACCGAAAAGTCCAAAAATGTCACCAAAGAGGGAGAACAAGGCTTCATTGTCATCAAATCAGTATTTTAAAGGGAGTAAGCATAGTTAGGAGAATAAGTAAGACACTTTGAATTATTTCAAAAATTGTTTCATTGTCAAATTGTTCCAAAAAGGGTTGAAAGGATAAAAAGAGGTCAATTTATATCAAAGGCTTTATCTTAAAGTATAGACTTATTAGTGCATTTTATCCAAAGTTTGAGAAACATTATAAAACATGTGCTAATAGCCTAATGTTTGACTTAATTATGTATTTATCCAAATTTCCGAAACATTATGTATTATAACCAAATTTTTTCGCTCATGTCATAAGGGTTGAAAATGCCAAAAAAAATTATCGCTTGTGGTTAATTCTCATGCACCACTCAACCGTCTGATCGATTACTTCACCAAATCAATGACCCAAAAAAAATTGCGCACCCCACTATTCATCTGACCTTTACTGGCGGAGGGGAAGGGGAGTCTAAAAAGGTGGTTTCCTCCTACTGGTCCCACACTAACATGTTAGCCTCTCCTCATTTCGCATCCCCACCCCTCAATACCACAAACCATCTCGAACCCCCTCTAAAATTCGCCAAAACAACCCTCCATTCCCACCATTCTTCCTGCATACCTCCCTCCACTCCCCTACTACCACGCATCTCCTCCTGCTTGATCTATCTCTCGCTTACTATTCCATTTCCCATGCCCTCCCCTCTACTCTCATCCCCATATGTGGCTAATATAGAGGCTTTGTTACACATCTGTCACATTTGTTACACATCTGTCAGTGTGTTGTTACGCATATGGTAGAACTTTTTACGCATATGTCAGTGTACTGCGTTTTGGTATTTTTCTCCCAAAACATTCCTCCAAGCTCCAGGGTCATTGCCATCAATTTTTAAATCTTTCTCGATAGTAAGTAAACACCTCATATCCTCCTCAAGTCAAACTATAAGCACAATGTTGGTTTTCTTACTCATCTCCTCTACCACTACATTTTGACTTATTTTTATCATTGGGTTATTTTAATGAACTAAATTCTAACCCTACCATATAATACCCTCATATACCTTCCCCGGACCATATTCTATTATTCCCTACCATTCATAGTCTCCCTACACTTCATTCCCATCAAACCCTAATTTCATACTATTTTTCTATTATAGAATTAGGAAATTCCTGTGTTTTCCTAATTTGCACCTTATTTACATCCATTTCACCAAATTTCACCTATATTTTGAAGCCAACATATAACCCTACCTCCTGATTTTTTTTGGGAGTTTTTCTCGGCTTCACTACCCTTCATTTAATCCTCCAAACCTACCCTATCCCTGTCCTCTGTTTTTTCCAAATTCACAGTCCACATACCCACTACATACAAACACCTAAAGTTTCATGTTTTTGATAGACAATATGGAAAGTGAGAGGATTGGATGTTTGAAAGGCCTCACCTTTTTCCAAAGGATTCTTTGAGAGGACTGGATGTTTGAAATTCTGTGAGAAAATCATGGAAGAAGGTTGTCATCTCCAATTTACAAGCTTATTTTTCACTAGTTTCAGTATGGGAAATGACATCATTGAAGGTGTAGAGTTCAACTTATCAACATATGTGATTTCTTCTGTAACAAGTATACCTAGTCATGAAAAAAAGTGGTTTAAGGGCATGGACATAGACCTTGAATATTACAATTGTTTCCTCAAACCTCATGCTAGAGAGAACCTGAGTACATCTTCCCTTCCAATACAAATATGCTCCTTTGATGAGGTTAATTATGAAATATTTCACTTGTGAAGGGAGATTCTCTAGGATGTACAAGTACCATATCAGGTTATTGATGCACTCTACCTCTACTTAACCACTTGACTTGCCATATTACTTGTACATAAGTTTGGTTAGAATTAATGAGAAGGTTCAGAGAAAAAACAAATATCATCACCCAAGTCTTTTCCACCATGGTCTAGTCAAACTCATTGTTTTGCATCATCTCTGAGCTATCAACATGACCTGGGAAACCTTCATGGAAAAATTGGCAACAGCACCCACCACTAGTCCTCCTGTCATGCATAGTACACTATCACCATCAGTATCAGCACAACCAATGGAATTTGGTTCTTCCAGCATGCAAACTCATATTTCAAAGGCTCCTAGGGTTGTTGAGTTCATTCACACCTATGAGAAGGGAAAGAGACATGTCTTTTCTCCCAATTCATCAAAAGTGTATCTACTCTTGATACTATATTTGAGCAAAGAGAAATAGAAGAGCAACAACTCATGCATCGGATTGAATCACCATCATGGAAAATTTTAGGGGCTAATATTCGCAAGTCGGCTAATTTTGCATGTTTTTTGCAAAAAAAAGGTTCGTTAATTTCCATTTTTTCTAAAATTTATTCGCCAAAATTTTATAGTATAAATTTTTTGTACCTTAAAAATCGCCAAAATTTTATATAGAGACTATATATAATTATTAAAATTTTAATACTTTTACAAAAAAATTGTCAAATTTTTTACAAATTTCATATTATGTACTAGTGTGATTCGCCAAGGTTTCTAAACTTTAAAATAATTTTCCATCCTTAAAATTTTTCGTGATCTCCATTGCACCAACATGATGAACAAGCGCCCATAGAAGTTGAGGTGGCAAAGCAATTTGAAGTCAAATCATCTAAGGAGATCATTAGGGACAAGGATGAGAAAATTGCTTAATTGAGGGAGATTTTCTCCATTGCAAATTCTCAAATTACTTTCCTACAAAAAGAAAATTGGCAATTGAAGGTGAAGCACCTGATACAAAGTAAACCTAAGTCTTACCTAGAGACATATAAAGGTAAAGAGAAGAAATTAATAGATGATGATCAAATTTAGGACATGGATACTGAAACACGGGCAAGAAGGCCAAGGACAAGGGGCCTTAAGAAGGCACTGGAGCTAGAAAGACAATCAGCTCATCCACCTGAACAATTGACCTTTGATGAGCTGATAGTTATAGAGATCAAAAAATAAAAAGAACTATGGTTAGGAAGGTTGAATGAAAATTTGGAGAATCTTTTGAAAAGAGCCAATCATTGGTGTACCAGGAACATAATTTCACAAATCAGGCTTAAACAAGTGAAAAAGAAGATCAAAGAGGCTCAAATGAAGATAAAGGAGAAGGATAGTTTAGATTTGTTGGTTGAA
This sequence comes from Pinus albicaulis, assembly GCA_034641835.2. NCBI lineage: Eukaryota > Viridiplantae > Streptophyta > Pinopsida > Pinales > Pinaceae > Pinus > Pinus albicaulis. Next base: position 1,149,922,741 of record CM076578.1, read on the forward strand.
GCTCAATTGGTTTTTTAGCACATCATCCATAGGTGCCACAAAACAAATTTGGAGAATTTTTGAGCAATTTTGGTATTTTTAGTGAATTTTGCACTAAACTAGAAATTCAGCCTTCACAGATGCGTCGCGCCAAGTTTTTACACTTTTTACTAGGGAATATAAATGATGAATGGATTACACAATTGCATGAATTTCTATAAGTACATCATATATGAGGAACCCTTGATACATGACAAGCTCTATTTTCGAATAAAAAGCCAAAAAACCATTAGTTTTCTATTCTCCTGCCAGTATTTTTGACAGTCGGTTATGCATCTAGAGTAACCTTGGGAGAATCAATTTTTGGAGTCCTTACCATGGGTCATTTTTTAAAATTAAAGAGGTTCTAGAAACTAGACACACAGGGCTAGTTGACCTATCTTTCATATTTGGATTTAGAGTCCTAAACGTCTCTCAAAATTAGCTGCAAAAAATTGTTACACATCTGTACAAAGTTAGTTACGCGTCTATCAAAAAATTTTACACATCTGCATCAGATTCCTAAGGACACTTGTCAAGCACAGAAAAATTCATAATTTTGAGGTTTTGTTGTCCTTTGAGCTGGCATTGGAGTAACTGAGTTGGTTTTTGCATCTTATCATGAGGAAACATGTAATTTAATGTGGGGGACACACACTCCTAGTTTATAGTTGAATTTGAGGGAATGGTTTCTAACAACGTTGGACGAAATGAGGAAGTTTTTTGGAAGCGGGGATGTAGAAGCGTAATTTTCAAAAAAATTAGGAAGCGAAGCGTTTGGTAAGCGTCTACTATATATATATATATATATATATATATATATTTATATTCAAAACAAACATCCCAAATACCATATTAGTTGTAGAAGACATGAAAACATGCATGTTTTTACATAAATCAAGATAGAAATGACATTCATGATTCCATTGTACATCAATAATTATTTATTCGAGCATCAACCATCTAGATTATAGATCCTAGCAATTAGAAACACACATCAAATTTTTAAGCATGATAAAACATTTAAGCATGCCGCATATTATAAAACATAAAACATTTAACCATATTATCAAACATAAAGCACATTATCTATCAAGTGAGAAATTGTCAACAATATTCATGTCCAAAATTCAAATAATAATGTTTACAAAATAGGCCACTTGGCCACCACCAAGACAAAAAAGTTCAAATTCACAACAAGCCTACTAGTATAATCTATGAAAAAAGAAGTAAATTGTGAATATATGTACTAATATCTCCTCCTTCCACCACGAAGATTACGTGGCGGTGGGCCTCCACGTGGTGGGCCTGGTGGAAATGAAGAAGATGGTGGTTGTGGAATTTGTGGCACTACAATTGATGAAGACGAAATCCCTGATGTTGGTGTTAAACCATGGAACCAAGGAAGCAAGGGACCAATTGGGGGTGGCATATCAACTCAATCATCATCATCATAGATAAGAGAATCCTCTAATTTCTCTAATCGCAACACTCCATCCTCCAAATTTTCCATCTCTGGATACCTGTGCCAAACCTTAAGGTGTTTATTATTCTTTGCATCATCACAGTAATGAGACAACAATCGCAAGTTGTAATGGACATAAACCAAGCTCTTTGCCCGGTCTAAAATCAACCTGTTCCTTTTAACACTGTGGATGAAAGAATAAGAGCTCCAACGCCTCTCTATAGAAGAAGTGTTTAGCACCTGTGGTAGCACCCGTAATGCCAAAGAATATAGAATTGGAGTAGCACCTCCATGCATGTTCCACCACTCAATAGAATAAAAAGTCTCTTGATCTCTAATTGAATGCATGTTCACAAATGGACTAGTGCAAATCTTATAGCTTCTCAATTGTTTCCATATCAAGGCAACCTCCTCCTCATGAAGGACTAATCTAGTCAATGCAACCATATATTTTTCTAGAACCTTTAGATCTATGTGTTGTGCTCAACTTAGTGTTCCTAAATTGAGGTCATAAATTATCAACCAGGGTTAGTAAACTGCTGAAGTGAGGTGCACTATATGTGCCTAGGTATCTGTTTCTCACTACGTTGTGTTTAGTGTTTTTATGATGTTTTTGGTTTTGTGGTTTTATGTTAAGAAGGAAAAGAACTAAATGTTGAAAAGGAACAGTTGTTGGTCACACTAAAAGCAGAGAAAAACCAATACTAAAGAATAGAAAATGCAAGGTTTGATAATGACTCAAAGCAAGAAAATAAATCACAACATGAACTCAATCTCTCATAACATAAACTCATCCAATTCATTCTCTAGAAATATGTTGGAATAGCTTGAGAAAAGGACTAGTTTAGTGCAAATGAGGTTCTCCTAAGTAAACAACCATCTTACAATATTACAAAGAATCTCATCCATGGCTAAAATTTTATTGGAACACAATTGGAAAAAGATTATTTGTAGCACAATAAGATTTCTACTCTAAATTAACTTGTAATGCTAAGGTTAATCCATTCTGCAGCCCCACTTGTCACTACTAAACCTTATTCGAAAGTTAGAAATTTTCTAGAATAGTCTTTTTGGGAAAAAGGCTTGTTTGTGATATTGCAAAATATTGTAGAACAATCAAGGCCTTAAACTGATATCACTAACTCATTCCTGTCCATATGATGATGCATTCATAGAAAGTCAGAAAAAGATTAGTTTGTAAACAATGAAGGCCATGAAGTCTAATTTTGACAGTTAATACAACTTAAAGAACAATGGATAACACTGAACTAGAATGAAATTGATCAAACTTGAAACACAGTGATCACAACTAAACTAAAATGCTTTTAGCCTAACTTGTAAATACAGTGCACTGGAACTAAACTAGAATGTCACTAATCTAACTTAAAGTACAGTGAACAGAGTTAAACTAGAGTGCCATTATCAAACTTGAAACACAGTGACAGAATTAAACTATAGTGACATCTACCTCCGGAGTATTTCAACTGAACTAAAATGCAACTAATTCTATGAAATGTTTCAGCTCTGTCTCATTCGGAGTTAGTGGTTTTTTGGAATAATTTATAGAATATAATTGGCTGCAACATGTTACGTAAATGAGCATAAAAGCATAAATTTCAACAAAACACAACAAATCTCTAAAACACCACAGCTATGTCTCACCCAGGGTTGGTGATATTTTGGAAGATTTTATAAGAACAAGACTAGCTGTAACAACTGATGTAATTGAGCATAAAATCATAAAGTTCAGAGAAATGAAACTAACTCCTAAATACTACAGTTATATCTCATCCAATGTTAGTGGTATTTTGGAATAGTTTGTAAGGATAACACTGACTGTGGCATCCACTGCAAGTAAGTATAAAAAAACACAAAGTTCAGAAAATTGATTAAACTAAGAATGAAACAAGGCTAAGTTACTTATCTAAACCATATGAACAAAGCTTCTCAGGTAGCAGGGGCCCTCTACCACCGGATTAGCACGCAAATATATTCAATATTGACTCATCTCTTGCAATAAAGTGATGCTTCTTTCATTAAAGGAGAAATTCTTCAAAACAGAGTATTACGGTCTTCTGAGATCTAACAATAAAACATAAATCTAGCTAGTTGTTTCTCGGTCTCCCGAGCCATACTTATAACAAAATTACATAACTTTATTTGAGATAAAATAGGAATAATTGTCTTTCCCAACTAAAATCAAACTAGGACTCTGGTGGTGGCCTCGAACTATGATTAAGGACATCTGTACAATCCTTGTCCTATTAGAAGTCTATCTCCTAGTTTTGGTTTCCCACGTGCACAACCACCTGTAGACTCGAGCTCAGACTTAGTGGAGAGCAAGAAATGATGGGGAAGTGATGTGGAATACGACCATATGTGTTTTTCCTTGAGGTGACACCTGGAACCTATGTAAACATGAAGATAGCTGCGGAATAGGCAACTGGCTACAGAATGACTGCGTTCTGTAGCCGAGTCTAGTCAAAAATTGCTACAGTAAAAAAATCATGAAAACATAGCAAGTTAGTCATTATATACATTCTTAAAGTAATCCTAATCAATCCTATTGATCATTAAGCCTGTAATTGATGAGGGAAAAAGAAAATGAAATGAAATGTGGTGGAAAAGAAGGACATCTTTGGGGCTCAACATACCCCCACTGCAATGCTTTTGCATGTCCTCATGCAACTATTCCATGTACTCTGAGACCTCTGCTAGGAAATCTAAGCCTCTTCTTCTGCTTTGCCTGAAAGTCAATGGCCTTCTGGGCTTCCTTATGACTAACTTGAATCTCAAATTTGTAAGTGCCCTGCTTAACTTTTTTTTTTCTTCTTCAATCTTTCACTGGCCTTGTGCAACCTTTTCATTTGTAGAGACAAAGTTGTATTCATATCACCTTTTAACTTAACCTGCTCCCTTAAAATTTCATTCTCATTCTTGATATGCCTATTGAGTACTTCTAACTCATACTTATCTCTTCTTAGCATATCAATTGTAGATTTTGGTGGACTAGGAGTTCTGTCTCTACTTTCTGAAGCTCTCTTCTCTAGTGTCTCAACATAATTGTAAATTTCTTGTTGTGCTGGGTCTATTTCAGGAGCTCCTTCATCAAAATCCCCCTCATACTGATACTCAGGTGATCTAGCAGTAGGTGTTTCTTCATCCTCAATGTTTATGATTCCAGATTGTCTAACCTCTGTTTTCTTTAGTATACCTCTAATCCTGTGGCTCCGTCTCGGTTGAGATGGCCCTTCTCCTCTGTCTTTGGCATATTTTCTTATTATTCTCTCATTCTTAAGCTGCTTCTTAATTTGAGCCAATTTCTCAGAAATCATCTCTTCACTCTCCTCTTCTATTGATTTACCAGTTTTAGTTTCAACAGCTTTGGAAATTTCCTTTCTCCTGCTTCTTCTTATGGGTTTACCTTCAGGTGGAGATTCCTTGGGTTCCTCAAAGTGATTCCTCACTAGAAACTCATCCCAATTATCTCCCATTTTTCCCAAATGATGTTCAATTAAGATTTTGACTAACCCATGGTGATACAAGGTTGTTTCCAGAAATTGAACCCTCTTTTGAACATTTGAGGCCATTATCTTTAAGCTATGAAGTAAGAAAAAGGGAAAATTAATTTCTTCTTCTAAGAAATGCATCATTAACCGAATATGATAAACATAGAGGGTACCAAATCTTCCTTCACAAGTTATAATTTTTTGTAAAATAAGAAACATGTTCCTCCATTTATTCTTCAGTGCTGAGCTAGGAATACCTTTCTTAAAAATGGAAACATCCATACCTGGTGTTTTGAGTATTTGCCTCCATGCGTCGTTATGAAATTCCCTATTTTTGAACCACTTTTCTCCTTGCCTGGGTAATTCCATTGCTTCTGCAATGAAAGCCTTTGTGATGGTGAATTTAACATCTCCTATTTCGACCTCCGCTCCATTGAAGGACCGTGCAAATGTTTTAGTCACCTCTTTGTGAAAACCATTGAATTTTTCTAAAAATTGCAACCACCCAGCCTGCTGTAGCATTTCTCTGATTTGTGGATAGCCTTCCAAGTACTTGGTTCCAACTGGTTCAGTTCTTAATATGAGACCCATAACTTATCTTTTCAACCTTCAAATTATTGCTCCTCTGCTCACGGTGAAAATGGCTATTAAAGAGATTTTTTTACTCCATAGATGTTTCCTCTGTTTTACAGACCGGAATGGCTAAGAATTGGCTGCGGAACTCTACTCACGGTGAAAATGGTTGTTAAAGAGATGTTTTTACTCCACAGATGATTCCTCTGTTTTACAGACCGGAATGGCTAAGAAGTGGTTGTGGAAAGAAATGATATGGAATAGTTATGAAATGAGTATAATGCGGTGAGGGTGATTCACATGGATTAATGAGTTGAGAGTTATCACGGAAGAAAATACCGCGGAGATGTTTCGTGAGAAATTCAAAATCATCATTAAATACTTTGGTCTAGTGACGTGATTGATTAAATCACTTCAGTACTTAACCGTTAAGTTTTAAATGATGATCGGATATGGCAAGATGGAAGGGATTTTGTCCAAAGTTTTTATGATAGGTTTGATAGGCATAATCAACACGACTAATTAAAATAACCTTTTTGAATCATACATGACTTAACTATGCTAAAATTTCATGATCTGTCATTATAATAATTTCATAACTTTTACCTTTTCCTTTCCTTTGATTTTTTTTTCTTTTGGTTTTGATATGCCTTGTCCTCCTTTGAAAATCATTGATCTTCAGTCCTCATAACTCCTTTGATTTTTCTTATTGTCCTGGATATGCAGGATCAATTTGCTGCTCAATCAAGTGATTACTGGATGGTGCCTTCAGGATCTCTGGCTGCAGAATGTCTAACTGATTGCAGAATGTACCTGTAGAAGTCTTAAAACATGGAATGGAAAGGTTTGAAGCATGAATGGAATGTTTGTATGAAATGAGTTTAAAATGGATAATGAAGTATGGTGTAATGGATTATGAGTGAAGTGAATAATGGAATGAAATGAATCACAATTATGAAGTGGAGTGAAGTATGGAAAATGACTTGCAACTTATGATCTGTATTATTCAATTGCAGAAATAAATCACTCTTAAAACTCTGAGATGAAAATGAGGTGGACCATGGAATGAAATCAATGAAGTATGGAGTGAAGTGGAGTATGGATGAATGGAATGAAATGAAGTATGGATGAATGGAATGAAATGAATCATAAGTGAAATATGGGTTTGCACTTATGATTTTTTAATAGCTTCTTGCAGAAAAAGAACAAATTTGAAAAGCTAAAGTGTCAGAAAGATTCTGATTTTCACTCTATCTTTTCTGTATAAACATGCTAATCAATGATTAGTTTTCATGTTTATACTTTTGTTTTTTATTTTTATTTTAATTTTTTTTATCTTTTTATTTTTATTTTAATTTTTTTATTTTTTTTATTCTTCTGAATTCAAAAAATTCAACTAAGTTGATGAAGAAGAAAAATTCTTCTTCATTAACTTCACATCACTATTTTCCTGAAATCTCTTGACAAATTCTTCTCTTAAAAGTGGCTTGTGATACAACTTCAATCTATGACCATTTACAAGAAAAGTGACCTTCTCTTCATCTATTGTCCTGATTTTTATTTCTCCATTGTCAAAAAATCTTATAATTTCATATGGCCCGAGCCAATGTGTTTGGAATGTACCTTGAAAATCCTTGAACTTTGAATCAAACAAGAGAGCCCAGTCACCTTCTTTGAACTTCTTTTCCTTGATGTACTTGTCATGCCATATAGTCCTTTACTGTTGGACTATACTTTTTTTTTGAACTGCATCTTGTCTAATCTCATCCAATTCATTAATCTACTCCAATATGTGCTTTTGTGCCTCTGTTAGATCAAGTCCTAGCTGAACTTCCATTTTGAAAGTTTGAATCTGAAACTCTATGGGAAACAAAACTTGCTTTCCATAAACAAGTTCATAAGGAGTATGGCCTGTTGTGCTCCTCCATGTAGTTCTATAGGCCCACAAGGCTTCAGGAAGCCTATCTGCCCAATCTCTTCTATGCAAATGAACAGTCTTCGTTAGGATCCCTTCAATGACCTTATTAGTAGATTCCACTTGACCATTTGCTTGTGGATGATAGGGAGTAGATTTTCTGTGTCTAATTTTGTACCTCTCCATCATTTGTTCCACTAGATTTGATGTAAATTGAGCTCCTTGATCTGTAACAATTTCCCTTGGGACACCAAAACGAGTAAAAATATCCTCAAAAAGAAAATTAACTACAGATGCTTCAGTAGTAAAAAGTAATGGCTTGGCCTCTACCCATTTGGTAACATAATCAGTGCAAACTAATATATATTTCTTTTGTCTTGATGGAGGACTAATAGGTCCTACAAAATCCAAAGCCCATTTTTCAAAAGGTTCAATATGTACCTGAGGCTGTAATGGCATCTCACCTAAAGGAGAAGGTTTCCCTACCCTTTGGCAATTGTCACACCTTTTGACATACTCTTTAACATCTTTAAAAAGGGAGGGCCAATAGTATCCTAAATGAAGGACCTTATAAGCTTTCCTCTTATCAGAAAAGTGTCCGCCACAAGGTTCATCATGACATGCTTTGAGAATCTCAAGCATCTCATCTTCCCGAACACATCTCCTAATGATAAAATCTGGCCCTGTCTTGTACAACTCATTAGCAACCCATGAATATTTTTCACTGTCATAAATGATTTTTCTTTTGTCTCTTGCATTCATTATTGAAGGAAATTTCCCTGAAACTAAATAATTAGCAATGTCAGCAAACCAAGGAGTCTGAGTAGAAATTTCAAAAAGATATTCATCAGGGAATTGATCTTCAACTGGGGTATTGTCTTGGATGTTTTGGAGTCTAGATAGGAAATCAGCTACTATGTTTTGTTTTCCAGGCCTATCTAGAATGGTAATGTTGAATTCTTGTAAAAGTAATAACCATCTTATGACTCTGCCATTAGTAATTGATTTGTTCATTAGATATCTAATTGCAGAGTGATATGTGTGAACAAAAGTTTCATAGCCTGTTATATAGTGTCTGAATTTGTTTATGGCATGAACAACAGCTAAAAACTCTTTTTCAGTTACAGTATAGTTTAACTCTGAAGGAGTCAAATTTTTACTGGTATAGTAGATGGCATAAGGAATCGGGTCTTTTTGTCCCAATACTGCTCCTAGAGTTGTATCCGAGGCATCTGTTGAAATATGAAAAGGTAACTTCCAGTTAGGTCCCCTTAAAATAGGTGCTTCAGATATTTTTATTTTCAGGGTCTCAAAGGCTAGCTGGCAATCAGGATTCCACTTGAATTCATAGTCTTTGGTAAGTAATTTGAAAAGTGGAGATGCTATCTTGGTGAAGTTTTCTATAAACCTTCGATAATATCCTGTAAATCCTAGAAAACTCCTAACATCTTTTTGACAACTTGGAATAGATAAGTTAGAGATGACTTCAACTTTTGACTCATCAAATCTAATCCCATCCCCTGAAATGTGATGTCCTAAAACAATTCCTTCAGTAAACATCATAAAACACTTCTCATGACTAAGTGAAAGATTTGCTTCTTTACATCTATTTAAAACTTTTTCCAAGTTTGTTAAGGCTTCTTCAAATGTGTTTCCATAAACTGTGAAATCATCCATATATACCTCTACACAATCATGTATTAGATCTAAAAAGATTCCTAGTACTGCCCTTTGAAATGTTGCGGGTGTATTGCATAGTCCAAATGGCAATACTCGGTAAGCATAGGTACCCCAAGGACAGGTAAATGTGGTTTTGTCTTGATCTTCAAGTGCTACCTAAATATTTTTATAACCACTAAACCCATCTAGAAATTAAAAGTACTCTTTGCCAGCTAATGTATCTAACACCTGATCTATGAAAGGTAAGGGAAAATGATCTTTAAGAGTAGCTTTGTTTAATTCTCGGTGGTCAATACATACCCTCCATTTACCATTTTTCTTTGGCACAATTACCAAAGGAGAAACCCACTGACTATCTGAAATGGGATAGATAAAGTTAAAATTTAACAATTTCTGCAATTCTTCCTTAACAATCTCCCTAAGATTTGGATTCATCCATCTTTGAGGTTGTCTGATTGGTTTACAATTTTCCTCTATATAGATGTGATGAGTGCAAGTCTTGGGGCTTATCCCTTTCATATCAGTGTACTCCCATGCATATGCAGAAGAATTTCTCTGTAATATCTTGACTAGCTTTTCTTGTTGAGATTTCTCTAGGTTCTTGTTTATGTTTAAAGTTTTGCCTGGAAATATCTCAATTGTAGAGCTGCCAATTTTATCCATGGAGTAAAGAGACATATGTCTTGATGATAAAAACTCAATGTTGGATTCTTCTTGAAATTGTTCATGTCTGTATTCTGAAGAGGATTCAAAGTTTTCTAAGGTATTCAGAATCTGGCTATCTTCACTAATTTCTGAAATTGTGAAGAGAGGTTGTAAGTCTTCTTCATCCTCTATCCATTGAGTATCATCTAATTCTGTAATTTTTTTTGCTGGAGGATACAAGGTAAATTTCTTGGTTGAACCACCATCAGAGATGTACATATCACCGGATCTACAACTAATGAAAGCATCAACTGTAGCTAACCAAGGTCTTCCTAATATAACAGGATGCCCCCCTAGATTATTCTTAGGAGTTAGGATCACAAAATCCACAGGATATTCCCAAGAATCTAGGGACACTGGAATGTCTTCTATTACCCCATCAGGTTTGATCACAGATCTGTCTGCTAATTGTAATAATGTGGGTGTAAAAAGAAGATTAGGAAGTTTTAGTTTATCCATGATTTGTCTACTCATGATATTGATTGTTGCTCCTAAATCAATAAGTGTGTTTTGGATCTCAGTTCCATTGATGTGTATTTTAACAACTGGATTTCCTGGGTCTAGATACTTTGGAATGGAAATCTTACCCATCATGATATCTGCTATTTTTCCTGCCAGTTGAATTTTCTTTGTCTCTCTTATTCTTTTTCCCGTTTTCTTCATGCTCAACTCCTTTATTGTCTTTGCTAAGATTGGAATTTCCTTGATAGCTTGCAATAATGGGATCTTAATACAAACATTTCTCAGCTCATCTAGGAAATCATAATTAGGCACCATAATTTGTTTTTCTATACCCCTATCAATTTGTAATCTTTCTGGAAAGGGAGGTGTAGAAGTGGATGTTGATGGCTGCTCTAATATAGGAGTTGAAATTATTGGTTCTTTTTGTTTTGATTTTTCAATGTTTGAGTCTTGGAAAGTTGTGTCCTCTTCAAGACTTTTATTTACCTGTAGAGAATCTTCCTCAGAATTATCTTGCTCTTGTATTATTACAGAAGGTTTCCTCTTTTCAATTATTCTTCCATACCTAAGTTGAACATCACTAAGGTCTAAAGGAGTGATCAAATAAGTTGGAAACTGTTGGCCTTCTATCATGTATGTGTTCTGAGGATTTTTATTGTTGGGGTTTGGTATGGGTTGGGCAGGCAACTGATTTGTTTTCTGAGGAAATGGTAATGGAAGTGGTTGATTTTTATGTTGTGGATTTTGAGGATTTTGTTGAGGATTTTGTTGAAAATTTTGTTGAGGAGGGAAATGTGGATATGGTGGATAGGATGGTGGATATTGGTAATACTGAGAGTATCTTCCATATGGATTTTGTGCTCCTTGCGCCCAAGTTTGTGATTGATTTTGAAATTGGGGCCAAGGTTGCTGCCAAGAATTCCAATTTGGTGGGGGTTGATTATACAACTGATCATGAAATCCTTGTGTTTGAGGTCCTTGCCAAGGCCTCCTAGAGACAAAATTGAGAGATTCTGTGGAACTTGTAGGAGTTTATTATTGAAAGACAGCTTTAAGACCAGGAAGTGAAGGACAACTGTTGGTCTCATGTTTTTATGAACAAATTACACAAGTCTCTACAACTTTTGCATCCAAAGGGCACTCTCTCAAGGCATGTTTCTTTCTACATTTGGGACAAAATATTGCTAAGGCATCAGATTCAGATTTTTGCTTGTTTTGTAACTTAAGGGTGTCTATTTGTTCACTAAGACTCCCTAAGATATCATATTTGAATTCATCAAGAATATTTCCTATTTCTGCCCTACTTACTGTCCCAGAACCAGACTCTCTTGCCCTTGCAAGATCAGGGTCTCTTGGTCCTTTTACAGTTTTAGATTTCCCTCTTGAAAGTTTGATACATAATTCAGCTATTTTAGGTAATGTGAGCTGAGATATATCCCATTTTCCCATCATATTAAGGATATATAACCATTCATCCCTAATTGTCTTCAACAAGAGAGCTTTCAAGGTGTCTTGGTCTAGGTTTTCCATTTTTGCTCTTTTAATGTTGTAGTTAAATCTCTCCAACAAATCTTCCAAATTTTCATCCCCTTTTTTTAGAATTTTAAAGACTTCCTCCTTATGGTTGAATGGCATACAGTAATCCAAATACCTCTCTAGAAATGCTTGTTTCATGTCTTCCCATGTCCTAATAGAACTGTTGGTCAAACTCATAAACCACTTCAATGCTGCTCCTTTCAATGTTGAAGGAAATAGTTTAAGTTTTTTAGCATCTTGTAAGTAGTCATAGGTTCTACATAGGACTTCAAATTCAAATAGGAAGGTTTCAGGATCTTCAGTTTTAAGTCCATAAAATTTTGGAAGGACAGAGGGTGAAATTTTTTTCATAGTTGTATTGGTTTCTTCTTCTACTATAGGAAACCCAAAAGAGCTTCCCATTTCTCTTCTACCTCTTCCTCTACCTCCTTCTCCTTCTGCACCTCTACCTCCTTCTCCTCTACCTCTTCCTCTACCTCCTTCTCCTTCTGCACCTCTACCTCCTTCTCCTCTACCTCTACCTCTACCCCTTCCAAATAGTGTGTGTTCTCCATTAAAAACTCCTCCTCCCCCTTCTTCTGCCATAGTTGATTCTCCTGTGGAAATTGAAAGGTTTAAGTCCCTAGCAGGGGTTCCTGAATCTTCTTCCAAGACAGGTTCAGTGGGTAAAGTGGAAGGTATTTCTGATGGAATATCTGATCTTAAGTCCTTTGGAAGTCTAGGACCAGTAAAGGATGGAATGTGGGTTTGAGTTGGAGGTGTGCTGGCTCTTGGTCTTGGTGAAACAAGTGGTGTTCTAGGAATCAAGCTTCTACTTCTTATGAATCTACCCCTTGAGTCTCTTTCTCTACGCATGTCATTGTTTTTGGGAGGTAAGAAACAAGGCTACCTAGTTACACTTCTGCGGGCAACGGCGCCAAAATGTTGTGCTCAACTTAGTGTTCCTAAATTGATGTCATAAATTATCAACCAGGGTTAGTAAACTGCTGAAGTGAGGTGCACTATATGTGCCTAGGTATATTTTTCTCACTACGTTGTGTTTAGTGTTTTTATGATGTTTTTGGTTTTGTGGTTTTATGTTAAGAAGGAAAAGAACTAAATGTTGAAAAAGAATAGTTGTTGGTCACACTAAAAGCAGAGAAAAACCTATACTAAAGAACAAAAAATGCAAGGTTTGATAATGAATCATAGCAAGAAAATAAATCAGAACATGAACTCAATCTCTCATAACATAAACTCATCCAATTCATTCATTAGAAATATGTTGGAATAGCTTGAGAAAAGGACTAGTTTAGTGCAAATGAGGTTCTCCTAAGTAAACAACCATCTTACAATATTACAAAGAATCTCAGCCATGGCTAAAAGTTTATTGGAACACAATTGGAAAAAGATTATTTGTAGCACAATAAGATTTCTACTCTGAATTAACTTGTAATGCTAAGGTTAATCCATTCTGCAGCCCCACTTGTCACTACTAAACCTTATTCGAAAGTTGGAGATTTTCTATAATAGTCTTTTTGGGAAAAAGGCTTGTTTGTGATATTGCAAAAGATTGCAGAACAATCAAGGCCTTAAACTGATATCACTAGCTCATTCCTGTCCATATGATGATGCATTCATAGAAAGTCAGAACAAGATTAGTTTGTAAACAATGAAGGCCGTGAAGTCTAATTTTGACAGTTAATAAAACTTAAAGAACAATGGATAACACTGAACTAGAATGCAATTGATCAAACTTGAAACACAGTGATCACAACTAAACTAAAATGCTTTTAGCCTAACTTTGAAATACAGTGCACTGGAACTGAACTAGAATGTCACTAATCTAACTTAAAGTACATTGAACAGAGTTAAACTAAAGTTCCATTATCAAACTTGAAACATAGTGACAGAATTAAACTAGAGTGACATCTACCTCCGGAGTATTTCAACTGAACTAAAATGCAACTAATTCTATGAAATGTTTCAGCTCTGTCTCATTCGGAGTTAGTGGTTTTTTGGAATAATTTATAGAATAGGACTGGCTGCAACATGTTATGTAAATGAGCATAAAAGCATAAAATTCAAAAAAACACAATAAATCTCTAAAACACCATAGCTATGCCTCACCCAGGGTTAGTGATATTTTGGAAGAGTTTATAAGAACAAGACTAGCTGTAACAACTAATGTAATTGAGCACAAAATCATAAAGTTCAGAGAAATGCAACTAACTCCTAAATACTACAGTGATATCCCATCCAATGTTAGTGGTATTTTGGAATAGTTTGTAAGGATAAGACTAACTGTGGCATCCACTGCAAGTAAGTATAAAAACACAAAGTTCAGAAAATTGATTAAACTAGGAATGAAACAAGGCTAAGTTACCTATCTAAACCATATGAACAAAGATTCTCATGTAGCAGGGGCCCTCTACCACCGGATTAGCACGCAAATATACTCAATATTGACTCAGCTCTTGCAATAAAGTGATGCTTCTTTCATTAAAGGAGAAATTCTTCAAAACAGAGTATTACGGTCTTCTGAGATCTAGCAATAAAACATAAATCTAGCTAGTTGTTTCTCGGTCTCCCGAGCCATACTTATAACAAAATTACATAACTGTCTTTGAGATAAAACAGGAATAATTGTCTTTCCCAACTAAAATCAAACTAGGACTCTGGTGGTGGCCTTGTACTATGATTAAGGACATATGTACAGTCCTTGTCCTATTAGAAGTCTATCTCCTAGTTTTGTTTCCCACGTGCATAACCACCTGTAGACTCGAGCTCAGACTTCGTGGAGAGCAAGAAATGATGGGGGAGTGATGTGGAATACGACCATATGTGTTTTTCCTTGAGGTGACACCTGGAACCTGCGTAAACATGAAGATAGCTGCGGAATAGGCGACTGGCTACAGAATGACTGCGTTCTGTAGCCGAGTCTAGTAAAAAATTGCTACAATAACAAAATCATGAAAACATAGCAAGTTAGTCATTATATACATTCTTAAAGTAATCCTAATCAATCTTATTGATCATTTAAGCCTGTAATTGATGAGGGACAAAGAAAATGAAATGAAATTTGGTGGAAAAGAAGGACATCTTTGGGGCTCAACACTAGGTGTTCTCCTTCTCTTCCCCCCCCCCCCCCCCCCACTCCCCCTAGGTGCCGGTGTTGAAATCCATGATGGATGATAGTATTTAGGTGTCAAAACATATGATAATGGATGCAATGGAAAATTTAGCATATCCCATCCTATTTCCACCTCTTCACGAATATAACTATACAAGGTGATATCTCTAGGCTCAACAATGTCTTTAATATACCCCAACATGTTATCCATTTTCTCATACACCTCCCCAATTATTGGCCAATATAAATCTACAAAATTGATCATGTAATAATTTTTTTTGGTGAATTACAAAACATATTTAACCTGTGACCAAAATTACATGTCAAGAATAGTGTCCCTGGCTACATTAGCACCATCTCTATCAGTGTTAATTTCCTCCCATGATTCAACAATGACCATATTAGTTAAAGGTTGTCTCACCTTCACTAGTCGCCTAAAGGTGAGGTAATAACTTACAAATCTTGTTTTTGTAAGTTTAAGCAACTACAACTTAGAGTAAGTGCCATAGAAGTAGTTTACCCTTGTATGCCCTGTGATATATTTAATGAGTTGCTTCCCTCTCTTGTAAATATCATTAATCCACCCACATTCTTTATGCTTCACAATATCATGAATCAAAAGGTTCAATGCGTGCACCAAGCACCTAGACCAAAATATGTGTGGATAAGTATGCATAATAATTATTCCTACTCCCTTACAATTTGTTGCATTATCTGTGATCACTTGAACCATGTTACTAGGACCAACATCTTTGATTGATTTCAATAGTAGATCTTCAATGTTTGGGGAACTTGCAATGACAGAGGAGGAATCATGACATGTAATAAACACTGCACCACTAGCAGAAACACCAAGAAAATTTATCCAATGTTGGTTTCAGATATTTTTCCACCCATCTGAAACAATGGATACCCCACTAGCCACCTACTCATTTGTAAAACATGTCAAATATATTTGAACCTTTCCTTTTTCTCTTTCTAATAACACTGTTATAGTTGTATCATAGTTGGGTGACTTGTATCTTTTTTGGGATTCATTGATGGCTTTTAACATTTCATGCCAATAGGGAGAGTGAAGCACATTGAATGGTACACCGCAAACACAAAGAAATCAGACTCTCTTTCCATCCGCTTCATCCGTCCCAGAAACATTAAGGAAACCCCCTATTGTTTTTTTACCTCTAAAGCTTGTAGAAATACCATGAGGGGATGAGCTACAAAATCTAGAGTTTGCACTTGATTCAGATTGAGTTTCTTGTTTTTTTTTTTTGTTCTGTAGCCTCCTCTATTTGGATGTATTTTCTTCTTTTTTCATTTGAAACCTTTGGGAAAATTTCTATCCCCACAATACCCTTTTTTTCATCACTGTCCATCACCCCACAAAGATGCCTCCTCACACAGGTATATGAACCACTAAATGGTTTTCCTCCATGAAAACCATGAGGGTATAAAAACTTGTATCTTCCACCACCTTTTCCCCCTTCAAGTTTGGTCACATAGTTCCACAAGGGTGTCAATGTAGCTTTCCCCTCTAGTGTTTCAATTTTCTCATCAAAATCATCCCCTTCCTCCTCATCATACATTGGGTCACTCATATGGGGACCACTATTTTTTTTTATTCCTGTTCTTCTCTTATATTTATACTCCCCCTTACCATCATGAAAACCAAGATTGGAATGATACATAGAAGCCAAAAAAACATCATCTTTGAATATGAAAATAGGTGGTGGACAACCTTCAAATAAATGAACAAGAAGAAAAAATGGGAAAGTGTAGGAGAGGGAGGAGATAAAATACAAAAAAAAATGACAAAAAATGAGAAATTTTTGGGTTTTCACTTACCTCTTTAGCTCTTGTAGATGGAAACCATTCTTTACTCCTCCAAGCTCCTCTAAGCTCTCCTCAACTCTCTCTTCGCCAATCTCTCTTCTCCTCACTTTCTCTTCTCTTATCCAATATTTCTTCTCCTCTCTTCTCCAAGCTCTCCAAAAACACAAGTGAGCAAATGAGAGGTGAAAGTGAGTTTTTATATTTTTCATCCTATCACTAACTCAACAATTACCCACCCCCTAACCCAACTAAAGTAAAAAAAATTAAAAAATCACTTTTTTTGAGTGCCCATACTGAATCTGTATGGCACAGTACGGAATCATTCTCGATCCATGTGGATCCGCCTCTGAAGCACAACATTTACGTACATAGATCTGCCATACGAAACGCATATCCGACATACGGAAATGCGGATAAGGAGGGACGGTTCACAATTTCTAGGAAATTTTATTTTATTTTATTTTACTTTATTTTATTTTATTTTATTTTTTTTTTTATTTTTTTTTTTCCGATCCACGTTTCTGAAATTTGGAACTGCGTTTCCTATGGAGGATCCCGCATGGGACGCGGATCGGGCATTGGCGCCGAGGGGGGAAGTTTCCTACAACGTTGGTTTCTAACCTCCCTAAATTCTAGGAAGTGACTCATCTCTTGTATTTATGATGCATTTTGGAAGGGATTTCGACACTATGAGTTGTCATTGTGCATATTTTCTATAAGTAGACCCTCTTAGGTCTTTTATTTGGTTGGATAGTTGGGTTGGATAGTTTTTTTTATAGTGGAGATATTGTAAAAGCCTTTTGGAATGAAATCAAAGACAGTGTTGCAGAATTTGTGTTGAGAATCTTCTGGTATGCCTTGGAGAATTTGTTTTTTCTCTATAAGTTTATCTTATCATGTTGAATGATATGCTTTCCTCTTTAATAAACATGCTTCTATGTGTTTATATTTTCAATTTATAAGAATAAAACATGCCTTTTCATGCTTTGCTTTAACAAGACTTACATTATATGTTTATGTTCTTCTAAATTAATGAATTCGCCTCAGTTCTCATTCATATTTTCTGCCATTTCATCCTATACATAATGACAAACTAAATATTCTTTCAAGCTACCTACCTAGCCACATCCATATTCTTTGCAAATTAATCTTGAATTCCGACCTTAAACCTTAGACCTAGTCTCCTTACTGTCATTCCTCTTCAACACAGAAACACCAAAAAAAAACCCTATTTACTCAGCTTACATACCTAGCCTAAGATCATTAAATATTTCAGTCATTTAACTGGATACAAAGTGACATTGAGAGATCCCTCTTTGGTCTTTGTAGGGCTAGCTACCTGACCTAGAGGTTGGTTTGTGGTTACCTTCCTTCAATCCCACTCTCAGCCTTGGGAAGTTGGGGGGAGTGATAACACTAACAACTCACCTTTGGTTGCTTTTATCAACATGATATCATATTCTACTGTCAAAACTAATTCATGGATAATACCAAAATAAATTGGCATCAATATTTTTAACGAACAAATTGAACTTGATTACGAATCTATCATTTCGGCTTGTGCGACTCTAACCTTTTCCTCTATTAATTGGGTTTTTTCATAATTGGATTATGGAACATCATTTGATCCATTGTCACGTGTATTTCCCACCGGCGAGAGCATCATGGATATCATAATGCTAGATGATACTCCATGGGATGATCACCACCATCGTTACTCCCTCCTAAATTCCATTCAGGGTAATCTTAGTGATATTTATCTGCTCGATTTCGACGAATATTTTGCATGTTCTATTTCTATCCACAAATTCAATTCTAAAAAAAAATATCTCTAATATAGAATAGACGACACCTCTTGACATTTTTGTCAAACTGGGTGTTGTCAAAAATCTACACGTTGGTGTATCTTTCTCTCCATCTAAGATTGAAACCTATAAAGCCCTTTTGCACGAATTTCATGATGTCTTTGCCTAGATCTATGAGGAGATGCCAGGTATTGACCCAAATATAGTTTTTCATAAAATTAAAATGTATCTTGATGCTAAACCAATTCAGAAATGCCTCCATCTATTCCATCCAAAGAAGGTTGCCAATATTAAGAGTGAAGTTGAAAAAATCCTTTGTGTTGGTTTCATCTATCTCATTCCTCTCACCGATTGGGTGTCTAATGTTATCCATGTCGGGAAGAAACATGAGACTATCCAAGTATGTTTCAATTATGAGGATGTGAATCGTGCTTGTCCCAAGGACAACTATCCGACCATGTTCATCGACTAGATTGTTGATGACTGCGCCGGTTGTGAAATCGATTCGTTGATGGATGGTTTCTCTGAATATATAATCAAATAAACATTCTCCCAGCGTATCAACCTAATACTACATTTAATTTTCCCTGGGGTACTTTTGTCTACCAGAAACTCCCATTTGGTCTGAAGAATGTTGGGGCCATATTTCAACGGGCCATGGATTATTCTTTTCATGATATTAAACACATTGTGAAACCCTATTTAGACAATATTCCTACTCATTATGAGCATCGAGCATATCATCCGATGCATCTTAGGGCCATTTTCATACGCTATAGATATTATAATATTTGATTGAATCCACAAAAATGTGTTTTTGTGTCATTTCTAGACAACTTATAGGTTTTTTATCTCGAAAGAAGGAATTTGTATTAATCCTCTAAAAGTACATGCAATCGTTGACTTACCTGCACCTTCTTCACTAGTTCAGCTTCAACGAATTCAAGCAAAAGCTAAATTAATGTGATAGTTCATTCCTAATTATGCCGATATGACTAAAGGATTCACTAGTGTACTTAAGAAAGGGGTTCCCTTCCATTGGTACAATGCAGCTCAGAAATCGTTTGACGCCTTGATAGATGCACTAGTTAGGACATCTCTATTATACCCCCCTGATTACCAACACAACAATTGTTTCCTCCACCTAGTTGCTACCATTTCCACTATAGAAATGGTATTGGTCAAAGAGGACCATGTTGGGATAGAACACCCCATATATTACTTGATTAATAATCTCAATGATACTAAGATCAAGTATACGCATGTGGATAAGTTGGCTTTGGAAACTGTTCAAGTTTTCCAAAGGTTTCGCCATTACATCTTTCTCCAGAAAACTACGATTTTTTCATATTGCAACACTATGAAATACATTTTGTCACGTTAATTTCTCGAGGGGGAATAATCTAAATGGATTGTTATCCTGCAAGAGTTTGACCTGGAGTTCATCAAATCCAAGTCAAGTAAATCATTGGTTTTCACTGAGGTTATGTGCGACCTTCCTTCCCCTAACTCTGAATCAACATCTAACGATTACATCTCGATGAGTCATTGTTTCTAATTTTTTCATTTGACCTGTGGTATGGAGTCATTCTGATTTATCTCCAGACCTATAATTTTTGGTCTGATACCTCTCACTCTGAAAAGAGACGTATACGATACCAAACCAAATATTATGTTATCATTGGTGACACTCTTTATCGACACAATATCGATACAATTTTATGTAGGTGCCTCACACATGAGGATGCCGAGAAAGTCCTTAATGAATGCCATTTAGGAGCATGTTGCAGTCATTTATATGGCTATGCTAATGTGTAGAAGATCTTACATGCTGGTTACTTATGGCTTACTATCTTTCGAGATTGTATTCTCGTCATCCAAAAGTGTCATGCATGCCAAATTTATGATCGTAAGACCTGTGATCCACCTGTTCCATCGCATCTTGTTATCATTTTTGGACCATTTGAAAAATGTGGTATTGACTTTATGACATGTAATCCTCACTCGGTCGAGTGACATGGTTATATCATTGTCGCGGTAAATTATTTTACCAAATGGGTCAAGGTGATGCCCACATATAACAACACCAGTGAAATGACTGCATATTATTTTTTCAATCATGTCATCACATGGTTTGATGTTCCACAAGCCATAGTCACGGATCACATAAAGCATTTCTGGAGTCATATGATGACCAAAATAACTAAAGTTGGGAATTTCCCAGGAAATTTCCACTCCCTACTATCCTTAGGCTAATGGAAAGGTTGAATCCATCAATAAAGTTCTATAACTATGCTTCAATGTATGATAGGGGTCCACCAATCAGACTGGTATTTTCTTATATACGCTGCCTTGTGGGCATACCGAACCTCAATAAGGATTGCTACCAGATTCACACCCTTTCATTTGGATTATGGTCTGGAGGAGATCCTCCCTATCGAATGTGATATTCCATATCTCAAACTAGCCATCGAACTTCTTCTCACCACTTTTGTAAAATAGGAACATCTTTTACATTTAACTCATTTTTATGAGAACCAATGCGATGCTGCTATAGCTAATGAAGGTCATAAAGGACATGTCAAGGTCTAATACGTCAAAAGTTTCAAGCCTCATATCTTCTCATAAGGATACCTTATTATTTTATAAGACTAATAGTCTAACAAGTTAGGTTCATGAAAGTTCCAACCAATGTGTTTAGGCATGTATGTTGTCAAGCATGTCCTTGCAAAAGGATAATACGAGTTAGTTTATTTCGATGGATTCCCTTTGGCGTAACCTAGGAATGGGATGTACCTCAAAAAATACTATGCTTTATCTCATTCGTAGTTCACTATGTACATATTGTTTATAGGTGTGTGTTTATAGTGTGTCTCTTTAGAGTTTCCTATGGTTTCTGTTGATCCTTTTACATTTGGTATGTGATTGTCAACATCCCTTGAACTATACATTGGTTATGCTAATGGTGCTAGTAGTAGTACATAGAATCTATCCTCTGCAACATGGGATATATTTACTCCAAATGGCGAGTTAGTGAGTCTTCAAGGGATTTTCATTAGTCGCTCTACCAAAAACATCATTGAGAATATAGCAGTTGTCGAGATATTGTATGATGCTATCGCACATTGTATCCACCATTTAATTAATAGACTTGACTCACAGCTTGTGGTACTATTGAGCCTTGTATATGCCCATTTTTTCATCACATAGTACCATCATTCATAACCTAAATTTTGACACCTTTACACTCATTTCACATCATAGTTCCATCATTTGTCACCAAATCAAATCCTACGCCCTGTGGTCGATTATCATTAGTTTTATTAGCTTTTCTATGATAGAAATTATTTAGTCGTGATTTACTAATGATGGTTCTACTAAGTTCATTTTCCTAAGAGTTCTATTGTCGGAAGCCTCCATAAGTCAATTTTAACTAGTTACTGCAGAGTTGAGTACAAAATTGTTATAGGTGAACATCTAAATTTTGTGATCAACTAGGGCATAATTTTTGAAATTATGACATATGGGTGTTGTTCAGAGTACCCTTATTCATGTAACCTAGAAACCATTTGGAAAAATTCCTTACCATGAAGGAGTTATTATCAGGGGAATTTTCCAATGCAGTTTTAAGTACAGAATTGGGTCAAAATTCGGATTTGATTGTTTTGGCCACATCCACGGTTTTGATAAGCTTCTTATGCTCAAAAGAAGGAAACGGTTCCTCCATCCATGCTATGATCAGGATGAACCCAACCATCACCCATTAGAAGGCTCTCCAGAAGATTCCATGCAGCCTCCTTTAGCCTACTATTGTATTTTCTTTTGATAGTAAATAGTTATGCTTTGTTTTCATAAAAAGCTCTATATAAAGCCAGTGCTCTGCATGTACGTTGGGGAGAGAACGCAAGGACCATCCAAGAGTTTTTTTTTAAGGAATATTTTCCCTCATAATACATTGGTTGATGTTGTATTTTCCATTCGAATTCTGAATTTTAATACATAATTTGCTTCAGTGTTTAATTATATGTAAGCATTATGGTTTGTTGTGATATTTTTAAGTAGATTGGGTTAATATAGGCTTTCTCCAAGAGTGGTAAGGGCCCACCACCACTAGAAACAAGTCTTGTAGCTGAATTATATCATAGATATTATGTATATTTTAATTTATAAATATAATCTTTTTTTTAAAGGTTGTGAGTTAGATCTCAGAATTACCATTTCATTTTGTACTTAAAAATTTTATTTCACTTCTGCAAGCTTGAATAAAATGTTGTAGATCTGATTTCCTAGTTGTCAAATGATTAAGTGAGAGTATTCACTGAGAAACTATATTGGTATAATTTCATGGAATGGGTCAGTAAATAAACGGAGTTAATCCTCATATCACAAGTCTAGAAACGAATTTGTTATCCTCTGTTTAATTGTTATACATTACCAAGTTTTGCAACATTATAATTCTGTGATTATTGCTTGGGAAAATAGTAAGACAACATTGATTGTGAGTGGAGTGTGTGAGTGTTGATATTATTATAATAGGATTAGAGTCTGGCTACGATTGAAAGCTAATGGGAGTCGAGGTTTCTTGAGTGTAATCGTTTTAATTGAATACAAGAATGAATTTATGAGTTAGGTACATAATACAGTTAGTTTAAAAGAGTTAGATAGAGTCGCATTTCCTTTTTATGCTTGTTGATTCCTCATGTCCCGAGGGTTAGATTAATGATTGGATTTCATTTAAAATATTTCCCTCATTTTCCTAGTATAAAGAATTTTTTGATCAAGTATTATTTTTTTATTTAGATCAAGTTTGGTTACATAGTGAATGCCTAAGTTTCAGTCTGCTTAAGGTTTATTTCTTTGAGTGATTTATCTCATTCAAATTAAGAAATTCCTTATTGAATACTGTTGAGCGGTGAATTGCATTTATTTTTCATAAGTTTCTTTTAGATAAATGATTAGATTCTTTTCCATAGTTCCTCTTTTGTTTACATCAGAATTCACAAAATCAGAATTGATATCATAGTTAATTTCCTACAGTAGTTGAGTTATTTAAGGTTGGTGTTCTTTTACAGCAATGATTGGTATTTATTTACAATAGTGATTTGTTTGTGTGATTTTTCCATAGCAGTAAGATTTATTTTGGTAAGGTGTGATTCTAGTTAAATTTATGATTTGTTTCTAGGATTGAATTAAACAGTGAAATAATTAGGTTTTCATTCTAGCAATAATTGAAAGTGTGCAATTCATCTCGAGCATTTCAATTTCATTTAGGATTGAGTGAGGAGTCATGTAAAAGAAATTTTATTTACTTTGTTGTTAGTTGATTTAGGTTAATTAGTCTTAAGAAAATTATTTGATTATTGATTTTTCCTTCTGTACAAAAATATTGTTTCCTATTTTAAATAGAGAAGATTGGATTTAATTGTCATAAGACAAGACTAGAGCAGAATGGTATGGTTTGGTTAACTAAGTGAATCTATTTTCTTTGACCTCTATTCATAATTCTTTTCCATAGATAAAATGAGTGCTAATAAAAAAAAAAAATTCTTATCATTTTGTACTTAAGCTACCATGGAAGGAATTTATATGTTGTGATCATAAGCTGAGCAAAAAACGTAGTACAACTCGTGTTTATGACTCCGGGATTGAAAATTAAATATTAAGAGATTTAATTCGCTAATTACAACTCTCAAATTTTTTTCATCGTTGTCGGGGAGTTGTATTCAAGATTTTTATTACAGAGTTTCAAGGGTATTTCAGGGAAGTCATAGGATGAAGAGAGTACAGTAAGACATGAGTGAAGAGCCACGCATCCACTATTGTGGATGTTATCACTAGAAAATCAGACAAGAAAATATGACATTATTTAATGTCAAGCAGAAGGATTTACAAGGCTGAGGCACATTAGAGGATCTGAAAAAAAATTAAAAATCCCTAAGGTCAAGAGGAAAAATCAAATTGTGCACCAAATACTTAGGAAAAATGTGCCTTTGTGCGGATTTCCCTTAAAAAGTCACGTGGTCCTGGGAGTGGCGGAATTCACTTTCTGGGACCACTTGGCACACTCTAGGAGATGATCCCACACTTGAGGCCGCCCAAGGATAGCCGACTAAGCCACCTTGGTACCTCAAGGGAACACACAAAGGAATCAAGTGGCACACAATGGAATCAACCCTCTCTCTTAGGTCACCATCCATCAGTACCAAGAGAGGGAAGGATAATTTGAATTCACTTATAAAAGGTCGGGTGAAGATATGAAAAAAGGGAGAGCACATCGTTATGCTGGACAAATTTCCCATGAGAAATCCAATAGTGTGCAATCCAAAGCAGAAGTAGAGAGGGGATTCGGTTGTTGGCCATCCAAAAACTTCAATCCTTTGGAGTAGAGAGAGAGACCTTCCACCAGCAGCTAAAAGGTAAAAACGTCCTTGCATCGGGTCTTAGAACTCCATAGTTTTAAGGGCCCTTTGGCAAGAGTGTAAACGTAGTATATTTATTCCTAACAACAAGCAATATCACTTAACATTTTAATTACTTTGTATAATGTAAAATTTAGTGAAAAATGTGACACTATTTGGACATTTTAATCTAATTTTGGTTGGATGAAATTTTTGATTTCTAATATTTATATCTTCAAGAATTTTACAAATCACGTCATATGTCTTGATTTCCAAATTAATAATTAATATAGTGTGTAAACATCTTATAGTTGGAGGTCCTTGATTGAGAACTTATGCTTAAATTAAGACTAAACGTTTGGGAATGTTTCTCTCCACTTCTAAAGTGTCAATTTGAATTGTGTTGTGCTAATGTATTTGTGCTTATGGAATTCTGGGAACTGCAATGGTTTTCATTCCCATGAAATTTTGATTTCATTATGAAAATGGAGTAACAAATGCATTGGATGGGCCTGAATTTATTGAGCTTCCCTATAATCCATGAGAGTAATATATGAGAGAGAATAAAGCTACCAAATATTGATATGGGTGATCGTAGACTCTATCTTAAAACATTGAAATCAACGCACTAGAAAAACTCCATTTCACACCCATCCAAACAAAGCCACTAGGTCACTTAACATACTTATTAGACTAGGGAGTCCTAGTTCATATAAAGTGAAGAAGCCAAACCCCTTGGTAAGGTTTCCTAGAACACCAAAAAATAAAATACCCCTAAAATTGACTCCCAAAAGAAAATAACCATAGATATTAAGTGTTGAGGTACATTCCACTCAATATTTCATCAAGATCTCATTAGGACGTACATTCTAGCCGTCATTAGAGCCTATTCCATACCTTATTAGGGGAACATATGACCAATTTTCATTTACTACTATAAATTTCATATCATTTGACACATTTTCTATTTCTAGGGTTTTCTATTTTTCATAGGTCTATTTTTAGTAGGGGGTGCCACCTAGGATGACATGTGGCATTAACAAGACTATGGTTGGAGGATGGCATGGATAATTCCACTTCATTAATTCTTACTACCTCATGCATAAGCCTTCTTAGAGTGAGTATACACTCCCTCACTACTTTCTAGAAACTAACAACCACTTTTTTGTCTGCTTCCCTTGTTAGTTGGATTTTAGTCTGATTTTGGAGTTTAATTGAGTTCAACTAGTTTTCCAACTAAGGATAATGATTTTGAGTTATACTGAGAGCAAGCACATGGAACCCCAACCTAATTCAAATTGGTTTGTCTCCTAGAGAGTATATGTATTGTATTCGTGTTCTATAATAATATATCATCATATTTTATTTGTAATTAGAATTTTCACCGCACTGGTTCATTAGAAAATTCTCAATAATTTTATTCTCTCATTTCTTGTTTTACAAGTAGCTTGTCTAGTATTTTTTCACACTTAGATCCCGTGATTATGCTTAAAATCCAACATGGTATTAGAGCATAAGTGAGTTTGTGAAAAATACTAATATTTAATTGCACATTTGAAAATATTAGAACAACCCAATAGAATGAACCAACTCATAGGGATCCTCACTCCTTTCATTTATTTTGACTCAAAGCCAATTATCCTTCTATTGTTGCAAAATAAGGGAATTTATAGGATTACAATGGGTATTGAAATCGAGCCTACATCAACCATTGATAAATTGAAATACTTCAGTAGGGTGGATGAAGCCTAAGGGATATTATGTTTGTCTATCTCCTATGATCTACTTTGTCATGTTGAGTCACACTCAACAGCTAAGGAAGTTTGGACAAAACTAGAGGGAGTTCTTGTAAATCAAGACAAGTTAAGGGGATATTAGTTACAGGGTGAGATGATTACTCTAGATCCCAACTATTTTGAGATACCACAAGACTTATTCTCAAGATTCAAGACTTTGATGACATAGGAAAAATCTTGTACGATAGATAGGAAGGAGGAACAACTTATCCTTTACATAATTTCTAAACTAGGTCATCAATATTCCATCTTTGTCTCTTCTTTCCACACTACTAAATTGTGACAACCCCTGGTTGATTTTTTATGTAAATAAAAACAAGACCGAGGTCATGAGACAGGTATTCCAAGATGAATGTTGGGAAAAACACAGTGATGAGTATCACTGGTGCTTAATAAAAGACTATGGAAATTTGCAAAGACAAAGAGGTATTATTTGGAATTTTATTTATGAAATAAAGGAAAATAGGAGAAAAGGGAGATGAAGGGTCACAAATTTTCATGTGAGGAAAATTGAAGGAAAATGATGGAAAATGAAGAAAATAGAGGCCTCAATGATAAAAAGGCTTCGGAGGCTCATTTTCTAGCCTTTTCATAGTTTTGGTTTGAGATCTCTTCCATTCTCCCATTCTCTCATACTCTGGCACAGTTAGAGCATTCTTGGAGCACGCTTGGAGAAATTTAGCGTTCACTGGGATTTGGAGAAAGAAGGAAAAAGAAAGCAAGAAAGCATAAGGGAACATATGGATCAACGAATATAGTTATATTTATTTGCAGGTAATGGGTTGCATGTGTGATTTTATTGCTAATTTCTAGATGCATGGTATATGCATGTGATTTTCTGGTTATGTGTTGTCATTGCCATGGAGGACTTGCTGGATTGAGAATGGTTTTAGCCTCACCATTACATTTATTAGATAACCATCGTGTTGTGGGTTTTTCAACTTAATTTTTTTCTAATTGGTGCTCATAATTCCTTATGGCCATGGGTTGGAACAAACATTATGGAAGCCCTAGAACAATTTGGGTTGAGATACTAGTCCTGGAACCTAGGTTTGGAAAAATTTTCTGGAGCCCTTAGTCAGTTGAGTTACTTGTCACTGGAGCCAGGTTGGACAAATTCTTTGGACACCCTGCAAGGATGTGGGTTGAGTTACTAGTTCCTAGAGCCCTATACAGTTGGGTAGAGACCAATATGGTTGGTGTTAGTGATGTCCAACCGTGAGGTGGAATAATTGGTTGAGGGTTGAGGTGGTTTGGCCTCTACAAACCCTGGTTTGGTTTGTCTCAGTTTATTCCATGAGATACCATATTCATGCTTGGAATATGGAGTGAGGGTGAATAGCTGAAAGAGATATTTGGTTCAGCCCAATTTATGGTTGGTGGTACGTGGAAGTCCCTGACTTGGTTGGTATTTTCTTATGTTAATATGAGACATTTTCCTATGGTGATATATGAATATATGTATTGATTACAATGGTAATATTATGTTTGGTCTACCATGTTTTATATGTTGGTTATTTTCTAGTTATATGTTGGTTATATGATGTATAGCATTTATGGATCTTATCATGAATTATTTTTTTAATGATCAATTGATGAATATATGGACTAATAAGTGTTTTTGCAGCTATGTGGAGAGGGCATAAGGCTTTCTCATTTATTCTCAGATGAATCTCAGACTTTTATGATCATATATGATTTCATGACCTATAGCTTACATGTATGCCACATGTTTGATGAAATTCCTAGTATGTTTTATTAATTCTAGGTCAAATTTTGATTCAAGTTTGAATTTTTAGCCTTATTTTTATGTCGTTAATGATTATGAATTGTCTCAGGTAGCTCTGGGCAGTGGTATGGAGGATGAACTGGAATTGTGGCTCATATTTCGGGGCTGAACCCTCTGAATTGTACAATTTGGGTCACAACTGCACTTATGTTGTGTTGTGCATGCGATTGGAGGCTTATAACTGCATTTAGTCATTGTCATGCATGCATTTGGGGGTTACATTTTGAGAAATGCAGCCCTAGCTCAGGGCTTGATCACCTAGGGTGGTCCTTTGGTCCCTGATTGTTCCTGTATCCTTGAGGGATGTTGTGAGTTGTCATTTTATAGACCCCACTTCCTTAACTAGAGTAGGGAGGTCGGGTCATGTCATATTAACTCTTTGTCTCATGTTTACCCTGGCAGGTTAGTGAAATTGGGTAAATGTGGGAGGAGGCGGTTACATAAACTCTCCATGGGTAAGAATTGGAAGATACCATATTTCGATGATTTCATTGAGTCCTTGATACATGATAACAATAAGCTCATACATATTGGGGATCTTAAGCCTTCTACACCTTATGTTCTTATAGTGAAGGATGATAAGAAGAAAGGAAGTAGAAAACAAGGGACCTTGATCATATAGATAGAGAAAGCTATCAATCTAGTAAGGAGACCAATATTCCAAAAGGAGAAAATTATAAGAGGGAGAGAATAAAAATCAATTTCTGCAATAGGGGGTTCCATTGAGAGATTTATTGTATTTTTAATATAATTGATCTAATGGAAAAATTAATTCAACAATATAATATAGATGAAAACATTCCAAATAATGTTAAGAAGAAAATTGAAGAGAAGATAGGGTAGGATCAAGGTATGGATCATGAATTGATTTCTATTGCCTGATCATATAAGGCATTTCATTTAGACTTAGATTTCTCTAATCATACACCTTCATCAAATCATTTTTCTTTAATACCTAACACTAGTCCTACTACAACAACTTCTCCACACCTCTTTTTGATGAGTTCTTCAAGACAATTTTGCATATTCTTCAAACCTGATTTCTGATCATATTTTAGGATGTGATTTAGAAGTCCATTGAAATCCCATTATAGATCCATATCACACACTATGTATGGCACATCATAATGTACAATTAGCTATTCATCTAGTGGGTGAAACTATAAAGTCACATGGAACTAGTTTTCAATTTTTGGGTACTTCACGAGATTTCATTATTAATGTTTGCATCTACAAGTTTCAAATAGCAGAAAAATAATTCTCATATGATATTATTGGAAATATGTAAGTAAATATTCATTATAGGGTTAATCAACAACACCATCCGTCTTCATAAAAACAACATAGTTGACATAATATGCATTTTATTTTGAGGGAGGGGTTTCTTCCCACTAGGATTTCCCTCTTTACCTTTTTCTTCTCATATTGTTTCTTGCATAAGTTATTTCATGAGTAATATATATGGTTATGAATTTATAAGACTCATTGTTTTTTTTAAGTGTACATAAGCACCAAACATGGATGAGAATTTCTAGGATTCAACCACTAGTATACTCCCTAGTTAGGCTCCCCAGGAGCGGGTGGGGGGGGTGTTGGGGTACATTACACTTAGTAGTCATCAAGACCTAATTAATACATAAAATATGACCATTATTAGATATTATTCCATAATTTTTATAGGAACATATAACCACTTTCCATTTACTACTAGACATTCCCTATCATTTGGCACAATTTCTATTTTTAACAACTTTAATTTTACCAAGGGTGCCACCTAGGATGACATGTGACACTAATTAAAATCTGGTTGGAGGATGAAAAGGATGATTCCAATCCATTAATTTGTAATAACTTATTCATATGCAATCCTAGATTCAGTACGCACTTCCTCCCTCCTTTTTAATAGCTAACTACCATTTCTCCCTCCTCCCCTTGTTAGTTAACTTTTCATACTATTTTGGAGTTTAAATGAGTTTAACTAGTTAGTATATTTCATGTGTGAGTTATTAATAAGTTATAATTTATTTATAACTCCATCTACTTCCATTTCACTCCATTTTAGGATATTTTTCTAATTTTGGGTGTCCCAGTCTAATCTTGACTTGTTTTCCAACCAGGAAAAGTGCTTTTGAGTTATACTGAGAACATGCACATGGAACCCGAACCTAATTTGAATTGAATGGCCTCTTAGAGATTATATATATTTTATTAATGTTAAACAATAAATAATCATCATATTTTATGATTAATTTGAATAGAATCATTGGTTCATTAGTTAATTTCTCAACAATTTTCTTTTCTTTTCTTTCTTATTTTTCAAGTGACCAGTCTACTGTTTGTATGCACTTAGATCCTATGATTGTGCTTAAAATCCAAAATTTATATCATCCTTAGGATGGATTGAATATAGAGTTCAAGTATATGGTGACATTCCAAAATTCAATGCATTTAAATTACCACAAACAAAACCCACATTCCAAAATCTATAACATTGAAGGAATTCTAGAAGCAAGTGATAA
Organism: Pinus albicaulis; assembly: GCA_034641835.2. Lineage (NCBI taxonomy): Eukaryota > Viridiplantae > Streptophyta > Pinopsida > Pinales > Pinaceae > Pinus > Pinus albicaulis. Next base: position 1,149,953,853 of record CM076578.1, read on the forward strand.
TGTTAAGAAGAAAATTGAAGACAAGCTAGGGTAGGATCAAGGTATGGACCATGAATTTATTTCTATTGAATTATTATATGATTAATTTATTTTAGACTTATATTTATCTAATCATACATCTTCATCAAAGAATTTTTCTTTAATACCTAACACTAGTCCTACTACAACAACTTCTCCACACCTCTTTTTGAGGAGATCTTCAAGATAATTTTGCATATTCTTCGAACCTGATTTCTGATCATATTTTAGGATGTGATTTAGAATTCCATTGAAGACCCATTATATATAAATATCACATGCTATGTATGGCACATCATACTCTACAATTAACTAGTGATCTACTGGGTGAAACTATAAAGTCACATGGAACTAGTTTTCAATTTTTGGGTACTTCACGAGCTTTCATTACTAATGTTTGCGTCTACAAGCTTCAAATAGAAGAAAAATAATTCTCATATGATATTATTGGAAATATATAAGTAAATATTCATGATAGGGTTAATCAAAAACACCATCCTTCTTCATAACAACCACATATTTGACATAATATGCATTGTATTTTGAGGGGGGTTTTTCTTCACACTAGGTCTTCCCTCTTTACCTTTTTCTTCTCATATTTTTCCTTGCATAAGTTGTTTCATGAGTACTATATATGGTTATTAATTTATAGGACTCATTTTTTTTAATTGTACATAAGCACCTAAGATGGATGACAATTGCCAGGATTCAACCACTAGCATACTCCCCAGTTGGGCTCCCTGGGAGGGGGGGGTGTTGGGGTACAATGCACTTAGTAGTTCATCAAGAACTCATTAATACATAAAATATGACCATTATTAGATATTATTCCATACATTTTTATAGGAACATATAAACACGTTCCATTTACTACTAGGCATTCCCTATCATTTGGCACATTTTCTATTTTTAACAACTTTAATTTTAGCATGGGTGCCACCTAGAATGACATGTGGCATTGACTAAACTCTGGTTGGAGGATGACAAGGATAATTCCAATATATTAATTTGTACTAACTTATTCATAGGCCTTCCTAGAGTGAGTACGCATTTCCTCCCTCCTTTGTAATAACTAACTACCATTTCTTCCTCCTCCCCTTGTTAGGTAACTTTTCATACTATTTTGGAGTTTAAATGAGTTTAACTAGTTATTATTTTGCATGTGTGATTTATTAATAAGTTCTAGTTGATTTATAACTCCTCCTACTTCCATTTCACTCCATTTTAGGATAATTTTCTAATTTTGGGTGTCACGGTCTAATCTTGACTTGTTTTTCGACCAGGAAAAGTGCTTTTGAGTTATACTGAGAACATGCACATGGAATCCCAACCTAATTTGAATTGGTTGGCCTCATATATATTATATATATTGTATTAATGTTAAAATATAACATATCATCATATTTTATGAGTAATTTGAATAGTCTCCTTGGTTCATTATTCAATTTCTCAAGACTTTTATTCTCTTTTCTTTCTTGTTTTTCTTAATTATATATGTATACACCATGATATAATTTTTTTACCTATATATACAAGTTAAAAAAATATATAGATTTAAATATTAATGAAGTTAAACATTAGGTGATTTTTGAAGTCTAAAATAGGCCTTTTAAGAAAAATAATAAAATGAAAGTTCTAAATTTGTAAAGAAAAAGAAAGGATATTATTTTAATTGTATTTTCGGCTTGTCTTCTTATAGGTTTACACAAATGCTAGATGTAGACACTTGTTGGATGCAAAATTAAATTCCACATCCAACAAGTACCCACTATGCATACTTCTTAGCAGACCCACCTAAAAAAAATGAAAATGCATAATAATAAAAACATGTTGAAACACACATTTTTAATGTATTTTTTTTATGTGGGTCTGCTCAGAGTATGAAAAGTGGGTACTCGTTGGATGTGGAATTTAATTCCACATCCAATGAGTGTCCAAACCTGAAATATGAGTAACCTACAAGGAGATAACCTAAAAATATAATAAAAGAAAAAGAAGTCAGTTTTCTTCTTTTCCTTCAAACTATTGACCCTTGGAGATGGCATAATCATCTTGAATCCTAATGGTTCTTTTAAAGTTAATTTTGTTAGTAAATTTTTTTTTTCGAGGCTTATTTTTTACTTCAAAATTCCCATCACGATTCTACCAATATGAAATATTATTGATAATAAAAATACTTATTATTTGATGTTATTATAATTGATACTCTAAAGTTTTTTTTTTTTTTTTTTTTTCTGAATTGGACTAATTCTATTAAGCAAAAAATATGTTACAAGATGATGATACAATCAAGAGAGACAAAAAACCGGCAGCCGGAAATGATAGGACTATCAAACTTCGGTTCCGGAGAAGAAGAGAAGAAAGCAAAGAGCAACAACCAAAGACTGGAAAGCTAAAAAATTGAACTCTACCCAGCATGGGTAGAAGTCTCAACACGAAGCTTTTTCCCTTTCCTTTTTTTGACTTCGACCCACCCATCCCGAGGCGAATGAGAAACAACTACTTGAAGACTGGGGTTCTCCAAGGGGGGACCCTCCTTTTCTGAATCCGAGGAGGTCGTCATATGGATGCGTTTCTGGGCGATGGCTATATCGGAGGAATGCGTCGGTCCATCGGTGGAAGGAACCACAGATTGAGGGGCTTGATCTAGTTCTGTGTCGCTTGCTTCATCTTCAGAGCTAGAGGATTCAGAATCCACGATTGGAGGTGGAGAGAAAGGAGCCCATCGTTTGGATTTGTGCTTGGAGAGGTTATCCTTTTTCTTTTTTGCCGGGAGAGAAGGGCAGGTGGACTGCAGATGCCCTGCTTGGTGGCAATGATGGCAGCGGAAGGCAGTATTTTCGTAATCCATAGTCTGGGACCAAACAAAGTCATTCATCTTGAGGATGATTTGGTCTGGAAGACCCTGGCTTAAGTCTAACTCCACACATATTCTAGCACAAGTGTAGAGAAATTTATTTTCCTGCCTGTAATCTCCCGTAATGAAACTGCCCAAGGTGTTGCCTATTGCTTTGTAGACTACAACATGCCATAAGTGGACAGGAAGGTTTGGAAGCCTGATTCATACAGGTTTCCTGGTGATGACTGCAGTTTCTGGATCAAAATCTGGGAACCAAGGAGTTAAGAAGAGCCCTGCAGTTCCCATGAACCAAGGGCCTTCTCCTAAAGCCTTTTCATAATGCTTACTGTCATTAAATAAAACAATTAAATATCCTTTTGAACAGAAACTGAAATTACACTGATGAGTCCAGTTTGCATGAATCCAATCATAAGGGTCCTGAGATCACGGCCACAGTCCGTTGAATCTGCAAATGATGGCTCTTTCTGCAAGTTCTTGAAGATGATTTACAGGATCTGCATGTGTGATTTAGACAGAGGGAACTTCCTCTGTTTTGTTGATAAAAAAAGGATTGGATTTAAAGGCATCCGGGGGTTTGGGGATATCAGAGTGTACAGCATCTTTGTAAGAGAAAGGAGGAGCGGAGGACGACTGTCGTGCTACACCCCCTCTCAAACAAAGGGTTAACACTAAAGAGTTGTTTCTGTTAATGTTGTAAGAAGAGATAGGAAGAAGGTCTTCAAGTTGTTTACATTGAAAGAGAAGTCTCTGAAGGCCTGAAGGGATCCCAATCCGCCGTTCAAGATCAAGTTTGAGATCCAGCACCAAATCTGAAGAACTAACCCATTGCAGGACAGTTTTTCCTATAGGATGAGAAATTTGGATCTGAAAGGAGTCAAAGAGGTTCCTAGACACAGAGCCGGGACCTCTTGTGCTTCCGAGGGCAAGTCTGCCATAGCGCTGATGGGGAGGAGATTTCTCCTTCGGGAAGAGATTGTCACTTATAGACAGAGGCAGAGCTGAGACAGAGGACTGGGAAACAGAGTGATTGGAAATCCAATCGACCTTCTCCAGCCTGTAAACCCATTCTTTGCCGCCTTTGAGAGGCTGAAGCTGCTGCTGTTTTCCTGCAAGTTTCAACTGCCGCTTCAGATCTGCGAAACAGGGACTGAGCGGAGCAAAATGTACAGGGACAATCCGTAGCGGCGCGAGAGCCATATCGGTGTAAGGTGCCGCCTCTGCTCCATTAGTTTTAGCAGAAGACTGCTCTAGCACTTCGGCTACGACCTTAACAACTGTAACAGGCTCAGCCTTTGGCGATGGCTGTTCCGACTTAGCACCGCCGTCTTGCTCCTTCTTCGGTGTAGGGTTTACTACGGTGGGCTTCTTGGCTGGGCACGGATCCATTTTTCACCGTCCGAATTCCTAATTGATACTCTAAAGTTAAGTTAGTGACCATTATTGTTTTTATTGACAATCGTTATTAAAAAATATAATATTGGATTAATTTTTATTTTTTTCGATGTGGTTCACGGACCCTAGAGATTTGTGACTGTTACATCCACGGAATATTTGTACTAGGAAAATCCACATGAAGGGATCACTTCTTATTGGATCAACCACAAAGCTTAACCCTGAGGGTGTCGAGAGAATTGAACCCATGACCTCTCAATAGAAAAAGTGTTTTAATAATGGGAACTTGACAAATTGAGTTAATCATTGGTACTATAACATTGGATTAATGTTAATAGTACTATAACCCATTAGTAGAATAGACAATTTTATAAAATAGTTGTCTATACTACTAATAGGTTATACTAATATTAACATTAATCCAATGTTATATTTTCTACTAATGATTGTTCATAAGAACAATAATAATTATAACTTTAACTCTAAAGTATTAATTTTAATAACATCTAATAATAAATAATATTTTATATTGGTAATAATTGTTGGGTCTCAAAATGGAATTATTTTCATCACTTCTTCACCTTTAATATTTCATTTTTATTCCATATTTTTGTGTTTACATCAACCTTTTTTCTATGATTTTTGGATGTAAGAATGTTATATTAGGAGAAATAATTATGTCGTTGATTCAATGTTTAATTCTATTAGTTTTAATGAATTGGAGAGGTTAAAATGTGCTTTATTACTAATGATGGTTTTTGCCTAGGTAGTTCTTGCAACCTTTATGGAGATCCAACAACCAGTCTCCGAGTTGGCATATCCACATAATCCTATGGAATATTCTGAGATATCTTTCATTCCTAGCATCAGTGAAATGGTTCCAAGTTGATCATTTTTCACCAAGGTTAGTTCTAGAGGTCTCTAAGAAGCAATCAATGGTCAAGACAACTCATTCTAGGAAAAATCGACTCATCAAATTAGCATGATTTTCGAGAAATCAAAGAAAAATCTAAAAATTAGTACTATAATCCTTGGTACTGTAACATTGGATTAATGTTAATATTACTATAAACCATTAGTAGTATATAAAATTTTATAAAATATTTGTATATACTACTAATAAGTTATAATAATATTAACATTAATACAATGTTATATTTTTTGATAATGATGGTTAATAAGAACAATAATAATTATAAATTTAACTCTGGAGTATTAATTTTAATAACATCTAATAATAAATACGATTATTATAATTAATATTTTATATTGGTAATAATTGTTGGGTCTCAAAAATGGCATTATTTTCATCGCCTCTTCACCTTTAATATCTCATTTTTATTCTATATTTTCACATTTACATCAACCCTTTTTCTATGATTGTTGGATGTATAAATGTTATATTAGGAGAAATCATTATGTTGTTGATTTAATGTTTATTACTATTAGTTTTAATGAATTGGAGAGGTTAAAATGTGTTTTATTACTAACGATGGTTTTTACCTAGGTATTTATTGCAACCTTTATAGAGATCCGACAACCAGACTCTGAGTTGGCATATCCACAAAATCCTATGGAATATTACAAGATATGATTTCATTCCTAACATCATTGAAATGGTTCCAAGTTGCTCATTTTTCACCAAGGTTAGTTCTCGAGGTCTCTAAGAAGCGATCAATGGTCATGAAAACTCATTCTAGGAAAAATCGAGTCATCAACTTAGCAAGATTTTCGAGAAAACAAAACAAAATCTGAAAAATATAATGTTGGAAATGTAACTAGTTTCAATTTTCATAATTTTTATTGTACTAATTTTAATATGTATCTTATGTAACAAACAAAGTAGAAAAGAAAAATTTATTATTTTAAAGCATGGGTTTCATGCTATTTATCAATGGTCTTCTAGGTAAAATCATGTTCTTCATGCTTCTAGAATTTGTTAGGTCATAATATTTATTTTCATGAGTCAAGAGATTCAACATCATGATTATAAGACCCTTCCAAGAAATATGTACTTTGTAATTTATTTATTTTTTAGTCTAGAAAGTCCTCTAAGCCTCTTAGTACAATTCGGCCCTGGCAGAGATAAGTCAACCTAGAGAGGGGATATTCGACCTCATAGAAAGGTTATATATAGAGAAATATTCAACCTCACTTGAAACACAACATCAACTAGTTTGATCTGCAATGGAAAGAATAAGAAATAAGGGTGAAGGACAACGAATCTAGGAGAAAACCCTAGTGAAGAAAGAAGACTAGTTTTTGGGTAGCTTCTCTCACACGTGCGAGTTTTTGGAGCAATTATATGGGGAAATTTTTATGAAGTAACTGTCGGTCCAAAATTTTGTTGCAGGGGGGCTTAAATTCTGATATTGGTGAAGTGTTGGAAGGGTTTGTCTCTGGTTGACTTGATTTGACTTTGATAAAATTGGAAGGTCTCTTTAGAAGGTTGACCTGGTGTTAGGTGGAGGACTTGGTCTAGGTTTTAGGTCTTGATTGTATCATTTGAAGCATATTTTATAAGAAGAGAAGATATTTTTTGGGTTTTCCCCTTGGAGAGGTTTTTCCCTAGCTTGGGGCCTAATATTTGTGTCCATTATCTTTACTATGTTTAACTTGATATCTTTTTGATGAAAATATCTAATAAAGAAAAATAAGATTCACAAGAAAGTATTAAGGAATAAGGAAAATATGAATTAGTAGTTGCCACATTTCATTTTCTAACATGGTATCAGAGCTAAGGTGAAAAATAAGGCAACTGAAAGGATCATATTGAGGATATAAAGAAGGGTTTGTTTGAAGAATCAGGGTTTCAACAACCCTCAAGGAAAGGAGAAATTTCATGTCCAAATTACAGGGGATCAAGTTGTTAGAAGAGCATCTATTCTGTTTTGACCTCATTGATCTTGGAGGGATCTTTCTCGCTCAAAGGAGGAACTTTCACAATATTGTCTTCTACCAGATCTAGAATTTCTACAACAGGTGCAGGATGAAAACTGAAAATAAAAGTGCGGGATCGAAACTCGGGAACAGAAATGTAGTTGATAACTAGATGATCTAGGATTGAATATTTCTAATCTAACCTACTTGGAATACATCTGTGAAATAAACATCAAAGAATCCTGGTATGATAGAAGGGAATATTTATAGGATATAATTAAAGTCTTCTTGAAGATGTTGAAAGCCTCAAGATAGTTAGAGACATCATCAGAGAAGGGAAGATTCTTGATTGACACATAAGTATCATATTGTTGCTATATGTATGAATCTAAAGGTCTTATGGGTTCTTTCTACAAGGAAATCAATAATCTCATTGGCTTAGAAAATTTTCTAGCACGGAAGAAAAGGATTGACCTGGGACTTACAAAACATGAAGTGATGGACTATGTCCTTGGTGAAGTTACTGAGCCTAGAAAATATAGGACTAAAGAACAAGAAAAATACAAGAAAGGGGAAGTAATGGCACAAAGGATCATTTTTGAATCCATTAAGGATCATCTAGTTCCATTTGTTTCTAATTTGAATACTTAAAAGTCTATGAATTTGATGAAAAATTTTCTCCTGTTATTAAAATGGCTTCAATCAGAACTATTTTAAGTCTAGTGGCAGTAGAAGATTTTCATCTTGAGAAATTATATGTAAATACAACCTTTCTCCATGAGGATTTGGAGGAAGAAATATATATGCAACAACCATAAGGGTATGATATCAAAGGAAAGGAGAAATTAGTGTGCAAATTGAAGAAGAGCTTGTATGGATTAAACAGGCTCCAAGGCAGTGGTATCTAAAATTTGACAGGTTTATGTATGAATAAGGTTATAATAGATGTCAGTTTGACCATTGTGTTTATCTTAAAAATAAAAATGATGGAATACGTATTATTTCTATTATATTTAGATCACATTCTTGTTTCAGGGTCTAACATGCAAAAAATAAATGTGCTCAAAGGAAAATTGGAAAATTCATTTTCAACGAAGGATTTGGGTGTTGAAAAATAAATCCTTGGTATGAGAATAACTAGAGACATGAAAAATCACAAATTAACATTGTCTCAGATTTAGTACATAGAAAATGTGTTGTAAATATTTAATATGAAAAATGCAAAACCATTTAGTACACCTTTGGCTAGCCATTTCAAACTAAGGATATGTGTCCCAAGACTATGGAAGAGATGGATTATATTTGTAAAGTTCCATATGCATCAGAAGTTGGAAGCTTAATGTATGCAATGGTTTACACAATGCCTGATATTTCACATGTAGTGGGAGTTGTAATCAGATATATGAATAACCCAGGAAAATAGCAGTGGATGGCAATGAAGGGATTCTTGGGTATTTGAGAGGTGCCTGTTTGGGCTTCAAAATGTCATACAAATATCACTCATTACCATACATTTTTCACCTTTGCTTCCATTATATCACTCATTACTCACCACCATGTCACTTCATTTTCCCTATTGTTCACCATTAATGGGTCTCATTTATATCTTCCAAATATTATTTATTTTTAAGAATTTTTAAGAGAAATTCTTGATTAAATATTAGAAAATAATATATTTTACTTCATATATGGAAAGTGGATTGTTTTTGTGACATGTGTAGGTGCCAAGTAAACTTCCAAGACACCTTTATGTGGCCTTGAATGATCGAATTCGAATTTGATAAGATAAACCTCATGAAGAAGATCAAGGACAAAAGGGGGTTATGTGTCTAGATGGTTGAGAGATGTATGGAACTAAAGAGAGATTAGTGGATCATCATTATGAGTTTGTTACTCATCCCATTGTATAAATAGGAGTACAATCTCCTCCATTTGTAAGTTTTTGTAATCTTAGAATTTTGGAGTATGTAATATTAGAAGCTTAGAGTTGTAATCTCAGAGTTGGTTTGTAATGGAGATTTTGAAATAAAGAATCATACTTTGATTTTTCCTCTACATCTGAGTCTCCTTTGAAGTGGTGTGCTTGTGGAGTTATGGAGGGCCCCCATGGCCTCACTTGCATACTTATTTTAGGTATAATTTAATGTATGTTTTTATTTCATTTTAGCTTTTAAGTTTTTGTTAGATGGTCTAATATTGGAGGAGATCCTAAAATTCATGTGTTCTTGTAAGAGATCCTTAGGATCTTGACGAATGTTAGATTTATGTTTGTTTAATTGGTGGAAGAGATCTTGACGAATGTGTTCTTGTAAGGGAACTTTAAGATCTTGGAAAAATTAGGAATCTTAGTTGTTGGAAGAGATCTTGATGGATGTGTTCTTGTAAGAGAACCAAAAGATCTCGGACAAATTAGAAATATTTCTAGATCTATATATTTAGGTAAGTACTTCTAATTTTACCTTCCCGGGTTGACATTAAATGAACTCTGATTGACATCATCAATTGGAACCAAACATTTTGGTGTTGTTGCCAGGGAAGTGCAACTAGAAGGATTTAGTAATTATTTTATGCATTTGTTTTTATGGACTAATTTTTGGAACTTGGTGACAGCAGGTTCATAAAGGAAGTTCAAAGTTTGGAGCATTTTTTTTTTTCGCACATAGTTAATTTAAATTCAGTTTTTATTTTAAAACCCCCATTTCTCACTAATCCATCTACGGATGAGGAATTTGACAATGTTGAACAGGTGTTTCTTGGAGAGAAATGACAATAAACTTGAGCCAACTCTAAGACAGGTTACTCACATACTTGTAAAACATAGCGTAAAATTTTTTAATGTGAGCATGTTCGAATTTTTAATCCATAGATGGCTTCATTGGAAGCATTCTTTTACCTAGGAAATAAAAAAAAATTCAAGTAAGTTAAGGTAGAATATATTAGAAAAATAAAAATGAAATCTCATTAGAATTTTTTAGTCTTATTTTCAAAAAATAAATCATCATGAATAAATTCAATGGCACATCTTCCCATTTCTCTATCTTGTTTCTGTATCACGGGTAAGCCAGGAGCTTGATTATCGGAAAGCCTTGTCTTTCAAGAGTCTAAACGCCCCCGCGACATTGCAGAAAGAGTGTAGATAATGCGAGGTTTTATCACAGATCTTAATTGTGTTTATATCCATCCACGCTAACCTGCATAAATAAAAAAAAAATCAATAGATTAGTATGCTCTCTTCCTGCGCTTCGTGCGATCAGGAAGATCAAAAAATCTATCGATTTATTTCAAATAAAAATACTCTCGCTAGAAAATTAATTTACAATATCACAATAAAGAATTTTTTTTGAATGAGCTAAAGATCATCTTTAAAAAAATTAAATAAAATTTAGTTTTTTAAAATTTTATTATTAAAAAAAATAATAAAAAATAAAAGAAAATCATTTAAAGAATAGTGGACCACCAGAGAGAGCTCATGGGAAACCAAGAGAATGAGCTTAGACTTCATGAAATCTAAGGTATTTAAGATTCAAACAGTAGACTTGGGAAGAGGAATCCTTAGCTTTTGTTGATGGTTTACTTCGCAAACATCAAATGCAGCTCTGAAAACGAGGCAAAGGGTCGTTGAAAGAAATATAATGAGAAATGATAGAAGAATCCACTGTTTTCGAATGGCCATCCAGCCCCCTGTGATTTTCCCATCGTTTAATTAACTAATGATACTATTACTCTTATACCGCCAGTCTGTGGAGTGAGAAAACCAAATCAACAACGTTCATAACGGGATGGCATGCCCTTTTCATATCAAAAGTGTCGAACCCTAATGTGATCCTCTCTATTTTTATCTGGTACAAATCTTATGAGTATATATCGGCGAAAATGTTGCAACAGGTTTCATATATATCAACGAAAATCTGAGAACGAGGATGTTACCTATTTTAAATTTAGAATCCTCTCTATTTTTAAGTATATATCGGCATGCATTCCTTCATTGACATTATTGAGAATTTCTGAATTATCTGTTTTTGGCTGCAAATTGCTTTGTGCAAATTCTGGAAGAATCAATGAAGAGCATGAGACCTGCTCATGGAGCAAAACGTTGCATTTGAGCTAGCTCAACAGGAGGCAAAAACAACTATTCACGCTCAGTTGTAATGAACCATGAGATGCGTACTCTGATGCATGCAATTATCTTTCAAGGCTTGAGGACGGGAGCTTGGAGATAAACATCCGGATATCTAATCTCCCTAGTATGTTTCGTGAGGTTCACAATTTGGTAAAGCCAATTGCATCTGTGAAGAAGTTGTATGTGTCAATAAATCTCGTTTCAAACCTGTCAGAGTACGTTGCCGGTGATGATAAACGTTTTATGAAAATTGTTTTAAATATGTTAGGGAATGCTGAGAGGAGGCATGGTGGCCCGATCATCCTCTAGATCTCTACGTCTCAGATCGGGCATGGGCTTTCCCGTTGGCACCACTCCTCCACCGAACAAGCCTCATCACATTCAACATGAAATTATTTAGGATGATGGCAACACGTATCCAGAACTTGCATTGGATCGAATTGCAGAAAGAGGAAAGCGACATGCCACCAGACAATTTTCTGGAAAAAATATATTGCCTTGCCATGAGATGGGAATTCAATTTGGTGCATACAATTGTCAGAGCGGTCCAATTCGTGTTGGAGTTGTTTCATGTCAGTTGGTATATAACGTTAATCGAACTGTTCACAACCCAATATCCACCATTAAATTGCGGCTTCTCCTATATCAGACAAATTGGTTTCGAAATTATTGATAATGCCAATAGTCATTTCATCACACAAGGTAGTGTAAGCATAATAGTTATTCAGTTGCAACATGTTGATACTGGTGGCGGTCTCCATAGTCCTAATAAGAGGAACAAATATCTTGTTTTCATATTAAATAACGGGCTTTCGTAGCAAACATTTTGGTGCCACTAGAAAATTTTATGGTACCAAGAATCGAGGCAAACCTTTGAACTTTATTTCCTTGGAAACAAATCCCCTTCTCTGCTAAAAACGTTGAAATTTTGTTTTTACAATCACTTTCGTACAATGGTTCACATATTAAATGCAAATTGGTTCATATGTCTTATGCATATGCATTTACTTTGTATGTGCGCTCCATTCAAGCATTTGATATTTGTTCATGTGTAAAGTTTTGGGTTGGTGATGTTATGGTATATGGGCAAAGCATAGAAAATCACGACACGGCGAAACTTTCGACAAGGAGTAACAATTAGTTTTATTCATGAATTTTTATTCTTATTTTTTATTTTTTTTATGCATCTGTATTAAAATCTTGCAATTTTTAAATAATGCAGATTTTGGCAAATACAAGATCGACGATGATATGTGAAATTTGATATCCTCGATGCAAATCATGAAACAATTTCAACTATGTTCGGGATTTGCATAATTGCAACAAAATTGAATTTTATTTACAAAATTTACATAAGAAGGGAATTAATTATACTGATTTCATATTTTAAAATGGATTTGTAAAAAATCATAGAATTGGGCTAACTTATACATTTGATTTTATTTAAATATGTTTCATTGGTGTTTAATTTTTGCATAAACAAACCAAGTAGAAATTGATCACTTTTGCTTGGATATATTTATGTTTTGTGAATGCCAAGTTTTTGCAGGTTTGTGTTAATGAAATGATTATTCAAGGAGTCTAATTGGTCGACAGTTGGACTTCCAACAGATCAATTTTATGATGAATCATGTGAATAAGTCCATATTCATTACAACCAGTCTTTTCTTCCCTTTGTAAAATTGTAAATCCCAATGAGTCCTCAATGCAAGCCAAAATCCCTTTTTCCCAGCAAGTTTCAATCATGCAGTCAAATCTACTTATTTTCATGCATTTCCTTTCATTCATTCCTAACTCATCAATAAAATCCAAGAGTTTTACTTACAAACTTTTTTCCATTTTCCATTTCGATTTCCTTTTTCCTACCATTTTCATCTTCCGCAAATAAAACCCTGCTTCTACATATCACTGAGTCAAAGTCCTAGAGTCTAACTATCTTTGTAAAAACACTAGGAGGCTTGCATGCCTTAATGGAAAGTGCTCTTACCAATGAACAATGGGAGTACATTAATATCCCTTGTTTGTTGGATTTTGTAGGTGACTCGACCACAACAAACATATTCGTAACTACAAAGATGTGTTAGGCATCTTGACTCCCATTGGAATCAATGGTGGGAGCTCTCATGTTGGCTAGTGGCATTCATTAATGGCCACTAAGCCAACAACTTCTTGCTATGTTCGACACCAGCACATTTAATCACATAGTAAGATTTGTGCCATCGACTGTTGAAGACTTGAAGACCCATATTTTGTAGCAAATGAAGCAGATTTCCTTTCATTTGTTTTTCAGCTTGTCATAACTTGAGGACAAGTCAATAAATAAGGCTGGGGGGAAAATGTAACTTCTATATTTTTTATACCTTCCAAGCCTTATACATTTTCAACCATATTCAGCAGACTCATCAAATTCATCAAACTATCCAGCAGAATATCCAGCAGCAAATACAACAATATAGATCCATCTTTCATCCACAACTTGCAGAAGAAGATTCAGATCAGAATTGTAGCAGCTGAACATGCATGATTCATCCACTTATGTAGGTAAGTAAGGTATGATGTTTTCTAACCTTTAATCTTGAAATTCTTTTTTAGATGCTAAAATGATGATATTTGGAAAATATTCCACTTTTTCACTATTCCCTTTCTCATTAAAAATTTCCAAAAACCATCAGTTTGGGGGGCAGGGGGGGGTTGAATTTCACACTTCATTTTTTTCTCTCATTCATATTACATCTTAATCCACATAGTCTTCCCACAATAAAAACTACTACAAAATGATGAGCATATTAAATGACTTCTTAAAAATGATGAGCATATTAAATGACTTCTTAAAATGATTGATCTCAACAAAGTAAATAATGATTGTAAACACAAGAACCAATCATTAAAAAGAGATCTCAACAAAGTAAATAATGACTGTAACACAAGAACCAATCATTCAAAGATGTAAATGCTTTGCAAAAATAAAAGTAACAAAATATGTGCAAAGTTAAAAGGAAGTCCATGATTGAGAGATGGTTGTTACACAAGAACCAAACATCTTGTAAAAGGAAGCTCATCTAAGAATCAAATCAAATAAGTCATTGTAGCAGCTTGCATGAGGACATGCAAGAGCTTCAGTTGGGGAGTATGTTTGGGCTTCAAAATGTCATACAAATATCACTCATTACCATACATTTCTCACCTATGCTTCCATTATATCACTTATTATTCACCACCATGTCACTTCATTTTCCCTATTGTTCACCATTAATGGGTCTCATTTATATATTCCAAATATTATTCATTTTTAAGCATTTTTAAGAGAAATTCTTGATTAAATATTAGAAAATAATATATTTTACTTCATATATGGAAATTGGATTGTTTTTGTGACATGTGTAGGTGCCAAGGAAGCTTCCAAGACACCTTTATGTGGCCTTGAATGATCAAATTCGAATTTGATAAGATAAACCTAATGGAGAAGATCAAGGAAAAAAGGGGGTTATGTGTCTAGATGGTTGAGAGATGTATGGAACTAAAGAGAGATTAGTGGATCATCATTATGATTTTGTTACTCATCCCATTGTATAAATAGGAGTACAATCTCCTCCATTTGTAAGTTTTTGTAATCTTAGAATTTTGAAGTATGTAATCTTAAAAGCTTAGAGTTGTAATCTTAGAGTTGGTTTGTAATGGAGATTTTGAAATAAAGAATCATACTTTGATTTTGCCTCTACATCTGAGTCTCCTTTGAAGTGGTGTGCTTGTGGAGTTATGGAGGGCCCCCATGGCCTCACTTGCATACTTATTTTAGGTATAATTTAATTTATGTTTTTATTTCATTTTAGCTTTCAAGTTTTTGCTAGATGTTCTAATATTGGAGGAGATCCTAAAATTCATGTGTTCTTGTAAGAGAACCTTAGGATCTTGACAAATTTTAGATTTATGTTTGTTTAATTGTTGGAAGAGATCTTGACGAATGTGTTCTTGTAAGGGAACTTTAAGATCTCGGACAAATTAGGAATCTTAGTTGTTGGAAGAGATCTTGATGAATGTGTTCTTGTAAGAGAACCAAACTATCTCGGACAAATTAGAAATCTTTCTAGATCTATATATTTAAGATAATTACTTATAATTTTACCTTCCCGGGTTGACATTAAATGAACTCTGATTGACATCATCAATTGGAACCAAACAGTGCCACAGATCAATAATTATGCTTTGTTGGCTCAAACATTTCTCTACAGGGATATGTTGACGTAGATATGGAAAGTGATAGAAATGATAGGAAGAGCACCACTGTCAGTTGGGTTTCAAAATTGCAAAACATTGTTCAATTTCAACAATGGAAGAAGAGTATGTTGTTGCTACAAAGGCTAGTAAAGAAATGATTTGGTTACAAAGGTTTATGGATGAATTAGGAAAGAAGCAGGATATTGAAAGGTTATGCAGTAACAGCCAGAGTGTCATTCATCTTGAAAGAACTAAACATTTCACTCTAAGAATAAACATACACATCTCAAGTACCATTTCATATGGTCAGTTTTGGAAGATGGACAATTGAAGCTAGAAAAGATACACACTAGCCAAAATCCTGCAAATATGTTAACAAAGGTTTTAAACAGGGAGAAACTGAGTTTCTACTCAGTTTCAATTGGATTTCAAGTATGATTATGAAAATTAGAAATATTCAGGTCCAATGTGGAAGCATTTTCGATCAAGTGAAGAAACAGTGGAGTTGCTATAATCAATATCCAACTAGGAGATTTTTGGGTGTGGAACCTTATTATCTTCCTGATTCATAGGTATTATTTCAGTCAAGTGTATACCCCAGGAAGACTGTACGCCCCTCCATGTGGGGAGGGAGGGGGTGCAGGGGGGACTTGTACCCCTCGTGGGAGTCCTATGGGGCCTATCCCCCCAGCTGGGGGGTCCACTGGCTAACAAGCCCCCAACAGGGGTTTAGGGGCAGCACCCTCGAAGCTAAAAGTTGATGAAAATTTTCCTTACAAAATATTGTAATTTTTTAGTAAATATGGGTTGTTCATTAGACATATGATCTGATGGTAGAAGTTATGTTAATTTATGGTTTTTTTCCTAGAAGGAAACTCTCAGTTTATATGAGGGAATTGTATTGCAGTTGTGTATTATTATTCTGAGTGAGAAAGTGAGAGATTGTGTTAGAGAAAAGAGGAAATTGCATCAGATCTATTGTAGGTTGTATCTCTTCATTTTGATGGATAATATAAAGGGAAGGACAGGTTGTTTCTCCATGGATGTAACCCAAATTGGGTGAAAAATGTATATATTTGTCTCTCTTATTTTAAGCATTTATGTGTTTTTTTTTCCACAATATTTTATTTGTTCCATTGGTCTATTATTTAATTTTATAACATTAACCTGGGGGGGAACTCATTACACCAGTCACATTGGCCTGTATTCCCTATATTTTGGGATGAATTACCCCCATGGTCCAAAAAATGTTACTCAGGACCATGGTATGGGGAGATCTCATAGTTGGTTGGGAGGCTCTGCTCCCTATGACCCACTCAGTCAAATATATAATCCTTTCTTTTCCTCTCTTTATCTTTTGGATTTGGTTAAGATGAAGAATGACGTCATCCGTCATGATCCTTGGTCTCCACCCATTCTTGAAAAAATTTCATCTCATATTCCCAAGTTTGAATGGAATCCTGGATAAAATACATCAATGCATATCACCACTTACCATCTGTGGTGTTCATCAAACTGTTTGGTGGACGATTCATTCAAATTTTGTCTATTCCAATGTAACCTGACTAGAGATGTTGTTAAATGGTATATAGAACCGAATACGAAATCTTACAGTGAAGTTTCTCCCTTAGCCCAAACCTTTTTAACACACTTTTAGTTTCCTATCAGATACAACATATATTCTTGTTGTTCAAAGTTGTCATTAATGTCAATATGGAATTGTTGGAGATGGAAAATATTATTGTGATACATGAATAAATTTTTTGTAATATTTCCCTCTCCTCGTGTGATAATAGTTTTGTGATGTTGCCTTAACTACATGAAAAAATCCTAAGTAAATTTATGCCCCAATATATAGAATATGCTCATGTTTCCCTAGTCCTTGTTTCCTATTTAAGAAGTCATAACCCTAATCCTATGCATGAATGATACCCTAAATGAACATATGAAACTCTATGCTACATACATGAAAAGAAATAATGAAGCATCATGATAATGAATCCCTAAGCCTATGAAGAATATGTTAGGATATTCCGACACATAGGAAATAGTTAAGAATAACTTAGTCTAGTGTAGAGTTAGGTAAAGTGTGTTTTTTTACCATGTACATTTGTAACTTATAATCCGACGGTCACGATTTGTAGTGATCCGACAGTTATCTCTCACCTCGATATTAACGACACTTGATCCGTGGCTTGACAACCGATTGGTCCATGATCTCTATTTAAATAGCATGCAGGGTCATTTTTCCGATAACTGTTTATAGGAGAAACATATGTAAATTTTCTTTTATATTAATAAATTCCTTGAAGTGGCCGCGTTGGCTCAGGGCGTGGACTGTTTCCCTCTTTGAGGGTTTTAACCATGTGATTATACTGGTGTACTGATTTTTTATCTGTTTTTGAGCAGTGACCTTTGGTTCTTGATCTACGGAACTTACCCTATAAATTCCTACATGGTATCAGAGCTATTTTGAGGGCCGTGTCCATTGTTGATCAAAATCTGAAGTCGGTTTGACTGCATGTGAATTCTGTTTTGTAGATCTACTATTTATGAACACTTTTTGGCTTGGAGAACTGCTCGGTCGTGTCTGGAGCATCTGTTGCAATAAGAAACGCCTTTCGTTTCATGTGAAAAGGTTTCCGAATGCCCAAGTTATGTCAGTTTAGATTTGGAGGTATGAAGCATCTATTTTGCAATTATATTTGTTAGTAGTTCTACCTATTACGGTTTATTTTTTCTGTTTTCAGTATTAAGGTTTTATTTATTTTTTAGATCTATACCCTCTTCTCAGTGCATGCTCTTTTTTGTGCACTCTGTGCGATCTCAAAAAATCAGAAACAGGAAAAAGGGATTTTTTTTGCTACATGTGCTCTTTCCCCACGTCTCTGTGCGATCTCAGGAAATCAGAAATAGTGAAAAAAATTATAGTTTCCGGTAAGGCTAACCGAGAATATAACATTCTGCCGCAAGGCTTTGCATTTATTTTTTTGCTCGTTTTTTGTGCAGGAAAAGGCACGCACACCACCCCCAATAATAATGATAATGATGATGATGATGATGATGATGATGATGATGATGATGATGATGATGATAATAATAATAATAATAATAATAATAATAGTAGTAATAATAATAGTAATAATAATAGTAATAATAATAATAATAATAATAATAATAATAATAATAATAATAATAATAATAATAATAATAATAATAATAATAATAATAATAATAATAATAATAATAATAATAATAATAATAATCCCCCCTTCCTCCTTTCTAAAATAACATAATCCTTTTACTATCTCACTTGGTGAGGGGTTAGTTTATGAGAATAGAGGTCTTGGGTTCAAGTCTCCTTCTCAAGCTTCTTTTGTAAAAAAAAATTGTTCAAAGAGGCGGAATTTTTTTTTAAAGAGCCGCACTTCATCCTGTTCCTGTAACTATTCGGCATCTACAACTCATTTTTTTTCAAAAGACATAACTTATTCATCTGGAAGCCGTTTTTCGAGACGTTTTTTTTTTAAACGGCCTAATTTTTCGAGATCTTTCCATTGGAGCAGTTAGTTTCAGCTTTTCTCAACTTTAGTTTTTTTTTTTAAATGGAAATTGCATGCCCGGTTATTCTTAACAACACCAGTTATTTCCAATGGCTACCTTACATGGTAGATATACTTAGAAGTAAAGGGCTTTATAGAATAGCCACAGTGCTAGAAACTAAACCTTCTGATGATGATAAAGTTGCTAAATGGGAAAATAAACAAGATCAAGCACGAGGGTTGATAAGAATGTCCATTGCTCAAGATCTTTGATTTCATATCCTTGACATTGACACCCCTCATGAAGCCCTAGAAAAGCTAAATACTATCTTTGACATTCAAAATCAAATCAGGGCCCATCAACTTGAAAATGAGTTGCTTACTTTGGACCCCAATAATTTCTCCTCTATTGAAGATTTTTTGTCCAAATTCAAGACCCTCAGAGTTCTTTTAGAAGGTTGTAAGGTCAAAAAGGAAGATGGTAGCCTCATATATTGCATTCTTACTAAGCTTTGACCTTCATACTCTGTATTTGTTTCCGCCTTCCATTCCACTAGAGAAGCCATCATTTCTTTAGGAACCACCTACAAGAATCCCTCTTTTGATGCCTTTTGTGATTCTTTGATAAGAGAACAAGAAAAAATTTTACACCTTGGTCTTATCACTGTTGGAAATGCTTCTAAGAAAACCTTAGCAGCCCAACATCAATCACATCAAAAGAATCCCAAGAAGCAGTATCCTAAAAAGTATTGTCCAAAACCAAACAAGGGTCCTAAGCAATTTTAGCCACAAACTAAAAAAGCAACTCACCAAAATGATAAGGCATATAAAAACAAAGGAAAGAATACAAATAGACATTGCAAATTTTGCAATTGTGATGGCCATTTAGAATCCAATTTTTTTAAGAAGATGGAAGCCTTAGAAGCAACAATGAAGAAGCACAACATCAATTTGGAGCACTCTTCACCTTCATCTTCAGGCATGGCACTTTCTGCTTTTGTTTGTCAAGCATCAAGATCTGGTTATGCATTAAATGTATCTTCTTCTTCTCCTTCTCATGAGTGGCTCATTGATTCTGGAGCTTCTTACCACATAGCTAAAAATAAATCCATGTTTTCTTCTTTAAATGATTGTAACACCAAACATATTTATGTTGGTGATGATAGATCTCTTAGTGTTGTAGGATCTGGAACCATTCATCTAGATAATGGTTAGTTTAATGATGTACTATGTGTTCCTACCTTGTCATGCAACCTTCTATCTGTTTATCAGATAACTCATTTAGGTGAAGGGAAAATAGTAGAATTCTCACCTCATGATGTTGTAATCAAGGACCTCAAAGATCCTAAACATATTTTAGCTACTGGCATTGCTAATGATTCCACAAGGTTGAATAAGTTTGACAACTTTGGGTCATCATCTCTTCCCTCTGATTTTGTTGCTCATAATGATGATGTGAGCAAACTTTGGCATGAGTGATTTGGTCACTTAAAATATCACTCTATTCAAACTCTGTGTAAGGAAAATATGGTGACGAGCCTTCCTATGGTATCTTGTTGGGATGGTGTTTTCTCCGGATGTGTATTCGGAAAACATAATCAAGATAGTTTTGACAAACATGCCTCTTGGCACGCTTCAGCCCCTTTGCAGCTTATGCACAGTGATTTATGTGGTCCACTTCCTCTTCTTTCTTTCTCTGGTTGCAAATACTTCTTAACCTTCATTGATGATTTTTCCAGACGCACTTGGGTATATTTCTTAAAACTCAAGAGTGAAGTTTTTAACATGTTCTTGGCCTTTAAGGCCTTTGTTGAGAAACAATTTGGACATAAAATTCTTAATTTAAGATCAGACAATAGCGGAGAATATGTTAACAACAAATTTATCAACTTCTGCACTGAGCATGGCATTCAATTGCAACATACTGTTCCATATACTCTACAACAAAATGGTGTAGCTGAAAGGAAGAATCACACCTTAAAATAAATGGCCAATTGTATGCTTCAATCTAAAGGACTTGGTCTCAATTTTTGGGCAGAAGCCATTAACTGTGCAAATTACATATTAAATCACACTCTTACTAAGGTTTTAAAGAATATAACTCCAAAAGAAGCTTGGAGCTCAATCAAACCAGATGTAAGTCACTTTTGTGTTTTTGGAAGTGATGCTTGGGCCCATATTCCAGATGCGAAACATAAAGCCTTAGAACCTATGAGTGAAAAATGTATTTTTGTTGGATATTCTGAAGATGTCAAAGGATATAGACTTCTTCAACCCAAATCCAAAAATATAATCATTAGAAGAGATGTAAAGTTTGATCAAAATATATCGGCCTGCGAGCCTAGTTCGGCGGGTGTGCCACCTTTGGCCTGCGAGCCTGATTTGGCATATGTGCCACCTCTCTCTCTCTCTTCTATTTTTAATAGCATTCCTTCTAGTTCAGATGATGACAATGAGGATGACAATCCTCCTCCATCTCGTGAAATTGTTCCTTATACTCCACCGCTCCCAAGATGGGTCCGCTCTACTCGGGATGCAGCAGGTTCTCTTGCAGGTGACCCTGTCGATCGACGACGTACACGTTCTCAGTTCGAAAGAGCCTCTTGCTTATTGGCTCAAGTTCCAGAAAAACTTGATCTAGAAACCTTTGAAGAAGCCTTCAGTCATCCAGATTGGGATGAAGCTATGAATGAAGAGTATCATTCCTTATTGGCACACAATACTTGGGATCTTGTTCCTCTTCCAAAAGGAAGAAAACTTGTCAGATGCAGATGGGTTTACAAAACAAAGTTTGGACCAGATGGAAAAGTGGATAGACATAAATCTCATCTTGTCGCTAAGGGTTTTTCACAAGTTGAAGGCATTGACTATACTGAAACCTTCTCCCCTGTTGCCAAAATGAATTCTATCTGCCTTGTTCTTTCCCTTGCTGCCTCCTTTAAATGGGAAGTCCATCATATGGATGTTAAATCCACCTTCTTACATGGAGATTTGCATGAAGAAATCTACATGGAACAACCCCCTGGCTTTATCCAAAAAGACTCCAGCCTTGTTTGTTGCCTTAGGAAGTCTCTCTATGGTCTCAAACAAGCTCCTCGGGCTTGGTATGCCAAAATGGATAGATTTCTCTTAGACAATGGCTTTTCTAGGTGTCATTCTGACAACACTGTCTACACCAAGAAGGTGGGTAATTCCTTCACCATCCTTGTTCTTTATGTTGATGATCTTATCCTTACTAGTAGTGATCCAAACCATATAAACCATGTGAAGTCTAGCCTCAAAAAGAAGTTTGAAATGATAGACTTAGGACACTTGCATTATTTCCTTGGTCTTCAAGTCTTGCAATCCAAGGAATGCATTACCCTCTCTCAGTCCAAGTATGCCTGTGATCTTCTACACCACTTTCACATGGAAGACTGTAAGCCAGCCCCTTCTCCCTTTCAGTCTAGAGTCAAGCTTTCAGTCACTTGTACTACCACTGAAGTTGATGCTACCTTTTATCGTCAACTTGTTGGTAAACTTCTGTATCTAACCCACACCCGTCCTGACCTTTCCTTTGCCGTTGGTCTTGTCGCTCGGTTTATGCACCAACCTCATGAAAGTCACTAGAAAGCAGCTAAAAGAATACTTCGATATATTCGAGGTACAGTTCAGTTCGGGATTCATTACAGTGCAGGAGCATCTCCCTTGTTGATTGGTTTCACTGATTCTGATTGGGCTGGTGACCCTGATGATCGGAAGTCCACTGCAAGATATGTATTCACTCTTGGTTCAGGACCTATTACTTGGTCTTGTAAGAAACAAAGTGCCATCTCCCTTTCTTCAGCAGAAGCAGAGTATCGTGGTGCAGTTGAAGCCAACAAGGAAGCCATGTGGCTTCGTCAGATCCTGTCTGAATGTGGTCTTCATCAACAACATCCAACTACACTTTGGTGTGATAATCAGAGTGCCATTCAGTTATGTAAAGATCCAATTCAGCATCAGCATATGAAACACATTGAACTCCACATACACTTCATCAGAAAGCTCATTCATGATCATGTTCTTGAAGTGCAATATTGTCCGACCAATGATCAAGTAGCCGATATCTTTACGAAAGCTCTCACAGAAGCGAAGTTTACCAAACTTTGATCCATGCTTGGAGTTCAGGAAAGTTGTCATTAAGGGGGGATAGGCTCTAATGCCTCCTTCCTTCTCCTATTGTGTCACTTTTTTAAATCCTTCAATCCTATCCCAATTTGTTCTTAAGGGGGGATGTTAGGATATTTTGACACATAGGAAATAGGCTCCTTTTGTTTCACCTTTGTAAATCCTTCAATCCTATCCCAAGTTGTTCTTAAGGGGGATGTTAGGATATTCCGACACATAGGAAATAGTTAAGAATAACTTAGTCTAGTGTAGAGTTAGGTAAAGTGTGTTTCTTTACCATGTACATTTGTAACTTATAATCCGACGGTCACAATTTGTAGTGATCCAACGGTTATCTCTCACCTCGGTATTAATGGCACTTGATCTATGGCTTAACACCCGATTGGTCCATGATCTCTATTTAAAGAGCATGGAGTGTCATTTTTCCGGTAACCGTTAATGAGAGAAACATATGTAACTTTTATTTTATATTAATAAATTCCCTGAAGTGGCCGCGTTGGCTCAGGGTGTGGATTGTTTCCCTCTTTGATGGTTTTAACCACGTGATTATACTAGTGTACTGATTTGTGATATGTTTGTGAGTGGTGACCTTTGGTTCTTGATCTATGGAACTTACCCTGTAAATTCCTATAGAATACCTTCACATACATGAATGAAACCCTATCCTTTTTTTATACAAATCCTAAGAAGCCCTAACCTTTTTGAATGATGCCTTAAAGAAGGAACCTTTGCCTTGAATACCAAAGACAAAATATTATAGGCTACCATGATGACAGTTTCAAAAAATTAAATTTATTGATAGGAAATTGACATCCTTGAAGCTTGAAATTGAAACCATCTTATAGAGGATAGTTTTCCCTTTCTAAATAGCTATCATTCGCCTTATAACTCCTCATAAGCTGTGAGATAATGAATTTTCAAGTTTAAATATAATATTTTTTAAGACAAGTCAACCTAAGCCAACATATGTAAGCCGACTCCATGGCCAACAGACATGTCTCTTCACCATATACTCAAAAACTTACAAATACAAGTTAAACCTCCTTATTTCAAGAAAAAAAAACTTGGTGAAGATTGTAGAGATAAGGTTGAGAAACACAGAAGAAGAAAGAAGACGAGGAGACAAGGAAAATCAATGTTGGGCTACTTATGTTTTTGAATTATTTGATTGAGTATATGATAGACCTGTGGTAGCTCATAATTCTATGGAAAATTTCGAACTTGTGAAAGGGTTAAACTAGTGGAGAATAGAGAATACCAAAGTTACAATCTATAGTGAGCTCGGAGTTGTGGTAAGCTAGATGTGTTAGAAGTTTAGACAACCAACTGTGTCATCACAGCTATACCAATGATAAGTGTGGTAAGAATATCATTGAAGGCACAGTATTAGAGACTCGGACCTATTTTCTAAGAATCTTGGAGCAACAAATAGTAAAACTTGTAAACTAGGATTTGGGTGACTGTTTGAAGCTCAGTCTTGTGGAATTTTCAGTTTTAAGCATCTCAGAAAAGTGTGGTCAGAAAATCTCAAAGCTATGACCTTAACCTCAGACCTGTGGTCATCTTTATGACTTCGTATTTATATTTTTATAAAGTCTTGTAGAAGCTCTAACAATATTCACCTTGAAGGCACATATTTTAACAGCTCGGTGTACAGTGATAGACTGTGTTTCCCTTGGTACTGAGGGACAGACCTGTTGTAGGTTTGGGAAGACCTTGGGTTGGTATTTAAAGGCTCATCATTGAAGAAAATCTCTTGGAATTGACCTTCAATACCTTTGTGAAAACTCAGATATAAGGCTCATATTACATCTAGATGTGGATTGTGGACAAGGAGCTTCAGTGTTGTTTGGAGGAACCTTATTAAATAATCTCTTGAAGTCTTGTTGAGGCAGTATTGGCATCACTTTAGGGTATACTACTGGCTATATTTTGAGCATTTTTATCTTGTGTCAATCAAGCTTTAGAGATCGAGAGCTACACCACAATTGGATTAGTTCAATGTTTGTGAGGCTCAGTTTTGACAATCATCCTATGGATCTTATCTTTGTAGATTTGGAGCACACTTTGAGGATCATTGGTTGCACCCTCCTACAGCATATTATTAAATATTCTTGGAAATGTATTTAACACCTTAGATCAAATGACTTGGAGACAATCTTGAAGATTTGAACTTGTTCGAGACCATATGGAAGATTGGATTTGAAGCAT
This sequence comes from Pinus albicaulis, assembly GCA_034641835.2. Taxonomy (NCBI): domain Eukaryota; kingdom Viridiplantae; phylum Streptophyta; class Pinopsida; order Pinales; family Pinaceae; genus Pinus; species Pinus albicaulis. The sequence goes on from CM076578.1 coordinate 1,149,979,240, forward strand.
ACCTTGAGGAGTATTAATTGAACCATCTTGAAGAAGCTTATTGAGACATATAATAACATTGTTTAAGAACACCTTGAATCTCAAAGAAAACCTTGGAGCAGCTCATTCTAGATAGTTGGAGCATTGAAGACATTGTGAAGCACTTGAAGAATTACTTGGTGCATACCTTGCTACTTAGTACAACTTATTGAAGACATCTTGTTGAGAAGCTTTAGCTGATATTGGAGACAATATTGAATACCATGATGCAATGTTGAAGGCCTTCATGATGCAACCTTGAAGAGAAGTGTTTGGGTACCATGAAGAGAAGTGGTGACACCTTCTAAGAATACAAGTTTTCATTGATGCTCTAAGTGCCCGGGAGATCATTTGAGGGTAGTGTTGAAGGTGAAGATATTTTTAAGGCTCGTTGTAGAATATATTGGGAACTGTGAAGAATAATTGAATCTATATTGAAGAATTGAAGTCGTGGGTTGGAGCCCAAGAGGGTACGAATCCTAAAGAAGTCCATGTTGGAGCCTATACCTGGAGATAGGGTTGACGCCCTAGAGGTTGGAGCCTCATAGAGACAAGGTTGGTGCCTTGGGAATATAGGGTTGGAGCCCCAGAGGTCAGAGCCTCATGAAGTCCAAGTCGGTGCTTGGAAAAGTATAGGTTGGTTCTTGGTAGGATTGAAGATTGGTGTCTTCATCTAGGGTTGGAGCCCTACACATTTTTGTATCGGATTTGTTGTAAAAGAAGAGTATTGCAGTTCTTGTTATATCTTACTAATAAAATTATTTATTCTTATTTTTCATTTTTTTCTCTGATTATAAGTGATCTGACTAGTAAAAATAAAAATTGAAAAGAAATATTGATTCACCCCCCCTCTTAGTATTTCCAACAATTCTGACCTCCTGTCCAATTTCAAACAAGATAATTCCACTCTCATTTATGATCATATTCATGAGTGGTGATGATATAATAAGTTTGTTTGAACCAATCTCCCTAACAATATTCTTCAGAAATGGTTCATTCAATTTTTTTAACTCCTATAGCTAAGGATGTGTCTATGTTTAGTTTTGTTACTGAGGAATAGGCTATTTTGGTTACCCAAAAACTATATTTGATTTACTCTTAGTCAGGAAAGCTTTGTGATGTAATTCATGATGTTACACGCCCTTATATAGAACCCCCCAAACCTACCCTAGGACCACACTTTGAAGGTGTGATTTGTTTTGTATCTAATTCTGTTAGCACACTTGTTGCCCAACTTGGGAAATTGATTGTTACATCACAAGACCCAGAAATTTCGTCTTGCTCTAGAAAAAAACTCTCTTCTAAGCAACTCGTTGATGTTCTCATAATGAATTCCACAACACCCAAGAACATTCATCAACCTAGTGAGAAAAATAAAATCATGTTGTCTTGACTCATCCATTTCCTACATAGCTTCAACAATAAATGGTTGCCCAGTCTCCCCAACCTCAGGAAGGGGGAAATGAGGGGCACTATTTCCATCTTTCCAGTAATACATCCATCCTTATGTGCCAAGAGAAATTCGATGTGACTACTATATCCAAATCTTATGATACTCCTGAGTCGAGTTCTTCCTATAAGGAATCAACCACCCTGACTACTTCCATTAGACCCTTCACGCTAGATAAGCCTATAGACCGAGTCTATCGCCCACCTAAGGGTGTAATTCATAAGTAAACACACAATATGTCTACACGGACTTCCCAAAACTATATAATTGTTGAGGATTTAGCCCAATATCCTTGTTTTGTGTCTGCTTTGGAGGTTTTGCAGAGTTTTCCTAATCAACGAAAAGTCTTATTGACAGCGATCATAGGGGTCGATCCCATAGATTATTCTCTCATCACTTTTAATTTTGATACTCCTCACTTTAGAAATTCCCACCAGATCACCTTTCAAATAATTTTAAGTATATTCCATAGGAATATTCGTCGCACTCTCATGGACGAAGACTCTTCTACTTGTGTTATGTCAGCATCATGCTAGAAATATCTTGGCTCTCTAGTGCTCCCTAAATCTACTACCACTCTTCAAGAATTTGATGGAAATCATTTTGTACCTCGGTAGGTACAAAACCCACTATGAATTTTTTTAATATTCTTAACTAGAAAATATAAAATACATGTACTAATATACAACAAAAAAAATTTGAGTCACACAAGATATAAACAGAAAACACGAAAATGAGACCAAATAACAGAGCAATTGTATCAATTTATAAAATATAAATACATCAATGATATAAATCGAATTGGGCTTGCAACTCCAAGTTATGGAAACAATCCAAGTGTCCATACAATTCTCTATGTGTTGGAAAGTACCTGTGAAGAATTTTCACCCTACTGTTGGGAAACTACCGCAGTTTCTCAGAAATGACACTAATTTTTACCCCTCAAAAGTACTAAGAAAATTATGGAAAATTAATAGGAGCCTCCTCACAAGAAACCTAGAATAACCCTGAAAAATCTCATATACCCCAGTGCTAGAAATGACACCCAGAAAATATGTGCACTATCTAGAAAATTATTGTTGCCACTATTGGAATATAACTAGGGTTTTTTCGCTCTAAATTGCTCCGAAATATCTATAAAATTGACTTCATACTCCTCTCAATAAACCCACAAAACCCAAAAAGTGTTTTGTTTGAATCCACCAGCCCTCGGTGACCCCCAACAAGTGTGAGTTGCTCGATATAGCCAGAACATGCCCCCGTAGTATTGATACTGATGAATTATGCATGTTGGACAACGACTCCCTGGGGTAATTTTTGGGATAATTTTGTTTAATTTTTGTTGTACGCGCCGCACGGAGATGGTAAAAGGCGCTTTGGGGCAGGTCAAAGTCCCTTAATTATTTTAAAGGGTTAAAGGGAAAAACCACGAGTCTCAAAACATGGTTTGAGACCATTGTATGTGTGTGTTTTTGATAATATAAATATGTAAGAGTCGAGTGAGGAAGGACATGAATGAAATCTTGAATTAGTTTTGTTATGCATATTTGTTAGTATGGATTTTTGTATGGGTAGAAAGGCTCCTGTTAGCTATGTGTGCGGAGACCTAAGTCCTTAGCTATGTGCGGAATCTGCTGCTGTGTGCGTAGAAAGATAGATTGTACTGAATTGAAAATCTCTTAATAAAGAAGGCATATTTGGCAAACCCAAATTCTTATGTGATTTACTGTCTTAGATTATCTATTATCTATTGTAGATATGGATTTGTTCTATTTTTGCATATTTACTTCTGTAAATGGTTAATTGCATCTATGCACAAGTAGTAGTTTATGTTAGATAAGCAGATCTGAATGAAGTACAATTAATTACTGCACACAAACTTATCTTGAAGTAGTATGTGATAATCTGCGGAAGGATTAGATCTGTTACCATTTCTTGTGAGTGCCCAAATCTATTATATTATTTGCAGTACTTATGATTAGATATACAAAATCAAAATCCCCCTTAGGGTGCGGAAACCTAGTTCCAACACCCCCCATACTGCTTCAGGTGAGACTTTGATCTGCGCAAGTAAATCACTGCCGAAAGGGCTAGTAGTTGGAGGGTTTTTTTGGTTGCGCAAATACTTTGAACCTGGGTCAAGACACCTTAAGCCAACAAATGGTTCCCTTTCCAAGACCAAGATCATTTGAGGGAGATTTGATGTGGCACCCAACAAATAAATAACTGCAAGGTTGGCTTGATAAGAAGATACGTGAATTTGTGATCCAAGAAAACAAAACCTCTAAATTATCTACCGAAGATTGGGCACAAAGGTAAATCTACATAGAGGTCCATGAAATTTTCTTTTCTTCCTTTGCGACCAAGTTGCATGAGTGGTTGTCTCATCTTGCTGAATTCCAGACCCACGCAAAGGATGACGCGATCACTCAGTGGACCCTAGAGTTGGTACAACAATTAGAGAAATCTAGCAACAAGATTGTTATCACCAAAATTTGGTCATCTAACCATTTACAATTTTATGGATCAAAGTACACTATGTAAGACCAATTTTACCATAGTAAAATTGCTTTCACTATAAGAAATAATTTAATAAACCATATTTTATTAAGTTATTTATGGTTTAAACAAGAAACCTCATGAGGAATAATTAAATAAATCCTTATTTATTTGTTTTTCCTCTAGGAATAATTAATTAAACCTCTGTTTAAATAGTATTCATGGTCATATTTAACCCAATTATGAGAAATAATTAGATAAATCATTATTTTTCTTATTTTTCTCTAGGAATAATTAATTAAATCATTATTTAGGTATTATTCCTTGTTAAAATTGACTAAATCACCTAAGAATAATTAAAAAAATCATTATTTGTTAATTATTCCTTAACCAAATCCTTGAAATGATAAATAAATAATTTATTTTTTTATTATTTATAAATAAACATATTTAACCAATTTAAATATCATTTCCCTCCAACAAAATATAATAAAATATTACAAGCGGTTAGATCTAAATCTTGGTTAATAATATTCTATTATTCACCATTATCGAGGATAAATAAATATTTTGTTATAACTAGGAGGGTTTTCCCTTTCATTCTTGACTTTGATCACTTTCATTGTCACACTTTGATCATTCTCATTACTGCTACTATTTTATTTTTCTTCTTGAGCTCCCATCGAGTTCAACACATTTTGGTTTTTCTGCACCATTGAGAGAGAGAGAAACTTTTGGAATGGAAGCGTTGAGGACAACCAAGAACCCATCCCATTGAGGGGGAATGGTAATACTTATTTGTTCCCTTCACCAGGCGATATAATATATATAGAAAATCCTTTAAATCTTGTCTTGTCTGTTGTATGCATGGAGTAATTACTATTTATTTTTACTCTTTAATTGCTTTTACTGCATAGATATGGTTTTTTGTATCATTTGTATTAACTATCGATTGTAGATCTAAAGAGTTAAGCAACCAATTTTGTTGTGAGGGTTTTTTGTCACACACAACTAAAGTAGGATATTTTAATACACTTGCTTTAATAATTTACACTAAAAAATATCACTCACGCGGTAGATGACTATATCGATAGTGTTTTGGGAGGATTTGTGACTGAATTTTCTATTGATCAATTTGTATCATATTCTGAAGTTGAACGAAGATTTTTCAAGGGCCTTAGATGTAATTTCTTGCAAAATCTAAAACTATGGATTAAAATTCTATTGTGTGAATAGGGTACTCTCTGCATTCATATTGAGTGAATGTCCCATAGAGGCCTGACTACGCGCAGTGGAAGAACTTACAGAGTAAATCTAGAAGAAGGTTTTGTTTATAGCCCTCTCAAAGGTAAATATGACAGTGACGAGGAGTCTGAAATCAGTAGCTTTGGTGAATCTTCGCACTCAGAAGAAGAGGAATTGCAAGATCGGGCTGGTCTTTGTTGGGTATGTGTTATATTATTTCCATGACTAATCACGCGTAGGGGGGTAAGAGGGGGGGTGATAGGCGCCCCTTTGCACTGGGCATAATGAGGGGGTCACATGGGGGGGCAGTAGCCCCCCTTGTCGGGGTCCGGGGCAGTGCCCTAGCTAAAAATTTTTGGTCCTTAATTTCTAGTGGGTGGTCTGCACCCATGGTTTTGTGCATGGTTTTGCACATGGTTTTGGGGTATGATGGTTTTCGGCCCCTGGTATTTTTGTACATCTGGTCAAGGGAACTACGGTTATGTTCTAATCCAGGGTTAATGGATTAGGGTTTATGTATGCTTCGGCATGTATATATATGTGGTGTAACACTAAAAGGAATATAATGAAATATCAAGCTGGCCGTCCCGATTTGGGATCCAGGGGAAAATCTCTGTGTTTATATATTTTATGTTTTAAGCTCTCGCTATTGTTTATTTTCTGTTATAAGATTCGTGTGTAGATAACTTCTGTTCAGGGTTAAAACCTACATTTGGTATCATAGTTGTTTCGGATTCAAGGGGACGCCTTTGTTGTTGAGGGTTTTGTGCTCGGGCCTGAGTTAGACCCTGTTCAGTGGGAGATCTGCGGGATCAATTCTTGCGGTGAAAGAAGATGGCGAGCAGTGGAAATATAGAGATCGAGAAATTTAATGGTCAGAGTTTTGAGTTGTGAAAGCTCAAGATGGAGGATCTGCTGATGGATAAAGATCAGTGGATCGTGGTAGATCCAGGTACTAAACCAACGGCAATGACAGATGAAGACTAGAAGAAACTAGATCAAAAGGCTAAGAGCACAATACGGTTGTGTGTCTCAGATTCAGTATTTTTGAATGTATCTGGGGAAGCTACAGCGAAGAATTTGTGGGAAAAACTTGGGACTTTGTACCAATCTAAGTATTTGGTGAATAAATTGTTCCTGCAGAAAAAGTTGTATAACCTAAGGATGAAGGATGGAGACTCGGTGACAAAGAATCTGAACGCCTTCAATACTGTGGTAAGTCATTTGTCATATGTTGATATTAAAATCTCAAATGAAGATAAGTGAATTATTTTTTTGTGTTCTCTATCAGATTCGTGGGACAGTCTGGTTATTGCAATAGGTAGCAATAAAACTACCTTGAATTTTGATGACATTATCTCAGCCTTGCTTTCGGAGGAAATGAGACGGAGAAATGTGGAGAGCCATAATGGAGATGCCTTATCTGTATGAGGAAGGTCCCAAAATAGAAACAAGAATAAGGTTTCGAGTGGGAGATATAAATCTAGATGGAGATCTAAATCTCCTAGAAAGTTTGTAAAGGTATGCTGGAAATGCGGAAAGGAAGGGCAATACAAAAGGGAGTGCAGATCTAAAGCTCCTGAGAAAGGAAAGGGATCTGATGATGCTCCTTATACAAAGGCAAAAACCACCTCGGATGAAGGTGGGGATGTGTATTTGGCTTATTCTTCAAATACACATGTATATCATGAGTCATGGTTGATTGACTCATGTGCATCCTTTCACTTCACTCCCCATAGGGAGTGGTTCTGCGAGTATGAGAAATATGATGGCAGTGATGTCTTCCTGGGGGATGATAAGAAGGCCAAAATCATTGGACGTGGAAAGGTGAAGCTGAAGATGCAAGGTAGAAGGATTATAACACTTCCCATTGTTCTACATATTCCTGCATTAGCCAGAAATCTGATTTTTGTAAGCAAGATGGATGATGCAGGTGTAAAAACAGTGTTTGAGAAAGATGCCTGCAAGATGGTTCGGGGAGCATTGGTATTAATGCAGGGAGTTTGGACTAGAACTCTATACAAGCTACAAGGTAGCATTGTTATTGATGGGTGTAACAGTTCTGTGGTTCTTGAAAGTGGAGCGGAAAGTCTAGCTGTCTCTGGAGAAAAGACCATGCTATGGCATCAAAGGCTTGGACATATTGGAGATAAGTGCCTTCGGATACTGCATAGAAATGGTATGGTAGAAGGTATGTCTAATTACTCTCTAGATTTCGATTCTGTGAATATTGTGTATATGGGAAGCGGAATCGGGTGAGTTTTCCTTCTGGTGCTAAGAGGGTGAACAAGATATTAGAACTTGTGCACAGTGATGTGTTTGGACCTGTGTCAATTCCATCACTGGGAAAGTCTGTGTACTATGTTTCATTCATAGATGACTTCTCAAGGAATACATGGATATATTTCTTGAGGAAGAAATCTAAAGCTTTTGAAATATTTAAAGAATTTAAGGCTCTGGTGGAAAACCAGACAGACAAGAAGATAAAGGCGTTGAGGACAGATAATGGTGGGGAGTTCTGCAAGAAGGAATTTGAAGAGTTATGTAAGAAGTGTGGTATAGCACAACAGAAGACTACTCCATACACACCTCAGCAAAACGGAGTTGCAGAAAGAATGAATATAACACTGATGGAAAAGGCAAGAAGCATGCTCGGTGGTACCGGGTTAGGACAAGAATTCTAGGCAGAGGCAGTGGAGACTACATGCTATCTGGTTAACAGATCACATTCATTAGTGTTGGAGGATAATACTCCACATGAGGTATGGACTGGTAAGAAACCCTCTCTTTCACATCTAAGGGTATTTGGATGTGATGCATATGTACATGTTCCAAAGCAGAAAAGGACCAAGTTGGATGAAAAATCTGAAAGGTGCATCTTTATTGGGTATAAGGATGGTTTAAACGGTTACAAGCTTTGGAACCCGGAAACAAGGAAGGTTGTGTATAGTCGAGATGTGGTGTTTAGAGAAGTGCAATATGTTGTTAAACATGAAGTCATACCAAAGGAACCTGAGAAGATATATTTTGAGCTAAAGGAGTATGAATCAGACTCTACAGCAGAAGAAGATTCAGAAGAGGAAGAGCCACAAACTCCAGCTATGAGAGGATCAGTTCGGGAAAGAAGGCCACCAGAAAGGTATATTCCATCTGCTTTCTGTTCAGGTTTTTCCTTAACTATAACTGATGATGATCCCAAAACTGTCAGGGAGGCAGTAGATTCAGAGGATGGAAAACTCTAGAAGGAGGCCATGGTTGATGAAATGGCATCCTTGCACAAAAATGAGGCATGGGATCTGGTGGAGTTGAGCAAATGAAGGAACTTTACCTGACAAACAAGCAGGAAGAAGAGAACAAGAAGGCAAGGTGGAGAAATACAAAGCTCGGTTGGTAGAAAAAGGTTATTCCTAGGTGCCGGGAATTGATTTTGGTGATATTTTTTCTCCTGTTTCCAAAGTTACTTCTATTAGATTACTTTTATCTCTTGTTGTTGCATTTGATTTTGAGATAGAACAGATGGATGTGAAGACAACATTTGTTCACGAGGATCTACAAGAGGAGATCTACATGAAGCAACCTGAAGGATTTATGGTGAAGGGTAAGAAAGAACTGGTATGCAGGTTGAAGAAGTCTCTGTATGGGTTAAAGCAAACACCAAGGATGTGGTATCAGAAATTTGATACCTATAAACGAGGACTTGGCTTCACCAGAAGTAAGGAAGATCACTGTGTTTATTTTAAATTAATTGGTGATCGTGTTATTTATTTGGTCTTGTATGTGGATGATATATTGTTGATTGGAAATGATAAAGAAATTATCCAAGATTTTAAGACCCAACTATTCTCCAAATTCGACATGAAGGATCTTAGTGCTGCAAACTATATTTTGGGCATAGAAATTAGGAGAGATCGGGCAAAGAGGATGCTCTGCTTAAACCAGAGGAAGTATGTTGAGACTATATTGCAGAGGTTCAATATGCAGGATAGTAAACCGGTGAATGTTCCTATTCCTGTAGGTGTAAAGTTGTCTGTTGAACAGTGTCGCAAGACATAAGAAGAAGAGGAGGATATGTCCCGTGTTCCATATGCAAGTGCAGTGGATAGCCTGATGTATGCAATGTTCTATACTAGACCAGACATTGCACATGCAGTGGGAGTATTGAGCAGGTTTATGTCAAACCCAAGGAAGGAGCATTGGACAGCAATGAAGTGGGTTTTCAGATATTTACGTGGCACTAGTGATTATGTCTTGTGCTATCAAGGAAGACCAGGATTGGAAATAATGTTGGACATTCGTGGTTTTTTTCATGCAGACTAGGCTGAAAATATGGACCAAATAAGATCTACAAGTGGGTATGTGTTTAGCCTATTTGGAGGCGCAGTCAATTGGATGAGTAAAAGACAATCTGTAGTGGCTCTTTCAACTACAGAGGCAGAATACATGGCAGCCACTCATGCAAGCAAGGAAGAAGTTTGGTTGCAGAGATTGTGTTCAAGTATGGGGTTGGTACATCAAGCTATAAGGATAGACTGTGATAGCCAAAGTGCAATTTTCTTGGCTAAGAACCCTGCTTATCATTCAAAGACAAAGCACATTGATGTTCAATATCACTTTGTTAGAGATATGGTTGAGACTAAAAGGGTGTTGCTGGTAAAGGTGGACACTTTGAAGAATGTTGCAGATGCATTGACGAAGTCTGTGAGCACTCAAAAGTTCTCTTGGTGTAGAGAAACAATGGGTGTTGAAGAATTGGGCCAATGACTAAGCTCTCATGTGGCCCCTTGCAGAAAGAAAACAACAAGTGGGATAATTTTGGGTATGTGTTATATTATTTCCATGACTAATCACGTGCGGGGGGGTAAGAGGGGGGGCGATAAGCCCCCCTTTGCATTGGGCGCAACAGGGGGGTCACAGGGGGGGCGGTAGCCCCCCCTGTTGGGGTCCAGGGTAGCGCCCCAACGAAAAGTTTTTGGTCCTTAATTTTCGATGGGCGGTCCGCACCCATGTTTTTGTGCATGGTTTTTCACATGGTTCTGGGGTATGATGGTTTTCGGCCCCTGGTATTTTTGTAGATCCGGTCAAGGGAACTACGGTTATGTTCTAATCCAAGGTTAATGGATTAGGGTTTATGTATGCTTCAGCATGTATATATATGTGTTGTAACACTAAAAGGAATATAGTGAAATATCAAGATGGTCATCCCGATTTGGGATCCAGGGAAAAATATCTGTGTTTCTCTATTTTATATTTTATGCTCTCGCTATTGTTTATTTTCTGTTATAAGATTCATGTGTAGATAATTTTTGTTCAGGGTTAAAACCTATAGTCTTAGGCCATTGGCCATAGTTCAGATCCCATCCACTCCACTCCCAAACTCTTCTCACTCTAACAAGCCATCCACTCTACCTCCACCTCCACCCCCAAACACTAATATGGTCTCTTCCATGAATTTATATAATTTCCATGGTATCGGGAACAAAGACATCGACCAATTCTAGTTTGTTACAAACGTTGTATGGATGGTGCATCAAATTAATAATGAGGATGTTAAGAAAGCACAGCTGGCTACTTATTTTCAAGACTACTGTAATATTCCAAATTAGGAAGAGCTACACTATTGGGAATATCTCAAGATATTACCAATGTGGAGATCAACAATACATAAACATGAGCTGGAAAATAGCAGTGAATGCATTAATACAAGAATTCTGGAAGATCCACATAACCATTACATTATATTATAGCAGTATTAATGTATACAATATCTTGAGGAAAATTATCTCTCAAGCTAGGCAATGCAGCCCCGATAAAACATATACATGGCACATGAAGAAATACTGTTGTACAAGATAAGCCATGGCTATGACTACGCAATCCATGGAGAAGAACTGCTGCAAATAATGTCAATACATAGATACAACAATATATAGTTCAATTAAAGAAGGGGGAGCAAGATCTCAACCCCTGTAAACATACAATACACAATCCTTAAAAGGATTGGCTGAAATAAGTACAAAATGGAAAATCTGTAGAAATGTCGGAGTTTTTGGGCAGCAGCTGCAACTCGAATTATAGATATGGATGAAGATAGCTAATGATGCTGCAAATGATGGCTGAATCTCATCCAAAGGATCTCTCAGGTGAAAGGCTGATCCAATCCCTGAAGATCTCACCCTCCAAAATAGTGGAGCAAGTCCCCACTGCAAGTGCACTCAGAAATAACGCAGTCTAGAGAAGGGACTGCGTTGTTGGTGAAGAGAAGAGCTTTGCCTGATTCCAATGATCTGCAATATGCTCATGAATCTCCCTCACTAACCTCCCAGAGGAATAGAAGCTCCCTCCTCTGACAGATGAGTCAAGGAAATGGTGTTGTGGAGTCTCCACTGCAACACCCTGCAACACCGAATTATGCTGCTGCAACAATAACGTTGTCCTGGAGGATGATTCTTTAGACTTGAGCCAAGAAGTGTGGAGAATGAAGAACAATCCTTCAAGAGGCCTCACAAGAAGGTGAAGAAATCCTAAACAGGAATTCCCTGGTAATTCTTGCTAAACAGCAAAAGAATGCTCAATGTCTGAATAGACAATGAAATCAATAATCCATAGCATGAATAACAATGGTTGCCTTGCCCTCCTTTTAAACAAGTGAAATCTCTCTCTCTATGGGCCCCATTTATTAGGGTTTCCTCCACCAAATATCCTCTTCCTCATTCACACTGCGTTGTCTCATAAAGTGATCCACTCCTCCTATGGCAGCGTTGTTGACTTGGTCAACTCTAACCTTGTCTTCATGCATTTTCCCCTTTCCACACTTGAGGGTGAAAAATAAATCTATTATGATGATCCCTTTCACACTATGATGGATTTTATTCATGTCTTCAATAAGAATGAGCTCCTTTACCCATTTATTTAATTGCAAGGTGATAAAATAAAAATTTTAATATTCCATTTAGCCATGTGCTAAAATGGGAATATTACAATCCTCCCCTCCCAAATGTTGCTTGTCCTCAAGCAACTGCAAGGATAGAACTGAAGAAACTCCACCCAAGGCATGGAGTCTGAAATATGTTGAGGAACATCTTCCTCATGTAGATCCTCCATCCCCCAAGAAATGATCCATACAAAGTGAGTTACCTCCCAACATGGCAACTCCTGACAATCATCTTCCACCTTTGGCTCCTGTAATATAGGTGGGCTGAAAATATGATCTTGGTAGACAAAATAGCCTACCCCACGCTATCCTCCTCTCCACTTAGGATAAGTTTAGAGTATATGCTGATATTGGGATGCAATAAAGTTTCCCTCCAGTGGCAAGTTGAAGATTAGACCTCCAAGGATCTCTTCCCCAGCGTTATGAAACATGTTGTCCCAAATCACCTCATATGTGATGAGTTGGAAGTCACCATCATATGGCATCCAATCAATCATATGGCTCACCTCAAATGGAAACAAATGTTTTTTTGTAGTGGCCACATGTCCTCTCATGCTCCCATTAGAACATGCAATGCAAATAATGTGGGAGATCTCTCCCCCAAAGCACACATCCAACCAATGTGCCATTCGCCTAATCATGCTCTCAATAAATACAAATAAAATAGCAATATAATTAACCATAATGAAAACCATGCTTGTTGTCATATGTGGCAAGGGAGAAGGACAATGGTCCCTCAATTGTAACCAATGCAGTTTGACCCTCAACTGCCAAAGAGTGTGACAAAAAGTGTGGCCTCTCAACCACTTGCTTGTTGTGCTACTCTCCTCAAATTTATGGAGGAATTGAATGATATATGGTGCAAGGTGAGTAGGTCCTCCAAAATACATCTCCTCCCCAAGTCCTCCTAGGGAGTGGTCACCAATAGTGCTCATGGCCTCAAGTAGACCATGGGGTCTAGAAATAAGAATGCTCCTCCTTTGAGCAACATTCTGTACATATATGGTTAATGGATGAAGATACAAATCACCATGCAAATAAACAATACCCTTACCATAATTTTTTTGTATGCAAATGGAGTGGCTCAAAAATGAGTCTCCTCTCATCCTCAAAGATAAAATAGGTGGTTGTGCTAAATCCTCCAAAGATTTATGTATCTCCTCCATCGGCACATGATCTATGCATCTTCTCATATGTTGATCTGTCAATATCATGCAAGAAATATGATCCTGGGAGCACTCCACTCCTCTGAAATCAATGAATGGTGCCTCAATAGGTGAAGCATCCCTTCTCCTCTGTTGGTCCAGTGGTCTCCCCGAAAAAATGTCCCCATGCAATGAGACATCCTCAACAAGAGATGACTGAATATATAAATGAACAAGTTTGTCCATGCTTCCACTGCGCAATCCAATCAACTTCTTAGGTGCATCAACCTCATAAAATAGACAGGGATGTGTGCTCCTCATCACATCATGATGGTCATCCTCCCTATCTCCTCCTTGTGTCTCCATGGTTCCACACCTCCTCAACAATGGCACATGAATTGTGCCTTGATCTCCATACATGAGATCTTGGGGACTTCCTTACAAGGATACAAGAATCCCTCTACCTGGAGCAAGAGCTCCTCCTTCCTCTGCATGAGGCACTAGATAATCTCTAGATGGCGCAGCACTGTTGCCCTCAACATGAATGGGAAAGCCTCCAACAATGTTGCTGCAAATATGGAATCTCTCCCAAGGTGGAAGTAATTCCTGAACATCAAAGGTCAAGGAGTATCCCCTTTGCACCATGATAATTCCATCTCCTAATCCTGCAACATCATACAAGAAATGAGAGAAAATATGCCCTTGCTCTGCAAAGAATGACCCCAAAAACAAATGTCTTTGCTGCTTCCTCATGCTCTCATCATGCAAGATATGTGATGAAGACATAGTGAATGACATGAATGTTGCATCATCACTATGCACCCATACTCTTTGTTGCTCCATGATACCAGCATCCTGCCACTTCTTCTCCATCCTCATACCCTTGGAAAGAGTGTATGCCTAGTGATGGCCAAACTCCTTCAAGAGTAACCAGCGCAGCCAAGCCTCCTGCTGCCCGGTATCATAAATCTGCAAGTAGCTCACCTGCTCCTTGCTCACCATCCACATCCACTCAACCAATTGTGGATGCCTTCTTCCATCCTTCATCTTGGTACTCCTCCCATGAGAGCTACCATCATCCCAAATCAATCTCCTGCATTTCATGGGATCTTGAAATGCAATATTCCCGAGTATCAATTTGACCCTATGAGGATCCAAATAGGTGGTAGGAAAAAACCTCTCGTCATGATGTGCATGGCTCAAGAAATGTCCAACACGGTCATGAGAGATTTTATCCATCCGAAGATGTCCTCCATATTCTATCTGTTCCTTTGAGAAGGGAAGAACCTCCTCAAACTGTTGAAGAATCTTCCACTCCATGATGTGTGGGAGTGCACCTCCATTGAAATCTCTCTGTGGGATCTCCTCCTCATGCATGGTCCTCCAAAACCAAAGAGGCCTTGGATCTGCTAGTAGTATAAGTCTCTCTTTGAGCTGTGGCATGCTCATTGACAGAGTGTCATATAGAGAGGAGAAAGATTTTCTTATCTCCAGATGTCTACTCCTTCTCACTGCTTCCTCCATGGCTTCCTGAATGAAGCTGCTCTTTGAGTGCTCACATAAGGAATGGTTCCTATTTTCTTCATCACTGCTTTTGTACAACACAGTGCTATTCGGCTGCTCTAGGTCAACTTCATGCAATGATATAGACCCATCCAAAGTGTTTTCTAAAATGACAAGTGATGGATTTTTAATCATACCTCGGTGAAATTTGGAAGCTCCTTGCAGGGCTGCAAGAGTTTCCTCCTGATAAGTGTTGGCCTCCCAAAATTCTGAAGATGAAGGCTGCTCCTCCATGGTCTCAACAGCGCTGGTACATGCCTCATTAGCTGGTGGTGATGGCTCCTCCCTCCTTTTTCCAAATCTCCCGATCAATCTTTGACAAAACTCAACAAGAGTAGAAACCCTTGTATGGCTTAGATGGCCAATCCACCAATTATTTTCTTCACCTTCAAGGTGTAGCACTGTAATTTCTACAGCCTCTCTATCTACTACAGGATGTAGCAGGAAGAAAGCCTCTAGCTTCTTTACCCAAACCTCTACTGCACATGTGAGTGATCCATCAAATGTGGACAATAGAAATCTATTACCTCTCATCATCCCAAATATGTGGGGTCTTCTCTTTTCTTTCTACTAAATGAATTGTGAAAAAGCTAGAGTCCCTTGGAAGGCTCTAGGTTTTCCTTGGTATTTAGCAATATACTCACTTAGAATTTCGAATTCCAAGTGTTCTTCATGCTTCTGGTCTTCTTCTTTGTGAGATTAGGAAGTGCATGGTCCTTCCTCTTCGCTTTCTTCAATCTTCTTGACCTCCTTGGAGAGGTCTCCTCTGGATCTGAAAATATGAGAGTAAACTCATATTTTTCATCATATTGATATTATTTGGTTGAGACTCATAGGCTGAGCCAGAGATCATGCTTTGATACCACTGTAATATTCCAAATTAGGAACAACTACACTATTGGGAATATCTCAATATATTACCAATGTGGAGATCAGCAATACATAAACATGAGCTAGAAAATAGTAGTGAATGAATTAATACAAGAATGCTAGAATATCCACATAACCATTACATTATATTATAGCAGAAGTAATGTATACAATATCTTGAGGAAAATGATCTCTCAAGCTAGCCAATGCAGCCCCGATAAAACATATACATGGCACATGAAGAAATATTGCTATACAAGAGAAGCCCTGGCTATGACTGCGCAATCCATGAAGCAGAACTACTGCAAATAATTTCAATACATAGATACAGAAATATATAGTTCAAAAAAATAAGGGGGAGCAATATCTCAACCCCTGGAAACATACAATACACAATCCTTTAAAGGATTGGCTGAAATAAGTACAAAACAGAAAATATGCAGAAATGTCGGAGTTGCTGGGCAACAACTGCAACTCAGAAAATAGATATGGATGAAGATAGATGATGATGCTACAAATAATGGCTGAATCTCATCCAAATGATCTCTCAGGTGAAAGGCTGATCCAATCCCTAAAGATCTCACCCTCCAAAATAGTGGAGCAAGTCCCCACTGCAAGTGCACTCAGAAATAACGCAGTCTAGAGAAAGGACTGCGTTTTTGGTGAAGAGAAGAGCTTAGCCTGATGCCAATGATCTGAAATATGCTCATGAATCTCCCTCAATAACCTCCCATAGGAATAGAAGCTCCATCCTCTGACAGATGAGCCAAGGAAATGGTGTTGTGGAGTCTCCACTGCAACACCCTGCAACACTGAATTATGTTGTTGTAGCAATAACGCTATCCTAGAGGAGGATGTTTTGGAATTGAGACAAGAAGTGTGGAGAATGAAGAACAATACTTCAAGAGGCCTCTCAAGAAGGTGAAGAAATCCTAAACAGGAATTCCCCGGAAATTCTCGCTAAACAGCAAAAGAATGCTCAATGTCTGAATAGACAATGAAATCAATAATCCATAGCATGAATAACAATGGCTACCTTGCCCTCCTTTTAAACAAGTGAAATATCTCTCTCCATGGGCCCCATCCATTAGGGTTTCCTCCACCAAATATCCTCTTCCTCATTCACACTGCACTGTCTCATAAAGTGATCCACTCCTCCTATGGCAGCGCTATTGACTTGGTTAACACTAACCTTGTCTTCATGCATTTTCCCCTTTACACACTTGAGGGTGCAAAAGAAAGCTATTCTGACGATCCCTTTCACACTATGAGGGATTTTATTCATGTCTTCAATAAGAATGGGCTCCTTTACCCATTTATTTAGCTGCAAGGTGATAAAAGAAAAATTTTAATATTCCATTTAGCCATGTGCTAAAATGGGAATATTACAACTACGCACTGGATTAGTACATAAGGTATGTGGAGAAAAATCCTAATGAAACTATTGATAATCTGAAGTCTGCATTGAAGTAATAGTTTAAAAAGCCAAAATCGTTTTCTCAATGTGTAATTGAGTTGAAGGAGATTCACCAAGAATTAAATGAATCTGTATGGGAAGCGGATCAACGGCTGAAGCACACCATTAGAGACGGGGGATTTACTATTGATGACACACAACACAAAGAGAGGTTCATTGCCATGATACTACTACATCTACGCCAGACCCTAATCCAACATAATATTGCAACAGAACTTGAAGTTGTAGAGATTGAAATTAAGCTAGAATCCTCGTTGGTACCAGCTACGTAGATCAGGGCCCAGCAGATCCAAAGCCAGTTAGAGGAAATGAACTTAGAAATATAGAGTATGTGCAAAGATAAAAGAAAGGAGGTAAGCACCAATTTATCGTGTATATGCTGCAAAATGGTCAGGCATCACAAGTATCAGTGTCCCGTACTCAATGACTATCTAATAGTCGGAGGACCAAGCCCGCTGAAGAGCACGATAGGACCAAGTGGAACTCTTATGTTATGGTGTGTGATTTTTTAAGAAATGGGTATGCACACGACAAAATTATTCCCAAGGATTGGTAAATATATCCATGATCTTAAGCAACATTTCTACAAATTTTTCTCATCGGTGGGACATGACGAGCAGCACTATCGCAGCTTCTATTTGATGGTTGACCGAGATGACCTATATAGGATGCATACTAAAACAACCTCACCAACATCCCAATCTGGGCATGGTGGAGTCCAAAGTAGAGGATGATAAAGAGTAGGACAAGTTGGTCGAGGAAAGGGGTAGTTCATCTTCTATAATTATGGAAATATGGGTTATTATGCGCGCGACTATCCAAACCCAACACAACAGTTTTGCAGGTATTGTAGAAATTTTTATCATGTTATTGAAGATTTCCCTGTCTTGATTGCGAAAATGCAGGAAAAGAAAACACAGACCCCCACTCAAAATATTCATATGGTAAGAGCTGAGTTGTGTGATGAAGAACCAAGTGTGATGATCGTTACTAGAAGTGGTGCAACCATCGATGAAGGCAAAGGGACAAAGCCTGATACTGATCTCTAGA
Organism: Pinus albicaulis; assembly: GCA_034641835.2. NCBI lineage: Eukaryota > Viridiplantae > Streptophyta > Pinopsida > Pinales > Pinaceae > Pinus > Pinus albicaulis. The sequence continues at coordinate 1,149,997,488 of CM076578.1, forward strand.
TCCGAAAGGCACCTGAAAAGAAGGAATGATTCAAATTACAGAGAGAAAAGGAAACCTTTGAAGAATCAAAGAAGGGTTTCGCAAAGGTGGGTGCCTCAACATCTAAAGCATCAAGCAAAACTATGGATGTGGCTAAAGTAGGTGAAGAGATAAAGCCCTTCCTGCAGACTTGTATTAAACTGTTGTGCAATAAGAAGGAAGTCGAGAACCTCCAAGTGTTAATAGAAAATTGCGCAAAGAAAGAACAACCTCGAATGGAGCAGAAGGCTATTAGTAATATCTATAAGAATAAAAGAAGAATTGGATGGGAAATGTGCTTGGCTGCTTAGATTGGTGCATACGAGATGGATCAGGTCATTCTAGATCTCGGATCTGATGCAAATTTTTTACCAAAGAAGATTTGGAAACGATTGGGAGAACCTAAGCTGGAGTGGTTCACTATCTAGCTACGCATGGAAAATCAACAAAATATTATCCCATTAGGAAGGCTCTCGCAAGTAGTAGTGGATATAGACGGAGTAAGGGTACTCACAAACTTTAAAGTTATACATATTTTTGATGATATTGACCCCTATCCTACGCTGTTGGGTTTGGATTGGGCTATCGATATGGGTGGAATCATCAACCTTAAGTGCAGAAGTATGGTATATGAAAGTAATGGAACTAGGGTGGTGGTCCCCCTAGACCCTGCAAAAGGAGAAAGATATATAGAGCCGGTGTGCGCAAATGATGACGTCGATCATATCTATAATTTGAATGCACGGGATCAAGAATAGATCAATAGAAAAGTAGATGGAAGACTTAATTGGGAGAAGGATAGCTACTTATTTTCATATTTAAACGAGGAACTGGAGAACTGGCAGAACCAGCTGCATGAATACTCTGTGTTGCACTGCAATCAGGTGACAAAATATCTTCGGTGCATATCCTCAGAGGTACGATATTTTACTTATTATGATGGTCTGAGTAAGGTTAATATATTTTTATAAGAACTTGAAAAAGTTGTTCCAAAAGCACAATGGTTCCATGCACTTGATATAGTGCTGCGCTCAACCCCAGCATGCTGGTGGGAGACGCACAAGGGTAAATTGGCTAACTGGGAGAATGCATCCGCATGATGCATCTACAATTTTAGCATTTAAATACCATAATAGGAGAGACCTATTCTGAAGAAGGCGATCCGTGAAAAAATTTGGCTAGATGGACCAAATCTTGGGGTGAAGAACCGAAGCCAGAATGGGTGCATATATTCATCCACACTTTGGGGAAGGTGCCTACGGACTAGTACCTTGAAACTAAACTATGAAGAGGAACCACTTAATGGACTGCGCTAATATAAATTTTTATCCTAACCTTTAGTTTTGAAAGTGGGTTTGAATTCCTGGATGAGGCACTACATGATATTCAAGAAGTCATCTTTGACACCAAAAAAACGTCAGTTGAGTGTGCCTTGCCAGCATGGGATGTGTAGATGAAGGACATAATTAATTGTCAAATATTTTCAATAGAAGATAATGAGGAAAACCCAAGGAACATTATGATCCCTAACTCTGAAGGACAATGCGCAGTTGTTGGGCCTACGGTTGAGTCACTAAATGTAACTAAGCCTTTAAATATTCCGTAAGTCAATATTGGCTCAGAGGAACAACCTAAATTAACAAAGATAAAGGACTACTGGGATGATGATACAGTGGGTAAGGTCGCCGAGCTAATGACTAAATATCAGGAGTTTTTTCCTAAAAAAAAAATTGAGCTAAGGTAATGAAGGTCACCTTGAAACCGAATGCGGGACCTGTGAAGTAGCACTTGTATAGGTTGAATCCAAAATACAAGCAGAAGGTGAAAGAGGAATTCGACAAAATGGTTGTTGCAGGGATCATAGAACTAGTGGAAGAATTAGATTTGGTAAGCCCTATGGTGGTGCAGGACAATAAAACCAAGGGAGAAATAAGGATTTGTGTGGATCTACGCAAATTGAATTATGCTTGCATACATGACCCATTCCCGACCCCATTTTCTTATGAAACAATAGACAATGTGGGAGGGAAGGAGGCCTACTCATTCACAAATGGTTTCTCAAGATACCACTAGATAAGAATCACGTCAGAATATAGAAGCAAGAAAACCTTTACGACAGAGTGAGGATCCTTTCAGTACACATTCATGCCATTTGATCTGAAGAATGCGCTAGATAGATTCTTGTGCATATTAGTAGTTGTGCTCAAATAATACATCTATAAATTATTAGAAGTATACTTTTATGACTAGACTACATTTGGATTATTCAACAAGCATGTGTCGAGCCTGCGCCTGATGTTGGATACTTGTCGGATGTATCAGATCTCGCTCAATCTGAAAAAGTGTATATTCAGTGTCTCATTCGGGATCTTTCTAGGTCATATTTCTCATTAGCAAGGATTGATGGTGGATCCAAAAAATATCTTTGTTATTGTTAACATGGAAGCTACCACAAATGTAAAACAGTTGTGCTCAAGTTTGGGGCAAAAATTGTATTACCGAAAGTTTATTCAAGGCTACGCACTAATCACTATGCCCATGGAGAAGTTTTTGAAGAAGTATGGATGCGGACTACCAAAAGATATTTGAATTTCTTAAGGATAAGATGGTCATTGCGCCTTATATTTCCAAACTGGACAAAGGAATTCCATGTACATGTCGATGCATCCTGCATCGTGCTGGGAGTTTTCTTAGCACAACCAAGAGCCAAGGAGATTTACCACCCTATTGCATTTGCAAGTAGGAAATTGTCAAGTTCGGAGCATAACTACTCGACCATGGAGAGGGATGGATTATCCATGGTCTACGCGCTGCAGAAGTTCTACCACTATCTATTGGGAGGCCTTTTTAAGATGTTTACTAACCACTCTACTCTGAAGTACCTGGTCAACAAGCCTGTGTTGGGGGGGAAGATCTGCAGATGGTTGTTGTTATTTCAAGAATATGAATTTGAAGTAATTATGAAACCTGGGACACTAAATTATGGGCCAAACCATCTAATGTGCGTTGAAAGTGGAGAAGATCCAACTAGCTTGGAAGACGGCTTACCAGACGGGAAACTATTTTCCATGAAAGTAGTCGATGATCACTTTGCAGATATTATTCATTTTTTTACCATTGGAAGTGTGCTCACAAAATATACGCTGAAACATAAGAAAGGGTTGGTCACGTGTGCATTTTATTTTACTTTGATTGTTGTCCAGCTGTACAAAATGGGCGTTGATGAAGTCCTAAGAAGGTATGTGTTAGAATTCGAAAGACTGGATATATTAGCCGAGGCTCATGGAGGAGTTTCAGGAGGTCACTATGCAGGGAAAGAAACTGCACATAATATTTTATGGGATGGTTTGTGGTGGCCCACGGTGCACAGTGACGCACATGAGTATTTATGTGCTTGTGATGTATTTCAAAGGATGGGGAGGCCGTCACGCAGAGATGAGGTGACTTTGCAAGATTTTGATAAATGGGCCATTGATTTTGTCGAACAAATCAACCCCCCAAGAAAGAAGATATGTGTGCGCAACATAATCACTATGCCAGACTATGTGACCAGATGGGTTGAGGCTAAGATTGTGAAGGGTTATAGTGCAGAAACAACTGCGCAGTTCATTTTTTAGAACATATTGACTCGGTTTGGGTGCCCTAAGATTTGGATGAGTGATCACAGGACACACTTTGTGAATGAAACTATTCAAGCTCTGATTGAAGAATTCCAAATTCATCATCATAATATTAATCCAAATCATCCACAGTAAAAAGGTGTGGTGGAATATTGTAATAAGATATTGGAGACCGCACTCACTAATATTTTCAATGCTAATTGAAATGATTGGGATGTGTGCATACCTGTGGTTCTGTGGGCATACAAAACCACGTGCAAGAGGTTGACAGGGAAACACCTTTCAAAATGGTGTATGGGCAAGAAGCTGTGATCCAGTTGGATATTGGTGGTCACCCACCTATTCCACTTGGGGCTCCACCATTGTCTCTTTCAATTTTTCAGTTTCGGCACAGTTTACTATTTTTAGTAGTTTTTCGGGTCCTGAACTTCCGGAGCCGTTTTGAGGCCCTAAACGACGTTTTTTGGGGAAAAGGAGAGTAACATGGGTCCATGGACTGATGTTTCTTGTTCAAAATGTGTAGTCCTCGGATAGATCTTTCTAACGAGGTATGGTACGCATCAAACGGAGATCGTATGCCAAAGTTACGCCCCTGGGAAGTTGAAACACCAATTTACCCAAACGGGGCCCATAGTTTCGGTGCTTCATCTCCTAGGGTTATGGTTTTGGCTGTTTAGGATTTCCCATTATTTCTAAATAATAAATAGGCCCTCGAGCCTCATTGTAACTCAGTTCAGAGGCCTGTAGCCGCCACATCTCTTCTCAGAGATAGCTACCAGCGCCCTAGCTAGTTTTAATTCCATTCTATCTGTAAGCAAATTTCAGTTCTTTGATATTAATGAAATGAAGTTTTATTTCCGCTGCATCTCTGTATTTATGGTTATATGTTTATTCTGTTGCGTTCCTGCATAAATTCGGATCAGTGGTATCAGAGCGGTCTGATTTTTCTCGATCCTTCTTTGCATGTCCCCAACGAGGTCGGGGTATAAGGAGCTAGGGCTCGATCTGGTGGAACCTTTGCAATATCAGCCTCACAAACCTCGACGGACGCCCATGGGGGACGAAAAGAAAGATGAGGGAGCAGGAGATCCTATCAAAATATTGCTCAAGGAGGCCCTAGAAAAAAAAAGGAACGTGATGATGGATAACTTTTCTCAGATCCTTCAACGGCTACCCATCGGCAGCGCATCTGCATCCAGCAGCCACTCTGGAGGTGCGACTCCTTTTAAGGTACAAGTAAATTTTGACATTCCCATATTTGAGGGTCAAATAGACGCAGATGCCGTAGATAGATGGTTGAATCTGTTAGTAGGATATTTCTCGGTTCATGACTTTTCAGACCGAAAGAAGATTATTTTTGCACTCCTCAAAGCTACCCCCCATGTTAAGGACTGGTGGGAAACCTACTGTGAGAACAAGGACCAGACAGAACCCTCTTTGTTCTCGGTCGTACCAACTTGGAATTTTTTCCGAGACGCCGTCAAGGAACAATATTATCCCGTGGGGAGCTATGAGGACAAGTACATACAATGGACCATGCTACGACAAAAAAGGGATCAAGATGTGCATGAGCTCACGAATCTGTTCCATACCCTGCGCACAAATTTGGGTATCAAATATTCAGAGAAACATCTGGTGCTAAAGTATCGCAGCTGTCTACACAGATACATTCAGGAGGAAATTGAGTTCCTCGACATCTCCTCGCTTGGTACGGCATACTGGTATGCTGCGAAGATTGAGTAGAAATTCAAACAGAAGAAGCGAGACTTTGGATCTGTGAATCAAAAGCAAGGGAAAGGTGCTTCCAAACCGTAGAACAAAGGACAGAGCCAAGGCATGGCAGCTAAAGACAACTCATCGAAGCCACAAGAAAAGAACAGTACCGCAAAGCCAAAGAAGGACACGGGCAAGTGGTGTGAGTTCCATAAGAGCTCCACTCACAACACAAGTGAGTGTCGGGCCAAGCAGTCGCTAGTGGCTGAGATGAGGGCTTCTGAGTCAGATGCATGCTCTGACTCCGAATCAGAACCTGAAAAGGGAAATGAAAAAGGGAAACATATTATTGATGCGGAGCCCAATGCCACTGTTGCCATTACAAAGATCCAGAAGGAGGAACCGGAAGATCCAGAGGAGGAGGAACGTCTCTTCCACTCCTAGATGTGGGTAAAGGGCTCCCCGGTACAGTTCATTGTCGATAATGGGAGCCAAAAGAACCTCATTTCAGCAGACGTCGTGAAGCGGTTGGGCTTGCCGACCACAGCTCACCCACATCCATACACCATCGGGTGGCTTCACCAAGGACGAGATCTCCGTGTCAGCCAGCAATGCCGCCTTCCCTATAGCATCAAACCCTTCACGGATGAGGTATTATGTGACGTTGCTCCTATTGATGTTTCTGATGTATTATTAGGACAACCATACTTGTGGAAGCATCATGCTATGTATGAGTCTCGACCTCGTGCTGTTATTTTTACTTTTGGAAATAAGTTGTACAGGATACCAAAGGTACCACCTCCTGCCGCTATCTCTTTGGTTACTGCAAAACAATACAGTAAGCTCATTTCCCAAACCAGGAAATTTGTTTTCCTGATGATCCGCCCCCAGGGCAAGAAGAAGACTGTGGCCACGACCTCCAGACAGGGCTCCTCTGCACGCCAACAACAAATGGATAAGGTTGTGGAGGAGTACGGGAGCATATTCACCTCACCCACAGGGGTTCCTCTGCACTATCAGGTCAAACACCCGATTGATCTGACCCCAGGTGCACCGCTACCTAATGGACCGATCTATCGACGCTCTATTCTGGAGAATGATTAAATCAAGAGGCAGATTCAAGAGCTGTTGCAGAAAGGTCACATCAAACCAAGTTCATCACCCTGTGGGAGCCCGATCGTGTTGGTACAGAAGAAGGATGGGACGTGGAGACTCTATATTGACTATCGGGCGCTGAACAAGATCACTGTCCAGAATAGGTACCCAATCCCACGGATTGATGACCTTATGGACCAACTCAAAGGTGCAAAATATTTCAGCAAGATCGACCTGAAGTCTGGGTATCACCAGGTACCAATTGAACCCTCCGATGTGTGGAAGACTGCCTTCAAAGCCAAGGAAGGCCTTTTCGAATGGCTGGTCATGCCTTTCGAGTTGACGAATGCTCCCGCCACCTTCATGAGGATGATGGATGACATCTTGCGGCCATTCACCAACTCATTTTTAGTGGTGTACTTGGATGATATTCTGATCTTCAGCCAGACTTGGGAAGAGCACCTTCACCACATCCGACAAGTCCTCCAAACACTGCAGCAACACAAGTTGTGTGCCAATTTGGAGAAGTTCACTTTTGGCATGACCCAGGTCCAATATCCGGGATACATTATTGATGAAAGGGGGGTGCATGTGGATCCAACCAAGATCCAAGTCATTCGGGATTGGCCAGCCCCAACCACTATAACAGAGCTTCGCAGCTTTCTGGGTCTTGCTAATTTCTACCATAGGTTCGTGTTGGGATTCTCTCATATCACTTGGCCCTTGAGTCAAGTCACCAAGGGAGGAGCGAGAGCAAAATTCTTTTGGTCGGAACCTCAACAGAAGGCGTTCACAGAATTGAAAAATCGCCTCTGTTCTGCCCCAGTGCTCACTTTACCAAACTTGCAACAACCATTTGAGATCGAGACAGATGCCTCTGACTATGCTATTGGGGCAGTTCTTACTCAACAGGGACATCCAGTGGCATTTCACAGTGAGACATTGTCTGACACAGTTCGCAAGTACCCCACATATGACAAAGAAATGTACTCCATTGTGCAAGCTTGTCGACAATGAAAGCATTACATTTTGGGGAAGGAAACAATCATCCACACAGACCACAGGCCCTTGCAGTTCATACAGACACAAGGGAAGTTGCAGAATGATCGCCATCAGAAGTGGTCCACATATCTGCAACAGTTTCATTTGAACATCAAGTACAAGAAGGGTAGCACCAATAATGTTGCAGACTGCCTCAGCCGACCACCAATCATGGCGCTCACCACCGTGCTCAACTCTTGTGGGCACGAGACTTCTGATTGGCCGCTTCTCTATGAGAGTGACCCAGAATTCGGCCACACTTACAAGGCACTCTTTGGGGGTACGCAAGTTCCAAATTTTCACCTCCAAGATGCACTTTTATGTCACATGGGACACCTTTGTGTTCCTTCAAGCGAGCGTGCCAAGATGATATGGGAAGCACACTACAGTCGATTCGCTGGGCATTTCGAAGTCGAGAAAACAGTAGCAATCCTGCAGAAGTATTTCTATTGGCCGAACCTTCGAAAGGATGTCGAGAAGCACATCAGATCCTGTACTGCTTGTGCCATTGCCAAACAGACCATCAAGAAGCAAGGCCTATATACTCCTCTACCTACCCCTAGTCGACCTTGGGAATCCATCTCCATGGATTACATGTCGGGCCTGCCTTCTACTAAGAAGGGAAATGACTGTGTTTTCGTGGTCGTTGACAGATTCTCGAAGATGGCCATCATGGCGGCCTGTAAGAAGAATATCACAGCAGAAGCCACTGCTAAACTCTTCTTCGAACGAGTGTGGGTGCACTTTGGGATCCCACAGTCTATCATATCAGATCGAGATAGCAGGTTCCTCAGCACATTTTGGTCCAGCCTCTGGTCGATGTTGGATACCAAGCTCACCAATTCCACAGCTTTCCATCCCCAAACAGATGGCCAGACAGAGGTCGTCAACAGAATGATTGTACACATTCTGCGCATGTACAATTCAAAGCATCCACGCACATGGGACGAGAGCCTCCCCTATGTACAACATAGTTATAATCGGGCTCTCCACAGTTCAATCGGCCATAGCCCCTTTCAGGTGGGCTTGGGATTCCATCCACTATGTCCCATTGACGTAGCCATGCCATTTGCAGCTGCTCAGGCCAATTCAGCTCATGTCCAGTCTGAAGTTGACAAAGCAAGTAGCTTCATCGAGCGCATTCAACACATCCACCAACAAGTTCATGATATATTGGACAGAGCCAATGCCAAGTACAATCAATGCCATGATCAACACCGGGTGCCACACAACTTCCAGGTGGGCGACAAAGTATGGCTACATTTGCAGAAGGAGCGCCTCACTGGACCCCACCGCAAGCTTCGCCCACTCCGATACGGGCCGTACACCATCACCAAGGCTGTAGGGAACAATGCCTTCAAGCTCAGTATTCCACCATTCCTTGGTCTGCACCCAGTCTTCAATGTGGATCGCCTTCGTCCTTACTTCCCACCTCTACTGGACACCTCGGACATTGCAGAACAACTCACACCAACATAGTTAAATCCAGACTGCATGGAACAGGCCACCACAGATTGTATCATGGACATGCAAATCAAGAACACTCGCCAACAGAAGATCCAACTATATCGGGTTGTCAAAGTTGGCCAACTCCTGCACCAAGGAAAGTGGTTCACCAGGGACCAAGTTCAGTAGAAATTTCCTCATCTCATGGAGGAACTTAACGCAATGGGGACCATTGCTTCCTAAGGGGGGAGGAATGATCCAGGTGGATATTGGTGGTCACCCACCTATTCCACTTGGGACTCCACCATTGTCTCTTTCATTTTTTCAGTTTTGGCATAGTTTACTATTTTTAGCAGTTTTTCGGGTCCTGAACTTCCGAAGCCGTTTTGAGGCCCTAAACGACGTTTTTTGGGAAAAAAAAGAGCAACATGGTTCTATGGACCGATGTTTCTCATTCAAAATTTGTATTCCTCGGATAGATCTTTCTAACTAGGTATGGTACGCATCAAACAGAGATCGTATGCCAAAGTTACGCCCCTGGGAAGTTGAAACACCAATTTACCCAAACGGGGCCCATAGTTTTGGCACTTCATCTCCTAGGGTTAGGGTTTTGTCTGTTTAGGATTTCCCATTGTTTCTAAATATTAAATAGGCCCCCGAGCCTCATTGTAACTCAGTTCAGAGGCCTGTAGCCGCCACATCTCTTCTTAGAGATAGCTACCAGCGCCCTAGCTAGTTTTATTTCCATTCTGTCTGTAAGCAAATTTCAGTTCTTTGATATTAATGAAATGAAGTTTTATTTCCGCTGCATCTCTGTATTCATGGTTATATGTTTATTCTTTTGCATTCCTGCATAAATCTGGATCAAGCTGTTATTCATATTGATTATATTGTCCCAATTTTGCGCATTGCAACGATCACTAATATTGCTGAACAAGATATTATGGAAGAACTATTGTCACAATTAGTCGCCATGGAAGAGGACCGATTCATTGCAAGGTTCCATCAGCAGGTGAAAAAGGTGCATGAAAAGGCTTGGCATGATAAGCACATTAGACAAAAGGTCTTTAAAGAAGAGGATTTGGTTTTGTTATATGACAGCAAGTGCTACCCAGGGAAGTTTAAAATGCATTGGCTTGGACCATATATTGTCAAGGAAATCACAGAGGGAGGTGCGGTATGCCTGGCCACATTAAGCGGAGAAGACCTTCCTAGGTATGTAAATGGAAGTCAGTTGAAACCATACAGGGATGGCCCTCTCCCTGTGCACACCAAATGACTATATGGCCGGAAGTATGAGTCTGCGCAACAAGAATTGTGGATGTGAAAACAGGTGCGACGATCATGCAACAACTATGCTAGAAGGTTGAATCAATCGCAGAGGTGCCAGAATATAGCCATTGGAATAGTAAATTTGGACAAGACATAATTCTTACCATTTTTAGGAACGAATAAACTACATCTAATGAGGGGATTATGCTAGATTTGGAGCCATTTTAGCATTTATGGGGATACATTAATGAACAGAAGACCGTTTAAGATGTGCCTATGCTATAAATATGATTGGAATCGTCGCATTAGTTCCATTTTATTTCCATTTGATTTGTGCTCTCTGCTCTCCGCATGTTTTCTGAAGCTTATGTCTTGACTCGATTTGATCTTTGAGGAGGATAGGTGTCGCCGAGGGTTGGGTCATCTCATTCCGCCAAATATGACTGCCACTGAGCCCACACCTTTTGTGACGCCAGCCGAGGATATCCCTTCACATGCCAATGAGACCCCTGTGATGGTCCCACCTGATAAATCTAATAAGGGGTAGTCTTCAGGGTCCCCAAAATCACCACACCAGAAGACACCGAAGCCTTGGTCGACCACTGTTGAGTGGAGAAGCAACCAATGGCTGACCTAACTGAAAAAATTATGGAAGAGGATCATGTCGTGGAGGTGGTCGATACCATATCGCGGCTACCCCCATATGTAGCGTCGCGCAGATCCTCAGTGAAGGTCTCAAAATATTTATACAAGGTGCAGTCGTAACTCAACATGACGCTGATCTCTGAAGACGTGCTAGTCGAAGGAGATATGTTCATGAATATCCCACTATTAAAGATGGAATATTGGGACCAAGCTGACCAGGAGAAATTCCCTAAGCTTGCGCCTTCAATGTACCTAGATAATATCCCCTATGATGGTAGGGTGGTGAGGGTTGAATCGAAGTCCTAGGAACTAGGCCTACATAAATTGAGGTTGCTAAACCTCTTGTACGTCCCTTACTTTGGGCACAACCCTATAAACTACATATGTGTGCGCCAACTTCTCACCTTGGTGCACGACGACTACCTATGGCTAGGATGGTTGATTCCAATTGATTTTGTGCTAAATCATCATATCACCAACATGCCCAACCAGGGGGAGGACCCTACAACAGTTTTTGGAGGAAATAGCCAAGAGCGCAATGTTTTTGAGGATGTTAAGGAAAAATTCAAGGTCTCGCGCAATACCCAGCAGTTCCTGGTCCATGAGATCAATGACCCAGCAGTTCAGATTGGCACGTTGATCCGCGCATGCAAGATGATGCGAAATTATCGGTCGAAGGAAGTTCCAGACCATGTAATTGCATTAGCTAGGCAGTGCAAGGAGGGCATGCAATTCAACTGGTCCAAATACCTCTACACTAAATTTTTGTCCAATCTTTGAGAAGTACAGGAGGAAGGAAATCATTTATATTATGCTTGGTACAAGAGTAAGGAAATAATTTATATTATTCTTGGTTGCTGCTACTCATCGGACTAATTTGATGGAATACGCCAAAGGACACCTAGTTCCTTGACATTGAGTCGGACCTGTGTGAAGCTGCAAAATATGCCAAAATATGGCATTCCAATATTCCCTCCGGAATCACGGAGAATAAGGTTTTCTGGATACTATTTGAATCTACCTTATTTTAGGTGATCATTCAAGGCCATGTTTGTCGCAAACCCTATATGAACAATACAAGAATGTTGCAGATTTTAAAGCCATCTTTCATACCATGCGCATCCGCGTGAAGGGCATTATGGAAGGAGTATGGTATGAGCTGCCATACCTAGTCATGGAGGATGACCTAATGAGCATAAAAGAGGAGTGGCCACCTGAATGGTTATAAATACACCCCACTAGGGGTGCCTCCTCATCTATGCAGAAGACTCCTACCAAGTCGCGCATAACCAAGGAGACTCAACAAAAATTCAAGGACACAAAGACAAATCCTAAGCCTACCATAACGGGGGAAAATATTGATCTGGAGAAAGATAGTGATGGTACTAGGGCACCTACAATGCAGACAACCAAAGGAACTAAGGGAGGATCTCAAGCCTCCTCGGGTTCGCATAAAAAAAGGAACGGATCTAAGCAGGGAGGAATAAAGGACCTGACCCTCACAGAAAATGACCTCAACGAGATTTAGAACATGATCAATACTACCACTGAGGACCTCTGGCATGATATGGAAGCACAATACAAATCAATTCTCTAGGGTGTACAGTCGGGTCTTGAGGAGTTGAAAATGCAAGCGAGCACGATTCAAGAGAGTGTGAAGCAAGCGATCCTGCAGCAAGCAAGCGTGTCAGCATCTAGCCTTAGACAAATAAGCACACAACCCATCAACACGATGTTGTCATCACCCTTATACAACTAGATGATTCAGATTTTGGGACCTGCCATTACAGTAGAGACACCTGACTTGCGCACTAATGTGCATTCCTATGTAAAGGATGGCATCAACCTGGCAGTGCTACTTGGAGGAAAAATCCATGCCATACACACCATGATTGTGGAAAATTTGCAGTACCAAGAGTTAGATGCCTTAAAAGTGGCCACATAATCTCACCAGCAAGCAACAATGATGCAAAAGGAGCAACATAATGTAGAAGAGGCACATCGAGTGGCCAAATATCATTGCATCGCAATAGAAGCCATGATTGATCACTTATGCGGTGACCTTCCAGAAGTCACTGTCCCTGCCTCATTCGCGCCAACAATAAATTTAGAGAGCCTGGTTTCTGGGCTAAAATAATTTCGCATAGAATTTGAGCGGCAGATTCATGAGCTACACATGAAGCTCCAACCGGAGACACCACCAGAGGTCTGAGCACAGTGCACGACTGAAGTAAAGTTAGCAACTGACAACGTCGCAGCAACAGTTGCAGAATGTGGTACACTTTTGAATGAGGCCATGGGTGTTTGGACTTCTGTTCAAAATGACCCAATGGTCCAGTAATTAAGGAATGAAGTCCAGATTAAATAACAACAATTCACAAAGATCAGAATGGCAGCGCCAACCTTAGTGATAGAATAAAGGCTTGTCAGGCTACATGAAGACAAGGGCATTCAGACAAATATTGAGGACTTGCACTGACGCAAGCATATAATGATTCTCGCATTATTTCATTATAAATCATTTGTAGCTTTGCTTGAGAATTAAAACTTATAAGCTACAATAACAAGTAAGGAGATTAACGATTTTGAGAAATTACAGCATCCTTAGGTAGAGGATATGGAATGTAAGGAACCCTTTAATTCCTTTATTGATTTAGTACTTTCTAACTGAATGAATTTATAATAATGGAGATGTAAAATAATAAATTTATAAGTTTTATGTTTTTTTAAAAGGAGTTTTCAATTTTTCTTATAAATAATGGAATTTTTAGTAAGATTTTGATAAAATCTGCAGAAATTTTAGGAAATCCGGGTTATAGCTTTCAAGTTTCAAGATTTTAGGTCTCTCGGGGTTTTTTATGGTATTGAATCTATTTCCACCATTAAAAACATGATTCAATCACTCTTTCTGTAAAATTTGTTGTGAAAACAATAGTTGGATTCCAGCTATATTTTGAGCTCCAGGAAAATTTCCACCTTAGTAGACATTACCTTTTTTTAATGTAAATGGGTTTTATACGAGAAAAAAATATATTATAAATATATATTATAGGAAACTTTAAAAAAATGTATAGTTAAAGTAGTTGAAAATTAACTTTTAAATTTTGAAAATGATATATATATATATATACACACATATGGAAGTTATGCACTTTGCATTACATTAGATAAAGTTTATAAGACCTAAAACTTTGTGATATTGGTTTTCTTGAAGGGTACTGAGACCAGTAACATAAGTTCAAAGTTTTGAGGTTGGTTGTTAAGACCTCGTCTAACTAGAGCATCTTGTAAATAGAAACTTATAAAAATAGGTTGGCTATACTAGATTTTAACATACATCGACATGAGAAGACAAAAAAGACTGCTAGTGTTGCAAGCAAAAAAACTAGTTTGTCATAACAACTATTGGGCAAAATCTCCATGCATTAGTTGTAGCTGGTTACTACTCTCATCTAGAAAAAGTAGATGTTGGTCAATCTCTTGGCTAAAATGGCCAACTTATGGTCTATATTGTCAATTTTATCCTCCATCTAAACTAATCTAAAGAAATTTGTTGAATATATTAATTTGTTATTTTTTAAAATATATTAATTTGAAAAATAATAAATAACATACAATATGAAAATTACAAATTATTAACTATAGAAACTTATAATATTGAATTATCTAAACCATAATTATATTGTGGAGCACAACGTAACTAATTATAAAAAATAAAAGAATAAATTCCTTTTTGAATTATATTTTAGATATTATAATTAATAAAAGTATATAAATGAATTCATATTATATTAAAAAGATGTAAAATAAAAATTACATAGTCTAAATTTTTATGTATTTTATATAAATATTAATCCAAAGGAAAAAACATATGCATTATTAGATTTAAAATGATTGGCTTATTTGAAAAAATTAGAATCAAAATGATGGCTTAATAAAAAATGTAAAATAAATAAATAAATAAAATTAATTTATAAAATTTATAATATTTGAAATATTAAAAATATATTAAAAAATGTCAAGAATATTTATATAATTCAAAATTATTTTATAAATAAAATATAATTATTTATTAAAAATTATAACAATTTTAAAAGTAATATATAATATGGAGAAATCATGAGTGCTTTTAATAAGAAATATGCATTATTACTTATTGAAATTTTTTTGGTATTTTATCATTAAAATGAGAGTTATTTTCAGCATTATGTATTTCTCAAATTAATTGTGAAAGTAGCAAGAAAATTTAATCAAATTAATGAGCTAAATAATATATATTAAAGTTAAAAAATAAGATATCAAACTTTAAAAAAAATGATATAGAAACATAAATAATTCAAATTGTATTTGGATTAGTCCAACTAAAACTTAAACCCCTTTTTTTTTTTTAAGGAATAACATACTAAAGCTTCACATGTAAATGGTAAAATGCATTATAATCAAACCATGTGAATAAGAATGATGATAATTAATCACAGCCGAATTGATTATGTTTTTCCACTCTGTTGTATGGTTTAGAGTAATAAGTAGTGATGTTCTTATAAACATTATAGATTAAAGTCTTATTGTCATGGTTTTATTTACAATTATCCATATGTTGAGAGCATAAAATCTGTATGGATTCAAGATTTATTTAATGATATTTTTAACATCACAAACTCTATTATAATATATGTTCTAGATGGATTAGAATGGAAAAAAATCATTGTTAATCACTTTAAAAACGAAATTTAATGTGGAATGATGGTCTATTTGAATAATGAGTAGGATAAAGATAAGATTTGATAAGTTATTTATGATTCAGTTCTAGATTGATTAGAAGGGAAAGAAACGCATTGTTAATCACTTTAAAAACTAAACTCCTTATGGAATGATGATCTACTTGAATAATGAGCAAGATAGAGATAAGATTTGATGAACTATTTAAATTTGATGAGCTATTTATAATTCAATTCTAGATTGATCATAATGAGAAAAAACTCATTGTTAATCACTTTAAAAACGAAACTTCAAGTGGAATGATAATTTATTTGAATAATGAGCAAGATAAAGATAATATTTGATCATCTATTTATAATATAATTAACATAAATTTATGTACACCAAAATTATTAAAAAATATTTTATAAATAATAATTATAATTTTGAATATAAAAGGAAGAGATATACCTTCAAAGCTATTTTCATATTAAATAAATATTTGTATAAAATAGAATTTAAAATCATAATTTATTTTTAATTATCTAAAATAACTAAAAATATTTAAACTTTTAAAATATTTCATTTTAAATATACATCTTAAATATCTTACCCACACCTCGAGATGCCTGCCACATCATTTTTACCCATATAATTATATCCTTAAATCAACCCACTATTCACCTATTAACCCATTATCCTTAAATCAACCCACTATTCACCTATATGCCATGTGTTATCAGTGAGGGAAGTTTGTTTGCATACCCTCTTATCTCGTTGCATCCACAAATCTAAGTATTGGACTCTGACGTGTTAGTGGTCCATTCAATAATGCGAGAGCAATGAAAATGCTCGTTTGTGGTCCTTAGAATAATGTGAGAAAAATGGTCCCCCGCATCAAATTTAAAGCTCAAGATTCATAATGGACTAAGATAGACATAGAGGTGGGAATCTATCCTATCGTGTTCAAACTCATTTCATTTAATCCATGACTTTAAGGTGGGGGAGAAGAATTTCACTGATAAATACTCTCATGGAGAGATACCTGAGAATTTATCATGGAGAGATACTTGAGCATTATCAGTAAGAAAAAGAATGATGGTAGAAGATTCAAGAGGGTTGAAGGTAAAGATTTTATTGAGAGATATTTGTTTTTTGTTTTTAATTTGGATATGTTTTATAAATATATAATGATAATGATGGTTATCAATGTGTAAAAAAATTAATTTTTGTTTATTAGATTTTAAGAAAGAGTGTATTTTTTTACTTAAATAATATTTAAATAAAATATTATTAAATTACTATAGTTTTGATAAGTTAAAATGGGAGCTTAACATTTTATGTTTTGATTATTTTTTAATGGAATCTAGCATCACAATTTTTGGTGAGATGGAAATATTCATATCTTAAAATGTATTTTTGAATGTGTAAACAAAATTAATATCTTGAAAAACTCCACAACACTCTGGTTGTATAGATTCCATAACTCAAATTTGAAATTCAACATGCTTTGACTAGATTTTAGGTAAAATTGATTGAAAAATATGCTTCTAAAATGGCCAAAATGTAAAATGTTTAGAGTATACTTAGGTTACAAGGTTAGAAAGGTTAGTATCATATCAAATATTTTGAAATTGTGATTTAATGTGGATGTCTCGGAGCATTAAGGGCAATTGTTTTTCCATTTTCAACCTTCTTAGTGTCACAAAGATGACAAATTCTATCAACCCACAATGTTTTAGGAATTTTCCAATGTCTTGTTTCACTATAGAGTTTGTGAAAATATATTTGTATTTATGTAATGTTGATTTTCTTCTTTATGCTAGTTAAAACAAATAGATAGTTTTGATCTTCTAGATTAGGGTAGCTCATCTCCCTACGATATCTTATTTTTATCCTGTCCTTAATTCTTTGTTGTGCCACAATTTCTCCTTAAATTTCAAAGTAATATATTTTTTAAATGTTATTCTATAAAGCGACCTATTCCTCAATTCCCAATGATTTACACTTGACTCACAAGTGGTTTTGACTAGAGTTTGAAGCAATCTTAGGAAGTATTTTTTCTTCTATGTTATTTAACATATTCCTGTACACTAAGTACCTAGTCATAACAATCTTCTCAATGAAGGAAAGACTCCCTTTTATGAGGAAGAAAGGATAACATGTATTGCTTTTAAATTTTAGACTATAAGTTATAAAACATATTTGGATTTGATTATCATAACATTTGTTTTTGAGTGTTAACAATGATACCCATAATAGAGCAAAAATCCTTGAGAATTTAAATTACTTGTTAAGACCATATGGACACCTTGCAATAAGAACAATGCCATTAATGTGAATAAGAAATTTGATGACTATTTCAACGATAGTCATGCCAACATTGCTTACTTTTTTCAAACAATCCTCTAACTTGTTGATGCATATGTCAAAGAAGGTAGGGGATAGGGGGCAGCCTTGCCTAATTTGTATATTAGAATGAATTCCTTTCAACTAGCCCTAAGTGTTCTTAAACTTGACAATAATGCTCTCATACAACTTTATCAAAAAACTCTCAACTTGAAAGGAACTTTTATATCTTCTAATATATTCCAAAGATTAGTTTTGGGCACTATGTTAAATGGTTTTTTTGTAGTCAATGAAGAAACATAAGAGATTGGTTTTATTATTACAACACAATTCGACAGTGGTCCTAAGCGATCCATAATTGAATAGTAACTCCTAAATCTAATATGGTCTTTAGCTTTTGTTCCCTAACTTTATAATTATATGCTAATCTTCTTTTCTAAAATAATTTCATATATAACATAGTTAAAAAAAGGCTAATCATAATGGTGTTATAACTAGAGATATTATTGTCCATGGGTCTTGGATAGATGGTGATCGGGTGCTCTATTAAGACACTCTTTGATGTGAAGTGTTTTATTAAGGCACTCCTTGATGTGAAGTCACTAGTTCAATTCCCCATCTCGATTAAGGTCATATATTGAATATGTTGAAGATGTAGTCCTCCCAAACTTAAAAAAAAACAATAACTGGAGATATTATTTTTATTTCCTCTTTTAAAAATAAAATTAAAAAACAAAACTTTAAATCCATGATATACTATACTGAAATTTTATTTTATTACTAATTTAAAAAACTTATAAATATGAAAGATGAGGATAGGTGTTCAATTTTTTTTAGCTACTTTTATTAATCTATTTGACCCTAAAATAACTTTTACTCAACCCTAAAATAACTTTAAAAAAAAAACTCACTGGTAAAAAAAACATTTCAATCTATAACATAAAGAGATTATCAAAATCTTTTAAAACAAAATTCTTATCATAAAATTATAAAATTTATATTAAAAATTAAACACTCTAGTGAATAATCTATACTTTACACATCTTAGCCTACGTTCATGACATCCGGTTGATATCATCTTTTCTTTTCTTTTTCTTTTTTTTGGGTCTTGTTTTCTCTATCTAATCATTATTCTATGATATCCAATTCCAATGGTTGTCAACATTTTGCACCGACAACTTTACATATTGCACTATCACTTTTCGACATAATTATGTTTTATAAAATATATAAATTAGAATAGGAAAAGGGTCAAAGTCGTTAAGTGGGTTTTTCAAATATTTTGATCACTAGGCATCAAAATATACATGATATTATTATAATAGAATGTATGTACGTCGTTTCTTATGTTGTGCATTTGTGTGATTTCCCAAGGTTTCGATTCACATAGTTGAGCGATTTGCCATGGATATAAGTTCATCAACATAAATAGTTGGGGTTGGGGTTGGGGAAAAATGAAGGATGAATCTCTTAGATGTATAAAGATGTAAAGAAAAAAATTAGAAAAGTGAAATTTATTTTGATAAAGTGAGCAAATGTTTTAGAACAGTTGATGTCTTTTATTTATGAAAAAAAATTAGTGATTAATCATGTTTTGTGATTATCAATATACTTGAAGTTGCATTTTTCTTTTTATAAACCTAGTTACAGTTTACAATTTTTTTTTTCTTGAGGAAGATGGACAAGATTTTAGGTGTTGTTCTTCAATCAAAAAAACAAAATCTTCCATTTATTACCTCATCTTATTCTAGTTTAGCAAATTTTCTATTAAATGTTTGTGGATGATGACTCTCTGCCATTAGAGCTAGAAAATAAGAGGTGTGCACAAACTAAAAATATGTTTATTGCTTATTAGAAGGATCACTAACCAAAGGACTAGTTGCATCCCTAGTTGCATGTACCCTCTAAAGAAGTTGTTGCACCTGCTAAGGTTCAATAGACTCATCTTGAAGAGCCTAATGGGGGAGTTTGGTTTTCATCGTGATAATCATCATCTAGAGAAGAAGAAGAGTGGTCCAAAATAGAAGCAATAAACTAAAAAGGGAAAAAAATTCAATATAAAAGAAGTAGAAGGATATCACACATGCTCTATTACGGTGGCTTGCAAGTTAAAATCCCTTTCATCAAACTAAACATATCATCTAACAAAGAATTTTGTAGGATTGTGCAATAGAAGCCTCTAACATGTCATAATTGTTGAGCACCCATCCAAAAAGCTTCTCACTTTAAGGTCATAAGAATTTTCTTTTCTCTTTAATGATATGTGTCTAGGCATCACAAATGAACACTCTAAAGTTGCTTACAATAGGTTTTATTTATCCATGCTTCTTCATATGTTATGTTTTGCAAAGATTTTGTGGTATTACAATGAATTATATAGTTTGCATAAATAATACCTTAAGCATAAATAATACCTTAATTACATCATGTATTTAGCCATTCCTATCAATGTCCTTAATTACATTATGTAGTTAGTCATTCCTATCAATGTTTGATTCTTTCTTTTAGCAAAACCGTTTTATTTTGGTGTGTAAGGGCATTGTGCCACATCTTAATTCCTTATGAAGAATAATAAATTATAATTTTTTGTCGCCATTATCACCTTTATTATTTTATCTTAGTTTCTAAAATTAATGCTCAATTTATTTTTTACAAGGGACTTAAATGCCAAAAACATGTCAAAAACTATGCTCTCCACCTCAAGGAAATAAGCTCATGTGTGCATGTTGTTGTCATTAATGAAAGTACTTAAATCTACAAAAATAAATAGAAGGAAATGAGCTATGTAAATCATTTTGTAGAATAGAAGTAATAGAAACAATTGAGTATCATTTAACTCTTTTGTTGCAACTTTGTAAGAAAAAACTCCATGGATTTTCCTTAATCATAACGATTGATTTGATACAATAGATTACATGAAATATTAGGCCAAAGGCAATTTATTATTTAACTAAATTATTCATGAACCTAGAACACCTAAAGACTTATTATAATCAACAAAAATAAGTTTTGTGTTTCATTGATTAAGGGTAGGAAAAATGGCTTTACATTAATCCATGTGATAGGATGATACTAAATCTAAAATCCACTCATTTAAAGATGTTATATTGAAAGAAAAACAAGATATGGAAAGAGCATGACCTTTAGAAAAATGATTGAACAAATAAGAGTTAGAAAGATAAAACTGCATATTAATGTTATTCTTTCTCAATAGTTGCTTCTAAGTACTCCTTCTTCTTTAAATAGTGTGTCTCCAAATGATCATGATGCTTTGAAAAGTTATGATATTTCCCTATAGAATTGTCGTTAGATTGAGCTCCTCAATCAACATGTGTAGTAGGAGAAGGTTGAAATGGTTGGGATCCTTTTTTTTTTTGGAAAGGATGGTGGTTCTTATTCAATGGCTAAGGGCCTTGTTTACATTGCACCACCAAGGATTTCCTTTTGATACCAACAACACTTAACACTCCAAGGTGAAAGATATTGTCCTACTCTTGAGTTAGATAATCATTAAATACTTCAAAACATGGCATCTTATAAGTAATAACTTGGCTAATGAATGCATCTCTAATAGAGAGAAAAATCGAAAAAAAAATAGAAGAAGCATCTCCAATTTTAGCAAGTATAGAAAAGATCATTTTGCATCATCTTTCTCAAACCCACAATATAGAAGTAAAAGTTGTAACATCTTAAATTTCAAAACATAATCTTATTTTCATGCAAACTGATTCGTTGTCAAAGAAATAAATTGTTTTTCAAGTTGGAGTGCCTATATACGGTTGTGTTTACCAAAAATATATTGAGTATTCTTCCTAGCTCCATTTGGATTTTCAACCCCTTCAAGATGAAAATTCAAATTTACAAGGATCGACATCTCAATTAGTCTATGTGATCCATTATTCTTTTTGTTCAATTTATCTCTTACTAATGCATCCAAGGGGACAACATTTGTTCCAAATGTTCCCTTGTTGATTACCTTACTCCTTGAATAACCGTTAAATGTTAAATATTTCCAAGAGTAGTAATTAGCACCACTAATATGGATCTCATTTAGACTAACCATATTACAATTAGTAATGAAAATTACTCTAAAATAAAAATGACATAAACACATAAAACATAATCAAAACATAACACCCTTTGAGATTCTTGAGAAAACTAAGGAAAAACAGGGTTCAAGAAAACAAATTCTTTAGAAACTAACCACTTCAACACATATACCATAAAAAATTAGCTAAAGTTACACTTGTTTAAACTGGCCCTAAAATCCAAATTTCCTATGAATGGGGCACCTCCAAAATGTGACACTTGGAATATTGAGAATGTGCCACTTGGAAGGATGAATATACAAATGAGTGATGCAAGAAATTAAGTGATGTGGAAAGGACTCCTAGTAAGGGGTGTTGGACCCATGTGTTTATGGGTGTGTGACTAGGTTTACATGGTCAGACTAGATGGAAAGGTGCTCTACTGAGTTAGAAATGTTTATATTCATGATAGTGTCTCATGGTGTTGAAGTGGCACACATGGTGGTTAGTGTGACTCCAATTTTTTGAAGGTCAAAGTAACAACCATGGGAGGCTTGAATGTAGTCTCGAAGGGGAGGGGATATAAAGGTTTTATGGTAGTTGTCATGTGCCCCAAGAAGAGGGACTAACCGGCTTTGATAATGTTGCAAGTGCATAGCCTCTAAGGATGGTAGTGATCTAAATAAGGGCCATTCACCTGTAAGTGGCTAGTGATCAAAGGATTTGATCCCATTCAACAATGAAGGAAAATATGAAAGTCATTGAGAAAATAGGCTTAAATGGGAGGAGCTTGTAGGCCCTAGTAAGGAAATAAGGTTGAAGGTTCGAGAGCAAAGGAAAAGCTCAACCTCCCAAAAGATTTTTTTCAATAACCATAATGGGGCATAAGAGTCAATTCAACTACAAAAAAGGAGAACTAAAACAAAGGAAATAAGTACAAGACTAAACAACTTGTATGAAACTCAGATAAACACAAGAAATGTTCGTATTTGCCAAAAAAGGCATAATGAGACGAGCCCACCAATTAACTATTTATTATTTCCAAGTTTGATCATAGTGCAGAGCAAAGAAAATGCACATATCAATAAGGGAAAGCTTCAAATAAACCAATAAGCTTATAACATGTATGGGGAAAAACTTAAATGATAAATTTATAAACAAATTATGTTACCCATTTCTTGAATTGTTAGATATGGGAAATAGATGCCTTTCCAAATTGTTGAAAGCAATGATATGAATACAATGGAATGATCCAATATATCAATAAATTCTTGAAAATCACAAAAACTGAATAAAACTTTGTGCATGCAAGACAACTGCTACGCTTGATAGAGAAAAGGACAAACTTAAACATTAATCCACCCAAAAATACTTTTGTATATATTGTTTTCTATTAAGATATCAATCGAAAGGGATTGAAGCTCATATGTGTTCTAATACCAAAAAACACATATTTACCTGCATTGGATTCAACACTAAGAAGATATTCACTGACACAAAAATCAAAGATAATGACACTAGTTTTTACTGAACAAAATACCTCAAAGAGGGCGAAATAATCCATGGTGATGAAGGCAATGTGTTAATGTTAAAAAAAAAAAAAAAATTGGCTTATCTTTCACATTGATCATTAACAATGGCATTCATACTCTTAAAAAAGAGAAAAAGAACAAATTAAAAATTAAATCACTAATCAAAAATCATTACAATCAAAGAAACTTTAAATCATCATATCATTATATATATAAAACATGATTGTTACCATAAAAGTATTTAACTATCACAATCATATTAATTAAATGGATGATAAACATAGATAGGCATCCAAATACTTACCTCATGATACATTTTATATTCCCAAGATTTAAAAAAAATCATAAAAATTAACTAAGCCATGAATCAAATCTTTCAAGATGCAAACATCTTTTTGAGCGCAAAACTTGAGAAAAGGTTTGTGTCTCTACAAATTTGATTCATCTTGGTGCTTGGAAAATCTAGAGTTAAGATGGATCTATGTTGGTTTTTAATAATATTATTTATAATTATATAAATTTCACATCTCTCTATAGAGAAATATTTTTAAGATAATTTTATTAAAACCCTAATAATACATATATTTACATGTCCTAAAAATACATATAATTACATATATATATGCACTTGATACTCCTTTTTTTCTTTTTTTTTGTGTCCTAGAGGAACCCAACAACCCGTGTGACATGTAGCTACTAGTAAATCTCTAGGGGTCTACAACTTGTCCCCCTCTCCGTAAACTGGGTCACAACTGGGGGGATTTGAACCTTGGATCACTCGGTTTTCACATATTTCACATTACTTTGATCACCAATTGAGCTGCCTCCCTAGGACACATTACACTTTTTTTAAAACATATTTTATAATTTAAAAAAAAAAATAATGTAACATGCATAACATTGATTAATTATGCATGTATGTATATAAAGTTTAGAAAAAAAACTTATTGTAAGTATGGAGTTTTTATATGTTTATTAATTAAATTTAAATCAAATTTTTTAGAATACCATTCATTATTATTTAAATTTATTTTTATTATTTAGTTTAATCTTATATACATATTAAGATTTTTTTTCTCAAAAAATTGTTTGTAGTTTGAATTCAATAGATTTATTGTTTTTATTATTATTTTTAATTGAGTGGACATTATATTTTATGTTTTAATTATAATTTAATTTTAAATCTAAAGTTGCTTAAATATCTCCCTCGTTCTCAGTTGTAGAGTGTCTCTTAGCACAATTATTATTATTATTATTACTAGCACAACCATATAAATTAAATGGTTGATACACCAATAGGCATAAATTCATGATAAGCATCACAACACTTCATGATACATCTCACATTGTTAAAATTTAAAAAAAAAGCATAAAAATGAAATAAATTATAATCCTTTTTTGGGGGGAGCAGGGGAGGGGTAAATGGATCCTTTCATTAATCAGAAAAAGTTGCATATAAGTTGAATTTGCAAAACAAGACTAAAATCCAATAGATACTTGAGCATACTTGAGACTAACAAGCTTCCTACCAATAACAAACAATCAGAAAATGACTTCTATAATCATATCAACATAGAAAACTCCTTGGAGATTCAAGATTTCAAGGGGGGTATGCTTCTAAAATTGGTAGGACTTTCCCCGAGTTGACTAATTTGTGATCGTCTCCTTAGATCCATGCCTTATTTATCTTGTGGCCTCATTTTTTGGCGTCTTTGTCGTGCCTAGATACCACCTTGAAATCTATCATTTGAACCCCATGAATGTCCTATGAGGAACTCGAGCCCAATTTCTTGCATTGAAGATAGGCGTTATACAAAATCCTAACCTGTTGAGCTGGCATGTCCTTCACATCTTTTCCATGTCATTCTCCTACATCGGAAATAATTCTTGGGTCATCCAGATCCATATCTTCTAGTAGGTCTTCTCCTTTAGCTTCTTCTGAAGGGGATCCAATTAATTTCCTGTGGTGATGGATTTTGTTGGTGCTCTTCAAGATACTTTTGCAAGGCCTCTGTAGGATTTGATAGAGGATTATGGGATTTTCCTTCTGTTGATTGCATGCTTGATTGAATATATTCTTTCTCTGAAAACTCCTTCAGAGAGGAGAGAGACTTGAACTTATTTTCAAATCTAGGGATCTAGTCATTAGAGAAATTTTGAGGTCTAAAATGGGTCTCGAAACAAAATTGTACAACCAAAATCAACTTTATAAGAATCAATGTGATTTAAGATGATGATGTCGGGGATGATTCACCATTTTTGGAGTAAAAAAGTAAAAAGATTAAAAAATAAAGAAACCATTTTTTCAACTTATCTCCCTATGGTTTTACTTAAATTTTGAGCGCGAGCATTCATTGGATGCATAATTTAATTCCTCATCCAAGGAGTACCCATGTTGCATACTTTCAGTGGACCGTGCTAGATAAAAAATGTAATTGCAATCATGTTTTTCATGTGTTTCTCATTTTTCATGTAGTAGGGTCCATCAAAAGTATGCAATATGCATACTCTTTGGATGAGGAATTAAATTTCATGTCCAACAAGTGCTCCCGCTTCACATATGAGCAAAATCGTAGAGAGATTTGTTGAAAATACAAGTTGAAAAAATGGTTTTTCTATTTTCCCTCTAAAATTTAATGATGTAATCTAATATTATTTTATTATTTCCACTATTATTTTATAATATTCATTAGGAGGCCCATTTTAAACCTCAAAATTTCTATGGAGGCTAGAAGAGGTGGGGGGTGGGGGTGGGGGGAGTGGGGTGGGGATGGGGGAGGTTCCCACATCAACTAGCTCTTTCTGAGAAGGGTTTTCTTCAAACGGTTCTTGGGTATTCATTAGAAAGTCCCTAATAAGATGCCCATATTCATGACAATGCCTGCATTTAAATGGGGCATGCTCATAATCTAGAGATTGCTTCCAAACACTATTATGATAGAAAATATCTATGGAGGCTAGAAGAGGTTAAGAGATATTCATATAAACACAAATCCATGCATATGAAGTGTACCTCCCTCTCATGTAGCCTCTGATACTTTAACAAAGTTGTCAATGAAATTATCAATACCTTCAAGTGTTTCGTTCTCCCAATATTCCTTGGGAAGAGAAAAGAAATGAACCCACAATGGTGAAGCACATAAATATCCCTTCTCCATATTATACTACTCCTTCCAGAATTACATGAAGGGACCTGCATTGTTGAAAACATATGGCCCTCCTTCAAAAACATTTGATATATCTTCTAAGATAGAGAAAATGATTGTAAAGAAACCCTTGGCCCCTAACTCCAACTCTATTTAACCCTGGGGGTTCCATTTATTTTGAATCCACCCAATCATAGCCTTTTCAGAGCGCCATAATCCAATAAATGTGCAAATCAAAGTGTGATACTACATATTTGGATATATTATCTAATCTTACTAGATTTAACCTCGTATTTTGGATCTTGCACCACTTTTCGTAGGCAATGCCCTGGGTTTCTTACTTTCCATGATGCACCGAGTAGAGGGATTGTTGTGGAACTAGAAACCCCACTTCATCCAATTGTTCTATGAAAAGGATGTCAAAGACGAGGAGATTGAAAGGGAATACCAATAGATCCAGAATCATTATGAATTCTCGAAACAATCTGACTAAAGGAGGGGGCAGATCCCTCTCTCCCAGAACCAAGCATATTTTACCAAGTAGAAAAAAACCCATAATTTATAGAGCAAAAAAATATCAACCATTTCTCTACTAAATTATAATATTAGTTTAAACTATTATTATTATTATTATAAAAAGAAATTTTGTATAATTCAAATATGAATACATTTAAAAAAACATTTAACAACATTCTTAACTATGGAGATTCTTATTTTGTAAATAGGCTTTGTTACAATACCATGGCCAGTACCATGATTAATCAATATGACATGCCCAAAAACTAGAACTCATTTCATATAACACTAGTTCATATGACTTTTTTTTAATTAATCGATTTCATCGAAAAGGGAAAGAATGGCATAAATTCCTTCCATATTAGCAATATACGTCTATATTATTATTATTATTATCCCATTTTAAGTTCACAGCCAAGTGAGACACCAAATTGGTGTATGAGATCCCCTTGTTTGTGGGACAAGGGACCCACCTCCGCGCAGCGATTTGACTGTTAAGTCTACGAATGCATACATACTCTACCCCCCTATGGTTTTGAACATGTGGCCTCTTAAGATGAAACACATGCTCTTAATCATTAGGCCCACTGAAACTATATATTCCTGAAGAGAAATATGCATATAGTGTTAATTCTATCAACATCTCTCATGCCACTTGTAAGAATTGAACCCAAATAGAAAATATTCCATTACTTCTTTCGAGCCACCCAAAATAACCTCATTGACAAATCCTACCATCTACTTATCAATTATTATTGATTAAATTAAAAGTATAAATACCCAATTTCAAAATATCACATAAATACAGAATTACACAACCAAAAAAACTATAATTAACTTTAAATTAAATTCTTAATATTAAAATTAGTAGAAGAAAATGAAAATTAAATAATCTAACTAACCAACCTTATAGGGCTAAACAAAAGAACATCCTCGTTTGCAATCATGGCCCCCCGGACCAAATTGTATCGTATAGGGATAATAAAAAAAAAACCATCTAATTCGCATTCATGACACTCACTTGATATCATCATGTTCATTCGACTCTCTCTGTAAATTTCAATATTATATATTTTTATGATATCCAAGTCTAATTATTGTCCTTCCGGATAAGTGGACATTTTGCACCGACGTCCTTCTAATTTAACATTAATATGTTTAAAATATTTAGAATAGTAGAAGAGTCAAACTCGTAAAGTGGTTTTTCAAACGTTTTGATGATTGGACTTTAAAATATACATTTGAAAGTATTATATTAAAAATTATTCACATGGAGTTTGATAATGGGCATTTAAAATGTTACATTTTAAACAATTTATGTTGTGATCAGCAAATATGATCTCATTATTTTATTTGTTTTAAGGTATGAGGACCAAAACAAGGTACATATCTCCATCTTATGGAGAACTCTAACTATGATGGAACTTCATTTTTTGTTAAATTATATTTTGAATTTAAATTGGAATGAGAATTATAGAAAGGGGGGTTGAATGTTATGAAATTTATTTTTATTAGTTGGAATAGTTTAAATTATTTTATTATTTTTAAGTTTATTTTTAAATAAATTAATAATTTATTAATTTTAAATTAAAAGAAATATAAAATGTTTTTTAAAATATTGGGAATATTTATCATAATTTAATTATTTAATTAACAGTGGGATAATCATTATTGGCTATTATTTGTGAATAACTTATTATTGTTGTTTAAGGAAAACCATGCCACCTAGAGTTACCCGTTGGTGGTCTGTAACGAGGCAGGGCTTCACTCCTGCCAAATGCCTTTAGGTCTTGTTTCGTTAACATGTTCCTTACATTCGAGGAAGACGAGCTCCTAGCCAACCAAAAACATTTTTAGGTCATAAATGGGAAGAGTTTATATTTAATTTATTCATAAATATTTTAAAAAGTAATGTACATCTCAATACATCTACACACACTTATGCAATACATCTCTCTAGCTACGAAGAAAAACACTCAAGATCTCATTATCCTTGGTGACTCTACCATTCTTTTGTGCCAACTCATTAATGGCTATCTTTCGTCTAACATCAAAATCCAAGCTATTGTAAAAATGATATACCATATGCTAGGAAGATTTTACTCCAAATAATTTATTCGCATCCATATGCACAACAACAAGAAGGAAAACCTCCTCGCAAATGAGGGGGGCCATCTAGCAAAAGGAAACCTTAAAGTGGACGGGGTTCTAAGCTTAACCCCAATTCCTTAAGCTTGCCTATAAACCATGTTTTGTAAGTGTCAGTTTCTAGTTGTTCTTTTTTGGAGGATCTATAAGCTAGCATTTTTATAACATTGTAATTCCCATGTTCCTATTCCAGGGTGTAGTTTTGGATCACAATTTTAGAATTTTGTTGCTTACTACAATGTTAATCAGTCTAGATCAACGGAAAATACTTGTAAAGGTTATACAATTGTGCCCCCAACACAAATTTTGTGAAATATAAATGTATTTTTAGTTCAATTTAAAAAAAAAAATATGTACAACTTCATAAACATTGGTGGCCAAATCATTATAGGGAGGTGGTTCCCTTGTTCGAAAAACAAGGGGGTCTTATACACCAATTTGGGGTTTGACTTGGCAATGATTTCAATATAATCTTTGTCAATAGATTTAGTTTACTAATAGAGAATTAAGAGGGGATAATTTTATTTTATTTGAACAATGTCTTACCTTGCACATGCTTTGTTCCAACTATGGAAATATGAACATTCCAATGGAGCAATAAAATACATTTGTGAAATTTAAACAATCTATTTCATGCCTAGTATGTGAAACCTCAATATTCGAAGTTCATATTTTCCCTCTATGTTTCTGTGCACATTCTATCCTCCACTTGTGGTTTTCTCCTCATAAGCCAACTCGTAAATAATATATATTAAATTAGAATCCATGTTATGGAGAGAAACCCATAAAAGAATGATAAAGAATTAAACATTTAAAAATATGTGTGTGAAAGAGAGAGAGAAAGAGTTGGTTTATAGGGTACCCTATGTAATATTCCTAATTAGCTTTCAGATAGTTGGAATATTAATTCTTGCTTTTGATAAAAAGATAGGTGAATAAGTGGGTAGAGAGACCCATAAATATCTTTAGTAGGAATAAAACCACTTTTCATGTGAATGTGGATCATTGTATCAGCTCAATAAAGCACCTTTATGTGTCAATAGGGGCTAAAGCATGTGGACAGGGTCAAATTTGACCTAATCAACAACGTTTTTATGGAGGTAGTGGAGGATTAATGGAGGACAACGCAGTCATGGAGGAGGAGTGTATGCATGAGAGTAGATCCTTTAATGAGTGGGACCCAGGGTGAGGAATCTCACCAAGTATATAAGGAAGAGGATGGCAGCCATAGAAGCATTCCGAATATTGATATTGTATTGGTCTTTTATGACTCTTTGCATGCTTCAACTATTTAGCTAAGTCTGATGTGATGTTTATCACAAGGGTGTTTCCAAGCGAAAATCCCACTCTCATCCTCGGGGGACTTCGAGTGCCTACTCAAGAGAGGTTCATTGAGCATCATTTCCACTATCCAGCTTTGGACCAAGATTCATCCTTCATTCACAGTGCAGTGTCCTCTAGGATTGTGTTGTTTTCCAGGGTAGCAGTAGTGGAGGGTTGATAGACCCAATTTCTGAGCTTTTTTTCCAGTGGAGGGAGTAGCCCTTCATCCAAGAGGCTAGTGAGGAAGTTCTTAGAACTTTATTCCACCATCCAGCTTCAGGCTAAGAAGTCGCATTCACCCACAGTGCAATCTCCTCTAGAAACTGTATTATTTTGAGTGAAATTGCAGTGGGAGGTCAACTACCCAAGTTCTTGACCCGGTTTTCCAGTGAGGGGATCAACCCTTCATCCGGAAAGGTTGTGAGGAGGCACATCAGCCATTTTCATATCAGATCAACCACCTCCCACCTATGCTCCTATTGCAAAGCGTTATTCAACCCTAGGGCCACATTTTGCATATCCTACATTTTGAGTATTTCCGGAAACCCTTCCTAGGTTGCCTTGGAATAGTGTTAGAAAGCCTAGATATTTGATCCTGACATTTTCTAAGCATCATATCAGCAGGTCCATGTGTTTAAATTTACAGCAATAGTAAACCCCAACAAAAACTGTGTTGTCTTAGCCTCTGACATTCTTGTATAAGAAAAACACATGATAGATTTCTATTGTCTATATTTGATGGGTCATCCACAAGCATAGACAAGGCTTGGAGGAAGAAGTTAGATGAATTCTTCTTTCTATATCCAGTAGCAGAAAGAGAATCTGTTGAGATTGTAGTGTTGCACCTTGAGGGTGAAGCAAAGGATTGGTGGTTCGATCATTTGAAACATGCAAGAGTGTCTGCTTATGCAGATTTTACTCAAAGGTTGATCAAGAAGTTTGATAGAAGAAAACCAGAGGTAATTCATATTGAGACATTTTCTAAAATTGATGAGAAAGCACATGAGGAGCCAATGGGAGATGTCAGCATTATCACTATGGAAGAGGAGAAACCTCCACCACCATCATCTGCAAGAGTACTTGCATCAGGAGAAGGAACACTTGCATCTTTTCAAGATGGTCTTGATCTCTTGACATTAGGAATCCCATGCATGATCCAAGAGATGCATGAGGGAGAGGAGACATATAACAATGTTGGTGCAGTATCAGAGGAGCATCCATCACCATCACCAGCAGTTGGAGAATAAATTACACCAGAAGGAGGTACCCTTGTAGATGTACAAGATGTTCCCTAGGATCAGCTTATCCAAGGTATGCAAACATTTCCAACCCATATTATTTCAACACATCAAATGAAGAGTTGTGGGGACATGCCATCAGGGAAATTGCATGACCAAGGGTTAAAGCACATTGTTGATTTGGAGCAGCAGACTATCATTGCGTAGAGGACCCTTGACTGGTTCAAGGAGGATATGTATAGCCATCTTGGTTTCTCATTGTTGAGTTGCACACAACACTTTGGGTTGGAGCGTATAGTTTTGGAGGATAGGATGAGCATAATCCTAATCAATCCAATGCAAAACTATGTTTTCAACATTTTGTATGACCTTGAGACTGTAGATGCACCATCATGGAGATTAGCAGCACTGTCACTGAGCAACTATGATGAGATGGGGGCCCAACTATTATTGAAGAATTCTGATTACCATTGCACTTATGTAGCATTGGATAGGCAGATAGTTGATGAGAGAGATCTTATGATGGATAACATCTCCCATTATTATGATAAATCCTTCTTGATGAGCACCTCACATCTCAATGAGAAGCTTGTGCCTACAACATATTTGGAACCTTATGGGTTCAACCTAGTCGTTGATAAGTGGTATTTAAGTAAAAATCTTCAGGAGGTTGCACTTCAGCATATCATGGAGTGCAAATATAGTCATCAGATTTGGAGGAATGGTATTCCCCATTGGATGGATACCAAATTGGAGCATGATAGGGGACACCCATAGTTGGATGGATGGATGAGGTTGATAAGCAAGGGGTTGGTGAGCCACTTGCAGATCTATGACACAGGGTAGTAGGAGGCATGGCTGCGCTGGCTACTCTTGAGACAGTTTGGCCATCATGTGACATATCCTATGTCAGAGGGTGTTTTATGGTTTGGGACATTGCATTGCACTCATATGATATGGCAGCAAAGAGTTTGGTTGTATGGGACATCCCACAAGTCAATCATGATGATGTTACTCCATGACTTGTATGATGATGAGATGAGGAGGAAGCAAGAATCATTGTTGCTTTGGTTACTCTTAGGAGAGTATGGGTTGACCTTCTCCCATACCTTGCATGATGTTTCAGGAGTATATGGTGGAAAAATCATAGTGAAAAGGGGCTACTCCACAGGCATTGAGAATCAGAAGATACTTCCACATAGGAAGGATTCTTCCATATATAGCAAAGGGTTGTTGGCACACATACATGCTTTGGTAAATTTTGGGAAGTTTTGGATGGGCAAAGTGTTGAGCGGGAAAATCCCCTCTAAAAACGGAGGTGATCCCTCTAGCCTTGGAGTGGGTCTAGCAACAAAGGAACAAACTGGACTTTCGGACTCCTAGCTTATAAATGAAAACGAGTTGGAATAGATGACCTACCTTGCTCCAACACTCTTGTTTTCGTTTACAGTAGTTATCCGTTGATCTTTGTCTTCACATGTCACCGTCCTTCAGTGATAACATTCGTGTACCTACACAAGGATCAAGTGAACAGTGACAAAATACAAAAACATTTTTTCATTCATAGCTATTTGATTGGTTAAGGGGAAGCAAACATTTTTTATATTATCGAACACAAAATTGGAACCAAAAAACCAGTCTTGTATTAATTATAGAGAAAATAAGTTTACAACCTTAAATCCTTGATGTTGTAGCCTCCTTCAATGGGTTTAGTCAAGAACGTATCAAGAGTTCGTCGGGGATCGGATTTGATGAGGAAATGGGCCTAAACTCTCTCTCGAAAATGAATTCCTTTATGCCTTCTTCTTCACACCAGCTATAGTAAGGACTGTTCAGCTAGCTGAAACTATGTGAGAAGGAAGTATTTATAGGAGAGGAGGAGGTGGTTTGGGATCCCTCATAAGGTAGAAGGGAGGCCTTATCCTTTGAAAAGTTGCTCAATTATAGGAAACAAGAAGCCAAAGGGAGGACTTCAACGTTATTCAGTTGAAAAAACCATGATGACTCTTCTCACAAGGTGGTTAGGCATGGAAACTTTGTTTGTATTTTAAAAACTTTCCAAAAACAGCTCAGCGCAGGTAGTCCACTGAGACAGAGCACCAATGGGTGCGAGGCCATAACTACATACCAGTGTCGATACAAAATCATGTGTTTTTTATAGCCTGCTTTAGGAATGATCAATAGAGGAAATGTTATTAACATGCCAAAGGATGCAATGACACTTTTTTCAAGGTATGAAAATACACAGAAGTCACTTAAATGGTCCTCCAATGTGCGGGATGGGGATTGTAGGGACGGTGAAAAAATACTATGTAACAGATGCCCCCTAAATCATGAGGTCCGAGAGAGAGGGAGGAGTGAAATGCTTTATGAGAACGTGCCCAAACCAAGCACTATCATCAAAAGACCTGCAAGAACAAGTGCAACTGATATCTTTGATAGATGAACATGTGGCATGGGTGCAGCCTTACATGATAGAGTACATATAAAAATAAGATATGAGGTATGGACGCAGCCATCCAGCAAGAAGGATCAATAAATAGACTCAGGTATGGTCGCAATCATCTAATCAAAATATTCATGCATATAGTCATGATAAACCAAATCGTCTTGCAACCTGGATTTTATCAGAAAAAACTTAAGGTCTTGCGCTCCTTCTCGACAGGAACAAGTGCAAGTTCAAGCATGTGAATAAGTGATCTGAATTCAAACATGCAAGAAAGTCACCTGATTACCAGCCAATGATGAAAGTTGTTAACAGGTGCGAGAGAAACCACCAATAATGAAAATGGCTCTCAAGGTACAGCTAGTACAATCCGTGAAATGTGAAGAGTGAGTTGGTGTCGAACTTCCACAGAATCACTCGATCGAAGGCCAATGATGAGGACCTGTCGTCGAATGCGAATAACTTGCCATTGAGGCATGTAAGCTCCAAGGTACCAGAAGGGAGTCTCTAGATCCGCTTCCTGGATAATGAGATGAAGTCGATAGGAAGTGACCTGGTCAAAGGAGGGCCATAATGTTTCCCACATCATCGACACGAGACATATGAATAAGATGATAGTGAATAAGGACCAAACATAGGATCAAAGGTTGAAAACTGCAGAAGGAAACTCCTCTTGAACATATTGGTGACACGACTCCAGAATTTGGCATTATTTGACATTAGGGGATCTGAGGTCATGATGACATGGAAAAGAGCATATGAGAGGTCAAAATAGATAACCCAAACCCATGGAGGAAAAAATGGTGAAATGGGATGTTCCAAACCCCACACAAATGGAGATGAGTGTCATGTTCAAGAGCGACATACTGCCGACACAACTGAGAACTGGTTCCATCCTCCCCCACCATTGCTAGCGAGTACCCCAATTATTTTTGGAAACAAGCTTGAAGGGGATAGCATATTCTTTTCATATAAGTTTTTCCTTCAAAAAAACCTATCCTAGTACATTTTACGAGCCCTAGGAAGGAGGAACTCGATTACTTCATGGTGATGATGTCTAATGTCATGTAAGTTTTAACGAGTCTGACAAAGGAAGAACTCAACATATTTTCATGTTTAGAGAGTTTGAAAAGAAGCAGAAAATATGTTGGAAATATTGTCATTGATGGAAAAGGAGAAGACATGAGCAACACCTGGACTATCATTCAAAGGAGAAAAGAAGCAGAAGTAGCAGATCTGCAGACAGGAGTATAATACGACAACCAGAGGTTTGTTTTTCAACCCTATGGCCAATTGTAAAACAGGGCTAAGAGGGCTGCAGAGATTTAGAGTAAGTGACTCCATGTATATATTTTTGAAAGGATTTGTTTCAGCATTTCATGAGTATTATTCGATCTAAATTCTACGTGAATGGGCTTTGAATCTCAATAAGCAATTGTATAAGGACCAGTGTGGCGAAATTCTGTAATTGGGGGCTTAAATGTGTTATGTGTGCCTTTGAAGAAATATAACTTTGAAATGGACCTTCAATCTAATGGAATCGAGGCCAGAAATATAGTCCTGTTGTAATATCTGCACGTAGGGTAATTTATGAGCGAGGGTTCATATACATGGATTATATGAAATCCGTGAACGTACACACAGCGGGACTAAAATGTTGGAACAAGTATGCGGAAATGCCTTGTAGAAGTGTTAATGAAGCAGATATTTAACATCTGAAGAGGCGTAGTGAAGCAGAATTAGAAGTGGAACCAAAAATCGGGTGGAAAGGTGGAACTTCTAAAGCACAGTTTGGGAACAGTGGAAGTGAGCATCAGAGTTTAAGTGGCGGGTTGAATATTTGATGGAACAAAGTACAGTGGACGTAGATTTGTTATGTAGAGTTACTCTCCATAGCTTGACGGAGTTTTCATTCAAATGTTCAGTTAGAATTGGAACCGACATTAGTGTAACTGTGCGTAAATAACTCGTGAAGAGGAAATGCAAAGGGAAGACTATATGAGTCTCAATTACGCAGTTTTAGAAAAGAGATATCGTGAATAAAAGGCGAAGTCAAAGAGTAGAAGTGGAACCGTGAGTTAAGAATATGGTGGGACCATACGATGAACAGGAACGGTGGTTTCAAAACCCAAAACAAGCGGTCTCGTGTGACCTCAAGACTGGTAAGTAGAATACCTCAAAAAAATGCGATATCGGTCCCCACTTGACACGTGGAAAAAGTGTTAAGGCTAATACCACTTTTATTGCGTAAATTTTGAGAGTTAAAGAGAGTGTAGTTAAATTGCGCGATAGCCATCCGATTTGATGCGGCGAAGATCCAACGGTGATCGCATGGGAAAAGTGCATGGACGTTTGGAAATGTTAAACAGTAGGTATATTGTGAATGCGATATCCATCAGATCAAGATCGGTGAAGATCTAACGGTGGTCGCATCACGCGAAAGGCGGATTCTTAATGTCAAGGCTTAAAATGGAAGTGTTGAAGATCGACAACGGAGATATTATCGAAGATAGAAGATCAACGGTGGAGATCTCATCGCATCGGCAGAATGGAAGAACAAAGGAATGACAGTTTGAAAGTTACGATTGCGATTGAGCGATTGAATCAAAACCATTATATCACAGTTATTTGTGACCGTTGGATTGAGTGTTGATTGTTGGCGGGACCCTTTGCTCATCGCATCAGTAGAAATCAGATGACCAAAGGCACAGTGGACCACTGAATGTTGCGATTGCGATTGTGACGGTGTAATGGAATGTCAACCATCATATTGGGAAAGTTAAATGAGGCGGAGTGCCTCCGAAGTGTGGGCTCCACATAAAAGAAAAGGGGTTTAATATATGTTGGCACTGAGGTTTTTTAGACCAAAGCTGAAGGATGAATAAAAGGTAAGCCAGTAAGTATACATGAACCAATATATATATAAATATATCAATGCAGTTTGGGGCCATCGCATCGGCGTGAAGGCAGAGCAATGGAACAAGCCATTGAGGTTTGCAATTGCGACGGTGCGATTTTAATCGCAACCGTCTGACCGGCGATTCATCGCATCGGAACCATCGCAAAGGGTGTCATCGCAATCGGAAGTCATTGGAGGTAGCTCATCACATTGGCAGATAGAAAGAGTTCGGCAAATGGGCCTGAAAGTTTATTTACTATGTTAAAAAGATCTATTATTATATCGCCGAGAGAGGGTTTAAACTTTTCTTAAAGCACTTCAATTATCCATTTACGACAGTTAAATGTGATAAGTTCTGAAGGGTTTAACAAGATCATTTCATATGGTAAGTCCGTAAAGTAGATTTTGGCTTGAACCATGAAGGTTGAAGAAAGCTTTCGCATTGATAAAACTGCCAGATTTAGAACATAATTTGGGAAATGCATTCTACATGCATGGAAAACAGGAGAGTATGCAGAAACTGAAAAAGACAGTGACAACAGCAAAAAATACAAACGCACAGCGAGCCAAGAACTGAATGGGTTGAATTGAAATTCTTATTGTAACTGAAAATGTAAAGTTTTACTTATTTTATATTGTGTGTGATGCATTGGCAAGTCTCAGTAGGCAAACAAAACTCCACTGTAAAACTGAAATTTGTACATATTTCTATATTCCTCTGAATGAGCTGGACAAAGAAATGAGAAGGCAGAAGTCAAAGATTCATGGCTGTTCATTTTGAATTCCCTGTGGAATACAAATATTCATGAGGTGAACTCTATAAATGATATCACATAGATATGCATAGAGACGTTAAAGAATGAAAAAATGAGGCAAAGAGGGTAAGAAGAAGGAGGAATAGATAGAGAAGTTGTGATGATTCAGAAATGATATAAGGCAGATATGAAGGCTGGTGGACAGCAGTGAAGAAGGAACTGAACAGAGCTGATATCCAGGTAAATCAACATGTGTTTTTCTTTGAAAGAAGTGAGGAAGTTGGTGCTTCCATATCAATTTGTAGCTTGATATATGTCAGTTGTAGCTGGCTGAGGTAGGAGCCTCCTGTAGGTTGTAGCCTGCAGAAAATAAATGGGAGTTGCTACTTCCATATCAAGTTTTAGCTTGATAGATGTCAATTGTAGCTAACTGAGGTAGGAGACTCCTGTAGGTTGTAGCCTGCAGAAAATAGATGGGATTTGGATCTTCCTTGCAAGTTGTAACTTGCAGAATTGAGGTAGGAGCCTCCTGTATGTTGGAGCCTACAGAAAATCAGTGGTGAGAGGGAGTTGGAGCTTGCCTTTGCATCACAACAATAATAAGATGTGGTTTTCTCCCTTTATGGGTTTCCACTTATATCTGTTTTCTATATGCATGATGATTATGTGTTGATACTCTATATTTATTCTTCTTAATACCTGCTACTCACTTATTGAGATTTCTTTTCCATTGTATATTAATTTGATCACAAAATGATGATGTGAATGAGTATGAAAGAAAGTTTAATAAGAACATGACTACATTAAACTAGTTCACCCCCCCCCCTCTCAATTTAACCAAGGGTTCAACAATTGGTATCAGAGCGGGTTCCTTCTGTATCAGCTTAACAACTGGAAGGAGATCCTAGGTCCCCAGGATGGCTAGTGTAAAAGGATGCTCAACAAATAAAGCCCTTTTGTTCACCGGTACAAATTATGCCTTCTAGAAAATAAGAATGAGGACGTACATAATGTCTCTAGGAATAGAAGTTTGGGCTTCTGTGGAATTGGGATATTCCCCAAAGGAGTCTGACTCAGAGAAAGATGCCAAACAAAATTTTGTAGCTAATGCAAAAGCCATGAATGCACTCTTAAATGGACTGTGTGAGGCAGAATTTATCAAAGTAATGCACAACAAGACTGCCAAGGAAATATGCGATACACCAGAAAACATCCATGAGGGAGACAAAAAGGTGAATATTTCCAAACTTCAAGTCTATAGAGCTCAGTTTGAAAATATAAAAATGAATGATGATGAAGACATTGCCAGCTTCTTTTTAAGGGTTGCAGAAATTTTGAATAACATGAAAACTCTAGGAGAAACCATAAAATAATGTGTAATTTTTCAAAAGATTCTAAGATCTTTACCATCCAGCTTTAACCCCAAGGTTTCTGCCATAGAAGAAACAGCTGATTGGGAAAATTTTACCATGAACCAATTACTTGGAAACTTAGCAACCTATGAGATGAGAATGCCACAGAGGAAGTCAAACGTGAGGTAGGTAGCCTTCAAGACAGATAAGAACAAAGAAGAAAAATAAGATACATGCTCCTTATCTGATGAAGAAGAGGCCAAATTTATCAGAAGATTAGAAAGAGGCTCAGGCAAGTATAAAGGTAAACTTCCATTTAAATTCTTTAACCGTGGAAGAGTTGGACACTATGCTTCTAAGTGTCCTCATAAGAAGACAAAGAATCTGACTCAAGAGTTAGAGAAAACCATATCAAAGAACTGGCATAAAGGGAATAGATATAGGAGAAAATCATTTTATGCTCATTAAGATAGCAGTGCATCTGAAAACTCAGATGAAACCTCAAATGAATAAGGAACCTCTGAATTTTTATTGATGGCCAAGGAAGAGCTTGAAGGATTTCTTCTAGAAGATGAGGAAGAAGGTGAAGTTGATCTTGAGGGGGAGCTAAGAAGTGCCCTGGAGGAAATAGACAGACTTAAACTAAAGTGCAGAAAATAGAAAGACATTCTCCTCAAATATGTAAGAGAAGAACAAAATTTAGAAGACCTCATTCAGTTAAAAGTAGAGCTTGAAGAAGCCAAGAAGGTAGAAGACACTTTACTTAAGAAAATTGAGGATAAAATTAAGAAGCAAGAGAAACTGGAACAAGAAGTAGTATGCTTGAGGAAGAAATTAGAAAAAACCCAAAGGAAATTGTCAATAAACACTTCTCAAATGACAAGCTCTGATAAGTTGAATAAAATAATAGATGCTCAAAGATCACCTCTAATAAAAACTGGGATAGACTATGAAGGAGAAACAAGTAAAGTCAAAGAAACAGATAACAGGAATATCATTTTTGTAAAAGCTCTCAAGGATAATTAAGCAGCTCAGAAGGTTCCCATAGAAGTAGAAGCCTGCAATGAAGTAAACAGAAACATGAAGGAACCTCAAATGACATAGAATCAAATAAATAAATAGTCAAATGAAAAAGGCTCATATACTCCTGAATATATAAAATTTGGAAGCTATCAAAGGAGGTTCTTCCCCCCATGAAAAATGTCACTTGTTATGCCTGCCACAAACTGGGACATATTGCTGCATACTGTCATAAAAGAAGAATCGATTCCAACCAGCAAAGGATGAAAAGAGTGAAAATACTACCTCAAGCAAACAAATGGAGAAGAGAACCCTTCATCAGGTACGCTAATTGTTTTTATGGGTATTGTTTTTACTGTAAGGAGTTCGACCATAAA
Source organism: Pinus albicaulis (assembly GCA_034641835.2). Classification (NCBI taxonomy): domain Eukaryota; kingdom Viridiplantae; phylum Streptophyta; class Pinopsida; order Pinales; family Pinaceae; genus Pinus; species Pinus albicaulis. Next base: position 1,150,038,165 of record CM076578.1, read on the forward strand.
TCCAAGGAATGCAGAACAAATGGAAAAATATTGATGTATGGAAACTCAAGAAGATGGATGAACAATGGAGAATTCACTCATGTACATAATTCATTCATAAACATAATCAAATGCTATGACTGCCTTCAAGTTGGGCACAAGTGTAACAAATGTTCTCTCAGAGAATGTGGTCCATCATCTCAGGAAAGGTACCAAACAAAAGGATGCATGCAGTGGAAAAAGAAGGTGAATAAGTGTGACCTAGCTCTAATAGCTCAAGACCAGAAAAGCCAATGGTATTTAGACAGTGGATGCTCAAAACATATGACTGGAGATCGAAGCAAGTTTGTAACCTTTGATGAAAAGAAATCTGGGAATGTAACATTCGGCAATGATAAAGCAGGGAAAATCAAAGGGAAAGGCTTAGTCAGTATAGAAAATGGAAGAGGAGAGGCTCAAGATGTACTATTTGTGGATGGGCTGAAAGCCAGTCTGCTAAGTGTCAGCCAAATATGTGACAAAGGCTGTGAGGTTCTTTTTAGAGCACAAGACTGTGAAGTAAGATCAAGCACCACAGGAAAGACCTTGATCAAAGGTATTCGAACAGAAAGTAATGTCTATATAGTGAAAGAAGAGGACGAAGCATCTCACCTAGGCAAACTTGATGAATCATGGTTATGGCATAGAAGAATGGGACACCTAAACTTTGACCACATCATAAGTTTGAGCAAGAAGAATGCAGTCAAAGATATGCCAGTCATAAAGAAGCCTTCAAATACCATATGTAAATCCTGCCAACTAGGCAAGTAGACCTGCACATCTTTCAAGACCAAAGAGAAACTATCTACAAGTAGACCTCTTCAGCTTGTTCACATAGACCTGTGTGGACCTTCAAGAACTAAAGCACCAAGTGGAGAATCTTATTTCATGCTGATAATAGATGATTTTTCCAGAATGACGTGGGTATAATTTCTCAAATATAAACCTGAAGCACTTGAGAAATTCAATATATTCAAGGCAGTGGCAGAGAATCAAATAGGATGCAAGCTAAAGTGCATCAGATCAAACAGAGGAGGTGAATTCACAGACTATGATTTTGCAGACCTGTGCAATGAGCATGGGATAAAAAAATAGTTTACAATTGCAGGTACACCTCAACATAATGGAGTGGCAGAGAGAAAAAACATGTCAGTACAACAGATTGCCAGAGAAATGATGCAAGAAAGTAACATTCCCCAAACCTTCTGGGCAGAAGCAATACACACAGCTGGTCACATTCTTAACAAAGCTCATTTAAGACCAAACTGTGACAAGACTCCTTACGAAATATGGCATGGTAAACCAGCATCAATCAAGCACTTTAGAGTCTTTGGAAGCAAGTGTTTCATAAAAAAGAATGATGAAAACCTGGGAAAGTTTGATGCCAGAGCTGATGAAGGAATATTTTTAGGATATGCATCCAAGAGTAAGGGTTATAGGTGCTACAACAAAACACTACACAAAATTGTGGAAAGCATTGATGTAAGATTTGATGAAGATCTACCAAACAGAACAAGAAGTACAAGATGCAGTAATCCTCCAGAAGATCATGAAGAAGAGAACCAAGATAATGATGAACTGAGAAAGACAACAGAAGATAATGAATTAAACTCAAAAGGTCCCTCAAGACACACTCAAAAGAATCATCCAGAAGATCAAATCATTGGGGACAAGAGTGTGGGAGTCCAGACAAGAAGACAGCTTGTTGAACACACAGAAGAAGTATACCTAGCTATGTTATCACAAATAGAACCAAAGAAGTTTTAAGAAGCAAACAAAGACAAATATTGGGTGAATGCTATGAATGAAGAACTAGACCAGATTAAGAAGAATAATACATGGGAGTTAATACCAAGACCCACAGGGAAAAATGTCATGGGCCCAAAATGGATATTCAAGAATAAGATGAATGAACAAGGACAGGTAATCAGAAATAAAGCCAGACTTGTATGCAAGGGATACTCTCAAATCAAAGGTCTTGATTATGATGAAACCTTTGCCCCTGAAGCCAGAATGGAAGCAATTAGAATGTTTTTGGCCTTTTCATGCTATCATGATTTTAAGGTATACCAAATGGATGTGAAGTCTGCCTTCCGGAATGGAGATTTAGAGGAAGAATTCTACATGGAACAACCTAAAGGATTCTCATTAACAGAGAAACATGACTATGTGTGCAGATTAAAGAAAGCCTTATATGGTCTGAAACAAGCTCCTCGTGCATGGTATTCAAGGCTGGACAAATACTTGCAAAAACAAGGGTTCAAGAAAGGAGGAGTAGACAAAAATTTTTACATAAAGGCTAATGAAAATGAACTCCTAATTATAGTAGTATATGTATATGACATCATGTTTGGTAGCAACAAAGAGAAGTTAACAAAAGAATTTGCTAAAGAAATGAAATCAGAATTTGAGATGTCTATGATTGGAGAGCTCACCTTCTATTTAGGACATCAAATTCAACAAAAGAACACAGGAACATTCATGTCACAAGAAAAATACTTAAGAGAGATGTTGAAAAGGTTCCAAATGGAAGACTGCAAACCTGTGTCAACTCCCATGATCACAGGATGCAAACTATGTGCTAATGATGGATCTGCAGATATAGACCAAAGACTGTACAGATCCATGGTAGGAAGTCTGCTATACCTAACTGCCTCTAGACCAGACATTGCGTTGGTAGTAGGACTTGTGGCAAGATATCAAGCAGCACCAAAACCAAATCACTTGCTAGCAATCAAGAGAATATTCAGATATCTACAAGGAATTGCACACTATGGGCTCTGGTATCCAAAAGGCAAAAGCTTCACTTTGACAACATATACAGATGCAGATTGGGCCAGCTGCATGGATGACAGGAAAAGCACTAGTGGAGGTGCATTTTATTTGGGAAAAAGTCTGGTGGCATGGCTAAGCAAGAAGCAAAATTCTATCTCTCTATCTACAACAAAAGCGGAATACATAGCAACAGCAGCATGTTGCACACAAGTAATGTGGATGAAACAAACTATCCAAGACATGAAGGTAAGCATAGATGATCCCATTTCAATCAAATGTGACAATACAAGTGCAATAAGTATATCAAAAAATCCTGTATTTCATTCAAAAACAAAGCACATCCCAATTAAGTACCATTTCCTCAGAGAACAATTAGCACAGAAAGTAGTGAAGTTGGAATATGTACCAACAAAGGAACAAACAACAGACATATTCACAAAACCTCTTACTAAAGAGCCATTTGAATATCTAAGAGACAAACTATGGGTAGTGTCTGTAGATGTTACTCTCTGACATGAAAAGAAAGCATCATTCTAGGGGGAGATCAGTCAACAAATATTGTCACAAAAAACCAGAGCAAGTGACCAGTGCATGGAACAGGTCCTCAAGATCAGAGTATTATGGACAAGATTTGGAAACCACACTAGGAAATGTGTAACCCTTTTCCATTGATGTCAAAGGGGGAGGAAAAGCAAGCAACAGAAGAAAGGGTCTTCTAAAAGGCAAGCAGAGGAAGTGTATTGCCATCAATGCCAAAGGGGGAGAGTGTTGGAAATATTGTCATTGATGGCAAAGGAGAAGACATGAGCGACACCTGGACTATCATTCAAAGGAGCAAAGAAGCAGAAGTAGTAGATCTACAGACATGATTAGAATAGGACAACTAGAGGTTTATTTTTCAAGCCTATGGCCAATTGTAAAACAGGGCTAAGAGGGCTGCAGAGAGTTAGAGTAAGTGACTCCATGTATATATTTTTGAAAGGATTTGTTTCAACATTTCATGAGTATTATTTGATCTAAATTATGTGTGAATGGGATTTGAATCTCAATAAGCAATTGTATAAGGACCAGTGTAGCGAAATTCTGTAATTGGGGGTTTAAATGTGTTTTGTGTGCCTTTGAAGAAATATAGCTTTGAAATGGACCTTCAATCTAATGGAATCGAGGCTAGAAATATAGTCCTGTTGTAATATCTGCACGTAGGGTAATTTATGAGCGAGGGTTCATATACAGGGATTATATGAAATCCGTGAATGTACACACAACAGGACTAAAATGTTGAAACAGGTATGCAGAAATGCCTTGTAGAAGTGTTAATGAAGCAGAGATTTAACATCTGGAGAGGTGTTGCGAAGCAGAATTAGAAGTGGAACCAAAAATCGGGTGGAAAGGTGGAACTTCTAAAGCACAGTTTGGGAACAGTGGAAGTGAGCATCAGAGTTTAAGTGGCAGGTTGAATATTTGATGGAACAAAGTACAGTGGTCGTAGATTTGTTATGTAGAGTTACACTCAGAGCTCGACGTAGTTTTCATTCAAATGTTCAGTTAGAATTGGAATCGGCATTAGTGGAACTGTGCGTAAATAACTCATGAAGAGGTAATGAAAAGGGAAGACTATATGAGTCTCGATGGCGCAGTTTTAGAAAAGAGATACCGTGAATAAAAGGCGATGTCAAAGAGTGGAAGTGGAACCGTGAGTTAAGAATATGGTGGGACCATACGATGAATAGGAACGGTGGTTTCAAAACCCAAAACAAGCGGTCTCGTGCGACCTCAAGACCGGTAAGTAGAATTCCTCAAAAAAATGCGATATTGGTCCCCACTTGACACGTGGAAAATTGGCAAGGCTAATACCACTTTTATCGCGTAAATTTTGAGAGTTAAAGACAGTGCAGTTAAATTGCGCGATAGTCGTCCGATTTGATGAGGTGAAGATGCAACAGTTATCGCATGGGAAAAGTGCATGGACGTTTGGAAATGTTAAACAGCAAGTATATTGTGAATGTGATATCCATCGGATCAAGATCAGTGAAGATCTAATGGTGGTCACATCACACGAAAGGCGGAGTCTTAATGTCAAGGCTTAAAGCGGAAGTGTTGAATATCGACGGCAGAGATCTTATCGAAGATAGAATATCGATGGTGGAGATCTCATCGCATCAGCGATCTCACATCGCATCGTTGGAATGGAAGAACAAAGGAACGACAGTTTGAAAGTTGCGATTACGATTGAGCGATTGAATCACAACCGTTAGATCATGGTTATTTGTGACAGTTGGATCAAGCGCTGATTGCTGGTGGGACCCTTCGCTCATCACATCGGCAGAAATCAGATGACCAAAGGCACAGTGGACCATTGAATGTTGTGATTGTGATTGCGACAGTGCGATGGAATTTCAACTGTCAGATTGCGAAAGTTAAATGAGGAAGAGTGCCTCCGTAGTGTGGGCTCCATGTAAAAGAAAAAGGGTTTAATATATGTTGGCACCGAGGTCTTTTAGGCCAACGTTGAAGGATGAATAAAAGGTAAGCCGGTAAGTATATATGAACCAATAAATAAATAAATAAATATATATATATATATATATATATATATATATATATATATATATAGATATATCAATGTAGTGTGGGGCCATCGCATCGGCGTGAAGGAAGAGCAATGGAACAAGCCATTGAAGTTTGCGATTGCGACGGTGCGATTTTAATCACAACCATCTGACCGAAGATTCATCACATCGAAACCATCACAAAGGGTTTCATCGCAATTGGAAGTCATCAGAGGTAGCTCATCGCATCGGAAAATAGAAAGAGTTCGACAAGTGGGCCCGAAAGGTTATTTACTATGTTAAAAATATCTATTATTATATCGATGAGAGAGGGTTTAAAGTTTTCTTAAAGCAATTCAATTATCCATTTACGATAGTTAAACGTGATAAGTTCCGAAGGGTTTAACAAGATCATTTCATATGGTAAGTCTGTAACGTAGATTTTGGCTTGAACCATGAAGGTTGAAGAAAGCTTCTGCATTGATAAAACTACCATATTTAGAACATAATTTGGGAAATGCATTCTACATGCATGGAAAACAGGAGAGTATGCAAAAACTAAAAAAGACAGTGACAGCAACAGAAAAGACAAACGCACAGCGAGCCAAGAACTGAATGGGTTGAATTGAAATTCTTATTGTAACTGAAAATGTAAAGTTTTATTTATTTTATATTGTGTGTGATGCATTGGCAAGTCTCAGTAGGAAAACAAAACTCCACTGTAAAACTGAAATTTGTACATATTGCTATATTCCTTTGAATGAGCTGGACAAAGAAATGAGAAGGCATAAGTAAAAGAGTCATGGTTGTTCATTTTGAATTCCCTGTGGAATACAAACAGTCATGAGGTGAAATCTATAAATGATATCGCATAGATATGCATAGAGACGTTAGAGAATGAAAAAATGAGGCAGAGAGGGTAAGAAGAAGGAGGAGCAGATAGAGAAGCTGTGATGATTCATAAATGATATAAGGCAGATATGAAGGCTGGTGGACAATAGTGAAGAAGGAACTGAACAGAGCTGATATCCAGGTAAATCAGCATGTGTTTTTCTTTGAAAGAAGTGAGGAATTCAGTGCTTCCATATCAAGTTGTATCTTGATAGATGTCAGTTGTAGCTGGCTGAGGTAGGAGCCTCCTGTAGGTTGTAGCCTGTAGAAAATAGATGGGATTTGGTGCTTCCATATCAAGTTGTAGCTTGATAGATGTCAGTTGTAGCTTACTGAGGTAGGAACCTCCTGTACGTTGTAGCCTATATAAAATAGATGGGAGTTGGAGCTTCCTTGCAAGTTGTAGCTTGCAGAATTGAGGTAGGAGCCTCCTGTAGGTTGGAGCCTACAGAAAATCAGTGGTGAGAGGGAGTTGGAGCTTGCCTTTGCATCACAACAATAATAATATGTGGTTTTCTCCCTTTATGGGTTTCCACTTATATCTGTTGTCTATATGCATGATGATTATGTGTTGATACTCTGTATTTATTCTGCTTAGTACCTGCTGCTCACTTATTGAGATTGTTGTTCCATTGTATATTAAGTTGATCACAAAATGATGATGTGAATGAGTATAAAAGAAAGTTTAATAATAACATGACTGCATTAAATTGATTCACCCCCCCCCTCTCATTTTAACCAAGGATTCAACAAAATAAAACTCCAACAAGTCCCTTTTCGTAGGTAGTCTCACAAATCCGAAAAGGTAGAAAACAATATCCGAGAGAACCTCTTCGTCGCGATAGGCTATGGTATTCCTTTTTGGTAAATAATCTATCCCAGCCCAAAAAAGGGGTAAACGTATACGGGGTAGATGTCATTTCACAGCCTTTAATGAGTTCAAAACGACAAGAGTCTTGACAATATTTTCAATTTTCGAGAGTAAGAAAAGAGTTGAAAGATGAATCCAGGGGGTGACTTTTTGTGTTTTTACCGAGTCCGAAAAAGTAATAAAATACAACTCGTCACTTCATCGTCGGTACGTTGAGGACCTTTTGCTGCACAAGAAATGCACGTAAAACCCATTTTTTGATATAAATATAAAACAATCGAAAAATATGCTCAAAAACCTAATTAGGGTTCTGAAAAGTTTATAAAATGCCAAAATTTGTAAAAATAAATTACTTTCACTTTTACCTCTTGTGAGCATTTTTACCCTTTTTTACTGTGATTTTGTGGGGCTGACAATAGACAATCCAAGAAGCAATCGTGAATCCATCTTTTCCAGGTGAGAGCTCGTGTCCTTGCCTACATTTTGATGTAGTTTTCATTACCTGCATTTCACTTTTTCAGACTTGTGGGGGATTTTTGTTCAAATTAGGGCGCGATGATCAGCGCGGGTTCTGGGCACGGACTTGTGCCAACCTCCCCTGAATTCAAATGGGGGCGGGCCAACCACGACTGCGAATTTTTTATATAAATTCAACTAAGATGCCCATTTTAAACACTTAAATAGCAAATAATTTGACTAATGATGGCCCCATTGATGCTTTTGCAGGTGTGTGAAAGAAAAATTGTGATCAAATGGAAGGAAAGAGAACATCAGGAAGAAGATGAGGAAGCCATGGGTAATGTAAGATGCATGGATGCTCTCAAGGACTACGAGCTTCTAAAATTATTCATTTCACCATGTCTCTGAGCTCAACCAGAGTTTTTACAGTACCTAATCAGTGTATGGGACATTGATCGAGAAATATTCATAATTCATGATCAGGTGCTAGAGATTGAGGTCTCTGATGTATACTTCATAACTGGATTATCATGGAGGGGGGAAATACCAATCCTCATCGTTACCCGGCCCACTATGGAAAACATGAGCATGGTCATAGATAGGGTGTGCCGAGGTGAAAGGAAAGGATCAAAGAGCGGGAAAGTGGATATTCAAACCATTCCCGATTTGGCACTAAAAGTAGTGTTGCACACCATCAAGCGAGATTTCGGATCTCAATTTCTACACGAGACCACAAAAAGACTGAGTTACTTCTTGCCATAGATTGTATGGCACCAACTCTCTACAACTGGTTAGAAGCGATAACAATCAATATGAAATGCCAACTGATGAAATGCAAGAATGAAAAGCTGAAACAGTTCAACTATGGGTCCATATTGGTGTAGTTCATCCTGAAATGGTTACCAATATTTCAATGTCAGGAAGTGATAGTTCCCACACCACCAGCCCAAGCGCCACGGATGGTCTGTTGGGTAGCTTTGATGCTTAGATCAGGAGGCGGTCAACAGATGTCCAGGAGACCGGAATTCTTTGACTAGCTCTGTCAACAACTAATTGTCGTGGAGGATTGGCCCTATTCTGGCATAGAATTTATAGGTGATCTGGATCTTCCACTCCCATTAGGAGAGGATTGGGATGAAGCGTTGGATAAGAATATTTTTTTTTATTGTTATGAGTATTATGACTTTTTTTTATTATATATGTTCTGATGTTAATCCATGTATTTGCATATGTTGGCCCAAAAATACCTACAGGAATGTCTCCAATAGCATGGAGGGTTCCTCGTGATTTTGATGTGGCCCCTCATGGTGAGGGAAGCGAGGAGGAGGAAATTGTATGCAACCTAGAGGGACTCACTAGAATCCCAGATTATGCGAGATTTGATGATTTTCCTCACGCATACCAGAGGCACACTGCGAGGGTGTCGAAACGTGTTCACCACTTATTGAGGCGACTTGTGCGAGCAGTGACATGCTACCATGACAATCATGCCGACTAGACACCTAGGCTTTTATTTCTGCATATTTTTTGAGAGACATGATGTCTCAGGATGTAACCAAAAAATACATATTTTTTAACTTATGATGCACATGGATGCAAACACTCGATACACACACACAGAGATATGTGTGTGTGTGTGTGTGTGTGTGTGCCTATTGTCCTATATGAATCTTATTATGTGATGATGTTGTTTTAAAAATTATGCAAATTTCTATCTAATACAATATTGGCTACCATATCAATTAACGCATTCATTCGTCTAAGAATATGTTGATATGTGATGTAATCAAAATTAATTTCTAATAAATGAACATGCAAGTATAACCTTAATATTTGAGGATTTCTAACAGAATAATTCCCATTAAGCTGCAGAACAACAAGTTGAGAGTCTAGGTTAACAAGCAATTCATGATTGTTGAGAGTAATTGCCTCAATTAAGAGTTCAATGATAACACTATATTCAGCGACATTGTTTGTGGTTTGTCCTAGAGAAATACCTTGAAGGTCTATCAAATAACCATTGGGATTATAAAGCACCCAGGCTGTAGAAGATAGGTTCTGGGTACAGTGGGAAGCACCATCCACAAAACCAACATAAGGAGTGACAAACATTTGCACAATAAGCAATGACACAATAAGTAGGAAAACCGCTCGCAAAGCACACCAAGCCAAAAAATGTAAAAAAATGAAAAAAACACCTATGTACAAAAGAAAATGCATGAGAGACTCATGCATAATATTTTTTGAGATATAGCCCATTTCTGGGTTGATCCAATGGATAACCTTCATAATCAATTAGATCATAAGCCTCATTCTACAAAACACGCTTAATGATATAGGGCCCATGCCACATGAGTTGGAATTTTCCTGCCCCTAGCTTATCATGAGCTTAGTCATACAAGAGGACGAGGTCTCCTTCTACAAAGGAACGAGGGGAAACTGATGCAGGAGCATCAAGACCATTTTTTCATTTGTAAATATGTTAGAAAAGGGGGGTGTGACAATTTTAATATTTTATTAATTAATTTGTTATTTTTAATAAAATAGGAGATAATTATGAAAAGTGAGGATTATGTAAATATTCTTTTATTAAATAAAAGGATATGAGAGAAATAGTTTAGGAGCAAAATTTGGGATTAAGATTTCTATGTATGGGATTAGTTGAGGATTAGGTGGAGAGATATTTTGAGTGAATTAAATGCATTATTTGTGTATAAATAGGAGTGGTTTTTGTGAAGAAAGATACACTTGAATAGTTGGAGTGTGAGAGTGATTGAGAGCAGGTTTGAACAGTCAAGGCTGTAAGCCTCTGGCAAATTGTAAGGGCCATGAACGTTGAATATCCGGTCAAAGAAAAAGGTTGTAAGTGATCTCCTTTTGTTTATATGAAAACAATGTTTCAGATTTGTATATATATCGTTGATTGATTGAGAAAAGTTGTATACAAACATATATATATGGATTGATGTATCGATCGATTGAATAAAGTGCCAACATGAAAGAATTTGTAAGTTTGATTTATGCACATAAGTTGGAGGGATCGATATTAATATGACAATTGTTATATTGTATTGATAATCCATGGGAGAGATTATGTTGTATATTGTACATCGATCTATGTCTTTGATTGATAGCAATGCGGAAGAAAAAAGAGCGCTAGCAAATGTGAATCCGTGGAGTTCATAAGTGGAATGGTAAATCCATGCAATCAAATGAGAAATCAATGAGCGTTGCATAAATTTTTGAATTAAATTCCTGTTTGCCGTAATGATTGTTCCAATTTGAAATTGAGTCTACGAGTTTTGCTGTATGCTAGCTGCGTTGCGACCGTTGTTGCGCTGAATGGTAAAAGGGTATATATATATTGAAACGTGAATGGGTTCGAATTGAATTGAATACGAGGTGCGTGGACTGTTGTGTAAGGTTGCAATTCAATGTTTGAAATTGGGTTTTGTGAGTTTAACTACAGGTACAAGGAGTGATGGAGTGCGCCTGCAACGTAAATGTATTAATTTCTGGCTGTCAAATGCTGAAAGAACAATAATGCGTTGAATTCACATTGTCCAAAGTCCAAATGGGTTGCAGAAGAATGAATGTAGAAAACTGTAAAGTCGAATTACGGTGTTAATGAATGCCGGAAGGGCGTTTTAAATGAACTCAACAGCGTGGAAGACCTGATGGTGTATCATCGAATGAAATTCGATTGGCAGACTTTCAAATTTGCAGATAATCTGTAGAATTGAAAACGATTTCCTTGTTTCATTAAGAAGAATAGATTTTTATTGGCGCTGAAGTAATTGTGTTAAGTGACTTGCAGATGGAGTGATAATTGAATACGCGGATATTCTTATGGTAGATGCGGGTTCTGGTGTGTCAAATCGTGGATAAATTGCAGAAATAGACAGCGTTATGATATCCAAGACTGCGTTTTATATGTTTGAATGTTTATTAAGTTGCAGGTGGAAATCGATTGGTGGGAGAATCGTGAGCTGTAAGGTGAATTCACAGTAATTTTGATCAGATGTTGAAAGAGAGAGTTGAGTTAATCTGTGGTTTTAATGAGCAGTGTTTTAAAAAGAAAAATATAGAATGCACAGTGAATATGAAGCATAGAGCTTCATAAGGGCGCAGAGGTTTTTTTTGTTGGAATCTGTTCAGAATTTGATTGAGTTTGCGTGTAGGAAACCGTGCAGGAATTCTCACAGTTTATTGGAAGCGTTGAAATGAATTTGATTCCAAAACGAAATGGAGTCAATCCTTAGTGTGGAGAGAATCCATTGTATCAATGAATGATAAAATAAGAGTTGTATAAGGTGCTTTGGTGAATGATGTATCTAATTCAATAAGTTAAGGGTGATGTATGTTTAATTTCATTCATTGAATATTAGAGTGGAAACTTGTGAATGGATATACATTGGGATTCAATACATTGTTAATGTGGATGCTGAGATATGGAGCGATGGAGTTTCCATACAATTTGGAGTGAATGATAATGTGCAGGCACAGGTGTTAGATCAACAATGAGGTGAGTGGTAAGAAAATGGACCAGACATATTGTTCATGTTGAAAGCATTGATTGAATGGAATTCTATCATTAAATTGTTTAAGATTTAATTAGTAGCGCAGAAGTTAAAGGTAAAGGCGCATTCTTTAATTGAATCCAGTCATATTTGAATGTTGATGTTAAATGGAAATGATGAATGAAGTTTCTAAAATTGATGTTGAAATGAAGTGTTGAGGTTGAGTGCATGAAAATGATTTGAAGCATGGGTTTTTCTAACCCATAGAATTTTGTGAACAAGATATGTCTAAATTCTTCCGCTTGTTAAATTTATGGTATATGGAATTGCCAGATTAGAGTTTTAATTGGGTAGCAATTGCAATGCACTCTTATATGCATAGAGATTAAAGATTCTGGGTATGGCAGGGCTAGCCCTGCATCAATTTTGGTATCGGAGCCTCACTCTGTTGAAATAGAAGATATTTGTTTTTTTTTTTTTGAATGAGTACAGTTGAGAACTGAAGGGTGTTTTCTTGAATGTGTGATGAATGACTGAAAGGAAGATCAGATTTTTAAATCTGATATGCAAGCTACACAATTGCAGTAAACATGATTGCAGAAACGAAGAGAGGACAAGATCCTGCAAGATCTTAAAGGTGAGATGATTTTTTGATTTGAAATTTATGATTGAAGTTTATGGTTGCAGACAAGATGATGGCAGTGAACCTGACATTCAGCTAAAGGCTGGATATGGAGGACAATTGCAGTGTACTGAAGAGGAAGTGAGTTGAAGAGATAGCCTAGAGAGAAAGCAGAAGAGTGCTCAAGAGGTTCCAGAGGCAGTGAACCAGTACTTACCAAAAGACTGAGTGAGGAGAGCTTGGTGAGGTAAGTGGCAGTAGAAGAGATTGCTGTTGCAAAGGCTAGTGCAACTCATGGTGAGTGAGAAACTCATGGAGAAGATGATCATGGAGGATCAGAGAAGAGGTTCAGAGGAATGCCACAGAAGTGAGATGACTGCAGAAGTCAGAGAAAGAGAAATTGCAATAATGAAGGTACAATTGTAGGTACTAGAAGAATCGCTGCAAGAGCAGGAAAACCAGAATAGAGGATTGATCTTTCCACTGAAGGGAAAGAGAGTGATTTGGCGACCATTGCAGATGAAGTTGAGGCAAATTGTGATTGCCTTATTGAAAAGGGAACTTAGAGTTCTTGAGCCAGAGATGGAATTTGAAAATTCCACATGCAGATTTGTTCAGAAGGAAGTATTGGAGGAAGCAGTCGAGACTAAAAATTCTTGTGATTTTAAAACTGATGAGTTGTGTATGATTGCAAGTACAGTACATGGAGATGAGCAAGCTTTAGAGTTTTTTCAAGAAGAATTGAATCTAAAGGCTGTTCAGATCGATGCTGAGAGAGCAAGATCTCAGGAGGAAATGAAGACGAAGGAGTCTAATCAGAATATTGGTGCAGAGAGAGAAAGACCAGCCGATGATTGGTTAAGAGCTGGTGAAGGTATGGAAAATTGTGTGAAGTTTCCGAGTTCTACTCCTAATGAAATTGTTAAATTATATAGAAAACTAGATCTCCAGAGAAGAGAATTGGAGAGACAGAGGACTTATGTGCAGGATAATTTGCTGAGGAAGCAAGGCAGGGAAGTTTTCATGAATGACAGTCTTGGTGCAGAGGATGGTAAGAAGGCGAGACTAGCTGACAGTCTCATGGTGAATGAAAATCAGCATACTGATGTGCTGACAGAGGAGTTGGGAAGGAACTCAGAGCAGAATACTGAAGTGTTGCCAAAGAAAGCTGAGGAGAAAGCCAGTGAAGATTTTCTGAGTCCAGAAGAAGACTTGGAGCTGCAGAGAGAAAACTTGGTGACTGAATCGACAAGTGAGACCAGTGGGTCTTGTGATTTTGATGCTGACAATTTGATTGTGTTTACAGGTGATGTAGAAGACAATCCATAATTTGGAATTGTCTCGGAAGAAGAAGAACTGTTGCAGAAAGGAGATGAGACAATCATGTCTCATAAGCAGAGGTTTGTTACCATGGGTGACGAGAAAGAGTTGGCTTGTCTGTATAGCCAAGAAAATACTGGTGGACAAAATTTTGGAACTGCTACAGTGTTAGAGGATGAGGCTAAAGTGTTTGAAAGACTTGATTTGATTGCCAAAATCAATCAAGATGATGCGGGACAATTTCTGAAGATTGTCAAAGGGAAAGATGGAGGTTATGCTGGAGTTAATTTGCAGCATGTTGATGAAATGCTGAAATGTTTGCTGGAGACATTTGAACCAGAGAAAGAAGTTGCAGATGAAATTGCAGATGATGAGCAAAGGAATGTTGCAGAGGGACAGGAAGTTTTGGAGGCCGCAACATTTATGGTGGCAGCTGAAGTAACATCTATGGAGGCACTGAAGCCTTATGGTTTTTATTCTAACAATTGTTTTGTGAGTATAGGTTTTATTGAAGATGTTGGAGAAAGTCTGTTAGACAGAGAAATTGAACTGATGAGGTGGATGATGATGAAAGAATCCCGGAAGAGGCCAGCAGCAGTAAAACAAAGGAGAAGCAGCAAAAGAAAGACAGCAAGAGATTGCGAGAGCACAGCCAGTGGAGCGATGCAACATAAAGTGTGGATACCTGGAGAAGAACATCAGAAAGAAGCAGCGATAAGTGGGAAACTGTAGCACAAGATATGGGATCCAGGAATATATAGATCTGAACACATGATCAGGCGATCATGATTAATTTCAACGTTGGGAGTCTGATGCAGGAGCATCAAGACCATTTTTTCATTTGTAAATATGTTAGAAAAGGGGGGTGTGAAAATTTTAATATTTTATTAATTAATTTGTTATTTTTAATAAAATAGGAGATAATTATGAAAAGTGAGGATTATGTAAATATTCTTTTAATAAATAAAAGGATATGAGAGAAATAGTTTAGGAGCAAAATTTGGGATTAGGATTTCTATGTATGGGATTAGTTGAGGATTAGGTGGAGAGATATTTTGAGTGAATTAAATGCATTATTTATGTATAAATAGGAGTGGTTTTTGTGAAGAAAGATATACTTGAATAGTTGGAGTGTGAGAGTGATTGAGAGCAGGTTTGAACAGCCAAGGCTGTAAGCCTCTGGCAAATTGTAAGGGCCATGAACATTGAATATCCGGTCAAAGAAAAAGGTTGTAAGTGATCTCCTTTTGTTTATATGAAAACAATGTTTTAGATTTGTATATATATCGTTGATTGATTGAGAAAAGTTGTATACAAACATATATATATGGATTGATGTATCGATCGATTGAATAAAGTGCCAACATGAAAGAATTTGTAAGTTTGATTTATGCACATAAGTTGGAGGGATCAATATTAATATGACAATTGTTAGATTGTATTGATAATCCATGGGAGAGATTATGTTGTATATTGTATATCGATCTGTGTCTTTGATTGATAGCAATGCGGAAGAAAAAAGAGCGCTAGCAAATGTGAATCCGTGGAGTTCATAAGTGGAATGGTAAATCCATGCAATCAAATGAGAAATCAATGAGCGTTGCATAAATTGTTGAATTAAATTCCTGTTTGCCGTAATGATTGTTCCAATTTGAAATTGAGTCTACGAGTTTTGTTGTATGCTAGCTGCGTTGAGACCGCTGTTGCGCTGAATGGTAAAAGGGTATATATATATTGAAACGTGAATGGGTTCAAATTGAATTGAATACGAGGTGCGTGGACTGTTGTGTAAGGTTGCAATTCAATGTTTGAAATTGGGTTTTGTGAGTTTAACTACAGGTAAAAGGAGTGATGGAGTGCGCCTGCAGCGTAAATGTATTAATGTCTGGCTATCAAATGCTGAAAGAACAGTAATGCGTTGAATTCACATTGTCCAAAGTCCAAATGGGTTGCAGAAGAATGAATGCAGAAAACTGTAAAGTCGAATTACGGTGTTAATGAATGTCGGAAGGGCGTTTTAAATGAACTCAACAGCGTGGAAGACCTGATGGTGTATCATCGAATGAAATTCGATTGGCAAACTTTCAAATTTGCAGATAATCTGTAGAATTGAAAACAATTTCCTTGTTTCATTAAGAAGAACAGATTTTTATTGGCGCTGAAGTAATTGTGTTAAGTGACTTGCAGATGGAGTGATAATTGAATACGTGGATCTTCTTATGGTAGATGCGGGTTCTGGTGTGTCAAATCGTGGATAAATTTCAGAAATAGCCAGCGTTATGATATCCAAGACTGTGTTTTATATGTTTGAATGTTTATTAAGTTGCAGGTGGAAATCGATTGGTGGGAGAATCGTGAGCTGTAAGGTGAATTCACAGTAATTTTGATCAGATGTTGAAAGAGAGAGTTGAGTTAATCTGTGGTTTTGATGAGCAGTGTTTTAAAAAGAAAAATATAGAACGCACAGTGAATATGAAGCGTAGAGCTTCATAAGGGCGCAGAGGTTTTTTTTGTTGGAATCTGTTCAGAATTTGATTGAGTTTGCGTGTAGGAAACCGTGCAGGAATTCTCACAGTTTATTGGAAGCGTTGAAATGAATTTGATTCCAAAACGAAATGGAGTCAATCCTTAGTGTGGAGAGAATCCATTGTATCAATGAATGATAAAATAAGAGTTGTATAAGGTGCTTTGGTGAATGATGTATCTAATTCAATAAGTCAAGGGCGATGTATGTTTAATTTCATTCATTGAATATTAGAGTGGAAACTTGTGAATGGATATACATTGGGATTCAATACATTGTTAATGTGGATGCTGAGATATGGAGCAATGGAGTTTCCATACAATTTGGAGTGAATGATAATGTGCAGGCACAGGTGTTAGATCAACAATGAGGTGAGTGGTAAGAAAATGGACCAGACATATTGTTCATGTTGAAAGCATTGATTAAATGGAATTCTATCATTAAATTGTTGAAGATTTAATTAGTAGCGCAGAAGTTAAAGGTAAAGGCGCATTCTTTAATTGAATCCAGTCATATTTGAATGTTGATGTTAAATGGAAATGATGAATGAAGTTTCTAAAATTGATGTTGAAATGAAGTGTTGAGGTTGAGTGCATGAAAATGATTTGAAGCATGGGTTTTTCTAACCCATAGAATTTTGTGAACAAGATATGTCTAAATGCTTCCGCTTGTTAAATTTATGGTATATGGAATTGCCAGATTGGAGTTTTAATTGGGCAGCAATTGCAATGCACTCTTATATGCATAGAGATTAAAGATTCTGGCTATGGCAGGGCTAGCCCTGCATCAGAAACCGACTGGTCAAAATGAGCTTTGACCTGCTTTTTCTGTGCTTCTATGACAAGAGCAGCAAAGCAGTGAGTTTCATCAAGCTTCTCTAAATATATAAGACACTCTTCTTCTGGAGAAGTATTAGGCAGCAATTCAACAATTATCTTGAGAGAAGGGATTTCGCATTCAATCGGAAGGGTAGCTTTCAGACCATAAACAAGCTAGAATGGAGTGAATTCGGTCGCATCCTTCACTGTTGTTATGTAAGCCCAGAGAGCTGAAAACAACATGAGATGCCAGTTCGACTTGTGCATCCCAATCATACGCTGAAGCATAGTGACTAGAACTTTGTTCACAGCTTCAACCTGGCCATTGGATTGAGGATAGTACGATGTTGAGCTGTTGTGATGCAAACCCAACTTGGAAGTCAACTCAGCCATCATGTAATGACGAAAATGAGAACCATGATCAGTAACAATGGCTTAAGGGACACCAAACCTAGTAATGACATGATTGAATAGGAATTGTGTGGCTGTCTTACCGTCAGCTATAAGTGTAGGAATTGCTTCGACCCATTTTGTGAAGTAGTCAATGGCTACGATAATATAAGCATTCCCCCCTTGAGGGTTACACGTCATAAAATTGATGCCCCACTTCACAAAGGGACCAACGTTAATGATAGGATGGAGATGTGTAGGTGGCACACGCATCTTGCGCTGGTAAATCTAGCAATCGTGACACTTGCGGATAACAAAAATGCAATCTTTAAAGATGTAGGCAGAAAATATGCAACACGAAGAATCTTATGTGCAGTAGCATATCCAGAAATGTGATTGCCATAGGTGCCAGAGTGACAATCATTGAGGACTTTTTCGGCTTTCTCGAGAGTCAAACATTGGCAGAGAGTATAATCAGTTCTGATGTGGTAGAGTGTATCTCCGACTATGCGATAATGTTGCGAATGATGGCGAATATGTTGATGTGCATCCTTCATCAACTCATATCGGAAGGTAGAAGTCTAAAGATATACGATGATATCACCATACCAAGGATCGAGGGTGCTAATGAGAAAAAGGGTATCATCTGGAATGTGTTCCTTGGAACTATATGGAGCAGAATCAGAAGGGAGAGAGCAAATAAAATCGGAAAAAACCAATTATTTCTTTGATTTGGTGGTAGTGAACTCAAAATTGAAATATTGGAGGATAACAATCCACTTTGATTATTTCCCCCCCATTAATTGACGATTCAATATGTAAGTCATAGGGTCGCAATCAAAAATCACAGTTACTATGCGCAACAAAATATAATGGTAAAAATGTTGGATGGCTTGAAAAGTATCCAACACTAATTTCTCGACATGTGTGTAACGTGTTTCAGTATTGAGAAGATTGCAGCTCAAGTAATAAATGACATGCTCGTCCCCATCATCGTCGTCTTACACCAGAACCATGGCGATAGTGCTAAATGTGGTAGCCAAATAGAGGGAGTAATCACGATGATAATTGGGAGGATGCAACAGAGGAGCATTGACAAGAAATATGTTTAGTGAATCAAAGGATTTTTGGGCGATCTCATCCCGAAGGAATGGGACGCCCTGCTTAAGTAATCGTGTGAAACCTTTGGCCACTTCAGCATAGTTAGGTGTAAAACGACGTAGGAAATTAGCTTTCCCTTGCAGACTCTACAACTAATGTAAAGAGGAAGGGGAAGGGAGATTGATAATAGCTTCAACTTTGAGGGGATCGAGATGAATTTCATCTTTAGAGATGATAAACCCTAAGAGTCTACCGGAATAAAAGAAAAAGACACACTTATGCAGATTGAGCCGAATGTTATAATGTCTACAGCGAAGAAAGATTTGATGAAGATGATCTGGGTGGTCTTTACGCTTAGAAGAATGAGTCGGAAGGTCATCCAGGTAAGGTTGAAAAATGCACTTGATATCATGGAAAGTGTACAACATTGCTTTTTTAAAGGTAGCCCCAACATTCTTAAGACCAAAAGGGAGCTTCTTGTAGGCAAAGGTACCCCAAGGACAAATAAAGGCGGTCTTGTGTTGATCGGTCGGAAGAATATACCCAAAAAACCCATCTATAAGGGAAAAGATCTCACTCCCAGCACATTCATTAATGATCTATTCAATAAAAGGAGGGGGGTAGTTATCCTTAGGGAAAGCTCGGTCGATATCATGGTAATCGACATAGACACGAATAATACCCTATTTTTTATCCACAGGAACAATATTAGAAACCCATTCTATCAAGGGAATCAGATAAATGAAGCCAACTTTAAGAATTTTTTCAACTTCTCCCTTAATGGCGGCTACCTTTCTAGGGTGCACGGGATGAAGATGTTGGTGAATAGGCTTCACACCAAGATAAGTAGGAATCTCTTGCACCACTATACTTATATCGATGCCGGGCATTTCTTCGTCAGACCAAGCGAAAACGTCGCAAAACTCGTGAAGGAGACTAGTATAGACCTCGATCTCATCAGGAGAATAGGTCACCCCAATGTGGATGTTCTCGACAACCCCTAGTTTAACAAAGATGTCGATAGGAATTTTTTGTGTGATGTTTCCCAAGTTACCCTCCGCAAATAATTTATGTGTGAGGATGGGCATTTGAAGCAGCTGAGAAGGAACTTGGGAAGAAAACTTATCAAGACAAGAAGACATGGCCCCAAGGCCAGGCATGAAAGAGGAACGATGATGACTATCATCTCGAGGGGGATCCTCCAGAGACATAGTTTCCATGATGTCCTCATCAGTGGGAAATATCTCATTTAAGGGATCGGGTGAATCCAAAGTGCTGAGCCAAGGGGATTGAAAATACATGCTAAGAGACACACTCAGAGGAGCATGATCAGAGGGAGGAGGAGCTGAAGCCGAAATAATTTCACAATAATCAATTTCTATTAGGCTTAATGGCATTGAGTCACCAAACGAATCAATCTACTCGGGAAAAGGGATGATCCACTGATTAGAAGATCTAGAGATCATGTTAACCTGAGCAGTGTTGGGTGGAGGAAGAGAAAAAATACCCATGAGGGCAAGATCTTTGAAAATATATGGTGCTATTCTCTCATAAGGCGTAGGAATACGATCTACATATGGAACATTTCTCTCGGAGGATGAAGAAGTGGAAAAATTGAACTAATTGACAGTGATGATCTTTCCTTCGTGTGGGAATTGAAGAACACGAAAGAGAGTGGACGGGATGCACAGCATGGCGCAAGTCCAACTGCGACTGAGGAGAATATTGTAATTGAGCTTGGCGTTAATGAATTCAACCTCAATGTTAACTATTTTCCCTTCTAACGTAATAGGTAAACTAGTGAGAACACTAAGAGGGCGAGATTCTCTTCTGTCAAAGGCTTCTAAAGAGTTTGGAGAAGAATTGGGGACTAGAGAACCGATGGCTTTCCAGCAAGCATAAGACATGACGCACATAGATGCACCCTCATCCAAGACCGTTCAATGGATATTATTTCTATTAATCCCAACTTGAATGATCAAAGCAAGCTGGTGAGGGAGACATGGGACGAAATTTTCCAAATCGAAAGTGATAAGGCTTGAATCGGTGGGGTCAATCCCTTTGATGGAAGATAACTAAGCCTTCCCTTGTGACGGACAGCTCTGAAGTACTTATAATTCCAACATAGCAGAGGGTGCCTAAGCCAAATCCTCAACAATACTGTAATGCTGAGTGACATGGGCGTTAGGGTTGTAGGAAGACTTTCGGAGTACACCTTTGGAAGGTGGTCGTACAACAGGCTCAGTACTGGGCCTTTCCATATGAAGGGGGCCAGAAGTAGGCAGGGGAGGAGTACCATAAATTATTTCCTTCCCTGCTACCTAATTCTGTTCGGTATAATCTTTTGATCAGGTAGTGATAGAGACGAATGCAGGACCGTTCATCATGAAAACCTGAGAGGAAAATGGGGCGGAGGACAAAGGTTGATCCACCAACTGATTTTGTTGTGATGGGAATGGTTCTTTAAGAATAGCCGGAGTGCCTTGGGTGCCCTTGAGAAATCGACTCACCTCGGCCCGTTGTGGACAGTCCTTGGTGTAATGCTCTTCGTCACTAATCAGACAAGGAAACTGTTGTCAATCCTAGAGACAGCCTTTGAGTTGTGAAAGACCAGTGCCTAGGACATCTTATATAGCAAGGAGAAATATGATATGACAAGGATAATTAGCAAAACAAGGCTCTCATGCTATCTCTTGTAAACAGGAAGATTAATTTGAAAGCGACCAAAACTTTCAGAAGCTTGATACAGAGAAAGGAATATTGCAGAGGCAAGATGTGAAACTCTAACACGAATGTATCAAACAATTCGAAGGCAGCTTACTGCAAAGAGGGATGGATTCTAAATACTTTACAGAGATGAATAATCAGAAAGTATCTACTGCGTACGTAGAATAAAGAGAATACCAACTGTTATTGAGACAATATCTAGAAACATATATCAGCATGTGATGGGCTTATGAAATTAAGAATCCACACATGATAACAACATTTGTAAATAACATCTCTTAGCAGTTAATATAGCAGAAGTACGGGTGAAGTTAAAATGGAACAACATATCACGCCTGAGTCATATTTAAAGTGCCAGATAGGTTATGGCATAAGTATCAACTAGGATAAATTCATACCAAAACGAGTGGGATACTCGCATTCCACAACATGATACAAGATGAATGGATGTAAATGAAAAGAACAGCTAAGCTATAACACATAGGAGAGAATTACACACTATAAAGAACCAAGACCAGAATCTTCATTTAAGATAGAATTCCTTTTCATTGAGACCCAACGAGCTCTTCACGTTTGTATTAAAGCTTCAACAAAAGGCATGCAAGAAACTCTTTCACCGCCAATTCTTTCGAAAATCTGGAACCCTTTTTTCTCTTCCTATCTTGCTTATATAGAAGCCTCAGAAAACATGAATGAGAAGATATTTTTGGGAAAAATATCTTCCTCGCGTGCTGGAAAATAGTTTGAGGTCTCCATCAAAAATAACCAAAATTCATGATGAGGAATTGGGGCATCTCATCATTGACAGTTAGGCTCACGGCAGTTTTAAACAAAAATATCAAATAACAGTTTCTGACAGATGGTAAAATGCAGGAGTGGAATGTGAATTCCACTCAAAATTTAAAAGTAACAAACTAAATTGGAAGTAAAAGGCCACTAGGGCCGAATCATGAATTGAAGATGCTCGCTGACGAAGTGGAGTTGAGGCGGTCGCTATCACAGATGGCGGAATGTTGGCTGAGAGGAATCGATTTTCCTCTGATGTGGCAGTAGAGGCTTTTCTGCCTGTAGCTCTTCAGGATTTTCTTTAATTCTGATTTAATTTGGAGGATGGGCTATTGATAATCAATATTAGCCTAAATCCCCAAATTGTCTTCAATCTTTTGTTTCTGCAGTGGCAGGTCTTCGACATTGATACTCTGACTTGCTGCTACAATAACCTCTCAGCGTTCCAAATCACAGTGACCGTGATTGTGGAACCTAGAGTGAAATCATCCCTCTGAAACAACCCTGCACAATACGATAAACTCATCAAGAAATCCATGGGAGCGAGGGAAGGATGCTATGGAGGCCTATGGAATGATAGCGCGATTGTGAAAACATCAGCTATAGTGGAGGAATGGTAAAAAACAGGCGAAGGAATGATGTTTAATGTAAAAACCCAGAGTTTAAAGTTTCGGGTGAATACACAGAATGACATGGGAAATGAATGAAATGGAGACCACGATGTGGGACCCGGCGTGGGCGGAGGGCGATCAACTGAGAGCCGTTGTATCTGGGTTAAATGAACGGCTACGATTGGATCAGCGGATCGCAATCGGAAGGGACGGAGGGTAACACCTTTAGAACTTTCAATTGGCGATGCGCGATTGATCGCCAACCATCCGATCTGGGTCGAGATCAATGGCAGAGATTCAACTGACGGGGAGATAGACGGGAGGTAAAGGAGTGGAGCAGGAGAAATGAGGGTCGTCGGATCAGAGGGAAATCGACGGTGGAGATTATAATTGGAGGATTGCAATCGGGGAGGGCAGTGAGTGACACATTTGAAAAGTTGTGATTGTGATCGGTGCAATGGTGCGATGGCTGTCCGATCTGTTGATAGATCGACAATTAAATATGCAATCGGGGGATCACAATCGGAGGAGTGCAGCGGGAGGCACACCTTAAATTTGTGATTGTGATTGGAGCAATGGTGCGGTGGTCGTCCGATCTGTTGATAGATCGACGGTTGATATGAAATTGGGGGATCACAATCGGAGGAGTGCGGCAGGCGGCACACCTTAAAATTTGAGATTGCGATTGGAGCGGTGGTGCGATGGGCATGATGCGATTCGCGATGGACCGTTAGATCTATTAAGATCAACGGCAGAGATCTCCGCGGGAGTTCATAGAACGAGGCCCAATCACATTGGGGTTTTGAGGTTTTAGAAAAGAACTATGTTCGTCGTGAGACTTCCGATTGCGATAAGCACTTGCAGGCTCAGCTCCTGGTCTTGGCACCTGGTTGCATGGGGGGGGAGTGGTTAAGGGGTTGGCTGAAAAGGGGCTAAAGCCTCATATGCAAAAGGAGATTTTTGGCTTATTTTCGGTGCATTTTGAGGCCCAAAAGGGGTAATGGTAAAGGTATTGGAAAGGTCTAAAATGGGATTTGGGTGATTTTAAAGGGTTAATGAGGAAATAAGAGAGGGGAAAAAATGAACAAACAGAGGTTAAGTGGGAATGAAATAAGAGGGAAAAGGAGGCCTTTTGGGCATTCTTCTTTGCAAACAGAGAGTTTTAAAAACTGGGGAAAATAGTGAATGTTAACCATATGATCAACATTGGCTCCACCTGGGGACGACACATTCACCCTTGGGCGTGTCGAGAACTTCGCAGACCACTTGTTAATATTCTGTGTGGGAACCACTCTGCAGCTCTTTTCATTTATCTCTTCATGATTCATCATTACACACACATCATTCGAACACAGATGAAAACAGAAAACTAATGTACAGTATGATACATCAGGCTTTCTCGGCCTGAATCAGAACTGGAAGTAAGGTTTGAGGAACTGACCGTTTACAGGGGCATCGAGCAAGTCTCCCTGTAAATTTTCCAACCTGAAAGTGTTGTTGCCCCCTTGTTCCACAATTTTAAAGGGGCCGAACCAGAGGGGGTCGAATTTACTGTGTTTCCCCTTTTCAGCTCTTCGAGTATCCCATCTGAGCACCAAATCCCCAATCTACAACTTCCTATCCTTGGCATGTTGATCGAAAAGATCCTTCATTTTCTCTTGATATTCAATTAGCCTCTGACTTACCTGGTTCCGTGTTTCTTCTAACTCCACTAGCTGATTGATTCTCCTGGTCACATCATCGGGTTCTTCTTGGCTTTCTTGCATGAATCGAGCTACTAGTAAGGCTAACTGTATAGGGAATACCGCTGCCCTCCCATATACTAATTCATATGGGGACTTCCCAGTTTCTCTCTTGCTGGTAATCCTGTTGGCCCACAGAGCGAATTTCAGCTGGGAATCCCAATTTTTTTTATTTTCATTGATAACCTTCTTCAGTTCTCTCACCAGGGTTTTATTCGAGGACTCTGCTGGGCCGTTTCCTTGAGGGTAATAGGCCGTAGAGTGACCTAATGCAATATTATACTGTTGGCAGAAGCTGACAAACTTTGCAGATTTAAAGGCCTGTGCGTTGTCGGTCACTATCTTGGCAAGGCATCCAAATCTGGATATGATGTTTTCTTCCATAAATTTTATTACCACGACATCTGTTGCATTCCTGGCAGGTATAGCTTCCACCCACTTTGTGAAATAATTTGTGGCCGTTAATATCCAGTTATGCTGGCCACTTGAAGGTGGGTGTATTTCACCTATAGATTCGATTCCCCATTGCTGAAATGGTTCGTCTACGTGAACCAGAATCATGGGCATAGGTGCTAACTTCTGTCTTTCAACAAACTTCTGACATTTCTCACAAGCTCTAACCTGGGAAAACACATCTCCAAATATTTTGGGCCAGAAGAAACGAACCTTCAAGATTTTGTGAGCAATAGCCCTCCAACTGTAATGACCCCCACAAATTCCTTCATGAAACTCAGCCATTATACTCTCTACCTCTTCTTCTGTGAGACACAGGAGTAGGATGCCTGAGGGGTCTCACTAGTACAGCCGACCGTTTGCAACAATGTACTTCTGTGATATCAACCTCATTGTTTTGTATTTATCTTTGTCACAGCTGGGTGGGAAGCTAAGTGTTAGAAGATATTCCACTATCTCTTTGTACCACGGGCTGATGAGGTACTTCATATGTGTCTTCTGGGAAGCTATCTCTACTCCCTATGGCTCTTCTTTCTTCTCAGACTCCTCATTTGCTATCATGGAAAAATTTATACCCAGAGCCTGACAGTTTGATTCGGACAGGATTTTGGCTAACCCTTGTCCCTTGATTAGTTTGGTAGGGTGAATGTCTAGCTCATATTCTTGTATTTTGGCAATCCATTTCCCTCTTTTTCCTTCGCTATCTCCCTGAATAAGAATATCTTTAACAGCTGTTGTAGGCACAAACACAGTGATATGGGACTGCAAGACATACATACGAAATTCTTTGATAGACTTCACCAGAGCATATGCCTACTTTTCTAATATGTTTTATTTCAGCTCAACATCGTGGAGCACCTGACTGAAAAAGGCGATAGGTTGCTCATACCCTTCTTCATTTTTCTGCAATAGAACTCCTGCCACCGTGTGAGGTGATGCAAAGGAAAAGATCATAAAAGGTTTGGCATAATCTGGCCCAGCTAGCACAGGGGCTTCAGCAAATGCATTTTTAATCCTGACAAAGGCCTCTCGTGATTCTTGTGACCACTTTACCTCATTATTCTTCTTCAGCATGTCAGTTATATGTCTAGCTATCTCAGCATAGTTAGGGATGAACCTCCCTAGAAAGTTAATATGGCCTAGGAACACCTGCACCTCCTTTTTATTTATGGGAAGACAAATGCCATTTATAACTTCTACCCTCTTAGGGTCAATCTTTACCCCATCCTTGGTTACAATATGTCCCAAAAGCTTGCCCTCTTCCAATGCAAACAAAGACTTCTGTGGGTTGAGAGAGTGGCCATACCTTCTGCACTTCTCGAAAGTTCTGCGCAAGTGTTCAATGTGCTCTGCATCATATTTTGAAAACACAGTAATATCATCCAGATATACCACCACAAACTTATCTTGCTCCCCAAAAAAGGTAATATCCATGGCCCTCTGAAAAGTGGCCCCTGCGTTAATCAACCCAAAAGGAATCTTGGCATACATAAACGTCCCCCATGGAGTGGTAAAGGTAGTCTTCTTCTAATCTTCTGGTATTACAACCACCTGATTGTACGCAGAGAATCCATCCATCATCGACATCCGAGAAGCTCCTACCACTTTCTGCAGGATGTGATCCATCTTGGGCAGTGTATAATTATCCTTTAAGGACGCTCTGTTTAAATTTCTGAAATCAACACGTAGCCTTATTTCTCCATTCTTCTTCCTTACAGGGACTAAGTTTTCCACCCACTCAGAATATCTCAATGGTACAATGATTTTGGCCTTCAACAGTTTCTTAATTTCTTTCTCAATAGAGGGAAGCAACAGGGGATTTATCTATCTAAGCTTCTATTTATGTGGTTTAGAATCTCCCTTCAGAGGAATCTTATGCTGCATGATGCTGATATCGAAGGTTTTTAGGTCCTGATAAGACCATACAAACACATCTTTATATGACCGGAATAATTTCTGGTAGAGCTATTTATATTCTTCCGGGACCTTCTTGGACAACTTCACGATTTTGGGATCAGCCTCAGTGCCAAGATTAAGATCTTCTACCTGATTTTCCTCCACAACTTTGTTTGGTTGCATGGGGACATCATTCTTGTTAAAAAAACTTTCTAAGGGCACTAGTCCTCGGGGAATGAAATTCCCTTTCAACTGCAGAACTTTGTGGCTAGCCACCCTTTCCTCCCATTTATCTCCTGAAGTGTTTTCAGCCTCTTCTTCCTCAAAAGTATCAATCTCCATGTTGGAAAATTCCCCAACTATTTCTAGGAATATTTTCACCTGTTCGTCATCCTCAAACACCTGCCAATGTTTGATGTTTTCTGGGATTGATGGCCGATACCGTACCTCGATTTCATATCTCAAGAGAGGGTTCTGAGGTGGACGGAAGGTACTGGCAGCCACTGCAAGGGAATATCCTATTCTACTCTCGGGGCATGAACAGGATATTGAATGCCAAGAAGAAATTCTCCACCAGATCCCAAAATTTGTTCCTATAAGCCCTTAGCCTAGGATGTTTGGCTTGGCACTGATTCTTCACTTGTCTGACCACTAGTTCTGAATCTCCCAGAACTTTTAGACTTTGTATGTTCATGCTCTTGGTTGTCTGCAGCCGTAATAGAAGTGCTTAATATTTGGCCACATTATTAGTGGCTTCATACTCCAGCTTGAAAGACAAAGGGACCCATTGGCCTGATGGAGAAATCAATAATACCCCAGCCCCATTACCTTCTCTGGAGTTTGCTCCATCAAAATGAAGTGTCCAGATTTCTGCTTCATGACTATGTATGGACTGCTCAGTCTTGATATGGTAGCATGATGGTTTGTGAGCGTACTATTGATCTTCCTCTAGCATCAAAAATGAGAAATCTCCCTCCAGCTATAAACTGGAGAATTAACTGAGTCGTCTGCCTTGGTAACTGTCTTGACAAATCTAGTTTCCCGATACAGCCTCCTCTCCTGGCCACCAAAGATAGGGATAGTGGCATAGGTCAGGTCCAACTTGATTGATCCACCAATTTTAGTCCCCCAAGATCTTGACAGTAGCATGCCGAAGCGAGCTGGGATGTCAACGACCAAGATTTCCATTACTACACTTTTTGCTGGGATCTAGGCCAGATTGACTACCAAATCCTTGATCATGCCCATGCATTTAACTCTCTTGGAGTCAAATGAATAAAGGTCCTTGTATGGACGAGTGATTTGTAGTCCTAGTTTTTCCATGACTGAGAGGGGAAAAAGGTTATGAGAGGCTCCCGAATCTAACATACAGTTATGCAACAACAGGTCATGTATTACTAAAGACACATAAAATGGGGGAGTGGCAGCATCCAATTCTTCAACATGTGGGCCAAATACAACCATAGGCCTTTCTTCTTGAAGGTTCATATTGTCTGGAATATGTATTACTTCTGGAGGGAGCATAAAGGATGTGACCTGGGACTGATATGCAGCTTGTTTTAACAATTCGGTCAAGGGAACTGGGATTTTTACCTTCTCAAGCTCCTTTTTTAAACTGAAGGCAGAGGAGGACCTATCTATTGACACTTCTTTTTATTCTTTGTTCTGGAGGGGAGTTTTGACTTCTTTTATGATTTGCTTGACACTAGGGGGTGCAGCCATTTGTGAAGAGGAAGGAATTTGATCAACAAACTGCAAATATTGGTTAAGAGGTATCTTACCTTTGTCTGGGGTCCTTTGAGTCATTGCCTCCTTCTGAGAAGGTGCTTCCTCTTGAGGTGTGTCCTCCTCCTGATCCTGAGTGCGAGTTATCTTCCTGGTGTTAGGGTTCCCATGTTTTGGCAAGGTTGGCAATACCAAAAGATGAGACAACATCAAACCACTTTCAGACCTTAGGATCTAGCCCTCTTGGGTCCAGAGAGGGATCTCTCTATGATTGTCCAAGGTGTATGTCTTGGAAGTTCAAGGATTAAGATATTAGGCTATTTATAAGGCTCGAGGTTTGTTTGTTTGATTGTTTGGTTGTTGGGAATCAGGAAAGAAGGGCTCAATCTAAGACAAGGCTGAGCAAAGAGGATTTTAGGCAAAGGAGAGATAATTCCAGGGAACTTTCAAGACCATTGGGAAATGGAGTCAGGAAAGGATTTGCTTGCTAATCAATATACAGGCTTTCAGTTGGGCTAGTCATATAAAGCATTGGATATTAAATATAATAGTGTGGCATGAAATGGTAAGAGAGGAGGAAACAATAAACATTTAGAGCATAAAGTTAAAGACCTGAGATCAGAGAGAGACTTTGAACTCTCAATGCTTCGACCTCCAACTGGAGGGATCTTGGAAAGGTTCAATTAATTGAAAAGGATCCTAGTGAGATAGAGACAGAGTTCTAGACCTCCCAGTGTTCCCAATTCATTCAATTAAATCCTAACAAGAACATCTAAGATCAAATTCATTTAATTCATACATCAGCTAGCAGGAAATGACATCCACTACACTGGTTAAATTAACTGAAATCAACTCCTAGATAACACATTTAGTAGAAAAAATTAAAGGCAAGGAGAGAAAAAACATAGGGTACCTAACAAGGGTAAATCCTATGTTAGATTTCTGATGCGAGCCAATAGAAATGAAATGAAACACAGAGACATAAAAACATCACCGCAGCTTTAGATCAGGATCCAAAGAAATGTGCTTGTCATATTAAAAAAAAAAACACCAGTCAAGTACAACATTACCAATAGCTTGATATTCAGTCTGAAAACATCTTCCACAGCCTATCTTACAACTTTACACAGAAACTATGTCTCAAAAGAAACAACTTGTAATTCTCTGATACCCGATCAACAACCTTACAATGAGTTTGTTCTTGAATTTTATCGCTGAAGAGAGCAGAGGAGGTAGGTGAAACACTTAAATAAAGCATTAAAACCTCGAAAAGAAAGAGGGCCGAAAACCATTCTATTTTAAATCCTGTGCATTTATCCCTGGTACTCCTTGGATGAAATGGTGGTCTTCGTCAGGCTTCCACTTACTCCAGGTATGCCCCTGATGTACTTTGGCTGCAGTACTCTGTAGTACTCTGGTGAATAAAAAAAAAGGTAGTTAAATGAATTTTAGGTCTGCCATGCTGCATAACAAATGCTCCGGTAGTGTAGGAGTGTTCCGTCAGGGTGGAAATCTTCTAAGGAACACGGTAAATAAGGGAACAATATGGGCGCTTTGTCCTTTCATAGGTAGGTATGTTCTGCTGATGTAGCTACCCTGATAGTATTTTCTTCTGTGTGCTGGGCCTTTGAGAGATCCAAGGGGTCTTTGATCTGGTACCTTGCCTTGAAATACTTGGATTAAGGCTCAAAATCTTCTATTACAGGCCTTAAAAACTCTATTTTTCCCCCAGATGCTCTTTGCCGCTTCCATGTTTGCCTCTGACTACGAAATCTATACTTTAATGGCTCTGGGAAAAACTTTACAGAGTTTAAACTCTATTTTTTTAATGCGAGCCCTGTCATATGTCTTCTCAGACCCTTCTTCATGAGTTCGGCTCTTGAAAATGGTCCTTTTCTATTTCTCTGTAATTGTACAGAGACTTTGAATCATGGCGGTTTTCTGCCGCTCGTACCCTGCAAAAACGCGCAACTCTGTTATGAAATCCATGCATAGGGAGGATGGCTACGGAGGGCGAGGAGAATGATAGTGCGGCAGTGGTAAGAACGGTGGTTTTACATGGAACAATGGTGAATCAATGCAGCGATATGGTGTGAACTGCGACTAATAGGTTTTCGGTGGAGAAATGCTCGTGGGTCGTTCGATCATGGTCTCGTGGTGGAGATCGACGGCGGAGATTAAATAGCGGGATGGTTTATGAAGTTGGGTGGAATGCATAGAAATGAATGCGAAACATTAAACTTTAATGAAAATTATGAGAGTCTGGACATAGGCGGAAATGCGAAGAAATGAACGAAAATGCAACGAAAATGATCGTGTGTGGTGGGACCCGGTATGGGTGGAGGGCGATTCATTTAGGACCGTCGGATCTCAGGAGGAGATCGACGGCTACGATCCAATCGGAGGAGAGGAATGGGAGGGTTGATAGTCTGATTGAACGATGGTGCGATTGGTTTATGGCCGTTGGATCTTGTACTAGCGGACGGTCGAGATTGGATCGGGAAAATTGCAATCGCAAATGGCGGAAGGTGGCAACAATTGAAAAATCAATTTCGATTGGAGCGGGAGAGCACCAGTCGTCGGATCAATAGGGGAATCAATGGCTAGGATGGGATCGGTGGATCGCAATCAGCGATTGTAGTCGGGAGGCGCATTGAGACCTTGTGATTGCGATGGGGAGCGATTGAGTGCCAGCCGTCGGATCTGGGTCTAGATCAACGACGGAGATTGAATCGGCGGGGAATAGAAAGGAGCAATGGGAGGGGAGTGGAACAAATCTAGACCATTGGATATTGGAATGGATGGACGGCTGTGATTTGATCGGGGAATTGCAATTGGTGGAAACAAGGAGTGGCACAGTGACAGTTTTGATTGCGATCGGAAGCGGGAGTGCGATTAGTTCTGGGCCATCCGATCTAAGTGATAGATCAACGGTGGAGATCACGGCGGAGGCCTTATAGACCAAAACTCAATCGCGTCGGAGTTTTTCGTTTAACAAAGAGTTGCGCTCGCCCGAAAGTTGCGATTGCGATTAGCGCTTTGAGTCTCTACGCCTGGTTCTGGCGCTGGGTTACGTGGGGAAGTGGTTTTAAAGGGCTGGCGAAAAAGGGGCTAGGCCCTATATAAGTTAAAAAGTGGGTTTTTTCCCATTTTTAGTGCATTTTGAGGCTGAGAAAAAGGGTAATGATAGAGGGAGAAAAGGGGAAATAGGCCAAACAAGGGGTGAATGTAAGATTTAAAGGGGATTTTGGGAGGATTTAGAGGGTACAAGGGGAACTTTGACAAAGGGAGAAAGGGTTAAAATGGGATATTTTGCAGGGATACAAGGGAAAATAAAGGCCTTTTGGAGCACAATTTTCATCATCGGTAAGGCTTATTTATTCAAGAACAGTAGAGGGAAACAATCAAAGGGTAGGGAACATGAAGAGGCTTCAAGGATGATGTGTTTTCAAGAGAAATGCATTCCTTGAAGGCTCATAAAACAAATTAGCCCCTTGCTTGCTTGTCAAGGAATTTATAGGGAGCTAACAGTGGCTCCACATGGGGATGGCTTCTTCTTGAAGGAGTCAAGAATTCAGAAATGATCTTTGGAGTAGGCCAGATGCTTGCTGCTTGAGCCACCTTTCTCCTTTGGTTTTCAGCTGCCACAATTGTGAAGACATCAATTAGCAGAAAAATCACCCAAACAATCTACCTACCCATCCTACAATCCTAGCATTTTTTCTTCTTCTAGGGTTCATTTGGACTAGCAGACCCTTTACATCATTTATTTTATAAACAGAAAATAAACCTATTCTAAATCTACCCTTATCACTCCATGAGACCATATTAGACTGTTGGCCTCATATGTTTCTCTACCTAATCTAATATCTGCTGGGATTAGACTGTCCAATAGATTTCTTCTCTACATTCTACAACAAAAAATTAAAAACAATCTATTTTTCTATGGATCCAAGGCATAAAGACAGTTGCACATGGACAGAAACTTGCAGAAAACCAAAAACAAACTTTGAAGGCTTGAAATCTGAAGTTTGAAGCATCCTTCTTCTCTTTGTGACTCAAGTTTTGAGCTTG
Organism: Pinus albicaulis; assembly: GCA_034641835.2. Lineage (NCBI taxonomy): Eukaryota > Viridiplantae > Streptophyta > Pinopsida > Pinales > Pinaceae > Pinus > Pinus albicaulis. Next base: position 1,150,071,037 of record CM076578.1, read on the forward strand.
TTAGACTCACTTTCTCTTCTTCATTTCAGCTCTGATTTGGGCTTGTTAGAGCTGATTCTTCTTTCTTCTTTGCTGGTCCAGATTTTGGGAATGTTTGAACCAACTATCTTTGCTTTCTTTGGCTTAGGTTTTGATCATATTAGAGCCAATCTTTCGCACTTCAGAGGTTCATGTTTTGAGCATGTCTGAACCTCTCCTTTCTCTCTATTTTTTTTTTGAAACATTTTCTCTTTTTATTGAAAACAAAACACTACAATGGTATGTACAATGGAATGTACAATGGAAATTGGAAATCAGCAGAAGTAGTGTTTGAGCATCCTACCATTGACAGGACCCCCAAACAACTCTGTACCATTTTTTTCTTGTAGAAAAAATGCATTTGGACCCACAGTGGCTTGGATGATGTATTGACCCTGCCAAAAACTGTCAAACTTGCCGTGCTTTCCTTTGTCCTCTCTCCTCGAGTCCCACTTCAGAACTTTGTCTCCAATTTTGAAACCGGAAGCCTTAGTTCTTTTGTCAAACAGCTTCTTTATGTTCTCCTGAACTTTCACAGCTCTGTTGTAGACCTCTTCCCTTGTTTGCTAGAGATGAATTGTCTGGTTTATTCTCCTCACCATGCTATCTTCTTCTGTTTGTGTCTCTTGAACAAGTTTGATCACTGGTATTCCAATACTGGTAGGAAACACTGCTTCTGTTCCATAGACAAGCTGGTATGGTGACATGCCAATGGATTTCTTTGTTGTGATCCTGTCAGCCCACAGGGCATGCACTAAATTGTTATGCCATGACTTTTTTCTCTCCTCTAGCAGCTTTTTGATGATGGTCACCAGGCTCTTGTTTGATGATTCAACTAAGCCATTACCGTGTGGGTAATAGGTAGTTGAATGACCGAGTTCTATTTGATACCTATGACAAAAATCAACCATTTTCTTGGATCCAAAAGCAGCAGAATTATCAGTGATTATTTTCCTTGGACAGCCAAACCGAGAGAGGATATGATCTTCTAGGAACCTAATGATGACAGAATCTGTGGCATTCCTAGTAGGTATGGCCTCTATCCACTTAGTGAAGTAGTCTGTGGCTGTTAGGATCCATTTGTCTTGTACAGAAGAAGCAGGATGAATTTCTCCTATGAAATCTAGGCCCCATCACATAAAGGGACCTTCAACAGTGATGGGTTGTAGAGGTAAGGGGAGGAGTTTTCTTTTTCCTTCAAAAATCTAGCATTGGTGGCAGACAATTACCATCTTATGGATATCATTGAAGAGTGTGGGCCAATAGTAACCAGCTCTGAGTATTTTGTTGGTAGTGGCTTTCGAGCTCAGGTGGCCTCCACACTCTTCTGCATGGAACTCTTGTTTAATCCTTTCTGCTTCAGACTCAAGAAAACATTTAAGAAATAGGCCATTTGTAATCTTCCAGTACAAACATTCATTCAGAATACAATAGCTTCTAGCTTTTAGCTTTAAGAATCTGGCCTTGGTCTTTGATAGTTCAAGAGGGGCATTGAGGTGTGTAAGCACATGCAGAATGTCAGCATACCAAGGAGAGCTCTGAAACTTCTCCTCAACAGTGGGATCAGGAAATCACTGCTACTCATACAAGGCATCTACCATGTTAATGTCAAGGGTTTCTAGATTTGATTTAGCCATCAGTTGAGCTAAGCCCTGACCTTTAATCAGTTTGGTGGGTTTTATATCAAGGTCGTACTCTAAGATCACAGTAATCAATTTGCCCCTCTTCCCATCTGGGTCTTGGGACAAGATGTCTTTAATCACTATATTTGGCACACAGGCTATGGTGTGGGAATGCAGTATGTACACCCTAAAGTCTTTCAAGGCATTTACCAAGGCATAGGCCTGTTTTTCCATTATGTTGTATTTCAAGGGTGCATCCCTGAGCGCTTTGCTAAAGAAAGAAATGGGCTATTCCATTCCATCTGGATTTTTCTGCAATAGAACTGCAACTATCGTATGCTCGGAGGCAAATGAAAAAATTAGGAAATCTTTCGATAAATTTGGGTTGATTAGGACAGGAGCTTGGGTGAGTGCAAGTTTAACTGATTCAAAATATTTCTTAGCCCCAACATTCCACTTAACTCCTATACCTTTCTTTAACATGTTAGTCATATTCCTAAGGTGTTTAGCTAAGTTGGGAATAAACCTTTTGAGGAAGTTGATTTTCCCAATGAAGGACTGTAACTCTTTGATATTTCTCGGGTGTGTGATTTGTAGTATTCCCTCAACTCTTTGTGGGTCTATCCTAATCCCCTTCTTAGATACGATGTGGCCAAGAAGCTTACCTTCCTGCAGCCCAAATACAATCTTTTTGGGATTTAATGGCAGACCAAACCTTCTACATTTTTCAAACACTTTCCTCAGATGTTTTAGGTGTTCTAATTCAGTCTTGGAATAGACTGTTATGTCGTCCAGATATATGACAATGAAGTGTCATATTTCATCTGAAAAAGCTATGTCCATTTCTCTTTGGAAGGTTGCACCAGTGTTCATCAGTCCAAAAGGCATCTTTACATACATAAATGTGCCCCATGGAGTGGTAAAAGCGGTCTTGAGTTGGTCTTCTGGGAGTACTAAAACTTGGTTGTAACTTGAAAAACCATCTAGCAGGGAGATCCTTTTTGAGCCTACTACCTTCTGAAGGATGTGTTCCATTTTTGGCAAAGGGTAATTGTCCTTGAGTGAGGCTCTATTAAGATTCCTGAAATCAATACATAGCCTGATCTCCCCTGTTTTATTTCTTACAGCCACTAGGTTTGATACCCAATCAGAGAACGTCACAGGCACAATTATGCATGCCTCATACATCTTCTTAATCTCTTTTTTCACTGCAGGAAATTGTTTTGGGTTTATTCTACGAAGTTTTTGTTTGAAGAGCTTCTGATTCTCTTTCAAAGGTATTTTGTGTTGTATGATGTTCGTATCATAGGCCTTCAAGTCCTAATAGCCCCAGGCAAACACATCAATGAATTCCTTGAATATGTCAATGTATTTCTTTTTCACGTTTGCAGGCAGGGACTCAGCCAATTTAATCATCTTGGGCTTATCTTCAGTGCCTATGTTGCATTCCTCAACCTCAGAATCTGAGTGTTCTATAGTGGGATTTTTTGCTACATCATCAAAGTCAAAATGGTCTTCTAAAGGTGCCAGACCTCGAGGTATGTTCTTATCTTTGGCCTGTAGCACCACTACTTCTTCATTGTCTGTGTTTTCACATTCTTCGTTTGGATTTACAATCTGTTCATTTAGAACGTTTATTTCTATGTTACAGGGTGGTTCTTCTTCATCTGAGGACTCTTCCCTTAGGCAGCTATTGTCAGATTTAGAGTCTGAATCGAAAAATTCAAACTCGTTTCTGCCTATCAGGAAATCCTCAATCTGTTTATCTCCTTCAAAAACCTGCCAATATTTTTCATTATCTAGCACTGCAGGTCTGAATTTGGTCTGAATGATGATTTTTTGGTCACTGGGAGGTTTATGGTATGAACTAGCCATGCAAGCTAGTCCATTTGCGATTGCGTTCTGGCTCCTAGGGACAAACACCAGCTTGTATTCTACAAAGGTTTTCAATAAATCCATAGTGTCATTTCTGTATGCTCTCAGCCTAGGATGTTTCACTGTGTATTCACCATTCACTTGTTTAATGATCAACTCTGAGTCCCCATGCACAGTTATTCTACGGGCTCCTAATTTTCTCAACAGGTTTAAGCCTAGGATAAGAGCCTCATATTCTGCGATATTGTTTGTACATTTGAAGTGCAGGTTACAGGCATGGCTCTCTGCATAATCACTCTCTGTGTTATGTATCCACACTCCTGCCCCAACAGTTCTCTTGGTGCATGACCCATCGAAATTCATTTCCCACAAGGTTTTATTCTCAGGTTTATCATCGTTGCGTTCTTGGTGTGGTGTATGAACTTGTGAAGGGTGACTAATCAGCTGACTGCATTCTGCTTCTGGTTCACTTTGAGTTTTTGTTTCAGTGCACTGTTCAGAGTTTTCTATATCATTCTCCTCTGAGTCTAGAGTAGCAATTATGTTAAATTCCATGGGCTCTGTTTCCTTGTTTGTATCTCTATTTTTAGACTCTGATCCCCCTAAGGATTCATCATTACAAAGGATGAAAGATTCAAGGTCTGTATGTACAGAGTATAAAGGTGAATTTTCAGGCTTTTCGGGGCTACTGACCAGGAATTTCATCTGTGCCTCTCTGTACAGTCTTCTAAGTTGGCCAAAGACTGGGATTGTGGCATAGGACCCAGCCATCTGCATTGTACCTTGCAGCTTGGCTCCCCATGACCTTGATAATAACATGCCATACTTGGGTGGCACATCTACCACAACAACATCCATGACCATGCATTTAGCTGGAACCTGGGTTAGGCTTACACATAAATATTTGATCAGGCCAAGACACTTTACCCTGCTAGAATCAAATGAATATAAGTCATTGTAGGGTCGGGTTATTTCTAGGCCTAACCTTTCCATAACTACTTTAGGCATCAAGTTGTGTGAGGCACCAGAGTCATGCATTGCATTATGAAGGATCTTATCATGGATATTGAGACTGATATAAAAAGGTGGCACTACCCCCTCCTGAAACTTACCTTCTATCTTTGGACCAAACAGAAGGGGCGGTTGATCATCATTCAAATTAACAGTGTCACTGTTCTCACCTAAATTTAATGCTTTCAAAATTTGGCCTTTATATACATCCTGAGTGGCCAGCTCAGAGAGTGGGACAGATATTTTAATTTTTGCAATCTCATTTTCCAAATTTAAAGTGGACTGACTCTTTGGAACGTTCAACTCTATTTTGTTAGCCACTACCTTAGTGGCTGAATCAGTGGGATGATTCTCACTATGTATAGTGTTTGTGATAGTGTTATCAGGAGCACTAACTGTAGTGCTAGTGCTGCTCGTTGGTTGACCTTGTTTATCATTGTTTTGGTTGTCTTTTTCTTTGTTCTTCCCAGAACTCTCAGCTGTTGATTTGTTACTTTCAGCAGTCACTTTAGAAGATTTCTCAGGCCTTTTCTTGATGGTAACCTTAGAATATTTTGGTTTGGTAGTGTCTAGGCTCTTTTCGCTTCTAATTTCGTATTTTTCTTTGACCTGCATCATAGCATTTTCAAATCCTAACCTGTAATCCTCAGATTCAAACCATTCCTCATCCCAATACGAGGGTGAGGGATGATCTTCCTCTGTGGAATAGTTGTGGATTGATTTTTCAACTTCAAACATGTTTATTTTGTTCCCCACAGACTCTTCTATGATCCCCTCATCCTCATCAAGAAAATTCTCTTGGAATGGGGGAATAACTTGCTGATCTGATTCTCTTTGTCTGTTGGGAGTGGTGTTGTTTCTTCTAAAGTTCTGGTTCTGGTTATGATTTTGATTTCTGTTTTGGTTACTAACTGTGACAACCATTTTTTCCATCATTTTTTGTAGCTTTTCCATGCCTTTGGATATGCGGTCATAATTGGGGTCAGATGTGGAAGCTATATTGTCATCTCTATGTTACCCTTTTCTCAGCTCTCAATCTTGATTTCTTCTCAATCATATTAGCCTCTACACTCACTGCTCCCTTTTGCATGTCTTCCAATGTGTTGTAATCCCTCTCCCTAAGCTGGTAGGCCATGTCAACATCCAATCCTTCTGGGTATTTCACTAGGACCATACCTTGGGGAGGTTTCATGTGTGGTGGAAGAGCATTATAAACGTTGTTAAACCTTGTAGAGTAGTCCTGGACACTCTCTCCTACGTTTCTTTTCAGGTTCTTGTATTCTGCTAGGATTTGGAGAGGGTTGGCCTTAACTTCCCATTTGTTTATGAAGGTCTGATATAAAGCTAGGAGGTCTTGGATACTATTAGGAGGTAGGCTTTGGAACCATTTCTTCACATCACCTCCTAGGCTCTGGGCGAAGATTCTCATTTTAACTGTATCATCATCTATTTCCATGTAGTCAAAAGAATCTTCCATCCTATCTACATGGTGTTGGGCTATGGTAGACTCTTTTGCAGTGAAGTGTGGGATCTTTGACTGATAATCATTGGGTAAGGGTACTAGAGGCTGGGGTAAAACCAGAGGTGCATACCAGGCTACCATGATGATGTTTTGATGAGGTAAAGGGTTAACTTGAGCAGCTGGTATATGGATGATAGGGATATTATGACCAGCAGAAAACTGATGAGCAGATTTAGGGTGGCAGAGCCCCAAGTTTTGAATGAAGTGAATGTTAGGTGGAGTAGATGGGGGGGCCTCTCTGTCCCTGATACATTGACCACTATGAGATGGTGAACTGGGAAGCTCAAGTTCTGGCTGGTTTAGAACACTGAATGACCTAGTTCTTGGTAGTCTGTTTGGAGCGCCTAGGTCAGCAAATGGGTCTAATAGAGCTGTAAAGTCTTCTAGTGCAGAGTTAGCTCTATGGATGTGGCTGGAAATAGCTAATTTTTTAGGTGTAGGAGATCTCTTGAGGATGCTCTCGGGGTTGTCAACTATTTCAGGAGGGTTTGGATTGGGATAAGCTCTTGTGTGAATGGTTCTTGAAGCAAGAATGTTGTTTTCTAACCAAGCAGCTTAACCCTACTTGTTCCTTCTATTGTGGCTGATGTTGTTATGGAGGCTGGTCTTCCAGTGGAGTCTTATGTGAGCCAAGATAATCAGCAGGCCTACTGATCACCAGTGGAGTCTTTGATCTTTAAGGAGCTATGGAGTCGCCAGGTGGAGGGTTTAGGATGCTTTCTAGAGGGTACACTGTCCACCACAGTGCTTATGAAATATCCCTTTTCAAGGATATATTCAAAACACAGCAAAATCTAACCAGAGATTGACTGGGAGGGCTTTAACCAGATATGTCACCTCTGAAAGAGTGTGAGATCTGGAGGCTACCTGGACCTTTCCAGACTCTGTCTAAGAGTTTAGGGGAAACACAAAAAATGGTATTTGCAAATGGAAGTGTTTCACTACCAACCTGACTAGAGTTTCTAGGTTTCTGGGGCTCTTATGATGTAGTAAGGTGGAAAATACTCAGAAAGTCCCCAGTGGAGTTGCCATTATGTTGGTGACGAAAATGGGAGATAGAAAAATGTTATCAGTTATAGGCTCTCAGATTTTCCCCAGCGGAGTCGCCATTATGTTGGGGTTCCCATGTTTTGGCAAGGTTGGCAATAAAAAAATATGAGACAACATCAAACCACTTTCAGACCTCGGGATCTAGCCCTCCTGGGTCCAGAGAGGGATCTCTATATGATTGTCCAAGGTGTATGTCTTGGAAGTTCAGGGATTAAGATATTAGGCTAGTTATAAGGCTCGGGGTTTGTTTGTTTGATTGTTTGGTTGTTGGGAATCAGGAAATAAGGGTTCAATCTAAGACAAGGCTGAGCAAAGAGGATTTTAGGCAAAGGAGAGATAATTCTAGGGAACTTTCAAGACCATTGGGAAATGGAGTCGGGAAAGGATTTGCTTGCTAATCAATATACAGGCTTTCAGTTGGGCTAGTCATCTAAAGCATTGGATCTTAAAGATGATAGTGTGGCATGAAATGGTAAGAGAGGAGGAAACAATAAAGATTTAGAGCACAAAGTTAAAGACCTGAGATCATAGAGAGACTTTGAACTCTAAATGCTTTAGCCTCCAACTAGAGGGATCTTGGAAAGGTTCAATTAATTGAAAAGGATCCTATTGAGATAGAGACAGATTTCTAGACCTCCCAGTGTTCCCAATTCATTCAATTAAATCCTAACAAGAACATCTAAGATCAAATTCATTTAATTCATACATCAGCTAGTAAGCAATGACATCCACTACACTAGTTAAATTAACTGAAATCAACTCCTACATAACAAATTTAGTAGAAAACATTAAAGGCAAGGAGAGCATAAACATAGGGTACCTAATAAGGGTAAATCCTATGTTAGATTTCTGATGCGAGCCAGTAGAAATGAAATGAAACACAGAGACAGAAAAACATCACCGCAACTTTAGATCAGGATCCAAAGAAATGTGCTTGTCATATTAAAAAAATCAACACCAGTCAGGTACAACATTACCAATAGCTTGATATTGAGTCTGAAAACATCTTCCACAGCCTATCTTACAACTTTACACAAAAACTATGTCTCAAAAGAAACAACTTGTAATTCTCTGATAATCGATCAACAACCTTACAATGATTTTGTTCCTGAATTTTATAGTTGAAGAGAGCAGAGGAGGTAGGTGAAACACTTAAATGAAGCATTAAAACCTCAAAAAGAAAGAGGGCCGAAACCCATTCTGTTTTAAATCCTGTGCATTTATCCCTGGTACTCCTTGGATGAAATGGTGGTCTTCGTCAGGCTTCCACTTACTCCAGGTATGCCCCTGATGTACTTTGGCTGTAGTACTCTGTAGTACTCTGGTGAATAAAAAAAAAGGCAGATAAATGACTTTGAGGTCTACCATGCTGCATAACAAATGCTCCGGTAGCGTAGGACTATTCTGTCAGGGTGGAAATCTTCTAAGGAACATGATAAATAAGGGAACATAATGGGTGCTTTGTCCTTTCATAGGTAGGTACGTTCTGCTGATGTAGCTACCTTGATAGTATTGTCTTCTGTGCGCTGGGCCTTTGAGAGATCCAAGGGGTCTTTGATCTGGTACCTTGACTTGAAATACTTGGATTAAGGCTCAAAATCTTCTATTACAGGCCTTAAACACTCTATTTTTCCCCCTGATGCTCTTTGTCGCTTCCACATTTGCCTCTGACTATGAAATCTATACTTTAATGGCTCTGGGGAAGATTTTACAGAGTTTAAACTCTGTTTATTTAATGCGAGCCCTGTCATACGTCTTCTTAGACCCTTCTTCATGAGTTCGGCTCTTGAAAATGGTCCTTTCCTGTTTCTCTGTAAATGTACAGAGATTTTGAATCATGGCAGCTTTCCGCCGCTCGTACCCTGCAAAAACACGCAACTCTGTTATGAAATCCATGCATAGGGAGGATGGCTACAGAGGGCGGGGAGAATGATAGCGTGGCGGTGGTAAGAACGGTGGTTTTATATGGAAAAATGGTGAGTCAATGCAACGATATGGTGTGAACTGCGACTAATAGGTTTTCGGTGGAGAAATGCTCGTGGGCCGTTCGATCATGGTCTGTTGGCGAAGATCGACGACAGAGATTAAACAACAGGATGGTTTATGAAGTTGGGTGGAATGCATAGAAATTAATGCGAAACATTAAACTTTAATGAAAATTACGAGAGTCTGGACATAGGTGAAAATGTGAAGAAATGAATGAAAATGCAATGAAAATGATCGTGAGTGGTGGGACCCAGTATGGGTGGAGGGCGATTCATTTAGGACCGTCGAATCTCAAGAGGAGATCGACGGCTACGATCCAATCAGAGGGGAGGAATGGGAGGGTTGACAGTCCGATTGAACGATGGTGAGATTGGTTTATGGTCGTTGGATCTTGGACTAATGGACGGTCGAGATTGGATCGGGAAAATTGTAATTGCAAAGGGCGGAAGGTGGCAGCAATTGAAAAATGTGATTGCGATTGGAGCGAGAGAGCGCTAGCCATCGGATCAATAGGGGAATCAACAGCTAGGATTGGATCAGCATATTGTAATCAGAGATTGCAGTCGGGAGGTGCATTGAGACCTTGCGATTGGGATGGGGAGCGATTGAGCGCCAGCCGTCGGATCTGGGTCTAGATCAATGGGGGAGATTGAATCGGCGAGGAACAGAAAGGAGCGACAGGATGGGAGCGAAACAAATCTAGACCATTGGATCTTGGAATGGATGGATAGCTGTGATTTGATCGGGGAATCGCAATTGGGGGAAACAAGGAGTGGCACGGTGAAAGTTCCGATTGTGATCGGAAGCGGGAGTGCGATTAGCATCGGGCCATCCGATCTAAGTGATAGATCAATGGTGGATATCACAGCGAAGGCCTTATAGACCAAAACTCAATTGCATCATAGTTTTTCGTTTAACAAAGAGTTGCGCTCACCCAAAAGTTGTGATTGCGATTAGCGCTTTGAGTCTTTGCGCCTGGTTCTAGCGCTAGGTTACGTGGGGAAGTGGTTTTAAAGGGCTAGCGGAAAAGGGGCTAGGCCCTATATAAGTTAAAAAGTGGATTTTTTCCCATTTTTAGTGCATTTCGAGGCCGAGAAAAAGGGTAACGATAGAGGGAGAAAAGGGGAAATAGACCAAACAAGGGGTGAATGTAGGATTTAAAGGGGATTTTGGGAGGATTTAGAGGGTACAAGGGGAACTTTGACAAAGGGAGAAGGGGTTAAAATGGGATATTTTGTAGGGATACAAGGGCAAATAAAGGCCTTTTGGAGCACAATTTTCATCATCGGTAAGGCTTATTTATTCAAGAACAGCAGAGGGAAACAATCAAAGGGAAGGGAACATGAAGAGGCTTCAAGGATGATGTGTTTTCAAGAGAAATGCATTCCTTGAAGGCTCATAAAACAAATTAGCCCCTTGCTTGCTTGTCAAGGAATTTATAGGGGGCTAACACCTAGAACATCTGAGGTCATATCTTCTATTAAACTGAGCTTGCATGAAATCGATGAACTGATTGGAGTAGTCATCGATCTCAGGATCTTCGGTGCTTTGATTAGATTTTTCTTCTCCATGTGCCGGCACCTCTACTACGCCACTTTCATGTAGGGGGCATTCAACTTCATCATTGTTTGAGAAAGCAAGGTATGCCTGCTCTTGCTCATAAGTGGTGTCTTTGGTAGGGTCGTCTACTTGACCTTCCAGGTATAGAAGGTGTTGTACCTGGTCTTGCTGCTCCTTCTGTTCCCTTTGCAGTATCTGTAAGGGTGGCTTCCTGTATTGAGGATTGTAACCCCTGTTTGGAGCATTTTGGAAATTCTTGGAGGGTGAATTCTTGGCCTCCATTTCAAGTTTAACCAACTTACTTGAAAGGTTCTTAATCATATTGTTCATCTCCTCAATCCTGTCATTAGCTAAATCTCTATCTTGGCTCGAGGTGGATACCTCTTCTTTTCCCCTTCTTCTAGTATCCTGTTCAAGTTTTCCCTTGGATTTACCAGTAGAGGCAAAATTTTCCTCTATCTCTAGTGCATATGTCTAGGCATCATCCAGGGTGGCCGGATTTATTTCTCTTAGAGAGAAACCAAATTCAGAGTCAAAAGCTGCCACGAAAACAACCTTGGCAGCGGTCTGGTGAGGTTTCATATCAGCGGGGAGGCTCAGATACAACTTGTTAAACCTCTTGATAAATTCTGACACTCCTTCAGCATGTCTTTTCTTGAGTGTGTTAAACTCAGTAAGACAATTTCCATGGTATTTCTTCTCTCCCCATTTTCTGAGGAAAGTATCCTCCATTCCTTCCCATGTGGTGATGGAACGGTCTTCTAGTTTCTTGAACCATTTTCTGGCTTCACCATCAAGAGATTGCACAAACAGTCTTAGTACTATGTCTAGATGTTCCACAATAAAATTTTCTGCGAAAGAGTAGAAGACCTCAAGGTGTTTTTGAGCTTCGATCTCATTAACCCCATTGAATCGGGGCAAGATCTTTATATAGTCCTGTGGCATATCATTCAGCACTTGAGGTAATGTCAAGGGGGCATATTTATTCAACAGGAAGCTAGGGACATTGGCCATTGGAGGAGGTGGGGGTAGTGCAAGTATTTGATGTGTAAAAGGAGGAGGAGGAGGTGGAAGTGAAGTATGGATAACGATGGGAATGTACTGGAAAGCAGCTTGAGGTGTTGATGGGAAAAATGGGCTGTGAATAGCAGATACTTCAGTGACCTCCTTAACCTCTTCGACTTCAGGGTAGGGTGGAAGGATTAATATGTGGTATCCCTTGACTCAGCTTCGTCTTTGATTCGGACACCTCCTCGGGGTAGACTATCTGAGTAGTAATCGGTCTCTCCCATAGTGGAGTCAGGACCTTGCACTTGGGCAACTTGAGAGGAGGAGGATGGAAATTCTTCTAGGGAGAATTCAGGGATCTCAATATGGACTGATTTTCTTTCCCTCCAACTCCTTCTATGTAGGATCTTTTCTGGGTCAGACACAAAAGGTGTCTTTGGCTGAGACGTATCTGACCTCAGGTGTGGCTTACGAGGAGCCAAGACTGCAAGTAAATTTATCTGATAAATGAATGTGGAGTCACCAAGGTGAGGGATCTACAACTCTCAACTCTCCATGCTCACATAATTGAAGAGTGAATAAGGTTTTGTCGAGGCCCAGGGATTCAATTTCTCTCAACTTCGATCCCCGGCAACAGCGCCAAAAAGATGTTGTCAATCCTAGAGACAGCCTTTGAGTTGTGAAAGACCAGTGCCTAGGACATCTTATATAGCAAGGAGCAATATGATATGACAAGGATAATTAGCAGAACAAGGCTCTCATGCTATCTCTTGTAAACAGGAAGATTAATCTGAATGGGACCAAAACTTTCAGAAGCTTGATACAAAGAAAGCAATATTGCAAAGGCAAGATGTGAAACTCTAACACGAATGTATCAGACAATTCGAAGGCAGCTTACTGAAAAGAGGGATGGATTCTAAATACTTCATAGAGATGAATAATAAAAAAGTATCTACTGCATACGTAGAATAAAGAGAATACTAACTGTTATTGAGACAATATCCAGAAACATATATCAGCATGCAGTGGGCTTACGAAATTAAGAATCCACACATGATAACAGCATTTGTAAATAACATCTCATAGCAGTTAATATAGCAGAAGTACGGGTGAAGTGAAAATGGAACAACATATCACGCCTGAGTCATATTTAAAGTTCCAGACAGGTTATGGCATAAGTATCAACTAGGATAAATTCATACCAAAACGAGTGGGCTACTCGTATTCCAGAACATGATACAAGATGAATGGATGTAAATGAAAAGAACAGCTAAGCTATAACACATAGGAGAGAATTACACACTGTAAAGCACAAAGACTAGAATCCTCATTGAAGATAGAACTCCTTTTCATTGAGACCCAATGGTCTCTTCACGTTTGTATTAAAGCTTCAACAAAAGGCATGCAAGAAACTCTTTCACCGCCAATTCTTCTGAAAATATGGAACCTTTTTTTCTCTTCCTATCTTGCTTATATAGAAGCCTCAAAAAACATGAATGAGAAGATATTTTTGGGAAAAATATCTTCCTTGCGTGCTGGAAAACAGTTTTAGGTCTCCATCAAAAATAACCAAAATTCATAATGAGGAATTGGGGCATCTCATCATTGACAGTTAGGCTCACGACCGTTTTAAACAAAAATATCAAATAACTATTTCTGACAGAAGGTAATATGCAGGAGTGGAATGTGAATTCCACTCGAAATTTAAAAGTAATAAACTAAAATGGAAGTAAAATTCCACTAGGGCCGAATCATGAACTGACGATGCTCGCTGACGAGGTGGAGTTGAGGTGGTCGTTGTCATAGATGGCGGAATGTTGGCTGAGAGGAATTGATTTGCCTCTGATGTCGCAATAGAGGATTTTCTGCCTGTAGCTCTTCAGGATTTTCTTTAATTCTGATTTAATTTGGAGGATGGGCTATTGATAATTAATATTAGCCGAAATCCCCAAATTTTCTTCAATCTTTCGTTTCTGCCGTGGTAGGTCTTCGACACTGATACTCTGACTTGCTGCTACAATAACCTCTCGGCGTTCCAAATCACAGTGACCATGATTGTGGAACCTAGAGTGACATCATCCCTCTGAAACAACCCTGCACAATACGATAAACTCATCAAGAAATCCAGGGGAGCGAGGGAAGGATGCTATGGAGGCCTGTGGAATGATAGCGCGATTGTGAAAATAGCAGCTATAGTGGAGGAATGGAAAAAAACAGGTGGATGAATGATTTTTATTGTAAAAACCCAGAGTTTAAAGTTTCAGGCGAATACACAGAATGGCATGGGAAATGAATGAAACGGAGACCACGATGTGGGACCCAGCGTGGGCGGAGAGCGATTAACTGAGAGACGTTGGATCTGGGTTAAATGAAAGGCTACGATTGGATCATCGGATCATAATCAGAAGGGATGGAGGGTAACACCTTTAGAACTTGTGATTGGCGATGCGCGATTGAGCGCCAGTCGTCCGATCTGGGTTGAGATCAACGGCGGAGATTCAACCGACGGGGAGACGGACGGGAGGTAAAGGAGTGGAGCGGGAGAAATGAGGGCCATCGGATCAGAGGGAAATCGACGGTGGAGATTATAATCAGAGGATCGCAATCGGGGAGAGCAGTGGGTGACACATTTGAAAAGTTGCAATTGCGATCAGTGTAATGGTGCGATGGTCGTCCGATCTGTTGATAGATCGACGGTTGATATGCAATCGAGGGATCACAATCGGAGGAGTGCGGCTGGCGGCACACCTTAAAAGTTGCAATTGCGATTGGAGCAATGGTGCGATGCTCATCCGATCTGTTGATAGATCGACGAATGATATGCAATCGGGGGATCGCAATCGGAGGAGTGCGGCGGGCGGCACACCTTAAAAGTTGTGATTGCGATTGGAGCGGTGGTGCGATGGGCGTGATGCGATTCGCGCTGGACCGTTAGATCTATTAAGATCAACGGCAGAGATCTCTGCGGGAGTTCATAGAACGAGGCCCAATCGCATCGGGGTTTTGAGGTTTTAACAAAGAACTGTGTTCGTCGCGAGACTTCTGATTGCGATAAGCGCTTGCGGGCTCAGCTCCTGGTCTCAGCACCTGGTTGCATGGGGGGAAGTGGTTAAGGGGCTGGCCGAAAAGGGGCTAAAGCCTCATATGCAAAAGGAGATTTTTGGCTTATTTTCGGTGCATTTTGAGGCCCAAGAGGGGTAACGGTAAAGGTATTGGAAAGGTCTAAAATGGGATTTGGGTGATTTTAAAGGGTTAATGAGGAAATAAGAGAGGGGAAAAAATGAACAAACAGAGGTTAAGTGGGAATGAAATAAGAGGGAAAGGGAGGCCTTTTGGGCATCCTTCTTTGCAAACAGAGAGTTTTCAAAACTAGGAAAAGCAATGAATGTTAACCATATGATCAACAGATACTTTGGTTTATGTTTGGAACCATCATCAGCACTACATTTCTGAGAATCTTGTTTCGGGGTATCGGCTTTAGCCTTTCCTTTACCCTTCTTCTTACCCTTGGAATTTGTATCCGCCAGATTGTACTGGACGACATTCACTTCTACGGTTTTACCAGAATTCAGGGGTGGTTGAGAAGTAGTATCAGTGGAAGGATTATATTTTTGCTTCGCAAAATTTTGAGAAGACTTTCGAGAAGTCTGAGACACATAACCAATGATGTCATCGATGGATGGCATCACCAGTGCTTTGGAAGTTCCAGGTCCTGGGGCATCAGGAAAGAGTTCATACAACGTGCCGAACTTAGAGTACACAAGATCAATGTATTGGGCATGAGTGGTGGCTTGTTCCTTAGTAACACATGCCCCCATAGCAATGTCCTTAGAAATTGGAGCAACGAAAGAGGTAGTGAACCCATCAGTTAGAAGTTGATCAGGAATCTCAAACTTGATCAAACGACGATGTCGCCTCCATTCATGAATATGATCAGAGATATGGGTAGCTCAATCTTGTTTCAAGGATGTGAGGAGGTGTGTCCTAGTTTCATACCGAACTGGTAACTGAAAGTGCATGAGAAATTTCATGGCTAGAGAGTTTAAATCTTGGAAGACATCGTGGGAGAGTTCAATGTACCACTTGGCAGCAGCACCAGAAAGATTCCTTTGGAAAATATGGATTTGAATGGAATCTTCCACCCAAGAGTTAGAGGAGCACCAAATATGGTATGTCATAACATGCGCTTGGGGGTCTTCTCTGGATTTTCCCTCAAATTTGGGACAATCGCCAAGGGATTTTAGTCGGAACTAGAGGCCAATATGGATTATGAAGGATAGAATCGTTTTTCAACTTCGACACATCGGGCAGTTTCAACGTAGCAAGGAAAGGTAATTGCATATTGAAAGGCATTGCAGGCCTTTGATAAAGACCAGTATTTGGATTCTAGCTAGGTTGGGAGAAGTTCTTCCCCAATATGTTTTGTCCTGGAGGATTTTTTCCATAGGGGTTATAAGCCTGATAATTCTGCCCATACACCAGTTGAGGACCAAGATATTGATTATGAGCATACCATTGAGGTCCTGATTGAGCAACATATGGATTTTATTGTGGAATGTAAGCAGTGCCTTAAGGTGCATTATATAACACTTGAGTGTGACCTTGAGGAATGTACGTAGTTCCTTGAGGCGTACTGTATACCACCTAGGATTGAACTTGAGGAATGTAAGTAACGACTTGGGGCACACTATATACCACCTGAGATTGACCTTGAGGAATGTAAGTGGAACCCTGAGGTTGAACGAGTTGCCCCTAGGGTGCAAGTTGACCCAGATGTTGTGGTTGGATAGGTTGTCCCTGCGGAGCAGGTTGGCCTGGATGCTGAGAGCCACCAGGTTGCCCTTGTAGAAGAGGTTGGCCCAGTGGTTTGGATGGGCCAGGTTTCCCCTAAAGACAAGGTTGAATCGGCTAAGTAGCTAAGGGTTAACCTTGTTGTACAAAAGTAGAGCCTTAATGAACATAAGGATGGTTCTGTTGCACAAAAGGTTGTCCCTGCGATGGATATATTTTCCCCCCGGGAACATAAGATGTTCCCGATTGAACATAAGGTTGACTAGCAGGACTATAGGGTTGTCCTTGTTGGACTGAAGGTTGTCCCTGAAATGGTTGTCCTTGCGGACCATAAGGTTTTCCCTATGGACCATAGGGTTTTCCCTGTTGTATCGAAGGTTGTCCTTGAAAGGGTTGTCATTGTAGACCATAGGGTTGTCCCGGTATGTACGTAAATTGGTTGGGGTTAATCAGAAGCAAATATATCGGATGTACATGCTCGTCATAATGATGCAAAGGATTAACAAGAGCTTGTGGCTGCTGAGAACCCTGAGGGGTGTAATTCTACTGCTAAATGGCCAACATGTACTGATCGAATGTTAAACCTCCAGGAATTTGAGTAGAAGAGACGAGCACACAACCAGTAGGTTTCATTCCCGAAACGTGAAGCTGTGATCCACTCACAGTGGGCCTAACAGGTATCGTGGGAGTGATAAAAATTGACCTACGAACAACAGAAGACAATGACAATGACTGAGTTGTACTAACAACCAGTGCGAATGACTCCACACAGACAGTGGAAGGGACTGGGATAGACGTAACAATAATCGACGTGAGGGGAGTCGAAGGTGATGCCCCCGATACAGTGGAAAACTAGCTTCCCGAGCGAGTCAATGTACTTGTCCATATCGGGTTCTGATACAATGATGCAACACCAGAAATGATCTGACCCAACGTACGGTAACCAGATGGGAGAGATATTAGCTGTGAGGAAGGTTGACCTGAGTCATAAGGAGAACTCTCCAGAGGGAGTTGATAATCTCTTGTAGAAACATAAATCTCTTCACTACTGATGGGACTCGAAGAATCCATGTCGAACAAAGCCATGGTATCATCGAAAAGGCGACGAGTAGTGGCAAGTAAAGTTGGTTCTGAAGTAAGACGAGGGAACTCTTCCTCATTTCAAAAACTATATCAAGCGTCCTGGGTTTCCAATTGATATCAAATGGCTCCTCAAGAGGAGATCGAGTAGCAAGGGGTAAGATACTCGAAAGAATAGATTGCCAGAAATCGATAGACCTAGTAGGCTGAGGTGCTCCCGAAGAAACTTGAGGAAAAGGATCGCCACTAGGAGGTAATGAAGAGGATGGAGAAACTGGTGGTTCTACCACCATGAATTTGTTTCAAAACAGGAGAGAACTGAGATGACCAATTCGAGGCTTAAAGACAAAACACTAAGGAATTACTTAAGAACAAGCCAAGAAAATATCTATAACGGGCATGTGATCGTGGGAAATTGATTTTAAGAAACTGAAACAAAACTCTACCTTTTCATATTTTAAGAGTCAAGAAATAGGCAAAAGGTGACTCTAGTCATGAAAGGACAAGTGCACGATGATATTTTCAATTTTAGAGAGTCACAAAAAGACCAAAATGACTAGTCAGGAAATCTAAGCAAGAGGGTGTACCAAGTTTTCATGAAATTCAATATACACAATGGTGATCAAATGAAAGAGAAATGACCAAGGACTTAATGTACGTGCAGGCAGTCTCCCATAATGCTATGTTCATTGCATCACGGTTACAAGGCGGCAAACTCAGCTTCCTATGGATAAAGGATTGCAACCCATGAGGGTCTCCCTTTATATACTCGACGGTACGGGGAGCACAAGTCCGTTATAGTGTTGTCTAATGCTAGGTGACAAATGACAGCTACTAGGTTTAATGACGCAAGAACACGTCATTAGCCTAGACCTCTTAATGTGTGCATTAGGTTTCAATGGTTCCTTAGTTTGATTGATTCATTTTAAAGTTGATCTTGAATTAATGTTGCAATTTCAAGGCCTTACTGATTGTGATCTTGAATTCTTAATTCACAACTATATGCAAAATAAAATCATTCCAAATCAATGAACAAATATCTAAGAGAAGGATAGAAGTTCATAACGAAGCAGTAATCAAACGAACACAAGAAGAAATTTTCCTAATGCATCTAAGACAACCCAAGCAGAAAACAAAAAGCTCTTTCCTTCACTAAAATCTACTAATGCAAAAGAACATTTTTCATTTTCAAACTAAGAGAAAGAATGCAAATTTTGTCCTTTTAGATGAATGAGAAGAAAAATGCACTACTACACTAAATGACAAAATAGACACTATTTTTGAGAAATTCGAAATGAAACGATCTAAAACAAAGAGATCAATTCAAGACAAACATCAAACACACTCAAAACAGAGATGCACTCCTTCAAGCAAAAGAGTGCTTTCAAACCGATTCAGTGAGCAATGTAATCTATGCTCAAGGTGAAAAATGGAGAGCTAAATGAACACGAAAATTATCATTCAACAACCCAATGACACGTAGAACCGAAATAAAAAATAAGACAATTAGTCAACAAATTGAAAATATAAAGACCACACTGACTCAAATTCAACTCAGAAGGTTCAGTGAGGAGGGAGCCGAACAAGTAGCATGAGGCACCTAGAAAATCTAGGATGAAAAACTCCAATTATTAGATGAGGGACAAACAGTTGATAATAATGAGACAAGAGATTCAAAGAAATTCTAATAGACCAATTTAAATATGAAAATTCAACCTAGAGGCAACAGAAACTGAAAAAACTCAGGGAAAAGGCTAAAATTTTAACCTACAGGATTTGACTCATCTTTCTAGCTGTAATCTACACTAAACAGAGGCTGGCATGCCCTTGAAAAAGACAACAAGCACCATATGGAAAAAGGAAAAATCCACCGAGAAAAGTTCATACTTGACACTCTAAGGCTAAATATGATGGCTAAAAACAGTCAAACAGGAAGAACAAAGTAGAAAAACTATAAAATGACCAAAGTCGAACAAGCAAGCCAAACACTAGATGAACAATGAGAGACGACAAACACACTGACTCCCCAGTACGGTCACCAACTTGTTGAGCAGGTAAATCCCCTCTGCGGACAGAGGTGATCCCTCTAGCCCTGAAGTGGGTCTAGCAACAGGGGAACAAGATGGACTTTCGGGCTCCTAGCTTATAAATGAAAAGTAGTTGGAATAGATGACCTACCTTGGTCCAACACTCTTGTTTTCGTCTACATAAGTGATTCGCTGATCTTTGTATTCACACATTGTGGTCCTTCAATGATAAAATCCATGTACCTGCACAAGGATCAAGTGAACAGTGACATCATATGAAAACATTTTTTTATTCACAGCTATTCGATTGGTCAAGGAGAATCAAACATTTTGCATATTATCGAACACAAAATTGGAACCAAAAAACTAGTCTTGTATTAATGATAGAGAAAATAAGTTTACAACCTTAAAGCCTTGATGTTGCAGCCTCCTTCGACGGGTTCAGTCAAGCGTGTCTCAAGCATTCGTCGGGGATCCGATTTGATGAGGAAATGGGCCTAAACTCTCTCTCTACAATGAATTCCTTTCTACTTTCTTCTTCACACCAGCTATAGTAAGGACTGTTGAGCTAGCTAAAATTATGTGAGAAGGAAGTATTTATAGGAGAGGAGGAGGTGGTTTGGGATCCCTCATAAGGTGGAAGGGAGGCCTTATCCTTTGGGGAGTTGTTCAATTATAGGAAACAAGAAGCCAAAGGGAGGACTTCGACATTATTCAGTCGAACAAACCATGATGACTCTACTCACGAGGTGGTTAGGCATGGAAATTTCGATTATATTTTTAAAAAAAATCCAAAAATAGCTCGGCGCAAGTAGGGCACTGAGACAGAGCGCCAATGGGCAGGAGGCCCAGTGTTAATTTCTCTATGGGCGCGAGGCCATAACTTCTTACCAGCGGCGACCCAAAATCATGTGTTTTTTAGAGCCTGCTTCAGTAATGATCAACAGAGGAAATGTTCTTGACATACCAAGGGATGCAATGACACTTTTTGCAAGGTATGAAAATACACAAAATTCACTGAAATGGTCCTCTAATGTGCGGGATGGGGATTGCAGGGATGGTGACAAAATACTGTGTAACACAAAGCCTTTGACCTCCAAAAACTTCAATCTTTTTCTAAGCAGAATCAGCTACAAGGGAGGTAGCAACAGTGGGATGGAAGCATTCTGGCATGTGACTTTGGCATTGGGCATGTCAAAGAGGGGAGTTATGAGATGACAAGATTCTTATCACAAAGGCCAAAAATGTTGTCACTTAGGAGTATAGATCCATTGATGGGGTGTTCTAAGGATCACTTCACATATGAGGCACTTGATGGGGCAAGTAGAAGATGAGAGGTATGTAGTGGTGGATGGAGTCATCTACTACCAGGATAGGATCTTCTTGACTAAGCTCAAGAATAAGGCTCTACATGTTGCACATGATTCATTCCTTTCCTGTCACAAAGGTCTCATGGAGACATATCAGACCATTATGGAGAGATTCTCATGGGAAGGCTCATACATGGACCTCATCACCAGCTTACTCATTGTACATGGTAAGATTTGTGTCTGTGTACTTATTGATCATCTAAAAAAGTATTTGCCTTCTCTTGTCATTTATATACAGTGCATTGCTCCACAAGAGGGCAAGCCTTGTAGAAATTTTGAATAACTGATATATTATTCACTGAGATTATCCTGATCACACACTATTTTAGCTTCATGCATAATACAAAATCTCTTCTACCATTGATCATCACATGCGGAAATAAAATCAATTGCATGCATACATTAAAACCACAAACAATCACACATATGAACACAGTATTTAATGGGAAATCTTAAAGCTAAAAACCCCAACTATCTATATATTATATGTCATGGAGATCATGTAACAATCATAGTACAAAAGCTCCTCACAAGCTCTCATGCACACCCTCAATTGCTACACACTATCAAGCTAGATCTAGCAAAACACATGCTCCAATCTTTTGCCACTTGATAGCTAGCCTCTATTACATTTTTAATGCTATGGGATGGCTTCATTAAATAGATAAACCACCTGGCTTGTACTACAAAATCCTCATGGGCTTCTCCACGTATCTGTGTGTTGCAAATAGCAACTGTATAGTCACAACTGATAGTTAACCTACTCTTTCACCTATTTCTGCATTGGTCTCCACTAAAACTGTCCATGCGCTGAAGTTAACTGATGCATTATTTAGTTGATTAATGAGTTTATAATTAGTGAATTAATTAATAATTAATTCACACCACTCTCACTAATTGTATCAATTATTTAAATTGAATACAAATAGCTCAACTATGTTTAGATTAGTTAAACTGAATACAACTCCACTAACTTCCTCAATCAACTCCACCAAACTCTGTCACATGAGTTCTAACTGAAGTCTTCATGCAATAGCTCCACTTAACCCCTAGGAATAGCGTAATTCCTTCTGTCAACTCCTATGCCACATCTATGCACTTAATTGAAGTGCTCCAAGAGAATAAGATAATGTTTAGAGTCTAAATATTGTTAAGAGCTAATAATATTTGACATATCTATTTTTAGATTGGCAATCTAAAAAAAGATTCCGCCCAATATGTCTAAAAATAGAAGTCCATCTATTTTTTCCAACTTGACCAACCATCCATAAATAACATCCTACAACTCATAGAACATGATCCATATGTCTAATAATAGACATAGTCTAAAAATAGACTTTGTGCAAAAAATAGCCTGCAGGCCCACTTAATGAAGGCGACTCCTTTCCACTAAGCTCATCATCTTGTTGCAATCTCAACACTCCCTGTCAACAAGATAAGGATTATCTGCCACCCCTATCCTGCCTCTGTGGTATTCGAATTTGCTCCTGGTGAGCGCCTTCGTCAAGATATCAGCACCCTGATCCTCCGTAGGAATGTATGAAAGTAACATGATCTTCCACTGCACACAATCTATGATATGATGATAACGGATGTCAATGTGTTTAGATCTATCATGAAATACTGGATTAACCAAGAGTTTGATGCAACTCTAATTATCACAATAAATCACAGTAGGATCCAAGTGTGAACCGAACAATCTGACCAGGATCTTCCTCATCCATATAACCTCGCATGCAGCCAAACTTGCTGCCATATACTCGGCCTCTGTTGAAATGATTGCCATGGATCTCTGCTTCCTGCTGTACCAAGAAACTGTTGTCGACCCGATACTGAAAATCCCTCCATATGTGCTCTTTCTGTCCGTTGGGCTCCCTGCCCAATCTGCATCTGTGAAGCCACATAGCTTCACCTCATCTAACTGTCTGTACCATAATCCATATCCCGATGTGCCTCTAAGATATCTCAATACATGCTTGCATGCCTTCCAGAAGAGCTTGGTTGGCTTAACCATAGCTTGTGACAGTTGGTTAACAGCATAGCATATGTCGGGTCGTGTATTGACCAGATACATAAGCGACCCCACCAACTGTCGATAAACAGTGGCTGTTGAGCCCCAAGATTGTTCTCTCTTTCATCTTACTTTACTCCATTTTCCTTTTTCCGTTGTTATCCCAGGCCCAATTGATCAATGAAATTAGTTAAAATTACTTTAAGAATGAGTATCATAGCTAACTTGATAAGTTTTGTGATTTTGTCATTGTAATGCATTTTGAACCGAAACTAGCTACAGAATGCAGACATTCCGTAGCTAACCGCCAATTCTGCAGCTGTCTTCACGTTCAAGTATGTTCCAGGTGTCCTCTCAGGAAAAGGCACACATGGGTATATTCCACAACATGTCCTCATCGTTCGTTGCTCACCATGAAGAATGAACCGAATTCTCGACGTGGTTTTGTACGTGGGAACTCATTCAAGGAGGCAGACTTCTAATAGGACTAGGACAGTCCAGATGTCCTTTGTCCCTTTACGCTGCCATATTTAGAGTCCTAGTATGATTTTGATAAGAAAAGACAATGATCCCCGTATTGTTGCAAGTTATGTTATGTAGATTTGTTATAAAAGCACTCGGGAAACCGAGAGACAAGCTCTAGATTTTGCTTAGATTTCATGGATTGACTGCTATATTTCTGAAGACCGAGAATACTCTGTTTTAAGTTATTTTCCTTTAATGAAGAAGACAACATTTCTTTGAACGCGTTGAGTTGATTTTGAGTTAGATTCTGTCTGGTGGTAGAGGGCCCCTACCCCCTGAACGGATTTACTTCGCAATTTAGATAAGTATCTTAGTCGTTTTCACGTTTTTGAAGTTTGAGTTCATAGTTAATTTTATTAGTCACTATAGCTATACTTGTTCTAAGAAACTCTTCCAAACGATCATGATAATGAATGAGAAATGGTTGTAGTGTGATAGGTTTTAATTGAAATTTCTTTTGTTCATTATCACAGTTGAACTTATTCTAGTAAACTCTTCCAAAAAATCATTATGATGTCTAAGGCATGACTGTGATACTGAATGTTTCAGTTGTTTGTTTACACTAAGTAGCATAGCTGATCTTACTCTTAAAACGCTCTTCCAAAATATCATAACAATGGGTAGGAAATAGTTGTGATGTCTTAGTTTTTAAATTGCTTTCAGTCTTTATGTTTGCATTTGCATTGAATTGTACAGCCAGGATTGTTCTAACAAGCTCTTCCAAAATACCATTCATGATGGACAAAATAGGCTGTAGAATTCCATAGATTAATTGCATGATAACTTAGTTAGGGCACTCCGGAGTCAAATTGCATTCAATTCATGATCTGTTATTTCGTTTTAAGTTTGATAATGACTTGTTAGTTCAGCACTATTTATTGTAGACTAGTGACACCTTAGTTCAGTTCTAGCTTAGCTCATTGTATTTACATTCCACATTTAGTTGTCATCCATTGCATATTAAATTACATTAGTTGTTAAACTTAAACACCACGGCCTTCATTATTTACAAAACCTCTTTTGTTCCAAATCTATAATTGACTCATAACCATCTAGACAGAAGACAGTATCAGCCCAAGGCCTGAAGTACTTTTGCAACCTCTTTACCATTTTATAAACAAAGCCTTTCCTCAAAAGACTACTTTAAAAAGAAATCTATAACTTTTGAGTAAAGTTTAGTGATGTTAAATTAAGTTGCAGAACAGAATTAGGAGCTAGTCTTAGAGTAGAGATCTTATGATGTAACCAATGTTCTTCTCCAAATATATTTCAACAAATCTTTAATCATGGATAAGATGTTGTATCATTATAAGATGATTGTTTAATTGTTTAGTTAGGAGAATTTTTATACTTAGCTGCCCATTTCTCAAGCTCTTCCAAAATACCTTTAATGAAAGAATTGGACAAGTTAAGTTTATGTTTTGATTCATTTTCTTGAAGTTATTATCAAGCTTTGTATTCTGCTTAGTCATAGTTTAGGTTTGATTCTGTTTCAGTATTTGCATTTTCATTTGTCATCTGTCATCAACAAATTAGGCTTCACTCTGTTTTTAACCAGTAGCTTATTTCCACTAGCATTTAGTTCTTTTCCTTGTGAACATAAAACCATCAAAAGACCAAAAACATCATAAAACACTAAACACAACACATTAAGAAACAAACACCTAGGCACATACAGTGCACTTCACTTCAGCAGTTTACCAACCCTGGTTGACAATTAAATGAACTCAATTTAGGAGACTAGGTTGAGACCAAACAGTGGCATCCACTACCTCCGCCGAAGTAGCATCCTCCTTCCTCCATCCACCAGGGAGAGGAGTATCAACAGGCTTGCAGCCATGCATGTTGAACTTCTCCAGTGTCTCCCGGGCATACTTACCTTGAGAAACAAGCAGTCCACCATTGCGCTGCCAAATTTCCAATCCCAAGAAATAATGAAGGAGGCCCAAGTCCTTCATCTCAAACTCCTTTGCAAGATCAGCCTTGCATGAGTGTATCAACAGTTCATCACCTGTCAAAATCAAATCATCTACATAAAGTACAATGATCATCAACTTACCCTCCACCACAATCTGGTATAGGTTCGGATCCGCCTCACTCTTGGAGAATCCAAGTCCGGTGAAATAACTGTCTATCTGTGTGTACCAAGCATGAGGTGCTTGTTTCAACCCATACAGCACTCTCTTGAGCCTGCACACATGCGACTCACTGCTGAAGATCTCGAAACCTTCGGGCTGCTCTATGTACACCTCCTCCTCAATGACTCCATTGAGGAACGCAGTCTTCACATCCATCTGATGAATGTGCCACCCCATCTGCACTGACAGAGCAAGAATCGTTCGTATGGAAGAATACCTTGTGACAGGTGCAAAGGTTTCCTCATAATCGATCCCCTCAATCTGTGAAAATCCTTGGGCAACAAATCTTTCCTTGTACTTCTCCACACTCCCGTCAGCTACCTGCTTCACTTTGTAGATCCATCTCGAACCCACCACTGATTTCCCCTCCGGCTTCGGGACAATCTCCCATGCACTTTTTTTGACAATCGAATCATACTCTTCCACCATGGCATCTACCCATGCGGGGTCCTCCACAGCTTCCTCGAAAGAGGATGGCTCTGTCACGATACACTTGCTCATAAGAGCCATGTATCCAGTATACTGGTCAGGTGACTGTCTCTATCTGCGCTGAGATGTAGGTGCTCCTACAACCTTCTCTGCATCTTGAGCCAGTCGCTCAGCTTCTGTAGTGCGCTTCCGCCCTCTGATGGTTGGTGCTTCCTGAGTGGTCTCTTCCACTCCATGAGCCTCCTCTTGTGGCTGATCCACATCCTGAGACTCATCCTTAGGAACTAATAGCTCCTCATCTGCATGCAAGTGTGGCTCCCTCTCAAGCGAACACTTCATGGCTTTCTCCTCTTGAAATTTGATATCCCGTCGCACAATAATCTTGCGACTGTCTGGAAAATACACACGATAGTTGTGGGGCATATCAGTGTACCCCACAAATATCCCAACCTCCGTAGTCGGCTCCAGCTTCTTCCTGGCATCCTTCGTCACATGAATGTAAACAGGTGAACCAAAAATCCTCAAATGGGAAATATCAGGCTTCTTACCAGAAAACGCCTCCTCGGGTGTACTCATTCCAAGTATCCTGTGAAGAAAATGGTTCTGCACATATACTGTAGTATTGCATGCCTCAGCCCACAAGTGAATGGGGAGGCCCTGATCATGCAACATCGCCTGTGTAGCACCCACGATCGTTCTGTTCTTCCACTCAGCAACCCCGTTTTGCTATGGGTTATGAGGTGCTATGAGCTCTTTTTGAATTCCTTCTGCGCTGCAAAAGTCCTTGAATTCGCCAAAGATGAATTCACCACCATTGTCGCTCCTAAGAGCCTTCACCTGCTTCCTCGATTTTTTCTCAACCAGTGCCTTGAACTCACAGTACTTTGAGTATGTCTCGCTCTTCTTCTGCATGAAGAAGATCCAGCACTTACGAGAAAAATCATCAACAAATATCACATAATACTTATGCTTTGTTGTCGAAGTTACTGAGAAAGGTCCACACACGTCTATGTGAATTCTCTCAAGGATCATCATGGCGTGACTATCCTTCTCGTGAAAGGTGGATTTCACAAATTTTCCCAAGGTACACCCCTTGCACTAATCTGACTGCGCAAGAGTGCCTTTAGGAAGCCCAGTAGAAATCTGCTGTAGTATCTTCAAAGCTCCATGGTGAAGGTGGCCCAATCTCTGGTGCCACAACTCGCCATCATCCCAGCTCACCACTCCTTTTGCCTTGCCTGCCATTGCTGCACAGCCATCTACCTACAATTGATAAAGGTTCTTAACTAGAACCCCTATCCTCTGGGTCTCACCAGTTGCCTTACTGCACAGGAAAACCTTTCCCTCGCTAAAGACAACATCATATCCCTTGTCTTCTAACATTGCCACAGAGATAAGATTCTTCTTCAATCCTGGAACATGCATCACTTCCTTCAATATGAAGGGTTTACCAAACTCCCTCTCAAAGGAAATGGTACCGATACCGGTCGCACTGTATCTACCATCATCACCCATCTCGATGTGCACTCCAAGATCTTTCTCATCCAGATCAATAAACAAATTTCGATCTCCTGTCATGTGAAAAGACGCACCACTGTCCAGAAACCACACTGAACCCATCACACTTGAAACCAATCATGTGATCAATGAAAAATCTAGCTCAAACTGCGAGGTTAAGGCCTCTCCAGCTGTAGTCCCAGCAGCCTGCTTATTTTTCTTCTTCTATGGACAACTAGTGGCATAATGTCCGTGTTGGTGACAGTGAAAGCACTTCTCCTTGCACATGTCCTGCTTCTTGCCTTTCACACCGGATTGAGAAGCTTTCTTGCTCTTCCCCTTCTTTTCTTTGGCAGGAAAAGCACAATTCTCTTCATCAGATTTCTTTGATGAAGATCTGTCCCTGGTACTCTGCCTTATCTCCTCTTGCACAAGATCCGACCAAAGTCGCTCCCATCCTGGAAATTTCTCCCGACCATTGAAAGAGTCCTAATAGGAATGCCAAATCTTCGGAAGCCCAAGGAGAGCCAAGCTCACCAATTCCTTGTCATCAACAGTAACCCCCACACTTCCCATCTCATCCCTACATTGGATGAAATTCGTGAGGTAATTGGGCATACTGTCGCCTTTCTCCATCTTTATGTTCCTAAGTTTATCCTTGAGCGCCAACTTCCTCTGGTCGCTCTTGCTTTGAAATAAATCTGTCAAAGCTTTCCACATCAAGAATGGATAAGCCTTACCATGAAGGCTGGACACAATGTGATACTTCACACCTTCCAACAGAATCCTTCAACACTTTGTTGTCTTCTTTTTCCATGCGTCAAGTACAGTAGCATCACTAGAAGTAGGCTTTGGAATTTCTGCATCTATGAACTCCTTCAACCCATTGTCATCCAGCACCGCCTCCATCCTATCCTTCCATGCAATAAAATTCGAGCTGCCCTCAAGGAAATACTCCAATTGCAATCTGTTGAAAGACATCTCAACTTCGACACCAAGAAAACACTACTGCAAATTCGAATTCCACCAGCACAAAACTCAACCGCTTCAATGTTTTGCAATTGCTCCAATGATCAATATCGCTCTGATACCATGTAGAAATTTTGAATAACTGATATATTATTCACCGAGATTCTCCTGATCACACACTATTTTAGCTTCATGCACAATACATAATCTCTTCTACCATTGATCATCACATGCGAAAATAAAATCAATTGCATGCATACATTAAAACCACAAACAATCACACATATGAACACAATATTTAATGGGAAAGCTTAAAGCTGAAAACCCCAACTATCTATATATTATATGTCATGGAGATCATGTAAAAATCATAGTACAAAAGCTCCTCACAAGCTCTAATGCACACCTTCAATTGCTACACACTATCAAGCTAGATCTAGCAAAACACATGCTCCAATCTTTTGCCACTTGATAGCCAGCCTCTATTGCGTAATCAATGCTATGGGATGGCTTCATTAAATAGATAAACCACCTGGCTTGTACTGCGCAATCCTCATGGGCTTCTCCACCTATTTGTGTGTTGCAAATAGCAACTGTATAGTCACAACTGATAGTTAACCTGCTCTTTCACCTATTTCTGCACTGGTCTCCACTGAAACTGTCCATGCACTGAAGTTAACTAATGCATTATTTAGTTGATTAATGAGTTTATAATTAGTGAATTAATTAATAATTAATTCACACCACTCTCACTAATTGTATCAATTAGTTAAATTGAATACAAATAGCTCAACTATGTTTAGATTAGTTAAACTGAATACAACTCCACTAACTTCCTCAATCAACTCCACCAAACTCTGTCACATGAGTTCTAACTGAAGTATCCATGCAATAGCTCCACTTAACCCTAGGAATAGCGTAATTCCTTCTGTCAGCTCCTGTGCCACATCTGTGCACTTAACTGAAGTGCTCCAAGAGAATAAGATAATGTTTAGAGTCCAAATATTATTAAGAGCTAATAATATTTGACATATATATTTTTAGACTGGCAATCTAAAAATAGATTCCGCCCAGTATGTCTAAAAATAGAAGTCCATCTATTTTTTCCAACTTGACCAACCATCCACAAATAGCATCCTGCAACTCATAGAACATGATCCATATGTCTAAAAATAGACATAGTCTAAAAATAGACTTTGCGCCAAAAATAGCCTGCGGGCCCACTTAGTGAAGGCGACTCCTTTCCACTAAGCTCATCATCTTGTTGCAATCTCAACAAGCCTCTCTTTGGACTTCATGGTCTCTTTAAGACCAACATCAATGATGGATATAGCCATTTCTTGTATGGCTTTGGGCAATTATTTTTATATTCTTAGTATGCTCAGTTGACACACAATGTCATTTACTAATTCCAAATAGATGAACAAACATGCACAACTAGCAAGTGGTTGGGAGACAACTTGCCACATCATGATCAGGGGCAACAGGTAGAAAAATTGTGTTGTTTCCACTTGGGGAACTATTGTCACCATCCAGCATTTCATATGACACTCAGTGTCTTTCTCATTTGGATTCCATATTGTGATGATGTTCTATTCACTATATGTGGAATGGCTTGGGCAAGCAAGGTTCATAGAGCCAAAGAGTGGATCCTTGAGAGTCCAGTTTCCTTTTGGCCTCTAGAGGGAAACATTATTGCAGCCCAAACTCAGCAACAACTCTATGCATACCATAAATGGAGAGAGAGACAGTGTGGGATGGACAATTTGGTCTACCATGTTCAACCATACAACCCATCTACATTGTAGGAGCAAGAGATGGAAGAGTTTTTCTATGAGCTACAATTTTGGAGGGTGATCCATTTTGTGTGGATGATAGCATGGGGATTGGAGCTTCTAATGGGGGTTAAGGTCCCCAACATTTTTCAAATTCCATTCCTCAAGAAGGCCTCCAGATAGCATGTATTTGCCTCCATGGATATCCCACTTCTTCATGAGGAGAGCCATTTGGTTTTCTCACCAAAGGATAACTTACACACTAGGGAGGAGCAACTAGGGGATATATTGATTGAAGAGAATCTTGTTTAGTGGAAGATCTTATCAGATGAGGATGCTACAGGAGGAGGAGAGGAGGATTTGAAGTATCAATCCTTGTAGTTTCTTGAGAACAAGCAACATTTGGGAGGGGAGGACTGTAATATTCCTAATTATCTTTCATCTAGTTGGAATATTAATTCTTACTTTTGATAAAAATATAGGTGAATAAGTGGGTAGAGAGACCCATAAATATCTTTAGTAGGAATAAAACCACTTTTCATGTGAATTTGGATCATTGTATCAGCTGAATAAAGCACCTTGAGGTGTGAATAGGGGCTAAATCATGTGGACAGGGTCAAATTTGACCAAATCAACAACGATGTTATGGAGGTAGTGGAGGATTAATGGAGGACAACATAGCCATATAGGAGGAGTGTATGCATGAGAGTAGATCCTAGAATGAATGAGATCTAGGGTGATGAAGGCATTCACAATATTGATATTTTATTAGTCTTTTATGACTCTTTGCACGCTTCAGTTTTTTAGCTAAGTCTTCTATGTTGTTTAGCACAAGGGTGTTTCCAAGCTGAAATTCCACCCTCATCCTTAAGGGACTTCGAGTGCCTACTCAGAAGAGGTTCATTGAGCATCATTTCCACTATCTGGCTTTGGGCCAAGCTTTAGCCTTCATTCACAGCGCAGTCTCGTCCAAGATTGTGTTTTTTTGCAAGGTAGCAGCAGTGGAGGGTTGATAGACCCAATTTCTAAGCTTGTTTTCCAGTGGAGGGAGAATCCCTTCATCCAGGAGGCTAGTGAGTAAGTTATTAGAGATTTATTCTGCCATCCAACATCAATCCAAGTAGCCGAATTCACCCACAATGCAGTCTCCTCCAGAAACTACATTATTTTGCAGTGCAGTTGCAATGGGAGGTCAAGTACCCAAGTTCTTGACCCTGTTTTCCAGTGAGGGGATCAGCCCTTCATCCGGAAAGGCTGTGAGGAGGGACATCAGCCATTTTCATATTAGATCATCCACCTCCCACCTGTGCTCCAATTTCAGAGCATTATTCAACCCTAGGGCCATATTGTTTATGTTCTGCATTTTGAGTATTTCTGGAAACCCTTACTGGGTTGTCTTGGAATAGTGCTAGAAATCCTAGATCTTTGATCCCGATATTTTCTAAGCACCATATCAGCAGATCCATGTGTTTACATTTACAACAAAATTAAACCCCTGAAAAAACTGCATTGTCTTAGCCTCCGTAATTCTTGTATAGCAGTTTTTATTCATGTTCTATGTACTGGATCTCTAGAGGCTTGTTTTTCCTGACTTGAGTGTCTTTTTCCTCAAGATATTGTACACAGTTTCTACTATAATTTTTAATAATAAGGCTATATTATCTGCTCTCATATTGATGTGTTGATGTATCAGTGCATTTTCCAGTTTATGCTCTATATTCCTATCTTTTTCGTTTTGGGATATTACACCCTACAAGGAGAGAATTATGGGTAGATAGTTTTCTAACCCACCACAAAATTGCATTGACAATTTTACTCCAAATCAATGTTGACGATTTCCTCTCCACAACCACACATAAAAAATGTACAAAATAGGTAGAATCATTCAAATGTATTGTACATACAATGTATATATCATTTATTTTTTCTTATAAATAGATAGTACATTGTGTGGTCTAGTTTAGGTGGTTGAGCGGAGGAACATTATCCTATCCATCTAGGTTCAAATATTTCTTGCGACATGTTGACATTTTTTGTGAGCTAATGTTTATTAGGGTTGGAAAGGTACTGGTATGAAAAAAACCTAATTCAATGCCAACAAGTATTTGGTTTGAATAAAGCTCATAATGTGAACTTAGGAATAGTTCAAAGGTCTACCTCATTGATATGCAATAATTTAGAAAAATGACATTAAAATAATTCGATGATCAAAATTAATCAAATCTATAACCATGAAAAATTTCAAGTGATTAGTTTCTATCAATTCAATATAATGAAGAGAATGAGGAACTCCATTTACAATACATAACATGATTATTATTATTTTGTTTTTAACCGTAATCATTGTATTTGTATTATAAAAAATTTGGAGACACATTATATATCATGTGAATACATATAGAAGTTGTATCATTGTGAATTTAGACAAGATACTAGCTTTCAAAGCCATCCTTCTCCCATCAAAAGGATGAAATGCAGTGATCCATATATTTTTCTACTAAGTAATTTTTAATATTTCTTGAGTATAAGAATAAATTATAAAAAAATGATTGCCTAAATAAATGCACCATGTTCTATGATTTTTTGCACCATGTTCTCTATTTCCACTTGAATCTCAGGAGATGAACCAAATTTAGGATCTGAATGAATTTTTGGAGGATCAATCTCATCCCTTTCATTTTCTACTTCATTTGGATTTTCAAGAACTTCAAATATGTTTTTGGAGGGATTGGATGGGCCTCATGAAGGTATTTTTGTATATTATGGCTCCTTCAGTTGCTACTTATTTCACTTTGAGGATACTTGTTTAAAATATTTACGTTCATTATTGTTCTAAGAAGTTAAATCCTACTTTGAAGGGAGTTGTGTTTCTTTAATTCTTGGGAAACTCTTTGAAAAGTGTCCATACTTATGGTAGGAAACACATTTGAAAACAATATACATGTAGTCAAGGGCTTAAAGATGACTCCAACCCTCCATATTGAGTTATCTTGCCTTTGGAAGGTCCTTCTCTAAATACATTTCCACACAAATTCTAACATATGAATAAACATTTCCTTTTAGCTTAGTTTGATCAATATAGAATCTAATTTATCTATAATATAATTAAGAAATGGTTCATCCCAAAAGATGATGTGGATGTGCAACAACCTAACACATATAAGGGAAACTGAGATTTCCATGTTTGGATCAAAATTAGGGCTCAAATGGGAGAAAAAAATTCCCTTGGAACCCATGAAATTGGGATCCAATATAAAGATAAAATAACTTTCCTGCATACTACTAAATAAAAATAGACATAAACTTCTACCACAATAAAAAATAGATTACCTAGAATATTCCAATGCTCTATGATCCATGCCTAGACTATTGGAGGACTAGGCCAAAGTCCTATGAACTTTCCAATTAAGGTTTACTCATGCAAAAGAATGGATTTTATTTTTGGTTCTTGAGACAAGATGTCCAACTTGGGGGAATGCCCTCTACATTTTTAGCAAACTTGTTCTTCATTGGGCACTTCTCACCAATTGGTTTTGAAGATATGATCAATGGCATAAAATAAGTTTCCTCACTTAGCTTAGAGCTTAGCTAAGCTGACTACAATGGCAACAATGTCGATTTGGGCTTGAAAATGGTTAGTTGAGGGTTGTTGTTGAATGATACAAATTGTGTGAAGGTTTTAACCTTGTACAAATAATACCTCCAAATGAATTCTTAATATATATATATATATATTAGAAAGAACATAAAATATACACAGATATTTTTCTCTTGGAACCCAAAACTGAGAAAACCATATTGATTTTTCATTATGTTCCTTTCAATGTTACAATGCATTATATACACGTAAAAGAATTCATAAATTTCCAATCCATTAACCATATATTAGAACATAACCATAGTTCCTTTGACTGAATTTACAAAACCATGGGAAAAATCATCATGTGTAAAACCATGTGAAAAACAAATGGTGGGTCTGCCCCAAAAAACAAAAAATAAACGCACTGCCCTGAACCCCAT
The DNA here is from genome assembly GCA_034641835.2 of Pinus albicaulis. Classification (NCBI taxonomy): domain Eukaryota; kingdom Viridiplantae; phylum Streptophyta; class Pinopsida; order Pinales; family Pinaceae; genus Pinus; species Pinus albicaulis. The sequence goes on from CM076578.1 coordinate 1,150,105,321, forward strand.
GCACGGGGCCTACTACCCCCTTGTAAACCCCCCTGTGATCCCCCCACCGCACCCGACACATCAAATCTGACATGGGGTTAATCGTGCAAATAATATAACACATACCCAACATTCTCCCACTTTTTGTTTTCTTTCCACATAGGGGGCCACAAGAGTACATAGTCACCAATCTAAGGCAATGATGCCCATTTTTTATCTACACCAAGAAAAATTATCTATTCTCATAGACTTTTTCAATGCATCTGAAACATTTTTCGAAGTGTCCACCTTTACCAGCAACACCTTTTTCTCTTCAACCATATCCCTCACAAAGTGATATTGAACATCAATATTATTTGTCTTTGAATGATAAACAAGGTTCTTTGTAAAAAAAATTGCACTTTGGATGTCACAATATTTCCTTGTATCTTATTGTACCAACCCCATACCTGAACATAATCTTTGTAACCAAATCACTTCTTTGCTTGCATGAGTGGTTGCCATGTATTCAACTTTTGTAGTTAAAAGTGACACTACAAATTGTCTCTTTCTCATCTAATAGATTGCTCCTCCAAATAGGTTAAACACATACCCACTTGTGTATCTTCTTTGATCGATATCTCCAACCCAGTCTACATCAGAAAATCCACACATGTCTACACTATGTTTAATCCCGGTCTTCCTTGGCAGCACAAACCATAATTGTTAGTGCCATGCAGATACCTGAAAACTCTCTTTTCTGGTGTCCACTGCTCCTTCCCTAGTTTTGACATAAACATGTTCATTTATTCCATTGCATTTTCAATGTATGTTCTATTATATACCATTGCATACATCAAGCTTCATAACACACTCTCATATGGAAAACAGGACATGCCCTCTTCATCTTATTGTCTCTTGGGACACTATTCTGCAAATCACTTTTCACCTACAAGAATAGGAACCTTCACTATTTTACCATCCTGCATGTTAAAAATATTTAATATTTCCTCGACAAACTTCCTATGATTTAACTATATTTTCCTCTTTTCCCAATCTCTTTTAATTTCCATGCCCAAAATAAATTTAATAACACCAAGATCCTTCATGTGGAATTTAGAGGATAATTGGGTCTTCACATCCTAGATAATTTCTCTATCATTTCCAATCAATAACATATCATCCACACATAAGACCAAATAACTAATACAATCACCAACTAACTTAAAATACACACAGTGATATGCTTTGCTCCTTCTGAAGCCAAGTCCTTACATATATGTATCAAATTTTTGATATTGCATCCTTGGTGACTACTTTAACCCATACAAAGACTTTTTTAACCTACACATGAGTTCTTTATTACCCTTCATTGCAAATCCTTCTGGCTACTTCATGTAGATATCTTCTCCCATATCCCCATGTAAGAATTTTTCACATCCATATATTCTACCACGGAATAAAAAGTAGCAAGAATAGATAAAAGTAATATAATAAAAGCTAACTTGGCAACACGAGAAAAAATATCACCAAAATAAATTCCCATATGGGAATAAAAATTTTCTACTAACCGAAATTTTTATCTCTCCACTTTTTCTTCTACATTCATCTTCTTCTTAAGCACCCATTTTCTACCAATGTGTTTACATCCAACTAGAAACTCCACCAGATCCCAAGCCTAATTTTTATCCAAGACTTCCATTTCTTCAACCATTGTCTTTTTCCAGAGTTTTCCATTATCTAAATCCACTACCTCCCTAAGAGTTATGGGATCAACATCAGTAATAGATAAAGAAAAATTAGAACAAAAATCAGATGGATTATACCACTCTAGTTGCCTTCTTTCTTGAACCGTTCTCCTAAAAAATGAGGTGTGTGTTTCTTCTTCCTTTGATTCTTGTTCTTCTATGGAGTATGATTCTTCATTCTTAAAATAAAAATCTGTCTTCTATGGTTCCTTTTCCCTTGGTAATACTTTCCATTTCATGACATCCTTCACTTCTCTAAATACCACATCTTGATTGTACACAACCTTCTGTTTTTGTAGGTTCCAAAGCTTGTAACCTTTTAAATCATCCTTATACCCAACAAAGATGCACCTTTCAAATTTACTATCCAAATTGGTTCTTTTCTCCTTTGGAACATGTACATATGCTTCAGAACCAATTACACTAAGATGTGAGAGTGAGGGTTTCTTACAAATCCATACCTCATGTGGAGTTTTATCCTCCAACGTTGATGAAGGTGATCTATTAAACAAGTAGCAAGTAGTCTCCACTCCCTCTACCCAGAATTCCTGTCATAATCTAACACCACTAAGCATGCTCCTTGCGTTTTACATCAATGTCTTGTTCAATTTTCCGCAACCCCATTTTGTTGTGGTGTGTATTAGAGTAGTATTTTGTCGTGTTATACCACACTTCTTACAAAATTCTTCAAATTCCCTCTTGCAGAACAATCCACCATTATCTTTCCTCAACGCCTTAATATTCTTCTCTATTTGATTTTCCACTAGAGCCTTAAATTCATTAAACCTATCAAATATTTCATATTTCTTCCTGAGTAAATATATCCATGTATTCCTCAATAATTCATTTACAAATTAGACGTAGTACACATATGTACCAAGTGATGGAACTGACACAAGTCAAAATACATGACTATGCATAAGCTCTAATATACTTTCTACGCTCTTAGTACTAGAGGAAAACCTCAACCGGTTATGTTTCCCATATAAAAAATGTTCACAAAAATAAAAATCCATAGGAAAATTAGACATACCTTCTACTAGATCATTTCCATGTAGCATTTGAAGGCCCTTCTTTCCAATATGTCCCTACCTTTTATGCCACGAGATAGTATTTTATGTAGAGATTGCAAGATTTTATGCTCTAGTTTGAGGAACAATAGAACTATTGCACTCATCAATAATAGTATTTCCCAAAATAAATTACAGAGTTATGATCTAAACTCCTACCATCAATACTAATGCTCCTTATACCATCTTGCAGATATCTTTCTTGAAAAATGGTTTTACTGCATCATACATCTTTCTTACAAAAATTCTAATTTTATCCAATCTTGGAATGTGCAAAACACCAAGGAGTCTCTTGACCCTTCCACCTATTAATTTCAACTCAAATTTTCCTCATCCTATGATTTTGGTCTTACAGTCATCATCTAAGAATACATCACCACCATCATATTTCTCGTACTCATAGAACCACTCCCTATGTGAAGTCACGTGGAAAGATGCGTATGAGTCAATCAATCATGCTTCATGACCTACATGTGTACTTGAAGAAGTCAAGTACACATCCCCACCTTCATCTGAGGTGGTTTTTACTTCTATAGTGATCAGGTGCTCAGTGTTAAGCTCAAAATGGGAAGTGCTCATAACCAATTGAAATCTAAACGAGCGCGAAGTTCTCGTCGCCAAGAATCCGACACAATTAGTTTCATAAAAAACCGACTCTGTATGGGGAAGATAGAGCCTTATGTTCGTTTTCCTAAACAACTAAAAATTTTGCAGAAATGACAGAATGATGACATGGCAGCCTATTCATCAAAAAAAATTATTTTGGGAATATTCCTTAAATTTTCCCAACGACACTATGGCAAGTGTCACTTCCTGGTTGGTTGCTAAGTGGGTGACTTGCTGCAATTTCATTGATTGGGAATGATCAAATGGGAAGAGGACATGTGGCTAGCCCAGAGGCCGCCATGTGCCCCCTCCCAAAGGCCAAAAATTCGGTTATGTATGGTCGAACATATTATGGTTGGAAAACTATGTTAAATGGTCGAAATATCATATATTATATGGTGTAAAAATTTTATATGGTGGACAGGCGGAGGTCAGGGCACAACCCTGCGACCTCCCCCACACAATGCACTGACAATACCACTATACCACAACCGAAGGTCTTAACAATGTATTCCATTGGAATATATTTGTACTAATACAAATTTTAGGTGGGGGTAAAGCAGGGGCCAGCCCCGCCATTCCATAGAACCATATGTGTGACCACTGGCGGGAGTCCATACAACGGAGTTTTAAAAACTTAAAAAACGGGTTAATTAACCCCTAACCACCACATTTGCGCTAATCCTTTTTTTAATGGGGATTTGATTAAGAGCACTTTTAGCGCTAAACCATTAATTATCAACTAATTAATCTATGCTTATCTCATAACTAAACTGCACTTATCTTAGTGATGGAGTTGGAGGAGTCCGCCATTTTCGAAAGAACTCCAAAATTAGCGGAGCTAATTAGAGCTCTCTCCCATTTTGGAGAAGTTTCCTAGGCCAAAATTGAATGAGCCATAAATTTGGCATATTTCGACCAAATTAGGCTCAGAAAGAGTCAATAATATTTGGACATTCTGAGCATATTGGAGCAGGTTTAAGGAGCATAAGGGGAGTGTAAACAACACTTTTTTTCCATTTTGAGCTAATACAGAGGCCCAAGCCATGGAAGTTGGACCAAGGAGATGTAGCTCAAGAGGGGTGAACTCCTTCATCAAAATACTTTTTTAATGGATCATTTGATGGTTTGTTTTACGTTTTATTGTTGTTGTTCAGTAATTTGTTTTAATGTTAAAATTCTCATGAATTTAACATAAAACTTGACACAATTACATTTTTAACACTCACAAACACCATAAGGAAACCTATGCACATGAAGCAAACGATCAACAATTGTTTATAAATCTGCAAATGAAAATAGCACAACAAAGCTAACATTCAGATTCAGATCAAGGTGGTATCAGTTCCATATTATTTCCTTGATATTTTCTTGAGTTTGTGCAAGTAGGGTTTTAATGGTTGAAAATTTGTGATGCTTACAAGGTTAAAGTTGCAAAGAGGAGAAGGGAAACTATTGGTTGCTAGTCCTGAGGTTAGGACCAGAAGAAGGAGAGCCATAAGGCCACCATTTCCACCCAAAGTTTCACTCACACCTGCACTTGAAGCACCTCAAGTTTTATCTCTAGCTAAGATTGAGGAGGTACAAGTTGCACCGAAAGCTGATCTTGAATCCATAGCCATCGTATTAGGTGTAGGAGAGACTGAAGGTATTTCAGAAGAGGAAGCATACAAGAAGTATTTCTATGACCTAACCGAAATGGTTAGGATCCTCTTTGAAGAGAGGATCACTAGGATGTTTGAAAGGAATTCTAGGTCTCCACATGGAGATGGAACCTCAGAAGGAAAAAATGATGAAGAGAAGGATTCAAAGGGCAGTGGAGGAAAGCCTCCTACATCTCCACCATCTTCATCATCATCTTCATCATCACCATTAGCATCATCTTCCACTTACATAACATAAACCACCCATACTCACTCAAAAACCCCAAAGGGAAAAAATATCGTACTTAAACTTGATGTCAAATTTGAGCTTCCAATGTATAATGGTGAAGTGAATGCAGAGAAGTAGCATAATTGGATTCATCAATTGGAGGTTTATTTAAGAATTCATAACCTTCAAGAAGATGACATAAAGATTCAATTGGCTTCCTTGAGGATGGAGGGATCAACACTTGTATGGTGGGAAGCAAGGACTCAACAAGAGATTAAAAACCACGGTAAGATCTCAATGTCTTGGTCAAATTTTATTGCTGCCACTAAAAGGAAATTATATCCTCTACCTTACATGAAAAAATCAATTATGGACTAGCAAAATTTTCAAAAATTGAAAGGGAAAAGTGTGCAATATTATACTCATGAATTTAGGAGAAGAGCTCTTATTTTGGGTGTCAATTGTACTCTCAAGAAACTTTTTTAAAGTATATTGGCAGTTTTCACAGTTATCTTAGACATGCTATTCTCATGTTCAATCCCACAAACATAGAAGAGGTTTGTGTTCAAGCCACACATCTAAAAGCATGAGGGAAACACAATGCAGATGAGAAAAGTGATAGTTTCCTTGAGTGTGAGGGTAAAGGAAAGGGAAATTTTAATGGAAGAGGAAAGAGAAAGAGAAAATCACATGTAAACATTGTGTGAAGAATTTTCATGATGAAGACCATTGTTGGCAACTCCATGTGGAGTTGAAGCCAAACAAACTTAAAGCCAAAGAGAACGGGAAAATTGTTGCAATCATTGAACATGACTTAGGTTCAGATTCAGGAGATGAAACCAAGATTAAAAAAATGGGTTTGAAAGGTAAGTACATAGCAAGCACTAGTTCTTCAAGTTTTTCCAATGTAACTCAAGATGAAGATATAAGAATTGAACTCTTTCATATTAGATTCGTTTCTAAACATACCAAGATAGACACACTATTTTATAGTGGTTCTCAAGCTAATTTGATTTCCGAAGACTTTGTTAAGGAGCTAAACCTTGAAACTATTATACATCCAACACCTTATCCTTTAGGGTGGATATGCAAGAATGAAAAATTGCAGGTAACAAGGAAGTGCATTCTAAGGTTTGCAATCAATTCAAAGTTTCTTGATGAAGTTTAACTTGATGTAGTGTCACTTGAGATTTCAGGTATTGTTTTGGGAAGTCCTCATATTTATGATAGGAAAGCAATATTTCATTGCCATGAGAATAAGTATCACTTGTTTAAAAATGGTATTGAGTACATAGTTAGAGCGCATAAGAAGAAGATAAGTTTGTCTCTTATACATGCAGGAGAAATGAAGAGGATAGTGAATGCAAGTCAAAATTTGAGATTGTTGATGATAAAAGAAAGAGATGTTTTGAATCAAACATTTCAAAAATATGCTTATTCTTGTAATGAGATGTTTCAGGATTCTAACAAGTTTCCTTTGAAAGGAGATGAACAAGATGTAAAACATTTTCAGAAATCAACATCAATGTTTAGCAGTGTTGGAAACAAGATGTCGATGCAATAGAGTGCAAAGGTCAAAGAAAAAGTGACAAAGCAGTTTGACAAATAAGGAATGGGTTCCAAAAATGCTTGTTTTTGGTTTCCAAAGGGTACATGGTAATGGCGAAGATACTTGGTCAAGATTCGACGCAAGTACAAAGCGAGATCAGCTAAGAATCGCCATGGTGACTGTGTGCAAGGTGAGAGTTTTTAAGTTTACTTTGATTAATGACCAAAGTAAGAACAAGATGGTTTCTGCAAGAATAGCTTGCTTCTCTGAAAATTCATGGGAATTGCAGCATGATGGTGTTAATGAAAGTAAGATAAGGTCGCAAGAATCAAGGAAAAAGTTAACTTTTGTGAAAATCTCAATTTGATGAAATTGGGAAAATTTCAGTGGATAGAGACTGGAAGGGTGAGGGTGTCCCCTCATCCACATGATCAGTAATTAAAGAGATTTTGGGGTCAAAAAGGCTTCTAGTGGGGAGTAATGATCAGGTGCTCAGTGTAAAAGCGTAGTGGAATGAAAATGAGTACATAGTTAGAGCGCATAAGAGAATTGTTTCTCTTATACATGCAGGAGAAAAGAAGAGAATAGAAAATGCAAGTCAAAATTTGACTTTGTTAATGATCAAGCATAGAGATATTTTGAATGAGACCTTTCAAAAAGATGCATTGAATGAAAAAATTAATTTCATTGAAGTTGCTTATGCTTGTAATAATATGTTTCAAGACTCTATTAGGTTTCCTTTGAAAGGAGGTCAGCAAGATGTGAAATATTTGTAGCAGTCAACATCAGTGTTGAGCAATGTTGGAAAAAAGATGTCGGTGCAAGAGAGAGAAAAATTCAAAGAGAAAATGCCAAAGCAATTTGACAAAGAAGGCATAGGCTCCACAAGTGCTTGTTTTGGGTTTCAAAAAGGTAAATGGCAATGGCGAAAAAACTTGGTCAAAAGTTGACACAAGTACAAAGCAAGATCAGTAAAGAATCGCCATGATGACAGTGTTCGAGGTGAGATAGTTTTCAAGTTTCCTTTGATTGACAACTAAGGTGGGACAAGTTTGTTTCTACAAGGACAACTTGTTGTTCTGCAAATTCATGGAAATTGTAGCATGCCAGTGTTTACAACAACAAGAGAGGGTCTCAAGAGTCAAGGAAAAAGAATAGTTTTTGTGAAAAGATAAAATTGATGAAAATGGGAATATTTCAATGGATTGAGACTGGAAGGGTGAGGGAACTCCACATATTCAGTAATAAAAGAGATTTTGGGGTCCAAAAGGCTTCTAGTGGGGAGGAATGATGAGGTGCTCGGTGTTAAGCTCAAAAATGGAAGTGCTCATAATCGATCGGAACATGAACTACCACGAAGTTATTGTCGCCAGGAGTCTGGTGCAATTCGTTTCATCAAAAATCGACTTTTTATGAGGAAGATAGAGCCTGCTGTTCGTTTTCCTAAACAACTAAATTTTTTGCAGAAATGACATAATGATGACATGGCAACCTAGTCAGCAAAAAATAATATTCTGGGAATATTCCTTCAATTTTCCTAATGACACTATGACAAGTGTCACTTCATGGTTGGTTTTTGAGTGGGTGACTTGTTGCAATTTCATTGGTTGGGAATGAGCCAATGGGAAGAGGACACGTGGCTAGCCCGGAGGCCGCCACGTGCCCCCTCCCAAAGGCCAAAAATTTGGTTATGTATGGTCGAATATATTATGGTTGGAAAAATATGTTAAATGGTCGAAATATCATATATTATATGGTGTAAAAATTTTATATGGTGGACAGGCAGAGATCGGGGCTCCACCCCGCAACCTCCCCCACACAATACACCAACGATACAACTATACCACATCTGAAGGTCTTAACAATGTATGCCATCAGAATATATTTGTATTAATACAAAGTTTCAGTGGGGGTAAAGCGGGGGCTAGCCCTGAAGGACCAACCCCCCCCATTCCATAGAACCATATGCGTGACCACCAGCGGGAGTCCATACAATAGAGTTTTAAAAACTTTAAAAATGGGTTAATTAACCCTGAACCACCACATTTGCGCTAATCCTTTTTTTAATGGGGATTTGGTTAAGAGCACGTTTAGTGATAAACCATGGCTTATCAACTAATTAATCAATGCTTATCTCATAGCTGAACTGTGCTTATCTTAGCGATGGAGTTGCGGAGTCCATCATTTTCGGCGGAACTCCAAAATTAGCAGATTTAAATAGATTTCTCTCCCATTTTGGAGGATTTTCATAGGCCATAATTGAATGAGCCATAACTTTGGTATATTTCGACAAAATTAGGCTCAGAAAGAGTCAATCCTAGATGATTTGGACATTCTGAGCATGTTGGAGTAGGTTTAAGGAGTAGGATAGGAGTGTAAACAACACTTTTTTCCATTTTGAGCTAATATAGAGGCCCAAGCCATGGAAGTTAGACCAATGAGATGTAGCCCAGGAGGGGTGAACTCCTTCATCAAAATACTTTGTTAATGGATCATTTGATGGTTTGTTGTAAATTTTATTGTTGTTGTTTAGTCATTTGTTTTATTGTTAAAATGTTCATGAATTTAACATAAAACTTGACACAATCACCTATTTAACACTCAAAAACACCATAAGGTAACCTATGCCTATGAAGAAAATGATCAGAAATTGTTTATAAATATGAAATGAAATTAGCACAGAAAAAATAACATTTAGATTCAGATTAAGGTGGTATCAGAGCCAGGTTATTTTCTTGATATTTGCTTTATTTTTGTGCAAGTAGGGTTTTAATGGTTGCAAATTTGTGATGCTTACAAGGTTAAAGTTGCAAAGAGAAGAATAGAAACTATTGGTTACTAGTACTGAGGTTAGGACCAGAATAAGGAGAGCCACAAGGCCACCATCTCTACCAAAAGTTTCACTCACAGCTACACTTGAATCACCTCAAGTTTTATCTCTAGCTAAGATTGAGGAGGTACAAGTTGCACCAAAATCTAGGCTTGAATCCATAGCCATCATGTCAGGTGTAGGAGAGATTGAAGGTCTTTTAGAAGAGGAAGAATACAAGAAGGCTTTCTATGACCTAACTGAAAGGGTTATGATCCACTTTGAAGAGAGGAGCACCAGGATGGTTGAAGGGAATTCTAAGTCTCCACATGGAGATGGAACCTCAAAAGACAAAAATGATGAAGAGAAGGATTCAAAGGGAAGTGGAGGAAAGCCTCCTCCATCTCCAACATCTTAATCATCATCCTCATCATCACCATTAGCATCATCGTCCAATTCCACAACACAAACCACCCATACTCACTCAAAAACCACAAAGGGAAAAAGTACCTTACTTAAACTTGATGTCAAATTTAATCTTCCAATGTATAATGGCGAAGTGAATGCAGAGAAGCTGGATAATTGGATTTTTCAATTGTAGATTTATTGTAGAATTCAGAACCTTCAAGAAGATGACATAAAGATTCAATTGGTTGCCTTGAGGATGGAGGGATCAACGCTTGTATGGTGGGAAGAAAGGACTCAAGAGGAGATTAAAAACCATGGTAAGATCTCAATGTCTTGGCCAAATTTTATTGCTAACATTAAAAGAAAATTATATCATCTAGCTTACATGCAAAAAGCCATTATGGACTAGCAAAAGTTTAGACAATTGAAAGGGAAAAGCATGCAATATTATACTCATGAATTTAGGATAAGAGCTCTTATATTGGGTGTCAATTTGTATTCTCAATAAAATTTGTTAAAGTATATTGGGGGTTTGCACATTTACCTTAGACATACTATTCTCATGTTCAATCCCAAAAACTTAGATGAGGTTTGCGTTCAAGGCGCACATCTAGAAGCACGAGGGAAACTGAGTGAAAATGAGAAAAGTGATAGTTTCCTTGAGTATGAGGGTAAAGGAAAGGGAAAGTTTAATGGAAGACGAAAGAGAAATAGCTCTACTAAAAAAGAGAAAGAGAAACTCACATGTAAACATTGTTCAAAGAATGTCGATGAGGAATACCATTGTCGGCAACTCCATCCAGAGTTGAAACCAAAAAAAAATTAAAGCCAAAGAGAAGGGGAAAATTGTTGCAATCATTGAACATGACTTAGGTTCAGATTTAGGAGATGAAACCAAGATTATAGCAATGGGTTTGAAAGGTAAGAACATAGAAGGCACTAGTTCTTCAAGTTATTCGAATGTAACTCAAGATGAAGATACAAGAATTGAACTCTTCCATATTAGAGTCGTTTATAAACATACCAAGATAGGCACACTATTTAATAGTGGTTCTCAAGTGAATTTGATTTCCGAAGACTTAGTTAAGGAGCTAAACCTTAAAACTATTATACATCCAAGACCTTATCCTTTAGGGTGGATATGCAAGAACGCAAACTTGCAGGTAACAAGGAAGTGCATTCTAAGGTTTGCAATCAATTCAAACTTTCTTGACGAAGTTGAAATTGATGTAGTGCTGCTTGAGATTTTAGGTATCATTTTGGGAATTCCTTATCTTTATGATAGGAAAGCAGTATTTCATAGCCATGATAATAAGTATCACTTGTTTAAGGATGGAAATGAGTACATAATTAGAGCGCATAAGAAGAAGATAATTTTCTCTCTTATACATGCAGGAGAAATGAAGATAATAGTGAATGCAAGTCAAAATTTGACTTTGTTAATGATCAAGCATAGAGATGTTTTGAATGAGACCTTTCAAAAAGATGCATCGAATGAAAAAATTAATTTCATTGAAGTTTCTTATGCTTGTAATAAGATTTTTCATGACTCTAACATGTTGTCTTTGAAAGGAGGTAAACAAGATGTGAAAGATTTACAAAATTCAACATCAGTGTTGATCAGTGTTGGAAACAAGATGTCGGTGCAAGAGAGAGAAAAAGTCAAAGAGAAAGCGCCAAAGAAATTTGACAAAGAAGGCATAGGTTGCATAGGTGCTTGTTTTGGGTTTCAAATAGGTACATGGAAATGGCAAAAAACACTTGGTCAAAAGTCGACGCAAGTACAAAGCAAGATCAACTAAGAATCGCCATGACGATAATGTTCAAGGTGAGATAGTTTCAAGTTTTTTTTTATTGGCGACCAAGGTGGAAAAAAGTTTGTTTTTGTAAGGACAACTTTTTTTTCTGCAAATTAAGGGAAATTGTAGCATGACGGTGTCTACAACAGCAAGAGAGGGTCTCAAGAGTCAAGCAAAAAGATTAGTTTTTTTTAAAAGCTCAAATTGATGAAAATGGGAAAGTTTCAGTGGATTGATACTAGAAGGGTGAGGGAACTGTACCCTCATCAACATGTTCAGTAATCAAAGAGATTTTTGGGTCCAAAAGGCTTCTAGTGGGGAGGAATGATCAGGTGCTCAGTTTTAACCTAAAAAATGGAAGTATTTATAATCGATCAAAACTTGAACAAACGCGAAGTTTTCATTTCCAGGAATCCAACGCAATTCGTTTCATTGCAAACTGATTCTATGCGAGGAATATAAAGCTTGTTGTTCGTTTTCCTAAACAACTAAAAATTTTGCAAAAATGATAGAAAGATGGCATGGCAGCCTAGTCAGCAAAAAATAATATTATGGGAATATTCCTTCAATTTTCCCAATGACACTATGAAAAGTGTCACTTCATGGTTGGTTGCTCAGTGGGTTACTTGTTGCAATTTGATTGGTTGGGAATGAGCCAATGGGAAGAGGACACGTGACTAGCACAGAGGCTGCCACGTGCCCCCTCCCAAAGGCTGAAAATTTGGTTATGTATGGTCGAATATACTATGGTTGAAAAACTATGTTAAATGGTCAAAATCTCATATATTATATGGTTTAAAATTTTTATATGGTGGATGGGTGGAGATCGGGGCTTGACCACGCGACCTCCCCCACACAACGTGCCAACGATACCACTATACCATAATCAAAGGTCTTAACAATGTATGCCATCAGAATATATTTGTATAAATACAAATTTTCGGTGGGGGTAAAGCGGGGGTCAGCCCCAAAGGTCCAACCCCAACATTCCATAGAACCATATGTGTGACCACTGGTGGGAGCCCATACAACGAAGTTTTAAAAACTTAAAAAATGGGTTAATTAACCCCTAACCACCACATTTGCACTAATCCTTTTTTTATGCAGATTTGGTTAAGAGCATGTTTAGCACTAAACCATGGCTTATCAAATAATTAATCTGCTCTTATCTCATAACTAAACTACATTTATCTTAGCAGCGGAGTTGGTGGAGTCCACCATTTTCAGTGGAACTCCAAAATTAGCGGAGTTAACTGGAGTTCTCTCGAATTTTGGAGGAGTTTCCTAGGCCATAATTGAATGAGCCATAACTTTGGCATATTTTGACCAAATTATGTTCATAAAGTGTCAATCCTAGATTATTTGGACATTCTGAGCATGTTGGAGCAGGTTTCACGAATAAAAGAGGATTGTAAACAACACTTTTTTTCCATTTTGAGCTAATACAAAGGCCCAAGCCATGGAAGTTGTACCAAGGAGATGTAGCTCAGGAGGGGTGAAATCCTTCATAAAAAATTAAAAATACTGTGTTAATGGATCATTTGATGGTTTGATTTACATTTTATTGTTTATGTTCAGTACTTTGTTTTAATGTTAAAATGCTCATGAATTTAGCATAAAAATTGACACAATTACCTATTTAACACTCGCAAACACCATAAGGAAACCTATGCACATGAAGCAAATGATTAGAAATTGTTTATAAATCTGAAAATGAAATTAGCATAGAAAAATTAACATTCGGATTCAGGTCGTGTAGAAGGATCATCATCATATCTCTTTCCTTTCTCATGAGTTTTAAACCTACAATATTTCTTGTAGTGTCCTTATTTTCCACATTAACATACCTTTACAAATTTTCCTGGAGATTTAGATCTCTCACTTGAGGAATTATTTCTATTTCTACTTTCTAAGTGTCTTCTTGCAGAAAAGGCACCTTCATTCTGGATCTCCATGTTTTTTGTCACATCTCCTCCGACAACAAGGTTGAGACTATTTCATCAAATTTGAAGGTAGTTTCATTACTACATATAGAAAAAACTAGACTATCCCACGAGTCTGGTTAGAATATAACAAACTAATGCAGTTATCCTTATCTGAAATTTTAATATCAACTTATAATAAATGACTTACTACAATATTGCATGTGTTTTGATGTTCTATCACCGAGTATCCATCCATCATCCTTAGGTTATTCATCTTCTTCTGCAGGAACAATTTATTTACCAGGGAATTAGACTAACACAAGTCCCTAACTTGTCCCAAAAATATTTTGTTGTAGTTTCTCTTGAAACATTTAGTAATACTAAATATGAGACACTTAACGGTATTGTTCTCTTTTCCTTTCGATCCAAATTGTTCTAGTATTCTGTTAAAATTTTCATTGGTTTAGTGCTTGGATCCACAATGATCCATTTATATTTATCCATCAACAAATCCTCCATATTGAGCTTCCATGTCTCAAAAATATAACCATTGAATTTCTCAATCTCTACCTTTCCATTGTTTTCCATTTCCTTTCACCACTAGAATCGATCCCATAGATCTCCCGCTATAACTGGGCCTACCACAGGCCTGAGAACCTTAGCCACAAAGGCATCCCCTTGAAGCTAAAATTTCTCTAATACCAATTGAAGTTTTTAACCTTGTACAGATAATACTAACAAACAAATTATTAATATATATATATACAATGGAAAGAATAGAAAACATACATAGAAAATTTTCTCCTGTAACCCAAAAATAATATATGACATCTCTGGTATAAATATGCCTAACCACATAATGTTGCACTAGCCATCAAATGACACATGAGCCCACAGTATGGTCGCAACCATCCGTCTAAAAGAGATCATAGAAATGGATCTGTGGTATAGACACAACCATCCATATAGATAGGATCATGTATACAATCGTGAATACTCAATAACTCTTCGCAGCCTGGACCAAAAATCAGATGTGACCCAGGGTCTTCACCATGATATCAATCAACCCAATGTATGAATTTATCCATGTGAATAAATGTGTTGGTGTCAAACATGGTAGAAACCACCTGATTACCTGTCAATGATGAGGACCGTTAACAGGCATGAGAGAGACCACCAATAATGACGATGGACCTCAAGGTACAACAACACAAGCTACGAGTGTAAATGGATGTGTTGAAGTTGAACACTTGCAAAATCATTCAATTGAAGGCCAATGATGTGAACTTTTCATCAAACACGAAGAACTTGCCATTGAGGCATGCAAGATCCAAGGTACTAAACATAAGTTTCTAAATCACCATCCTGGATAACGACTTGAAGTTGACAGGAATTGATTCATTGAAGGAGGGCCATAATGATTTCCACATCATTGACATGAAACAACAGATATATTAAGATGATAGGAGTGATTCGGGATTGTAACAGAGGAGGTCAGCTGTGTAGAGGATATTTGACAAAAAATGACTTCTCTTGAACATATTTGCGACATGAATCTGGAGTGTGGAAACATTTGAATCAAATAGGATCAGAGGTCATGTTGAAAAAATTGGTAATCAGATAAGAGGAAAACAAATTTCCCAAACCCATGGAGGAAAAATTACTAATGTAGGATGTCCCCAACTCGACACGAATTGCAAATGAGTGTCACGTTCAAGAGCAACAAGTTGCCCATAATACACATAGGATGTTCACTTTCAATTATCCCCCGTTATTTCTAACGAGTGCCTCTTTATTTTTTAGAGCTAACATGAAGAGGAGATCATATGCTGAGCATGTAATTTCATTCTTTAAATTAATCCATCCTAGTAATTTTAACTAGCACTAGGAAGGAGGAACTCGGTCTCGTCATGGTGACAAGTCTTTCTTCGTTTAATCTTTAGTGAGTCCAATAAAATGGAAACTCGGTAAATTTTCATGTTTAAGGAGTTTGAAAAGAAACAAAAAGAAAATTCCATCATGTCCCTTTTCATAAGTCATCTCTCGAATCTGAAAATGTAGAAAACTATGTCTGAGAGAACGTCTTGATCATGTTTGATCAACGGTATTCCTTTTTCGTAAATAGTAAACCTCATCCCGAAAAAGGGGTCAACGTATACTGAGATCACCTTAATTCATTCACTTTAACGAGTTTTAAATGAAAATTACTTGATAATATTTTCATTTTTCGAGAGTCAGAAAAGAGTTGAAAGTTGACTCTATAGGGGTTCCTTTTTCGTAAACATTTAGCGAGCCCGAAAAAGAGATAAAATTCAACTCGTTTGCATCAGAAACAATCATCAGTAGTGTGAAAGTCTTGTACTGCACATAAAAAACAAACATCATGGATATCGAGGAAAAATAATAAAATATTGGCGATTTTTTTTCAAAAATCTATAAATAGACCAAAAAAATCATTTACACCTTTCCATTTTGAGAAGAAAATTTTGTCCATTTTCCCTCCAAATTTCATATTAGTGGTGTGGCCGATTCAGGACACCATTCATCGGTCCTTCAGTGCTAGGTAAGAGCACTAATCCTCCTTTTCAATTTAATTCTATTCATTTTGCATTTGGTTTTTAGAATTAGGGAGTTTAAGGGAGGGATTTCAAAATTTAAAATTGCCTCCGACTAGCGCGAATCCGAGCTATCGGGGTTGCACTCATCACACTTAGCCCGTTAGGGCAGCATGCCACCAACTCTGAATAATTTAAGACAGACGCACTGGCCATGGGAAATATTTCAAAATGATAAAGTCACCCAACTCCACCGTTAGTTTCTAAAAATTCTTCCATGAATGCTCCTAAAAAACAAATTGGAAGTGTTTTGTAGGTGCTTTCAAGGAAGATTCCAGTTGAATGGAAAGAATGAGGCCATGAGGTGGAAGACCACCAAGCCTTGAAGGACTAATATTGCATCAATGCTTTGCGTTATTTCAGATTATTGAAATTATTCCAAACATCTGGTCTAAGAGCTAAACTAGAGCTTCTCCAGTATCTAATCAATATCTAGGACGTGGGCCGGTAGCTGTTCATCATCGGTGACCAAGAGTTAGAGCTAGACGTAATGGACATATATTTTATCACTGGACTATCCAGGTGAGGGGAGAGGATCCAACTCTCTAGAGCTCGTGCAGGGGGTGAGAGTATGAGCATGCTCATCCAAAGATACTGTCTTGGGGCACGAAAGACAAAGAGTGGGAAGGTAGACATATCTTCCATTAGATTGCTTCCCCTGCGCAGGATACTACATTGTGTCACGAGATTGGCAGGAGCCCAGGTGTTGCATGAGGTAACTAAATCTCAATTCCAATATGTGGTGGACTGCTTGGCCCCAACGATGTTCAACTAGTGTGAGGGGTTTTTGGCTAATATGAAAATCCAGCTAACCAAGTGTAAGACAACGAGAATAAAACAGTTTGGATACGAGTCAATTCTGGTGACCTTCTTTCTGGAGAGAGTACCCCTATTTCAGTATAAGTGGCTAGATATCCATGATCCAACCCCAAGGGACCCGAGGCTGGTGAGATGGTGCGACATAATGCCTCGACAAGGAGGGGGGCAACAAATGCATTTCCCCACAACCTTCCTCAGTTGGCTGCAATGTCAAATTTTTGTAGTTGAGGACTACACATATGTCGGCATTGACTTTAAAGGAGAACTAGATCTTCCGATCCCACTAGGCACACAGTGGACTAATGCAGGTAAAAAAATTGTTTTTTAAACTTTTTTTACTTTTAATTTTTTTTTGTTTATGTATTATGAAACATAAACTTATGATTGTTTATAGACATGGGTCCTCAGAGACCTCCTGGCATGTCACCGATCACACGAAGGGTAGCCTGTCCAACAGAGGATGATCCTTATGAGGAGGGAGCAAACACACTAGATGAGATGGATTAGAACCTAGTTGGCCTCACGAGAGGCATTCCAAATTATCCACATTCGATGAGATTCCATTGTGCTTTTAGAGAAATATAGTTTGAGTTCCGAGCTGACAGTGTAGATTACTCTAGCAAGTAATTCGAGTGGTCACCTGCTACCATGAGCACCATGTGAGCGGATAGCAACCCCATTTATACATTTTGTACTGATGTAGGCTCGAAGAGCCATTTTTGTAATAGGACACATATTTTTTTATCTTTTGGATGTAACACACTTACATATTGATATATATATATATATATATATATATATATATATATATGTATGTATGTATGTATGTATGTATGTATGTATGTATGTATGTATGTATGTATGTATGTATATGCATGTTTCTATGGCTACTTGTGTATCATAATGATGTCCTCATTTACATTTTTTTTAAATGTCTATCTAATAAATGGTTTGCTAATGAATATTTTAATGTATTTAAATGCCTTAAAATGTGTTGATATGTGATAAAATCAAGATGCCTTTCCAATAATCTAACACATAAATACATACAAAAAAATTTAGGATTGCGCACAGAATAACGGCCATTCAATTGTAACACAACAAGTTGTGAGTCCAACTTAACAACCTAATCTCTAATCCCAAGATCAATGGCATCCGATAATGGTTTGATCACCGCGCTATACTCGGTAATATTGTTAATTGTTTGACCCAAAAAAATGGCTTGTAAATTAATCAACTCGCCATCATGAGCAAAGAATGCCCATGCTATGGAAGACAAGTTCTATGTGCTATGGAAAGAACCATCAACAAAACCAATTTAGTGATATGAATAAATCTGCAAACCAAGTGGAACACAAGGTACTCATAGGAAACATGTATGTAAGGAAAACAATCACACCAAAAATCAACTCAAAGCACACTAATGTACAAGTTATCACACTTAATATTAAGTGGAATATTTTTTCAGATAGAGTTCAAGAATGAACTCAAATGACGGAATTATGTCATGGTCAACAAAAATAAACCCAAGGTTCCACCGTTGACACTGCGTGTAAGAATTACCTCGGCCAATATTGTGAAAAGAATCACAGCAACAGTAACATGAACATGCCCCCTGGATGAGTAAGGGGTAAGAAGCATGTAAATAATGCCCCCAAGGGCGAATGACAAAATGGTAAGAACATGGTCGAATGGAGTGGGTGGGTCATGCATTTTGAGGAAAGAAATGTAAATCTAGAGCTCATGGGGAGAACAAGAAACCCAGAAAAATAAATTCTCGACAATCATAGAGATGTCGAATGGAATGGTCAGAGTGATATTTCCCATTTTCCCTTCAGAAAACATTTCATGAATCAAATTCAGATTTTGAAATGGGTCAATTAGTATTGATGAAGCATGGGATCCTAAATAGGCAGAAATGTCACTTGGGATTGGGAAAAACGAGGAACGATGATTTCCATCATCCCATGAAGTTTCTTCGAGAGATATGACCTCCATGATACTCTCATCGGTGGGGAAAGTCTCATTCAAGGGATCATCAAAGTCCCAAGAACCAAACCAGGGAGACTACGCATAAGTGTTTAGAGAAGAAACCAAATGAGTATTGGTTTCGGATGCAGCCTCGAAAGCTGTGAGAATATCTTGATACATTTTCTCCGTCGAGATAAGAGGAATAGTGTCACCAAAATTATCTATCTGGTCAGTATTGGGAACAATCCATGTATTGTGACCAGAAAAAATCATATGAAGGAGGTGAAATTTGGAGGTGGAAGCAAAAAAACTCCCATAAGAGATGAGTCTTTAAACAGACCCGACCCATTGTTCTCATAAGGAGTAGTGGCCTTCCCAACATATGGAAAGTTAACTGCTGAAGTCTTAGAGGGGAAGAAAGACAATTGATCCACAATCACTATCTTCCCTTGATGAGGGAAACAGAGGATGCAAAAGAGGGTGGAGACTAGAAAAACTATAGTGTTTTTCCAACTACGTCCAAGAAGGAGATTATAGTTCAAGTTGGTGTCTACCACCTCAACTTCCATGCTTACCATTTTCCCCTCCAACAGGATGGGCAATGCATTGAGAAGACAATACGGCCGAGAACCTTAACCATCAAAAGCTTCTAAGGTATACAGGGACTGACTCAATGGGGTAGAGATGATGACTTTCCAGCATGCAATAGACATGATGCAGGTCGAAGTGCCTTCATCAACGACAGTCTGATGAATAGTATTTCCCATAATGGTAACTTGAATCATAAAAGCTACCTAAGATGTGAGGCGAGGAATGAAATTCTCGAGATCGAAAATAATCAGACTATAATTTGAAGGATCAATCCATCCAATGGAAGGGAGTAGTGCTTTCCATTGTGATGGGCACGATTGAAGGACCTCCAAATCTGGCATTATCGAAGGCGCTTGAACCATATCTTCTACAATATTGTAGTGTTGTGCCACTCTCGCATTTGGATTGTAAGATGATTTTCGAAGAGCACCTTTTGGGGGTGGTCGGATGATGGAGTCACTACTCGGTCTCTCAATCTGGAGAGGACTAGAGGTAGGAGGCATGGAAGAGGAAGGATGATCTATAATTTCCGGTTCCACAAGAGCCTTGGATGGATTGGGATAATCTTTTATTCTCGTGGTGATAGCAACAGATTTCGTTCCAGCAATGAACACCTGATATCTTCTAGATGATTGAACCTGATCTACCATTTGTGTCTGTTGGGAAGGGAATGTTTCTTTCAAAATGGCTAGAGTCCCAGGTGCGCCCTTCAGAAGACGGGAAACTTTGGCACACTGAGTACAATCCTTGGTGTAATGATCGTCATCACATATTAGATAAGGATATTTGGGCTTACGTGTTGAAGAATCACCAGCATATGACTTCTTTGAATCTTTTTTATGGTTTTTGGATTTATACTTTCCTTTACCTTTTTTCTTACCCTTCGAGGATTTATCTGTTGTGGTAGACTGAGCAACATTTACCTCTGAGGTTTTATTAGGATTCTTCTAGTTATGGGAAGGAGTAGGGAGCGTAGCGGCAGTATTAGATTTAGACTTTGAAGAAGTCTTAGGTGCACTACTATCTGTATGGGCCAATGTCCCAATAACACTATCCACCGAAGCCATAACAGGAGACTGAGATGATGCGGGAGTAGTCGAAGGATGCGGCGCATCAAGTAGTAACTCATATAGAGTCTTGAACTCGGAATAAACCAAGTCAAGGTATTGAGCTCTATAAATGACCTCCTCTTCCATGATACACCCTCCCATTGCAAGATATTTCTCAATCTTGCGAACGAATGATTTTGTGAACCATTCCATCAACAGCTGATCAAGGATCTCAAATTCGATGAAGCGAAGGTGAAGCTACCATTCATGGATGTGATTTGAGATATGCATAGTAGTTGAATACTTCAACAAGGTGAGAATATGGCTATCGGTTTCATACCGGACAAGAAACTGGAAGTGAGTGAGGAAGGCCATAGCCAAGGAATTGAAATCAAAGAAAATTCCTCGAGGGATCTCAATGTACCATTTGGCCGCAACACCGGTCAAAGTGCGCTAGAAAAGATGAATATGAATAGAATTGCCAACCCAAGAATTATAGGAACACCACAAGTGATATGTCATAACATGGGTTTGGGGGTATTCCCCATATTTTCCTTTGAACTTCATACAATATCCTGGAATCTTAGTTCGAATCAGCAACCAATGCAGTTGATGATGGATGGGGTCATTTGTGAGATTTGACACATCCTACAATTCCAACATAGCCAAGAACAGCAAAGGCGGATGATGAGGCGAGAAATGTCGGGGGTTCCAACCCAATTGATAAGGATTCTGCCCCCAATAGGGAAAATTCTGACTCGGTTATGCATATTTCCCCCATGGATGGTAAGGACCTTTCTGCAAATATTGTTGATAGGGACCTGGCTAGGGTTGTTGATACGACCCCTACGGGAATTGAGGTTGTGGACCTTGTTGGACATGGGGCCCAAGATAAGCTCCCTGCTGAACATGAGGTCCAGTTTGCAGTCCCCATTGAATGTAGGGTCTAGCCTACAGTCCCTGTTGAACATAAGGTCCAGCCTGTGGTCCCTGCTAAACATGTGGTCTAGCATGTGGTCCTTGCTGAACATAGGGTCCAGCCTGAGGCCTTGGCTGAGCCTGCTGGTACTGAGGAATTTTTTGATATGAAGCACCAGTTAAGGCCCAGACTGTGGTTTTTGGTACTGACCTTGAGGAAATGGTTGGTATTGAGTACCATATTGATGAGGGAAAGGACCTGATTGACCCAGAAGGAGATTCAGTAAAGCTTGGGTGTAAGAACCAAATGAGGATTAGTTGCAACAAAATTCAGCAAAGGCTGGGGCTATTGGACATAATATTGATATTGTATGTTCTACCCTTGAACATAAGGAATGTTAGGTTGCTAAACATACAATATGATACATTTGACTACTGGAAAGGCTACTGAACCTGAGAATATTGAACATGAGGATGAATCAACCCATGAATAGACCTAAAACTTGGTTGGCCCCCACCCAAAAGGGGAGGTACATAGAGATGGTTAGAATTCCCCCTAGGCATGGACGAAACCATGGATTTCCCACTCAATGGTGGGACTGTAGTAATCGTAGATGGTGAATAGGGGACATAGGATCTGAATGACATGGTCATTTGACCAATGGTGCCCGTCGGTCGAACAATAGGTTGAGACACCGCAGTCACATTTGAAAGGAATGGCCTGGAATAAGGAGGAATACCCATTGACCAAACGGGATCAAAAAATAAGGGTGTACCACCAGAAGCTCTAGAAATAAGGTTTCCCAAAGAGGTATAATCATACGGGAGCATTGACGCAACATAACTAGACAGTATTTTGGTTCCACTACCTGAATCGTGGCGTGTGGATCCGAACAACTCTCCCTCTGAGGGAAAAACCGATGAAGAGGCTTCTAGGATATAAGAGCCAGAGGTCTCTTGAAGAGTGCTTTGAGGAGTGCTCATGAATGGAACATCATCAGCATTAGATGTCATTTCTTTAGGAAACAACCGACGGAAGGTAAAGCGAGATGCTACCAGAGAAGCACGAAAAGGGATTCTAGGCTGATCAAAAGCATTGTAAGGTTGTTGAGGCGAGACTACAATCGAATCAAAGAGAGGATTCAAAGGAAAGGCCGAGAAATGTGCAGTTGGTTCGGGGCTTTTCGGTTGAGATTATTCCGTTGTTGTCTAAGGAGAATTATCGAGAGGTGCTCAAGATGATATGGGTTAAACACTGATGACAATTCCAAGCTCTTCACCTTGCGCTTTGAGGGGTCCAACCGAAAAATGAGGGATCTCAGGAGGAGGTTCTTGAGATCCATAAGGGGAGGGAGTGGGAGAATTCGACGATTCAGCCATGATGAACTTCCAGAAGAAGATCTAAAAGGAGAGAGGTGAACACAATCACAAATTACCAAGAAATAAAAAGCTGGAGAACTGCACAGGTGAGATTTTTTCATGGGAAATTACTTTTAGAATTAACAAAAAATAAGTAAAAAAGGGTGTGCTAGGCATAAAGGTTTACCAAGTATCCGTGAACTGAAATATACACCTTGGTGATCAAATGAAAGAAAAATGGCCAAGGACTTAATTTACGATAACCAATCCCCTGAATGTTGTGTTTGGTGTATTACATCTACAAGGCGACTGACTCGATTACCTATGGCAGGCTTGAAACCTGGTGGTGTCTCCCCAAATATACGTGATGATACGTGGCAGTCTATTTCGTAGTATTTTTTTCTAATGCGTAATCGTTTGATGAGAGTGCCCCAAATATACTTATCATACATCAATATACTTCCATACGTGGGACGGGATATCACCCCCAGGTTGTAATGCAGACCGTTAGCGACAACTCCTACGTTTAACGACGTTGGAACACGTTTCTAGCCTAGACCACTAAATATTCTTATTAATTCCATTTCTCCTTAAGGTAAATTGGGCTCATTTAATTAAGTTGATGTTGATTAAAGTTTCAGTTTCAAGGTTCAAAATGAATTTCACCTGAATCCTTATGGTGCAGAATAAATTCAAGAAATAAGCTTTCAATTTCAATGAATCCTAAACTATTTAGAGAAGAGAGACAAGCAATAATGCAATCAATCCAACAACAATAATTCTCCCCCCAAACTAGTTCAGAGTTACGAAAATGCAATGATTTTCCAATTGAATTCACGTTCCCAACAAATGCAACTTTTTGAAAATGAAAATGCATTTCCTTCCACTAAGATGCAAGGATTTTTTTTTGTTTTTCACTTTGAAATGTAATCAAAAGCAAAAAAAATGAACAAAAGAAGAAATGCAAAATCCCTTTAATTTTATTTCATTTGAACCAAACAAAAATTGCTTTAAATAATGCAAGAATGAAATGCTTTTCACTCTTCTTAAAATGACAAGATAATCTAAATAATAAAACAAAAAATAAAATCACTTCCAATTCCTTTTGAATTAGACAAAACACACTTTTCTAGACTTGTGCGTCAAACAAACCATAATCTTGTGCTTGACACTGAACCGAAGGGAAATAATCAGAAATGTAGAGATGATGAAATCATACACCAACTCTCTTTGAAACAAAACAAGAACAATGCGACAAAGGGTGCTTGAAATGGTAAAATGTTCCCAAACTTACAACAACTCAAATAGATGAAACAGACTTGCTAAGAGAAGATAGGTAAGTCAAACACACAACAAGGAGATCACTGAGATCTCACATACTCCTTCTAGGGCCAGGACACACTGGAAAATCAAAACAGAAACTCAAATTTTCCCAAGGCTGAGATCAATGCTTCTGTGCTAAGTAGAAGGGTGTTGAAAGGCTAATAAACGTAGTTGTACTATATAGAACAACGTTTCCAGTGGTACTGTGAAGACAGAAAGGGAGTTGGTCGCTAAAAACAAGGAAAAAATGAAAAGAGTCTCACAAAGACCATACCTAACACAGTGAAGCGACTAACAATACTTACACAAGCTGACAGAGGTCTAAGCAGATTTAAATTTCAAAAATCAGTGAAACTGATCCAAGATCAGTTCGGGGAAGGAGGACTTGAAAGGTTAAAGCTCCTCAACGAAGTTGCTAGTTCTATTGTCAAGATAAATCCCCTATATGGACAAAGGCGATCTATCTACCCCTAGATTGGGTCTAGCAACAAGAGATACTTTCTAACATAAGCGTTCTTAACTAATGCTTACAATGCAATGAGGAAAGAAACATAAATACCTTTTTCCAATTGTTATCCTTGGATCCATTGATGGTGACCTCGATCCACAATCATTGTAGGCCCGCTTCCTGCTACTTATGGCACACGAATACCTACGGATGATCAAGAGACAATAAAAAACACGATACAATATATAATAAATGTAAACAGTAGCTATCCAGCATATCAAGGAGTATCAGAATATTTACATAATCATATAGACAAATATAGAAAGAAAACTTCAGATGTTATTATTGATAAATTACAAAAGGAGAGCTTACAACCAAGCCTTGATGTTGAAGGCGTCCTTAGGTGAAAATCTGATTCCTTCACCCATCTCAAAATAATTCCTTCTCACATGCACTTAGGATTAATCACGATGCTAACATGCAAAGGGATGAGAGTTCAAACGAGTCTGACAATGATAAACCAAGCCCTAAAATTGGGGGAATGAGGGATGTGAATTTATAGCAAGGAGAAGGAGGTTGGGAGCCCATGAAAGGAGGAGGAAGGCCCACTTTCTAAGGGATGATCCCCCATGGATGATATCAAGGCTCTAAAATCAGAGAGCTCAACCTTATGATATCTGTTCAACAACTAACTCACTTCCCTTGAGCTTCTAGAGTTTTAAGCTTCTCCTCCATTTGAGGAAGCACTGCCAGAAAGGGGATCAACACGGTTTTCCAAGAAATTAGGGCATTGATAGCGTTGGTCCAGAAATATAAAAAGGACATCAGTGTGATCATGGCACCAGGAAGAGCATTGACCCAGGAAACTAGGAATTTGACCAAGTTTATTCAGTAATATTTCAAGGAAGTATTCTTTGGATCTTCAAGGGGATATGTTAGCATATTTCTTAATGATGGAAACATTGCACAAGATCTGTCATGGGCCATTTCAAAATCAGGGACGGGAAAATGAGCATGGTGACAAATTACTTTGTAACAGAGACAATGAGGAGAAAGGAAGAGATCAATTTCTACAGGCACACTGTGAGGAATAGATTGGACCTACATATTTATTCTCTTTATTTTATCTATATTTTTCTTTTCTATATATCTTTAAGCATGGGGACAAGAGGGTCCAATGAAGATAAATAACTTGTCATGGTGGAAGAAAATAACACATGTAACCTAGAGTTAGGGAAATTTACCTCAGTTGGGTGTAAAACATAAAAAAATTTCCATAACCAAGTAATGGATTTTGTTTTAAATAGGCTTTATGAGCAAGGTTGGAGCATTCCCTCGATTCATCCTCTTCAAACTCTGGATCTTACAAAGTCTTATCTTAGCATTTTGAGAGATATTGTAAGAGGGACATGGTGTGTTTCATCTTATACATTTGGTACAAGTGAAATACTGATATTTGTGAATGAAAATCAATACAAAGGGAATTTGAGGCATAGACAAGCTAAACAAATGAAACATTCACATAGAAGAAAACCCACATGGATATTACCAAAATAAAAAAAAATAACAAAGAAAATTTCATTGTAAAAATGAACTCATTAGATGAAGATCAGGGAGGTCAAGGGGTGGATAAGGTAAAAGATAAAGGGGTGAAATATAAGAAAGAGGAGGATAAGCTAAAGCAAGGAGAAAGTGAAAACTTATCACTAAACAAGGAAGAAAGCAGTAAGAACACATGCAACCCCACAACCACACTATTTTTGTGGTCGTCATAGATTTATGTAAGCGAGCTCATGAACATGAAAATAAGAATTGAGCTTATCGAATAAAAGGAACAAAACGAAGATTCAAAGATAAAAGAAATGTTAGTAGTTAGTCAAAAACTTGAAAGGGAAAACAAGGTTCTCAAAGAGAAAATAATACATTTGCAAAATAATATGGAAAGAGGGCAACAACAACTGATCACTTTGAGACTAGAACTAGATAAAACCAAGGTAGTTGAAAAAAAGGCTCGAGACAGGGAACATTGACAACACAAAACATATAGAAGAGTTTCATTCAACTTTAGAAAGCATGGAGTTGAGAGAAAGAAAAATAATACAACAAATGGAAGAGGCTTAATCTTGGGCATGAGTGGTAAAGGAACCATCAACCGAGAAAAAGGAAATCATGGAGAAGAAAATCAAGAGACAAGTAAGAGAAGAAAAATATAAGAAAGTCAAGGTTACAAATGTAATTATCAAAGGTTTGAAGTAATTTGGAGAGAAAGAGAGGGCATATATGTTAGTCAGGGAATTTCTCAAGGATGAGTTTAAATGGTCAGGCTATATTCAACAGAAAGATGTGATTGGCAAGGAAACAAAAAATGGAACTAGAATACATGTGAGATTTTTTTTTAGAAGTATAGAGGATAACATGGCTATTATAAAGAATAGGGGGATGCTTAGAGGTACTCATATTTACTTGGATGATGAGTTGAAATTTGAACAACAATAAGAGTGAAGGAAGGAATGTGAGAAAGTGAAATAAGTAAGGGAGGTAGGAAAATGATCATGGTTAAAAAATGGGAAAGCCCAGATCAAAGAGCATTTAACAAATCAAAAATAGGGATTTAGGCCCCCCTAGGAGTATCTAAACATGGTAAGTTTGAATTTTATATCTTATCCATGGAGGAGAGGACCAGGTTTGGGGCCCATAACATAAGGAAAATACATCATTTTTCTTATGGAAACTCATGAGCATGAATGTTGCAGGGTTCCAGAATTCGATGGATACAATAAAATTTCAGTATGGAATAAATATATTGGAACAAGTAAAGGGAATGGAGGGATCACAATTCTAATAATATAAAGTTGGAGTGGAATTGTAAAAGTGGAAAAAGAGGACCCAAATAAGAAATTTATATGGCTTGATATAATAAACAACAATGCAACAATCAGGTTGGTTGCTTGTTACTTTTCTCCAAAAAATGAGAAGTTCTACAACAAGGAAAATTTAGATAGTGAAGACCCTTACGCTGCTCTAAAAAAAGACATTTTTGTCTTCAATACTATGGGATATATAGTTTTGATCGATGACTTTAATGCAAGGACAACAAACAATCAGTTTATGCAGTTAGGTAGTGATGAGAATAAGGAAAACAATCCTCTTTGGCTAAATGAAAGTGAGGATCACATGTGGAAAAGGTATTCTCAAGATGGAAAAGAGAGTGTTTCACACTTTGGTGTTGAATTTTTAAGCTTATGTAGCCTCTATGACATGGTCATTTTCAATGGCATGAAAGCTTGGCCTAAATCCAGTGACATTACATGTAAAACTTACAATGGTCAAAGTGTGGTGGATTATGTGATTTTCTCCTAGAGCTTTATTTCTAATTTGTCAAAGTTCAATATTGGAGTTTGTCCTATTGAGTTGAAATCAGATCATATGCCTATATTTATTAAGTTGGGCGTGCACACAAGTGGGATGCAGGTAGAGAAAAACCAACATATACATAATAAATTTCATGCAATTGGTAGAGTCGTTATGGATCAGGAAAATCAAGAGCTCTTTGTTGTTTCTTTGGAACATCATTTTCATGTGGCAAAATTCAACTTAGAAAGTGAAGAGGATAGTGCAATAATAGATATCGTTGTTAGAAGTATGGTGATCCATTTAATCCACAAGGCCTTAAAGGTGTGAAAAATATATCAACCAATCAAGAGAATTTCAAACACTTTTCCAACCATTCCCTCGTTTGATGAGGAATGTAAGGCTGAAAAAAATATCACTTAAAGAGAAGGAGGTAAATAGTGAAGGCATGAAAAAGTACAAAAATATGATAATAATAAAAAAAATTATGTGACTTATAGAAGGAATGAATTAATTTCTTTGGTGAAACTTAATCCCAAAATATTCTGAAGGGAATTACAGCAAAACAAAAATAAAATGAATAATAATATCGTAGTTACTCAATGGTTACAGTATGCAAATATTCTATACGAGAGAGAACAAGAGAGAAGTAGCCCTCCCATAATCAACACTTCAACTGAGTTATTTGCATTAGAATATGTCAAGCGTGGTGTAAAAAAGTTAGCAAATGGTAAAGCTCAAGACATTGATGGATTGCAAGAAGAATTTTTAAAGTGGGGGATTGAAACCTTGGCTCTGAGTATTAAAAATATCTTCAACAACTTCACACAAAGAAGTTTTCCAATTGCATGGACAACTAGTGTTGCTATCCCTCTTTACAAAAGTGGGGACATTATTATTACCTCCAGTTACCGCACTATTATGGTTAATCCTCTTTTTGGAAATCTATTTGGAAGCATGGTGAAGCGTAGAATTGGCAGTTGGGAAGAAAAGGAAGGAAAAAGATCAAAAGGAAAGGTTGGTTTTAGGCTGTGACATTCTACCACTGATCATTGTATCACTCTTAAGAATTTCATAGAAAAAGTATGGGACATATAGAGTGAGGAGGCCTTTTGTTGCTTTGTTGATTTCAAGAAATCTTTCGACACTGTTCCTAGAGACAAGCTTTGGAGAAAGATGGAAGAGATCAGAATTCCAAGTGAATATAGGACAACTATTCATAAGCTCTATGAGAAAGTTAGAGCTAAAATTAGAACTAAAGAATGATTTTCTGAATTATTTGGTAGTGACATCAGGGTAAAGCAAGGGTGCCCTCTTTCCCCGACGTTGTTTGTCTTATATATTGGTAATATGGAAGAATTATTAAGTAGTAATAGTGGAGAGGTTATTCAATTAGCAGTTTATGTGGTGAGACTTCTTTTGTATGCTGATGACCTTATCCTAATCACAAAATTGGCTCATGGTCTGAGAGATAATTTGAAGGCCTTAGAGCCCTTTTTTCAAGAGGTTGGGATGAAAGTAAACGTTAGAAAAACCAATATCATGATCTTCTCCTTGAAGAGGAAAACACAACATGCTAATTTTGTTTTTGAAGGGAAACCCTTGGAAATAGCAGAAGAATACATGTATCTAGGAATTATTTTTCACAACATGCTCAATTGGGAGACATGTAGAGCTCAAATGATTCAAGGGGGATGGAAATCATTTTACCTTCTACAAAACAGATGCAGGAAAGAAGAATTATGGGATTGGATACCAAGAAAACTCTTTTTTGGTTGTTGGTTACACCGGTTGTACTTTATGGATGCGAAGTTTTGGGAGTAGTATGTCAGACCACAAGTGGAGGAACTTAGAAAGAATTCAAAAGAACATAATCAATAATAATTTCAAAGTCAAATCAACGGTTCTTTATGAGATCTTGTCAGATGATGTTGTTTTATTTCTGATGGAGGCTGAGGTGGTATTTCACTTGCTAAGTTGCTTAAAAAAGGTTGAAGATATGGATGAGCATCGCTTTCCTAAAATAGTTGTTGCAAAGGAGTTAAAGGGGAGGAAGAAAAATTGAGGGAAACAAAATGACAAGTCATTGGGTAAGTGGGGCACTAAGTGGAAATATTGTCCTACTTCTAAAAAGGAATTTAAAAAATGGGTGCTTGAAAAATTTAGGACTACCATGTGGGGAAAAAATATTGGTAAAAAAAAATCTCTATATGTAAAAGATTTCAATATAACATGGTCTCATGATGAGAAGATATATTTGGGTGCCAATGTTAGGTCCCTATGATAATTGTATATTCCTCTTATTCTTATTATTATTGTATCCCCTATTGTTATTTTTGTGCCCATATATCCCCCATGTTGTTATTAGTGTGCCCCATAAAAGCCCACTATTGTTATTGTTGAGCCCTTACATTATTATTGATATGTAGGCTCTAATTATATTGTGACCCCTTAGACCCCTATATATACTAAGGATGTCTTATCATTTAAATGATGCAATAAAGTTAATTTATGTAATTTAAAGTAGGTTTCCCCCTTGAAGAGGATAATTTTTAAGTCATTGATCTATCTTTTATTTTATTTTGTGAATTGGTTGCATAACATTTGGTATCAGAGCTTTGGATTATATGGTTTCACTGCTTCAAATAGGCCATCTTGGAATTTTAAATATAATTTTTTTTATACCAAGCTTCAGAAGCTGAAATTGTAAGTCTATGGAGCCTTACTCTTGGTGAACTTTGTGTACAAATTACAAATCTTGGTTCGCTATATTTTCGTAGATATGGGTTGAATAAGTTAGGGTTTCTGCATGCTCCATAATTCATTCCTAAACATGTGACCAAGGGAAAATAGGCATAACTTTCTCTTCAAGCATCAAATTTGAATTACGTAAAATTTCACATAAATAAAACGAACTATAATTACTCGTGTAGAAATTTCAGGGCCAAAAGTCGAAACAATGACACGTGGCACTCTGTATAAGTTCGATCTACTGAACCAATCTAGAATCGGGCCATCGTGGGATATTGGGCATAAATTTATCTTGAATAATCCAATTTTGGTTTGACTTGTGGTATTAGAAATAAGAATCAGAGGGCTACCATATGATTTCATTTAAGACCTTGGAGATCTAAAATTACAGAGTTAAAACTATTTCAATATCGAGCTCCTAAAAACAAGAAAAAGGTGTGTATTTAAAAAAAAAACAATTGTATAACTTTTGTTTGAAAAATGAGTTTGAAGTGATTCCAAAGGCATATTGAAGCATAGCTATTAGTGTTTAGTTCTAAAATTCCTCCAAAACAAAATAAGTATACACCCATTAATCCCTCAGAAATCTATACTATGATGCATGAAGAGGAAGAATTAAAACATGATATATCAAAATTATGGTATCAAGTGCAACACATTTTCTCTCACAAAGAGCAACCAAAGATGAAATAAAATGGGATATGTATGGTTTAAAGGCAGAATTAAAAAATAATAAGGGAGACATGGATGGTTTAAAAGAATACATGGAAGGTTTGAAGGAAGGGTTAACAAATTCATTACAAGAAATGCTTCCCAGTGGTGACAAGGTAATCCATGAAAATCACAACGAGGAAAAAAGGAATATGAATTATGATTTTAGAGACTCCAATTTTGGGTTTAATAACCACCACATTCTAAATATAGATATAAGAAATTTTGATGGAAATGAAACGGTAACATGGATACTATATATGGAGCAATATTTTGAGCTATAAGATGTGCAACCCTCACAAAAGGTACGTATTGAAAAGTTTATATTTAGAACCAAATAAGCTTGTATGGTATATATGGCTTTGTTATTGTAAACCACTTTTCACCTGATCAATTTTTGAAAAGGAAATGATAGAACATTATGAATATACAAAGAGAAACACCTTATTTATCTAATTGATAAATCTCAAACAAAAGGTTTTTGTTGTGTAACCAGCTCCAAAAAGAGAAGAAAAGAGATATAAATGCCTTAAAAATGAGCCACTTCGAGGGGGCAACCTCTAATACATTACATAAATGAACAATTCTTGGATGATCCAATTTACAAAACCTCCTTTCTATATATAGGAGTCCATGGGGCCATAATGTAATCCTAGTGGGCCGCAATGTAATCCTAGCCGACCTAACAATAATAATTTAAGGGCACAATAATAATAAAATGGGGGTTACAAGGGTACAATAATAACAATAAGGGGGTTACACTAACAACAATAAGGGACTATACTAGTAATATAGGGACCCAACATGCCCCTCTCCTTCAAAAAAGTGTTTTCCTCAACACTTGAGTAGCTCTGGGTGCTTCTGTATAAAATTCTCATCCTCCCATGTAGAATCTTTAGTGGGTAAGTTCTTCCACTTGATGAGATACTCTGAAATTGATCGATTTCGTAGCTGTCGAGTTCTTGTTTCTGTGACCACTTCAGGTTCCAATATGATTTTTCCTTCCTCATCAAGTTCTGGAAATATTGTTTGAACTGGAAGATTTTCACCTATAACCTTCTTTAAGCATGAAACATGGAAATTTGGATGCACTCGCGAAGAAGCAGGAAGCTCCAATTTGTATGCCATAGTACCAATCTTTTGCAACACCTTGTAAGGACCATAGTACTTTGGCGATAATTTATTATCCTTCTTTGCTTGCTCGAGGGACATTTGTTTGTATGGTTGTAGCCGTAAAAATACCCAATCTCCTACATCAAAACTTCTCTCGCTACGATGTTGATCTGCCTGTTGTTTCATTCGATTTTGTGCCAAATTCAGGTTATCCTTTAAGAGTTGGAGAACTTCTTGCTGATGCTCGATGTGATCTTCCACCGCTTGAACCTTCGAATTTTCCCTTAAAGATGATGTGATGGATGGTGGATGATATCCATAAAGTGCCATAAATGGGGTCATTTTTGCCGCAGTATGGAAGGAAGTGTTATACCACCATTCAGCAAGAGGTAACCACTTGACCCATTGTGTTTGTTTATCAGATACAAAACAACGAAGATATCCTTCCAAACATTTATTTACTATCTCAGTTTGACCATCAGATTGAGGATGATAAGATGAGCTATGAGCTAATTGAGTACCCAAACAAGAAAATAACTCCGTCCAAAAAATTTCAGTAAAAATGGGATCTCTGTCGCTCACAATAACCCTTGGGCTTCCATGTAGCTTTTGAATTCTGTCCATAAATGTAGTAGCAACTGTACTTGCTTTAAATGGATGAGATAATGCACAAAAGTGTGCATACTTGGTAAGTCTATCAACTACCACCATGATGACACTCTTTCCTTCTGACTTAGGTAAACTTGTGATAAAATCCATTGAAATCTCCTCCCAACGTTGACTTGGAATGGATAAAGGTTGTAGAAGTCCTGGGGTCTTAATTGTTTCCACTTTATTCTGCTGGCAAACCAAACATTCCGCCACAAACTTTCGAATATCAGATTTAAGGCCATCCCAAAAAAATTCTTTCTTCACCCTGTGGTAAGTTTTTAAAAATATTGAGTGTCCTCCTAAAGGAGAAGTGTGCAATTCCAAAAGAATCTTTTGTTTTAGTTGGGAATTCTTACAAAGATATAAGCGATCTTTGTACCATAAGGAATCATTTTTCCAACTAAATGTATCAGATGTACTAGGATCTTGATGCAACTTTTGAATGAGTGTCCATACATCTTTGTCCTTCTTCCATTCATCTCTTGCTTCGGTTATCCAATCTGGTTGGATAATAGAAATGGCACACAGCAATGCTTCCACCTCTTCATTCTTTCTTGAGAGTGCATCTGCAACAACATTAAGCTTTCCTTTTTTGTAGATTATTTCAAAGTCATAACCCAACATCTTTGTGACCCATTTTTGCTGCTCTTCTGAAGATAGTCTTTGTTCCAAAAAGTGTTTAAGACTATCATGATCAGTTTTTACCTTGAAGTGTCTTCCCATTAGATAAGTTCTCCATTTCTTTAGTGCATGCAGTATTGCTAACATTTCCTTCTCATAAATAGGTTTCTGTAAATACTTTCCTTTGATTGGACGACTTTCAAAAGCAATGGGTCTTCCTTCCCGCATTAAAACTGCACCAATTCCATTTCCTGAGGCATCACATTCCACAATAAAGGTTTTTGTGAAGTCTGGTGTAGCTAAGACCGGTGCTAGGCACATTGCCTCTTTAAGACGTTTAAAGGCCTTAGTTGCTTCAGGAGTCCATGAAAATGCATCTTTCTTCAATAATGTTGTTAGAGGTGCTGCTATTCTCCCATAATTCTTAAAAAACTTGCGATAATACCCTGTTAACCCAAGAAATCCTCGCAACTGCTTTATGGTTGTGGGGACTTTCCATTCCTTAATGGCTTTAATTTTGTTAGGGTCTACTTTAACACCCTCGTGAGATACAATATGACCCAGATATTCCACCTCTTGTACTCCAAAGAAACATTTGGATTTTTTTGCATATAATTGTTTCTCCTGCAATAGTTTGACCACCCTGTCAACATGTCCAACATGATCCTTCCAAGACCTGCTGTAGATTAGTATATCATCAAAAAATACTAGCACAAATTTTCTAAGGAAGGGTTTGAAAATGGAATTCATCAACCCTTGAATGTAGAAGGTGCATTGGTAAGGCCAAAAGGCATGACCAAAAATTCATAATGACCCTCATGAGTTTGAAATGTTGTTTTTGGAATATCTTCAGTCTTCATTCTCATTTGATGATATCCCGAATGAAGATCCAACTTGGTAAAATAAATTGCTCCATGTAATTCATCCAATAATTCATCAATCACAGGAATGGGAAATTTATCTTTAATGGTGAGCTTATTGAGCTCCCTATAATCGGGACACATTCGCCATGATCCATCCTTCTTGTGTACCAATACTACAGGAGTAGAGAAAGAACTTTGACTAGGTTGAATTATACCCGCCTCTAACATTTCTGCAATCATACGTTCAATTTCGCTCTTTTGGAAGTAAGGATATCTATAAGGCTCGATGTTTGGAGGAACACTTCCTGGAATCAAATGAATAGCATGATCATGATCACGAATAGGTGGGAGTCCTTTGGGAGTTTCAAACACCTTGGAATGATTGTCCAAGACTTGTTGGAGATCCGCAGAAATAGATGATTTTGATGTCGGAACTTCTAGTGAGCATAATTGTGCAATTACGCCTCGTTGTTCTTTCTTTAGAAGCTTTGTCATGACATTAGAGCTTATTATCCTTTCCGGCTTCCCTTCAATACCCCGTAATTCGACTTCCTTTCCTTCTGAAAATTTTTTCAAGAAAAGTTCTTGAAAATTAAAAGCTACCGTCCCCAAAGATTGTAACCATTGTACTCCAAGTACAACATCAGCACCTCCCATAGGAATGGAAAGCATTGGACTAGTCAATACATATTCCCCCATGGTTAGCTTGATATTATGGCATTTTCCAGAGCAATTTATAGTTCCTTCATTTGCAACCATCACTTGACATTCTGGTGCTGGGTATAGGAAACAATTTAATTCTTTGGCTACCTTACAATGAATAAAATTATGGGTGCTACCTGAATCAATCAACACTATTACCTTTTTCTTCTTGATATGTCCTTCTATCTTGAGAGTTTGAGGAGTGGTAATTCCTGCCAGGGCATTACACGATATGGTCGGATTCATTTCTTCCTCTTCTAGGGCTGGTTCCTGGTGTATATCCTCTTCTTGTTCATTTTCTTCTTCCTCTTCACAATCTATGTAAAATAATTTCTTCTCAGCACACTTATGACCTTTAGCGTATTTGCTATCACAACTGTAGCAAAGCCCTTTTGCTCTTTTTTCTTCCAATTGTTGTGGTGTCAACCTTGTAGGTTGTGGAAATCTAGGCGTAGCAACACTTCCTTCTTTATAGAAGTGAGTGGTAGGCTTCCTCGTCGCCATAATTTTACATTCAATTTTTCTTGCCAACCTGAATGCCTTCTCCAATGAATCAGGTTCCAAAACGCGAACTTCATGTTGGATGTTATCCTTTAAAGTGCATATGAAGAGATCAATCTTGTGTTCCTCTGGAATATCAGTTACCCATATATTCAATTTTTGGAAGTCCTCAATGTGTTCTCCCACTAAACCCTTTTGTTTGAGATTTATCAATTGGCTAAAGAAGGTGTTGCTCTTTGTATCCTCAGAATGTGCTATCATTTCCTCCGTAAAAATTGACCAAGTGACAATTTTTTTACGGGAGCAAAGCCATCGATACCATACAAATGTATTTTTTTTCTAAATGTAAAGTTGCAATGCGTACCTTTTGTGTGTTTTGCACGTTATGGAGATCAAAATATTGCTCCATCTGTAGTATCCATGTTACAGGATCCTTTCCATCAAACTTCCTCATATCCATTTTTGGAATATGGTGGTTCTTCCTGCTAACATTCGAGTTTATGAAATCATGATTAACATTTATTTTGTTCTCATCAGGAGGTTCTTCTCCTATATTTCCGCCATTAGGAATCATTTCTGGTTTTAAGCTTGTCATCAAGCCTTCCATGTATGCTTTTAGATCACTCTTCATGTTTTCCATGTTGTCTTTTATGTCATCCATCTTAGCTTCCATGCCTACTTCCATGCCATCCATCTTAGCTTCCAAACCAATCATCTTAGCTTCCACGCCTTTCTTCAAACCATCCATCTTAGTTTCCACGCCTTTCTTCAAAACTTCCATTTCATTTTTTGTTGTTCTTTGCGAGAGTAAAACCGTTGCACTTGCTCTTGTAATTTTGATAGATCATGTTGCAATTCTTCATCTTCATGAGTCATAGTAGAGCCTCAAGGCTTAATGGGTGTTGAATAATTTTTAGGGCTACTGAATCTATATTGATATCTATTCTACAAGATTCCCTTGGAATCAATTCAACTTGATTCTTCAAACAAGACTTATGCAATTCGAAAAAAAATACACACCTTTTACTTGCTTTGAGGAGCTCTATATTGAAATTGAATTAACTCTATAATTGAAAATCTTCGATATCTGAAATTCAGCCCTATAGTAGCCCTCTGAAGCTTCTTTCAAATTCCACAGGTCTGACCTAATTTCGATTCTCCAAGACAAAGTTGAGTCCAATCTCCCACAATGACCTAATTCTGGACTGGTTCAGTAGAGCGAACTTGTACGACTTGCCACGTGTCACTGTTTTGTCCTTTGTCTCTAAAATTGATAGCCAAGAAACTAAAGTCTGTTTACTTGTGACCACTTTTTACGGAACTCCAATCCAATCCCTAGAGAGAGAGTTATTGAACTTTTCCCACGATCACCTCTTTGAGATGAAATTCAGGAGCCTGAAAAAGCACTACCTTCCACAGATCATATTTCCAAAAATATTGCGAACCAAGCTCTGAAATGTTCTGAAGAATTTCCTCAGGATTTCAGCTTCGCACCATATGAATTTCAGATTCTGAACCTTCGTAGAAAAAAATTTATAGCGAAAATTCCACGATGACTTGTTTATGAGCCTGAAAAAAGATCTAACTTCCACAGATGATATCTCCAAAAATATTGCGAACCAAGCTCTGAAATTTTTAGGCAATATTCCTCAGGATTTCGGCTTCGTACTTTGAAAATTTCAGCTTCTGAAACTTCGTATAAAAAAATTTATAGCTAAAATTCCGCAATGACCTGTTTGGAGCAGCGAAACCCTAGAATCCAAAGCTCTGATACCAAATGTTGTGTAACCAGCTCCAAAAAGAGAAGAAAAGAGATATAAACGCCTTAGAAATGAGCCACTTCGAGGGGGAAACCTCCAATACATTACATAAATGAAAAATTCTTGGATGATCCAATTTACAAAACCTCCTTTCTATATATAGGAGTCCATGGGGCCATAATGTAATCCTAGTGGGCCACAATGTAATCCTAGGCAACCTAACAATAATAATTTAAGGGCACAATAATAATAAAATGGGGGTTACAAGGGTACAATAATAACAATAAGGGGGTTACACTAACAACAATAAGGGACTATACTAGTAATATAGGGACCTAACAGTTTTAATGGCGGAGAACATTGAAGACTTCCAAAAATTAAATAATTGTTATTTCAGAAGAGCATAATATTGATGTATTCATATGGACTTTAAAAGATAACATCCAACATGTGGTTCGCCTTTGGGAACCTGGTTCATTGGAGAAGGAATTTAGGGTGGCAAGAAAATTTGAAAGAAAAATTATGGCAACAAGGAAGTCTACCACTCACAACTATAAAGATGGAAGTGTTGCTGCTCCCACTCTTCCACAACCTACAATGTTGACACCACAACAATTGAAGGAGAAAAGAGCAAAAGGTTTTTGTTACAATTGTGATATAAAATACAATAAAGTTCATAAGTGTGCTGAGAATGAATTATTCTATATATATTATGAAGAGGAGGAAGAAAAGGAACAAGAAACATCAAAATATGAGGATATACACTAGGAACCAACCCCAGAGAAAGAAGAAATGAATCCGACAATATCTTGTATTGCATTGGAATAAATTACCACTCCTCAAACTCTCAAGATAGAAGGATATATCAAGATGAAAAAGTTAATAGTTATGATTGATTTTGGTTAATACCCATAATTTTATTCATTGTAAGATATCCAAGGAATTTAATTGCTTCCTATATCCTGCACCAGAGGGTCAAGTGATGGTTGCAAATGGAGGAGCTATAAATTTCTCTAGAAATTTTTATAATATCAAACTAACCATGGGGGAATTTGTATTTAATAGTCCAATGATTTCCATTCCAATGGCTGGTGTTGATGTTGTACTAGGAGTCCAATGGTTACAATCTTTGGGGATGATAGCTTTTAATTTTTAAGAACTTTTCTTGAATTTTTTTTGGAAAGGAAAATAAGTTGAATTAATGGTTATCGCAAGGAAACCTATAAAGATAATTAGCTCTAATTTCATGACAAATCTTATAAAGAAATAACAACGAGGCATCATTGCACAATTGTGCTCACTAGAGGTTCAAACATTGAAATCATCTATTTCTACAAACCTACAAAAAGTCTTGGAAAACCATTCCAAGGTTTTTGAGACCCTCAAAGGCCTCCCACCTATTCATGATCATGATAATGCTATTCATTTGGTTCCAGGAAGTGTTCCTCCAAACATTAGACCTTACAGATATCCATATGCCCAAAAGAGTGAAATTGAACCTATGGTTTCAAAAATGCTAAAGGCGGGTATAATTCAACTTAGTCAAAGTTATTTCTTTGCTCTAGTAGTATTGGTGCATAGGAAGGATGGATCATGGTGTATGTGTCTAGATTATAGGGAGCTAAACCATCTCACTATTAAAGATAAATTTCCCATTCATGTCATTGATGAATTGTTGGATGAATTACATGGAGCAGTTTACTTCACCAAGTTGGATCTTTGTTCAGGATATCACAAAATTAGAATGAAGACTGCAAATATTCTGAAAAAAACATTCAAAACTCATGAGGGTAATTATGAATTTTTGGTCATGCCTTTTGGCCTTACTAATGCACCTTCCACATTTCAAGGTTCGATGAATTCCATTTTCAAACCCTTAGAAAATTTGTGTTAGTATTTTTTGATGATACACTAATATATAGCAAGTCTTGGAAGGATCATGCTCAACATTTTGACATGGTGCTCAAAATATTGGAGCACAAAAAATTATATGAAAAAACCTCTAAATGTTTCTGTAGGAGGTGGAATATTTGGGTCGTATTCTATCACATGAGGGTGTTAGGGTAGACCCTAACAAAATTAAATCCATTAAGGAATGGAAAATCCCCACAACCATAAAGCATCTTCGAGGATTTCTTGGGGTGATAGGGTATTGTCACAATTTTGTTAAGAATTATGGAAATATATAAGCACATCTAACAAATTAATGAAGAAAGATGCATTTTCTTGGACTCCAGAAGCAACTAAGGCCTTTGAACATCTTAAAGAGGCAATGTGCCAAGCACTAATCTTAGCTACGCCAGACTTCACAAAAACATTTATTGCGGAATGTGATGCCTCAGGAAATGGAATTGGTGTTGTTTTAATGCAAGAAGGAAGACCCATTTATTTTGAAATTTTTCCAATAAAAGGAAAGTATTTACAAAATCCTATTTATCAGAAGGAAATGTTGGAAATAAAACATGCACTAAAGAAATGGAGACCTTACTTAATGGGAAGACACTTCAAGGTAAAAACAGATCATGATAGTCTTAAATACTTTCTGGAACAAAGATTATCTTCAGAGGAGAAACAAAAATGGGTCACAAAGATGTTGGGTTATGACTTTGAAATCATCTACAAAAAAGGGAAGAAAAATGTAGTTACAGATGCACTCTCAAGAAAGGATGAGGATGTGGAAGAATTTATTTGTACCATTTCTATTATACAACCTAATTAGATAAGAAAAGTAAGGGATGAATGGAAGAATGATGAAGAGGTGTGGAAACTCATTCAAAATTTTCAGCAATACCCTAGTACATCTGATACATTTAGCTGGAAAAATGATTCATTATGGTACAAATATCGCTTATATATTTGTAAGAATTTCCAACTCAAGAAAAATATTATTTTGGAATTTCACAACTTCCCCTTAGGAGGGAACTTAGGATTTTTTAAAACTTACCACAAGGTAAAGAAGGAATTTTTTTGGTATGACCTTAAATCTGATATTCACAAGTTTGTGGAAGAATGTTTGGTTTTCCAACAAAATAAAGTTGAGATAATTAAGACCTCGATTCTGTTACAAACTTCAGCCATTCCAAGTCAACGTTGGGAGGAGGTCTCAATGGATTTTATCACAGGTTTACTCAAGTATGAAGGAAAGAGTGTCATCATGGTAGTAGTTGATAGACTTACTAAGTGTGCACAATTTTGTGCATTATCTCATCCTTTTAAAGCTAGTACATTTTCTTTTGCATTTATGGAAACAATTCAAAAGCTACATGGAAATCCAAATATTATTGTAAGTGATAGAGATCCCATTTTCACTGGAAATTTTTGAACGAAATTATTTCTTTTATTGGTACTCAATTAGCTCATATCTCATCTTATCATCCTCAATCTGAAGGGAAAAATGAGATAGTGAACAAATGTTTGAAAGGATATATTTTTTTCTTTGTATCTGATACACAAACATAATGGGTCAAGTGGTTAGCTCTAGTTGAATGGTGGTATAACACTTCCTTCCATACTCCAGCAAAAATGACCCCATTTATGGCACTTTATGGATACCATCCACCATCCATCACATAATATTTAATAGAAAATTATAAGGTTCATGTAGTGGAATATCACATCAAGCATCAACAACAAGTTCTACAACTCGTAAAGGATAACCTTACTTTGGTGCAGAATCAAATGAAACAACAGAAAGATCAAGATCGCAGTGAAATAATTTTTGATGTAGGCGACTAGTAATTTTTACAGCTACAACCATACAAACAAATTCCCCTCAAGCAAGCTAAGAAGGATAATAAATAATCACCCAAGTACTATGGTCCTGACAGGGTGTTGAAAAATATTGGTACTATGACATACAAATTGGAGTTTCCTGCATCTTCCCGAGTACACCCAGTTTTCCATGTTTCATGCTTAAATAAGGTTATTAGTGACAAGCTCTGAGTTCAAACAGTGTTGCCAGAACTTGAAGAAGAAGGAAAAATCATATTTGAGCCTGAAGCAGTCACAGAAACAAGAACCTGAAAGTTAATGATTCAAATAATTTCATAGTATCTCATTAAGCGGAAGAACTTTACACATTGAAGATTCCACATGGGAGGATGATAAGTTTATACAGAAGCATCTAGAAGTACTCAAGCGTTGAGGAAACCACTTTTTTTAAGGAGAGGGACATGTTAGATCCCTATAATACTTGTATATTCCCCTTATTCTTATTGTTATTATATCCCATATTGTTATTATTGTGCCCATCTATCCCCCATGTTATTATTGTTGTTCCCCATAGAATCCCACTATTGTTATTGTTGTGCCCTTACATTATTATTGATATGTATGCTCTAATTATATTGTGACCCGTTACACCCCTATATATACCAAGGAGGTCTTATCATTTGAATAATCCAAGAACTTTTCATTTATGTAATGTAAAGGAGGTTTCCCCCTCGAAGAGGATAATTTTTAAGTCATTGATTTACCTTTTATTATATTTTGTGAGTTGGTTGCATAACATCCAAAATCATGGGAATGATAGATTATTAATAGCATAGTTGAGGACCGGGTCTCATCATCTCAGAT
Organism: Pinus albicaulis; assembly: GCA_034641835.2. Lineage (NCBI taxonomy): Eukaryota > Viridiplantae > Streptophyta > Pinopsida > Pinales > Pinaceae > Pinus > Pinus albicaulis. The sequence continues at coordinate 1,150,147,757 of CM076578.1, forward strand.
GTGAAACAGGTATATAGACAACTCCAAAAGAAGAGTGGGTAGAAAGAATTTGCATCTTTTGGAGGAAAGGACAGGTTGAAACAGAATGGCACTACATCATGGATTTTCCAGCTTATGAGGATATTTGTAATCAGTTTAAAATCATTATGAAGGTTTATTGTTTGAAAAAATTGTTCGAGGAAGTGAGGCTTATCAAACTGCAAACTTCTTGGTCAAGATTCATGACAAAAGAGTAGACTTAGAGAAAAGTTTGAAGTTGTGATGGGCTAGAGTCCTAGGTCCCTTAGACCGCTTGGTCTCATGGATGTCATTAAAATACCTTCATTCATTCATTCATTTAGATAATTATTATCAAATTAAACCATTATTATATGGATCTGTATGCCGCGTGTAATGTTTGGAATTGTGTTTGTAATTTGTTGTCCTCTCAAAACTTCCATAGAAAATTAAAATATAGTCCCCTACATCGAATATAAAGCTTGAATGGAGAGGTAAGGATTCATTTTGGAAAAAATAAATTGATCATATCATATCTTATGTGTTAACTCATATGATTTAACAAATAGCTTTAAGGTGGAGGAAGGAACTTTGAGTGATTAAATTCGGGGAGAGGAAATTTGATATATGTGTGTGTGTGTGTGTGTGTGTGTGTGTGTGTTAAGTGCCCTCCAACATTGTAATGTACATAGGGATAGTGGTTAATATTGTAACATACTATAATTTTTAATATCGTAAGATGGTATGATTTTTAATTTTATTTAAGGGGTGATATATAATTAAAAAATATGTTTTCCAATTTATTAAATATATAATATAGAATTAAAAAATGGTTTATTTAGAAAGATTTGAAGTATTTATAAAAAAAATTTAACAATATATCCATCTATTGTTCGTCCAAAATTGTATAGACTCAATTTATTAATATATAATATAAATTTAAAAATATGTTTATAATTTTTGTTTTATTTTTAAATTGAAATTGAAGGATTATCAAAGTTGCTGAGTTGTGAAAAAAACAAAAAAACAAAAATAAACCTTCTCTCATCAAAAAATGAAAGAGGGATCGAATCATAGATCTACTATAACTTAGTTTTAGTGTGTTTTAAGTACAAAAATAAATCCATACAAATTGTTTGAATAAAAAAGTGCAAAGGAAAAACATAATCATTTTCTTTGCAGACTTTTCCTCCACTAAATCCAAGGGAAGCCAAAGTTTTATCCCTTTTGATCATGGTTTCACTTCTCACTTCTTGTTAATGGAAGGGAAGGGTGTGACTATTTCTTTAATAGATCTAGAAATGAAAGAGAGTTAAATATTGTTTCATACTCTTTCACCATTTCTTTTTATATATAATCATTTTTATGTTATGGTTCTTTTACATGTGAAGTTACACCTTCCTCGTTTGAGTTCTCATCCCTTTTATTTAGCATTGATTCTACTAATTTTTCTTGACTCTATTTTGGTATTGATATTTACTCTTCGAGTTATTATTCTAAGCATCTTTATTAATTAATCCTTCTATCTCTTTCTTCTAAGTTTCCAAAACTTCAAATCTATTATTGGAAATATTAGATAAGTGACACATAGGTCTATTGATAGGAGGAGTCCCCTTGGGTTTCTAAATTTTCTCATGCTTTCTTGGAACATGTTTGAATGAATGTTGCTCAATTTTATTATAATATGATGGATTTTTATTAACCCCGATGGGGGTGTTATGATAGACATTAAATGATCCTATAGATTTGATGCACCCTCATGTTGCCTTCCCAGTATGCATGCCACTAGCTCATGGTGAATTTACGGAACCTCGCCTCCCAAGGAGGGTGGAAGAGACCCCTTTGCAAAAAACATTTCTAGTTATCTGCATGAATTGGGTTCACTATAATATTCTCTTCGTCTTTGGCCATTTTCTTAAGCTCTAGTTGATCCTTCATCACCTCCTCCTATTGCTTTCCTTTCCCATCATGCACTTGGATTCTTGTCTAGTTGCTCATTTGAGTTTCCTTTTGTCTACTTTGTTGGCTTCCCCCCTCCCTTGTGGATTTTTCCAATGGAGAAGGATTGGCCCCAAGATCGCTATTGGTGCAAATTTCCTAGAAATTTATCATGGTCTCTAACTTTCATAGCTATCGCATGCAACTTCCCTCCCATATTTATCCTAGTATATGTGACATATTTTTTCGACCAATAGCCATGACTAGCCAACGAGAACATTTCCGACGTGGAAGTGGTGGTTTTGGCACTTCACTGGGCTCTTAAGCATGACTGCAAGATGAATCTTCAACTTCCAACTACCATGTTCATACACCTCAGGACATTCAAGAGGAAATCCATCTCGTGGAAGAGGAAATTTGATAAAAATTGTAATTCACTATAGATTCAAAATTCATGGCTGGCATAGCCTCTTGGGTTCTAGATATAGGAATATCTTGAGTCTGTTAAAATTACTATCTACATAAAATTGATTTGTATTGGCATGTTAAGTTTTTGCTATGGAAGAACCTTGTTGTTAGGAGACAAAACTAGGTCAATCTAATGCGCATACTCGATGAACTCAAAGATATTATGTTAGATGTGGAAGGAAGGTTTTCCAAACTCAAGATGGGCTCACTACCTAGCTCTCCAATTCCACCGCCATGCCAGGTTGAGGAACGACCCATGAACCTCGATACTTCATTGTACTCTTGATGCTCAGGTTCTTTATATTTTAATGTTTCGGTTCTTTCTCTTCATGCTTGTCAATTTGGGTTGTTGATATGTTCTTTTTATAATTCTATATATTTTATTTTTATTGTTGCCTCAAACTATGTAATCCCTTAAGGCTGGAAATTTTGGTTCTTATTGCTAGTTTCTCCCCATGGTGGGGCAACACCATTTTTTTGCATTCTTGGTTTTTGGACAGTGATTTGAAACTAATCTTGTTAGTTACTGACTTTATACTTTATTATATTTGGTTTGGTTTCCAAGGTGGCAGGCTGAAGATAGTAAAACTTGTATATTTGATGTAAATATTTGATATTTCAATGCAAATCTAGATTACATAAAGGAAGATAAAAAGATGGAGTTTGCTTAAAATAAGGCTAATTTCCCTAAGCCCTTGGACACCATTTAAAAAAATTCCCATACTCATGGAAGGATTTTTATTTTAGGGAATATGTTCATAATGAAGGGCTTGAAGATGACTCCAACCCTCCAAATTGAGATGAACTCTCTTAAACATTTTTTTTTCAAAATCCATTTCCACACAAATTCAAGCATAAGTGAAAATGCTACCTTTAGTATTAGCATGAGTAATAAAATGGCCCATCTTGTCTCCAGTACCTTTAACAAAATATCCACCACAAAAAATAATGGAGAGTTGTGACAATTTGATCCATTCAAGAATTAAAAAAAATTCCATGTTTGGATTAATGTCAAGTGTCTAGATAGAATGATGGAGTTCTTTTTTGCCTCAAATAGTCCCATGTGTAAAGTGGGGACATATTCAACCCTTCCTATAAATCTGCTCTTCTTTTAACATTTCTTACTTACAACTCTAAAGGATTTGACCAAAGAAGAAAAACATTCTTCCTATAAAATAGAATGATTGCCCATGGAAATGGAACCTCCTACAAAACAAATAGTTATGAGGAGTAGACAAGCACAAAGACTCACCCATGATGTATGAGTTGAGTAGGTTGGAAATGGCTACAACCTTCCATTGATGAGCTGAAGAGTTCAAGAATTCAAATATTGACAACTCTAGATAAGGAAAGGTTGTTGATGAGCTAAATATTTTGGGTATTTGGATCTCAAATTATACAATTCATTAAATAAATAATATAAAATTGGAAATCCTATTTTTAAAATAAACTAGTAAATTTATCTTCAGTGAATCAAAATAAATGTAAAGTAACATATATACAAGATATCTACTTATATGAGACGTCTCTACATTTTTTATCATTAATTTTATTTCTTATATATGAGGAAAATGAGCTATTAGTTACAGAGGAATAATGTAAAAGGCTTATGCAGTTTTATCCAAGGTTGCATTTATAAGTAAGTTCAAAATTTTTATCACTTGAATCTAGCTAAATGGTTATAGGATGGAGTATTATCTTCCTCAACCAATATCTATTTTAATCAGTAACATGTTGAATTCATAATGAATATATCGATAACTTATTTTAAAAAATACAATAAATACTAATTTGAATGAGAGATTAAATATTTATTATTCATAAATTCTCCAAAATCCAAAATTATTAAATTAATGTATTTTCTTCTTCCACATGTAAAATTGGGTTAATATTAATATAGTTTAATATTAACTTAAAAAGGATAAAAAAAAATAATAATAAAATTATATGTAAATTTCCTTGATAAAAGAGGTTTAATTATAATTGGGTTAATATTTGGTTTTATATGTGAAATGAGGGTAAATTTTATTAGAAAGCACATGAATACTCTCAAGGTAGCCTTGACAATAGCTACAAGGGAAACTTGGATTTTTAAGGATACCATCTTAGTTGAAACTACCTTTTGGTCCTAAAGAACTATTTGTCCTAGGGTTTAAATATTAAGGCAACTCAAAATGTGTGTGTGTGTGTGTGTGTGTGTGTCTATATCTACATCTATATATATATAGACACACACACATTAACAAGAACCAAGAATAATGACTTTATTAAAATACAATGAGCTAAAGCTAAGTTTAGATATATGATTTACATAACTAAGTTGAAACTAATGGACATGGTTGCAATGGAGTATGTATCAACGACCATCTACAAAAATTTTGCCTTGAAGTTCTTGAACAAAATGATACAACATTTATAGTATTCCACTTGTACATTCACCAATATTGACCTAACAAAAACTAAAAATTACAAAGAATCAAGATGTTACATTAAACCATGAGGAATTATTCCTCCTTTTATTTTTAATTCTCTTGATTAACCACTAAGGAAGGAGGACATACCCATTTTTCCTCTGCCACCAAAGTTCACCTTGATTTAGCCTCGACCCCAAATTGACCATGTGATCAACATTGGAGTTATTTGATTTGAGAACATGGAGAAATTTATTTTTTGGGATACAAATGATAAATCCACTTGAAAATTTGACTTAACTTTGTATCTAAGGGGTGATATATTGAATATAAATGGTGAATTATATTCAAGGAGTCACAAAAAGAATTACCTCTTGAATTCCCAATATCACAATTTTCCTTAAACACTAGTATAAGGCATATGCTTCAACAATGTTGTTGGAAGTGTGACGTAAACCCCAAGCATACCTATTTTCTTCTTGATTCTCAGTGAAAAAAAATACCCTCTGCTCATGCTACCCTTGGGTTTCCTTTTTCTGCTCCATCAAATCTTAAGAAGAAAAATTTCTACTCCAAGAGACATTGATCTAATTCCTCCTTAGATACTCTTACTATCCAACTCTTGCTAAGATGTGTTTCTCTCTAATGGCCCACTTTGGATCAAAAACTTTAATGCATTTTGATTCCTCCACATCCAAATTTTGTTACTCTTCATTTATTTTCTTAGCCCAGAAATATTCTCCAAGAAGCACTATTGTTGATCCCGTAATCCTAATGACATCCACCCTTTCATCTTTAAAAATGACCTGATTTATAGCTAGCCAAATTTTCCAACATACTTATTAGGAATTTATTCCCAGATTCTCTTCATTAAATTTTTCCCTAGAAAAGATTCAATATAATCTTTTCCCCATTTTCCCAACAAGTCTTGCAGTGAAGAAGGCGATATGACCCTTGATTTTAATTGAGATAAGGTCACTCCCCAAACTTCAAGCATGAAAGGGAATTTCAAGAAGAGATGATATATATTTTTAACAGCGTGCTTGAACAAGTTGCACCAAGAAGGTCCAATAATTCCCCTTTTCAAAAAATTCTCAACTATTAGGATCTTCCTTTGAGCTATATTTGTCAAAAAAAAACTAATACTTTTTGGGAGGCACTCCAAGCTCCAAATAAAGGCCCAAAGCCAAGAAGGAGGAGGTATAATATTGGGGAAGAGAAAATATTTATAACTCCTAATAGAATATAAATCACCTACCCAAACCTAAGAGTCTCAATTTGATAAGGAGGAAGGGGCACATCCAACAAGAGCAAAATAAAGATATCTGCAGATACTAACAAGGTGACCCAAAATGCTACCCTAGGCCTAATTTAATCAATACCTATTAGATTACCAGGATGAGATATCCCACATAGAGATTTTATTCTAGGAACCAACCAATTATGCAGAGGAATAAATAGGGGATTTGAACCTAGAGGAGGGTTTCCAATAATTCCCTTATGTAGAAATTTTGATATAAATTGCAACTTTTGAAGATTTCAAATTGAAAACAAGAGACATAATTTTACTGTATTGATCTGCGAAATGGAAATCACAATTTAGAACAACATGCACAGACACGAAATAAGAAAAACCACAAATACACAATGATTTATAGGGGAATCCAATTGGGAAAAATACCTCAAGCCTTTTTGCATTAATTAGATGAATAGAGAAACTATTACAATTGTTGGCTATGGCTCTAAGCTCAACCTGCAAAAGAATAATTTTTCTCTCTACTCAATGAAAAACTTTGGCGAACACTTAGAAAATTATTTTCCCACCAAGCCTCATTTTTCCTTGCAAAATTTATGAGGAAATTAGCCCCTAAAACATAGGAATTTCCTCCAAATTGATTGCACAATTTCCAAGGATTGATTACTGATTTCATGCAACACCTATACACTCAAAACTAGTTTACAACTAGTGTTACACTCCCTTGAATGCATTAGCTATTTTTGGTTTATTGATTAGTTAACTAACAAATCTATGAGTTAGACTATTGTCCCACTACACAACTGACCTTAAACTGACTCCAACAATATTTAGAGGCCAGTTAATTGAATACAACTGAAAATAACTAAAATGGATCACTAAGATTTAGAAATCACACATGCATAACTAAACTCCAAGCCCTTTAACTTGAATTTACTGAGCGAAATAAGTGAAAATATCCATGTCACACTAGTTAAATGCCTCCAAGTTGTCATGTTGATGTGGGAATTTGATTTACTCAATTTGACTAAGGTTAAAGTAAAATTGAGCCTTTCTTGCTACATTGTTTCAATGCTCCAGCGTAGCAAGAAATGGATTTTCGCCACCCCTATCCTGAACCTATGGAATTCGAATTTCCCTCTTGATAATTCCTTTGTCAAGATGTCAGCATCTTGATCCTCAGTTGGAATGTACTATAGCAACATAATTATCCTCTGCACACAACTCCACAAATGATGATATTGAATATAAATGTGCTTGGACCTGTCATGAAATACCATATTCTCAAAGAGCTTAATGCAAATCTGATTATCACGATATATCAATGTCGGATCCATCTCCTAACTGAATAGTCCCACAAGTATTTTCCTCATCCAGATTAATTCACATTTTTCTTGTCTTGTAGCCATGTATTCATCATATGCTGAGCTAAGTGACACAAACCTCTACTTCTGGTTCTACCAGGAAATAGTCGTGAACCAAACACTGAAGATAAAACCTGATGCACTTTTCTTGTCAGATGGACCCCTGCCGAATCTGCATCGGTGAAGCCTTGCATCTTCACTCCCTCTATCAGTATGTACCATAATCCATACTGGGTAGTTCCTCTAAGGTACCGTAACATATGTTTTTCTTCCTTCCAATATAATTTGGTAGGCCTCACCATAGCTTGGCTAAGGTGGTTGAATGCATAGCACATGTTGGGTCTTGTGTTCACAAGATACATAAGTGAAACCACAAACTGCATGTAAATGGTAGCATCAACTCCTCACCTGAAGAAGCATACTCTTTCCTCTAGTTTGTAGTTAGAGGTTTGTCCATGGGATTACAATTCTCCATGCGAAATGTTTGAATTATATCAGTAGCATACTTGCATTGAGACACAAAAAATCACCATCACCCCGCCATACTTCCAGGCCGAGGAATTAATACATGACGCCCATGTATTTCATCTCAAATTCCCTTGCAAGGTCCTCTTTTCAAGAGTGGATCAATTTCTCTTCACATGTCAATATTAAATCATTGACATAAAAAACAAGAATAAGAAAATTACCATCTACCACAATGTGATAGAGGTTCACATCTACTTCATTTTTGGTGAAGCCCAATCCAATGAGATAATTGTCAATCCAAGTGTACCATCCTCGAGGTTCCTAATTGAGACCATAAAATTCTCTCTCGATTCTGAACACATAGGACTCCCGATCATATGTCTCAAATCCTTCTAGTTTATGTATGTAAATTCCCCCCTCAACAAAATCATTGAGAAAACCGGTCTTCACATCCATCTAGTGGATTTTCCACCCCATCTATGTAACCAATGCTCGAATGGATCTGATTGAGGAATATCTCGCAACTGGTGCAAAATTTTTCTCATATCCCACTCCCTCTATCTGAGAAAATCCTTTGGCCACAAATCTAGCCTTGTACTTCACAATGCTCCCATTAGTTGCATGCTTCACTTTGTAGATCCATCTCGAACCAACCACTGATTTCCATTCTAGTCTCGGCACCACCTCCCATACACTTTTCTTCATGATGGATTGATATTCTTCCACCATGGCATCAACCCAAACAAGTTGAGAAACTGCTTCCTCAAACGAAGCAGACTTTGTCTCAATGAGCTATGTCATGAGATCCATGCAACTAGTGTACCTATCAGTTGGCCTCCTCTACCTGTGTTGTGATGTGGGGGCTCTCACATTATCCCTAGCATCCTAAAACAATCTATCAACATATATGGTTCTCTTTCTCCCCTCTCTGGAAGATTCTGGTTGAGTGGGTGCCTCCACTCTGCCTCCTGTTTGTTCCTCTACATGTGGCTACTCCACAACCTCTTGAAGCTCATCTTGAGGCTCCTCCTTTGGCTCTAGAAGCTCCTATTCCGGTGGGATACTTAGCTCTCATTCCAGAGAGCATCTCATAGCTTTATCCTCACTGAAATTGACATCTCTCCTTACAGTCGTCATCCTCAATGAAGAAAAATACACCCTATAATTGTGTGGAGTTTCATTGTATCCTACAAAAACTCCCAACTATGTTATAGGCTCAAGTTTCTTCCTTGAATCCTTGTATACATGACAATAAATTGAAGCTCCAAATTTTTTGAAATGAGACACATCAGGATTTCTCCCAGAGAAAGCTTCCTTTAGTGTGATCATACCAAGTATTCTATGTGGACTTTGATTCTGCAAGTAGACTACAGTGTTGCATAATTCTACCCATAGATGTAATGGAAACCCTTGATCATGCAACATGGCCCTTGATTCTCCTACTATGCTCTTTTTCTTCCTCTCATATACCCCATTCTGTTGTGGGCTATGGGGTGCTATCAGCTCTCATTGAATACCTTATTTCGCACAGAAATCCTTGAAGACATGAGAAAAAAATTCACCTCCACTGTTTCTCTTGAGATCCTTCACCTTCTTCCCAGTCTCCTTCTCAACCAATGCCTTGACTTCAACAAATTTGGAGAAAACTTCATCCTTCTTCTGCATGAAGAAGATCCAAAATTTTCCAGATAAATCATTAATAAAAATAACATATTACTTATGTTTTGTTGTGGAGGTTGTAGAAAAGGGTCCACAAACATCAGAGTCGACTCGCTCCAAGATTGCATTTTCTCTGCTATATCAACCATTGAAAGTGGATTTGACATATTTCCCCAATGTGGAACCCTTGCAGACATCCTGCTGGTCAAGGGAGCCTTTAGGGAGACTAGTGGTAATTTGATGCAAGATTTTTAAGGAACCATGGTGTATATGACCCAATCTCTTATGCCATAATTCTCCAACATCTCGACTCTACACTTTTTCAGCCTTACTACTCAATGTAACACAATCTCCCATTTATCAATTCTCCCGAGACCTAAACAAAATCATCCAAAACATATTTGACTCAGACTCCAATTTGCTTCACTTTCCCGGTAGATATGTGTCTCAAAAAGGCTTTCCCTTTACTGAATATAACATCATAGCCACAATCCTCCAATAATTATATAAAGATCAGGTTATTCTTCAGTCCAAGTACAAACATAACATCTTTGAGGTGAAGAGGGCATGCTTTCTCCCTCTCAAAGGTGACAATACCAATTCATCTAGCACTGTACCTCCCATTTTCCCCCAATTCGATATGAATATGGAGATCCTTCTCCTCCCAGCTACTAAAAAACTCCTTGCACCCCATATGGAACGAGGCACCATAATCAAGGTACCACATACTCCCCATAACAGTGTTGTTCATGCATGCTGTTAGGGTGAATTATAATTCAAATTGTGAAGCTAATGCTTCACCTGCTGCTCCTCATAAAGGCTTCTTGTTAGACTTCTTGTGCATATATTTTGCTTCATAGTGCCAAAATTTTTGGCAATGGAAACATTTTATCTTGCTCAAGTCTTTCTTCTTGCCATTATTTTGGTTGGATTTAGGTTTTCTCAGGGTATTATTTCCTTTTCCCTTCCTCCCATTTCCAACCAATGAAAAGTTCTCTTCATCCTCAGATTTGGATGAGGTTTCATCTCTGTTATTTCTCCTAAACTCTTCTTGAACCAAATCAGACCACAACCTTTCCCAATTCAGTAAATTTTCCCTTCCATTCACAGAGTCTTGGTAACTGTGCTAATATTTTGGAAGGCCTAGAAGAGTTAGGCTCACCAGGTCATCTTCTGCTACATTCACCCTGACCCCTCCAAGCTCATATATAAATTTTGTAAACTTGGAGAGATACTACAAAATATTTGCATTCTAATGTTTCAAAGTTTGTCTTTCAGGGCCAATTTTCTATGGTCATTGCTATTTTCGAATAACTTGGTCAGTGTCTTCCACATAGAAAATGGTCTCTCTTTTCCATGGAAATTTGAGACCACATGGTCCCTCACACCTTCCAGAATAATTCTTCTCTTATTTGCAACATCCTTCTTCCACTAAGTTAATTGTTGTGCATCCGACTGTCGAGTTTTTGCAATATCAATTTTCACATATTCTAACACACCATTGTCACCAAGCACTTATTTCGTTTGATCCTTCTAGGCTATGAAATTCGAGCTACCCTCTAGGGCGCACTCCAATATCATACCATTGAAATACGTTATCCTGATACTGAAGAAAAATGACTACAGAGAAGATGCTACTTTTAAACTCCTAAGAGACAAGTTTGAAATAATGGTTCTAATGTGATTTCAGGGCTCTGATACAATGTAGAAATTTGATAAAAAAATGCAGCTACTCAAGATTTCAAACTGAAATCAAGAGAAACAATTCTACTCTACTGATCCGTGGAATGGAAATCACAATTTAGAACAACATGCGCAAACATGCAATAATAAAAGCCACAAATACACAATGATTTCTAGGGGAACCCAACTAGGAAAAACCCCTCAAGCCTTTTTTCATTAATTGGATGAATAGATAAACTATTCCAATTGCTAGCTCCAACTCTAAGCTCAACCCACAAAATAATAATTGTTCTCTTTGCTCAATGAAAAACTATGGCCAACACTTACCCAATTATTTTCCCACCAAGCCTCATATTTCCTTGTGCAATTCCTGAGGAAATTAGCCCCTAAAAGATAGGTATTTCCTCCAAATTGATTGCGTAGTTTCCAAGGATTGATCAATGATTTCATGCAACACTTGTACACTCAAAAACTAGTTTACAATTGATGTTACATTTCCTTACCATCTCCGCTTTAGCTGAGAAATTCGAATTCCTTGCACGCATTAGCTATTTTTGACTAATTGATCAATTAACTAACATATCTCTGAGTTAGACTATTGTCCCACTGCACAACTGACCTTCAACTGAATCCATCAATAATTAGAGGTCATTTAACTAAATACAACTAAAAAAAACTGAACTGGATCACTAAAATTTAGCAATCACACATGTATAACTGAACTCAAATTTAATGAGATAACTAAGTGATAACATCCATGTCACACTAGTTAACTACCTCCAAGTTTTCCTGATGATGTGGAAATTTGATTTACTCAATTTGACTAAGGCTAAAGTCAAATTGAGATTTTTTGCTACATTTTTTCAACACCTAGGTCCAAAAAATTATTGGTTTCCCATTTCCTAGAATCTAAGTCAGCTCAGACCTAATTAAAGGAATAGAAGCCAACATCAAACACCATATATGGGAGTTAACTCTATTGTGATGGATATGATGAATACAAGTTTCCCTCGCCCCATTAAGATATTTTTTATGAAGCACTTATTTCCACCAATCATTATCCTCTATGATTAGTCGCCAAATTAGGTTTTCCCCAAGGGCTATATTCATTAGAAGGGTATCTCTTATTCCTAACCCTCCCCATGGATTATCGAAGACTAACCACCTTCCAATTCACCACACTAAACATTTTATAGTTTTTCTATCCTCCTTCCTAGAGAAATCACTTGAGTTCTTGAGCCATTTGCTACCTAAATGAGATGGGGGATAGCATAATCGAGAACTAGAATATGGGAAGGGCTGAAAGGACAATTTGAACTAGAATTCATCTTCCACTAGATTTAGCCAAAAAGCCCCCATTACTCACATTTTGATTTAAACTTGTTAATAACATGACACCAAGAATGTACGAGTGAATTTTTTGAGACATATGAGCATGCCCAAATATTTGAAATTGGTCCACTCATCCCTTCTTACTATCCCCAAAATTCTTAAGATCCTTCTATACAATAGTTTGATGACATTCCAAGAATACATATGAATTTTAACCTCATTTGTCAATTCTCCCAAGACCTAAACAAAATCATCCAAAACATATTTGAAGCACCACACTATAATGCAAGAGGCACTGCCAAGAAGGTTCATGTCATTAGTGAACTCAGTTTGATTTATGCTCTTTATACCATCTGAGAATCAGATTCTAGGGATGGAGTGACATATTTGTTCAAATTTTAGCTTCCTAATTGAGGATTCAACAATGAGAAAGTAAATAATGGGGGACATGGGGAACCCCTGCCTAGAGCCTCTGGAAGATTTAAATAAACCAATCATAAATCCATTAACAAGAGGGGAAATTCAAGGCCTTGAAATACAGGCTTCGATCCAAGATATAAAAACAAAAGAGAACCCCATTTTACTTAAAATAGAAAGAGAAAATAATGACACACAAGCAAAGGCATTGGCCATATTAACTTATGACCATCCATTTGTCTCCTCTAGACTTGATGGAGTGTATGACTTCCTTTCCTAAAACAAATTTGTCCATGAAATGTCCCTTACTAATGAACCCTCCTTGATTTTCAAAGATCAGATTGGGAAGAAGGGGCACAAGTCTCTGAGCAATAATCTTTGTAATAATCTTATATGAGAAATTGAAAAGAGAAATAGGTTTGAAGCTAGAGAAAGAAGCGGGCCTTACATCTTTAGGAATTAGAACAAGGAAGGACAAATTGAGAGTGCCCCCATTTGGGCGGATTTTTGGATGAACTCCACCATTATGATCTAGTCATTTAATTTTGTTCCAAAATTTAGGATAAAAGTGTCATGTGAATCCATGGGGACTAGAAGCTTTATCTAGATAGAAGGATCAAACCACCTTTTGAATTTGTTCTCCGGTGATAAGGAGAAAAAGTATTTAAATATAAATATTGTAGGAATATTTTTTTTTTTTAAATAAAAAAGTTATTAAAATTATAAATGAAAAATATTTGTTTATTTATTGAGTGGAGAGGCATTCTCTATCCAAGTATGGTAGAGATGTGGTAAACAAAATTTTAATGTCTAATTTAACATTTTGACTTTGTTAAATTACATAAAAAATTAATACTTATAATTATGATTAATCACAATTAATAATTGAACTAGGTTAAATCTATATTAACTCCAGCCAAGGGGATCACATCTCTTGAAATCCAAACCTCTTTTAGAGTGAAAAAAATTGATCCCTTTTTAGGCTTAATAAATCCAGAGTTAAGATAAATCCAAAGTACCATAGATTTATGAGATTTAATAATAAATTATTATTATCCTCAATATCATTATTAATTATCACAATAAAAAATATAATTAATATAAATTTTACATTAATTTATTATTATATATAATAAATAAATGGTTAAATTTATAATTCCAAATTATATTTGTTTAATTGTTTAATAATAGATAATTACTATCTCTCGGATGTGGGTTCCTCTTAGACGTTGGTTCGCTCGCCACCTGGCCTCCCCATCGCCGAGCAACCGTCCTCGCCACGAGGCAGCACATGGCCCTGGCGTGGGTGCCATTAAATATGCCAACCGGCTCCACATCTCAGCACCTTAACTACAATTCAATTCCCCTGCTGTGAATTCACCTCTGCTCGTCTTGGTTGTAGACAACCTTGGCCATTTATGGGCAATGGTGTCATCCCCTCTCAACACTTCTCCCTCTATTTCATAGTCGATTTCGCTCTTGGCTCTGTCATTCCCTATTGTGCCTCTGCCCCTCTCGCAGCCCTGCAGACTCCCTCTGCCCATTCATCCCACGCTGATTTCAGTCACATTGCTTGTCCTCCTCACTCTACTTATTCGCATTCCTAGAATTCAGGCGCCTCCATGCCTCGACGCCACCACATGTGCTGCCACAGAGGTGGAGGTCGTGGATCGCCCTCTCGACCTCCCATCCATGCCTTGGCGGAACATTGTGTGGACTTCTCGCTGGACTTGGATGTGCTGGAGGTCCTTGTGTTGAGATTGCAACAAGATGATGAGCTTAGTGGAAAGAAATCGCCTTCACTAAGTGGGCCCGCAGGCTATTTTTGGCGCACAATCTATTTTTAGACTATGTCTATTTTTAGACATGACGATCATATTCTATGAGTTGCAGGATGCTATTTTTCGATGGTTGTTCAAGTTGGAAAAATAGATGGACTTCTATTTTTAGACATATTGGGCGGAATCTATTTTTAGATTGCCAGTCTAAAAATAGATATGTCGAATATTATTAGCTCTTAATAATATTTGGACTATAAACATTATCTTATTCTCTTTGAGCACTTCAGTTAAGTGCACAGATGTGGCATAGGAGCTGACAGAAGGAATTACGCTATTCCTGAGGGTTAAGTGGAGCTATTGCATGAAGACTTCAGTTAGAACTCATGTGACAGAGTTTGGTGGAGTTATTGAGGTAGTTGGTGGAGTTGTGTTCAGTTTAACTGAGTTAAACATAGTTGAGCTAGTTGTATCTAGTCTAACTGATTGATACACTAGTGAGAGTGGTGAGAATTAATTATTAATTAATTCACTAATTATTAACTCATTAATCAACTAAAGAATACATCAGTTAACTACAATGCATGGACAGTTTCAGTGGAGACCAGTGAAGAGGTAGGTGAAAGAGAAATGTGACTATCAGTTGTGACTATAGTGTTGCATGATTTGCAACACACAGTGGTTGGAGATGCCAATGAGGATTGCGTGAGCAAGGCTGGACCAATTTGAGTTCATTCAGAGCCATTCTTCAGCAGTGATTGCGCAGTAGAGGCAGGCTAGTAGGTGGCAGAGATTGGAGCATGAGATTTGCTAGATCGGACCTGATTAGTGTGTAGCAATTGGAGATTGTACTGAGAGCTTGTGAGGAGCTTTGTATAATTATTGTTACATGATCTCTATGACATATAATATACAGATAGTTGGGGGTTTTCAGCTTTAAGCTTTCCCATAAAATACTGTGTTCATATGTGTGATTGTTTATGGTTTTAATGTGCGCATGCGATTGTTTTTATTTCCGCAATTAATGAGTAATGGTAGATGAGATTATGTATTGTGCATGAAGTTAAAATTAGTGTGTGATCAGGAGAATCTCGATGAATAATATATCAATTATTCAAATTTCTACATGGTATCAGAGCGATATTGATCATTGGAGCAATTGCAAAACATTGAAGCGGTTGAGTTTTGAGATGGTGGAATTCGAATTTGCAGCAGTGTTTTCTTGGTGTCGAAGTTGAGATGTCTTTCAATGGATTGCGATTGGAGTATGCCCTTGAGGGCAGTTCGAACTATATTGCATGGAATGACAGGATGGAGGCACGATGACAATGGGTTGGCTAGGTTCATAGATAAATTCAACCGTTTCTAGCTGAGGCCGCCGCACTTGACGTACGGAAAAAGAAGACAGCAAAGTGTCGAAGAATTCTGTTGGAAGGTGTGAAGGATCACATAGTGTCCAGCCTTCATGGTAAGGCTTCTCCATTCTTGATGTGGAAAGTGTTGACAGACTTATTCCAAAGCAAGAGCGACCAGAGGAAGTTGGCGCTCAAGGATAAACTCAGGAACATAAAAATGGAGAAAGGCGATAGTATGCCCAAGTACCTCACGAAGTTCATCCAATGCAGGGATGAGATGGGAAGTGTGGGGGTGATTGTAGATGATGAGGACTTGGTGAGCTTGGCTCTCCTTGGGCTTCTGAAGAGTTGGCATTCCTATCAGGACTTTGTCAATGGTCGGGAGAAATTTCCAGGATGGGAGCGACTTTGGTTAGATCTTGTGCAAGAGGAGATAAGGCGAAGTACCAAGGATGGATCTTCAACAAAGACCTCAGATGAAGAAAATTGCACTTTGGCTGCCAAAGAAAGGAAGGGGAAGAGAAAGAAGAATACTTCTCAATCTGGTGAGAAAGGCAAGAAGCAGGACATGTCCAAGGTGAAGTGATTTCACTGTCACCAACACGGACATTACGCCACTAATTGTCCACAGAAGAAGAAAAATAAGTAGGTTGTTGGATCTGTAGCTGGAGAGGCCTTAGCCTCGCAGTTTGAGCTGGATTTTTCACTGATCGCATGCTTGGTCTCAAGTGTGATGGGTTTAGTGTGGTTTCTTGACAGTGGTGCGTCTTTTCACATGATAGGAGATAAATATTTGTTTACTGATCTGGATGAGAAATATCTTGGAGTGCACATCGAGATGGGCGATGATGGTAGATACAGTGCGACCGGTATCGGTACCATTTCCTTTGAGAGGGAGTCTGGTAAACCCTTCGTATTGAAGGAAGTGATGCATGTTCTAGGATTGAAGAAGAATCTTATCTCTGTGGCGATGTTAGAAGATAAGGGATATGATGTTGTCTTTAGCGAGGGAAAGGCTTTCCTGTGCAGTAAGGCAACTGGTGAAACCCGGAGAATAGGGGTTTGAGTTAAGAACCTTTATCAATTGCAGGTATATGGTTGCACAGCAATGGCAGGCAAGGCAGAAGGAGTGGTGAGTCAGGATGATGGTGAGCTATGGCACCGGAGATTGGGCCACCTTCACCATGGAGCTTTGAAGATACTGCAGCATATTTCTACTAGGCTTCCTAAGGGTACTCTTGCGTAGTCAGATCAGTGCAAGGGATTTACCTTGGGAAAATTTGTGAAAGCCACCTTTCATGAGAAGGATAGTTGCGCCACGATGATCCTTGAGAGAATTCACACAGACGTGTGTGGACCTTTCTCAGTAGCTTCGACAGCAAAGCACAGGTACTATGTGATATTTGTTGATGATTTTTCTCGTAAGTGCTGGATCTTCTTCATGCAGAAGAAGAGCGAGACATACTCAAAGTTCTGTGAGTTCAAGGCACTGGTTGAGAAATAATCGAGGAAGCAGGTGAAGGCTCTTAGGAGCGACAATGGTGGTGAATTCATCTCTGGTGAATTCAAGGACTTTTGCAGTGCAAAAGGAATTCGAAGAGAGCTCATAGCACATCATAACCCATAACAGAATGGGGTTGCTGAGCGGAAGAACAAAACGATCGTGGGTGCTACACGGGCGATGTTGCATGATTAGGGCCTTCCCATACACTTGTGGGCTGAGGCATGCAATACTGCGGTATCTGTGCAGAACCGTTGTCCTCACAGGATACTTGGAATGAGTACACCCGAGGAGGCGTTTTCTGGTAAGAAGCCTGATATTTCCCATTTGAGGATTTTTGGTTCACCTATTTACATTCATGTGACTAAGGATGCCAGGAAGAAGCTGGAGCTGACTGCAGAGGTTGAGATATTTTTGGGGTACACTGATACACCCCACAACTATCGTGTGTATTTTCCAGACAGTGGCAAGACTGTTGTGCGACGGGATATCAAATTTCAGGAGGAGAAAGCCATGAAGTGTTCGCTTGAGAGGGAGCCACACTTGCATGCAGATGAGGAGCTATTAGTTCCTAAGAATGAGCCTCAGGATGTGGATCAGCCACAAGAGGAGGTTCATGGAGTGGAAGAGACCACTCATGCAGCGCTAACCATTAGAGGGCGGAAGCGCACTACAGAAGCTGAGCGACTGGCTCAAGATGCAGAGAGGATTGTAGGAGCACCTACATCACAGCACAAACAGAGACAGTCACCTTATCGGTACACTGGATACATGGCTCTTATGAGCAAGTGTATCGTGATAGAGCCATCCTCTTTTGAGGAAGCTGTGGAGGATCCCGCATGGGTAGATGCCATGGTGGAAGAGTATGATTTGATTGTCAGAAACAATACATGGGAGATTGTCCCAAGGCCGGAAGGGAAATTAGTGGTAGGTTCAAGATGGATCTACAAAGTGAAGCAGGCAGCTGACGGGAGTGTGGATAAGTACAAGGCAAGATTTGTTGCCCGAGGCTTCTCACAGATTGAGGGGATCGATTATGAGGAAACCTTTGCACCTGTCGCAAGGTATTCTTCCATACAGACGATTCTTGCTCTCTTAGCGCAGATGGGGTGGCACATTCATCAGATGGATGTGAAGATGCAAAAACCACGGCTCTAACCTGAGTCATTACGCCATAGCTGTACATAGAGCAGCCCGAAGGTTTCGAGATCTTCATCAGCCGGAAGGTCACGTGATGGTGTGTGCTCAAGAGATCGTTGTATGGGTTGAAACAAGCACCTCGTGCTTGGTACACATGGATAAACAGTTATTTCACCGGACTTGGATTCTCCAAGAGTGAGGTGGATCTGAACCTATACCAGATTGTGGTGGAGGGTAAGTTGCTGATCATTGTACTTTATGTAGATGATTTGATTTTGACAGGTGATGAGCTGTTGATACTCTCATGCAAGGAGGATGTTGCAAAAGAGTTTGAGATGAAGGACTTGGGCCTCCTTCATTATTTCCTGGGATTCGAAATTTGGCAGCGCAGTGATGGACTGTTTGTTTCTCAGGGTAAGTATGCCTGGGAGATACTGGAGAAGTTCAACATGCATGGCTGCAAGCCTGTTGATACTTCTCTTCCTGGAGGTTGGAGGAAGGAGGATGCTACTTCAGCGGAGGTTGTGGATGCCACTATTTATCGACAATTGGTGGGGTCGCTTAAGTATCTAGTCAATACATGACCCGACATATCCTATGCTGTTAACCAGCTTTCACAAGCTATGGTTAAGCCAACCAATCTCTTCTAGAAGGCAGGCAAGCATGTATTGAGATATCTCAGAGGCACATCGGGATATGGATTGTGGTACAAACAGTCGGATGAGGTGAGGCTATGTGGCTTCATGGATGCAGATTGGGTAGGGAGCCCAACGGACAGAAAGAGCACATCTGGAGGGATTTTCAGTATCGAGTCAATAGCAGTTTCTTGGTATAGGAGGAAGCAGAGATCCGTGGCACTCAGTTCAGCAAAGGCCGAGTATATGGCAACAAGCTTGGCTGCATGCGAGGCTATATGGATGAGGAAGATCCTGGTCGGGTTGTTTGGTTCACACTTGGGATCCTATTGTGATTTATTGTGATAATCAGAGTTGCATCAAACTCTCGTTTAATCCAGTATTTCAAGATAGATCTAAACACATTGACATCTGATATCATCATATCAGAGATTGTGTGCAGCGGAAGGTCATGTTACTTTCATACATTCCTACGGAGGATCAGGATGCTGATATCTTGACGAAGGTGCTCACCAGGAGCAAATTCGAATACCACAGAGGCAGGATAGGGGTGGCAGATAATCCTTATCTTGTTGAGAGGGAGTGTTGAGATTGTAACAAGATGATGAGCTTAGTGGAAAGAAGTTGCCTTCACTAAGTGGGCCCGCAGGCTATTTTTGGCGAATAGTCTATTTTTAGACATGTCAATCATATTCTATGAGTTGCAGGATGCTATTTGTAGATGGTTGGTCAAGTTGGAAAAATAGATGGACTTCTATTTTTAGACATATTGGGCGGAATCTATTTTTAGATTGCCAGTCTAAAAATAGATATGTCGAATATTATTAGCTCTTAATAATATTTGGACTATAAACATTATCTTATTCTCTTGGACCACTTTAGTTAAGTGCACAGATGTGGCACAGGAGCTGACAGAAGGAATTATGCTATTCTTGAGGGTTAAGTGGAGCTATTGCATGGATACTTCAGTTAGAACTCATGTGACAGAGTTTGGTGGAGTTATTGAGCTAGTTGATGAAGTTGTGTTCAGTTTAACTAAGTTAAACATAGTTGAGCTAGTTGTATCTAGTCTAACTGATTGATACACTAGTGAGAGTGGTTGAATTAATTATTAATTAATTCACTAATTAATAACTCATTAATCAACAAAATAATACATCAGTTAACTACAGTGCATGGACAGTGTCAGTGGAGACCAGTGAAGAGGTAGGTGAAAGAGCAGTGTGACTATCAGTTGTGACTATACTGTTGCATGATTTGCAACACACGGTGATTGGAGATGCCAATGAGGATTGCGCAGTCAAGGCTGGACCAATTCGAGTTCATTCAGAGCCATTCTTCAGCAGTGATTGCGCAGTAGAGGCAGGCTATCAGGTGGCAGATATTGGAGCATGAGATTTGCTATATTGGGGCTTGATTAGTGTGTAGCAATTGGAGATTATACCGAGAGCTTGTGAGGAGCTTTGTATAATAATTTTTATATGATCTCTATGACATATAATATACAGATAGTTGGGGGTTTTCAGCTTTAAGCTTTCCCATAAAATACTGTGTTCATATGTGTGATTGTTTATGGTTTTAATGTGCGCATGCAATTGTTTTTATTTCCACAATTAATGATCAATGGTAGATGAGATTTTGTATTGTGCATGAAGTTAAAATATTGTGTGATCAGGAGAATCTCGGTGAATAATATATCAGTTATTCAAATTTCTACACCTTTACCCTCAAGACCTATCAACCCACATCTCTCTGTGCCTTCCTGAAGCTCAGTCTTGCCCATCTGGTTCGGGGACCAGGAAGAGGATGCGTAAATCTACTCTATCACCCTCTTTCCTTCAACAACCTCAGAAAATGGTGGCTCTGCCCGTCAAGCCTTTGAAGGACTCCTCTGACAGTGGTGGTAGAAGTAGCTCCGCAAAAGGTGGCAAAGCTGTAGCTACAGGTGCACGTTCGACTTCCATGCCGAAGCTGGACCCCCAGCTATCCAAGCCAGAGGACGACCCCTCCGACTATGGGTGCTTCATTGAGGAAGAGTAGCCTCCCCAGCCAACTTAGGATGACAAGAAATAGAACGCCTAACACCATGGTTCCTACTTTTCATGTTTTTTTTCTAGCCATGTTATAGTTTCTATGTTTCTTTACTTTCTTCATAGTATATTTAGATTTTGGGTACCTCTATTCACTGCTGGTTTCCCCTCCAGGGGCAAAAAATATAATGCTATTGAGACTAGTTTATGGGTTGGTTTTCCCTCTTGGGGCAACCCCAATTTTGTTTTTTTGAATTTTCTCTTTTCCATCGGAATTGACTAACTCGGCCATTCCGGTCAAGATGATGAAATGTAACACTATACTTTCTGTATGATATAATAGAATTAGTCATATTAAAAAAAATAGATAATTACTATTGGTTAGGAAAAATATAATTGATATAATTCTTATATTAATTTATTATAATTAATATATATAATATTTAATTATTGTTTAAATATGTTAATTGAATTTATTTAAGTATTTATTTTACATTTATATATGTTAATTGATTTTATTTTTCTCACCCACTTAAGTTTAATTTCCATAAATGATAAAAATGATCAAGTTTTGTTATAATAATCAAATTTGTATAATCCTAGGAAATGTAAAACATATATATTTCTTATATTGAATCTAAAAGATATATTTCTTATATAAAATATAAAACATATTAAAACTATAATTCAAAGATTAGTTATTTATTATACCTGCCCATGCAGGTATATAGCAATCGCTATGCAGTTGACTCCATATTAATTGCGTTGAATTGTTTTTCATATCAGTGATTTAACCAAAGTTTTGCATGCCACTGAGGAGTGTACAAGGGATTGTAAAGTTTATGCTAAGTTTATTTGTTGTTTCATTGGGCAAACAAATGAACCTCTTATTGCAGCATTCCTTTAATTATCGTGAACAATGTATTGTTTTTACACCATTATCCTAAGTTATAATTGCCATGTAGGAGAACTTTCCAACCTTATCCTAAGTTTGATAACTTTAGGATTGACGATGGCCTTTATGTATCATATCCTATTCTAAGTTTTAAGGCGATGCCAGTCTAATGGTGTTTTGTAAACAACGCTTGGCATGTTAGCCATCTGTCAGGCTTCAACCTTGGCATGTTGGCCATTTTTCAGGCTTCCGCTCTGGTACTTGATCTGCAAGTGTACTCCCTTTCTTTGTATTTGATATGAAAGTAGCGAATATGGAAATACCCAGCTCCTCAATCAAACTCTTTCCTCATCTCACCATCCAAACTTTCAGAAAGCGAACTTAAAGCGTGAAGTTCGAATAGAAATTTCCCAAATTCATATGGAGGAATGATAATGTTGTACTATACCATCCAGAATTGGAGGAGTGCCTACTAGGGTGGTCAGTCTCATGAGGTGCGAAGGTATCTAGATCACATAAGCTAGATCCTTAACGGATGATCTAGTCGTTTCTGACCTGTGATCGTCTGGACTAGGGAACAAACTTAAGAGGTAATGGCAGTGGAGAAAATTCCTTTAAATTTCTAGAAAATGTAGGATCAGTTTATAAGTCCATAAAATTTTCATAAATCTTTGTTTCAGTATATATATTGCACAGTTATAATTGAGCTTTCAAATTCTTGCCCTGATTTTCAAAGACATCTTTCTTTCTCTGGTTTTACTACTAACTTTGGCGATTTCTGTGATTTATCCAAAAATTAAATGAAATCTTTCGTTTCGTCTTGTTTGTGTTCTATGATTTAATCTTTTAAATTAACGGATGCTTAAAGAAACCATTCTCTTTGGTTTTACATCGTTACTTAAAGAAACCATTCTCTTGGGTTTTACATGGAACTGTTGTTGTGTTATGTGTTTTATTTGCAAATTAAATAACCAATACTTAAATAAATTATTCTTTTTTATTTTATTACAAATTATTGTAGCCTTCTACAATTTACTCGTAAATAAAATAATTAAAAACTTAATAAAATAAGTTTTTTCTAGGTTTGCTACAAACTATCAGGCCTTGTGTAATTTTTCTGCCTTTATTTAATTAAATAAAGGCTCAAAGAAATCTGTAAAATCTTGGAGAGAGGCTAGTGATATATCCGTAAATTAAAAATTAAATCGCTTATGGCTTTGAATGATCTTAATCATGTAGGTTTATTGCAAGATATTAGTTCATTTGCACATTTTCTATGTGATTTAGCTGCTAAGTACATACTGTAATCTTAAAAGGGTATTTATCTTTGGATTTACAGTAAATTATTGTTTCATTTCCATATAATTTATTTGTAAACAAGCTAAAGAAACCTTTATTCTCTGAATTGGGATTTATTTGTAAATAGTTGATGTAAATCTTAATCAGATCTTTGTTACCCATAAGCTAATGCTTTTGTTGAATTTTAGCTACAATTTTCAGTCTCATTTACGTAAGGTCAAGGCATATGGATAGGAGTTGATATATAGGTTCGAGCTGGAAGGAAAGTAAATGATGCAAAAGAAGGATACCTGGTCTCTTACCGGGTTCGAAAGGAAAAACAAGCAAAGGGTATAAGAAGCATTATAAATTTTGCATATGTTTATATGCATATAATTTCACCTTTATATGCAAAAGAAGCACCAATTTCTGCAGTAGCAGTTTACAGGGGACTGGTTCTTCGATGAAGCACCAATTTTTGCAATAGTAATTTATAGGAAATTGGTTCTTCGATGAAGCACCAATTTCTGCATTAGTAGTTTACAAAAGCCAGAGACATCTCTTAATTAAAAAATAAGATCTATTTAAGATTTCCTGATTCATTGGAATTCATTGTTATACTACCACCGCTTTCATGATGAAACTTGCATGATGGGAAGTTACTGCCACTACTTTCCCAGTAATACACAAATATTTCTTTCTTAAAAAAAAGATCTATTTAAAATTTCTGATTCATTGTTTTTTTTTTTTTTTTGTAAATTTGGTAGTACCTCGCTATTTTCTATTTATAATTGTAAAGCAGGTTACAAAATATAAAAATCTAGTCTGTGGCCTCAACCTGCCTGTAGTAAACCAGGCCTGTTGGCCACCTTAAAGCGTTAAAAGCAAGCCAAAATTGAAACTGTTTCATTCGTCCATGAGCTTCATTAACAAACTGACCAAATACACAATTATCTACAAGTTGGGGAATTAAAAGATGTCCATACAAAACAACAAATTGCATCTAAAAACCATGAGAAAATTCTAAAACAACTAGCCATCAGAGGAGTAAACCGGAGCAGGGTCCTTCACTGTAGAACCAGGCATATCCACTTGCTGCAACTGCTGAAGTTGTTTCTCCATTCGACCTACCCGATCATTGATTCTACTGATACGATCAGTAGCCTGATACTGAGTAATTTTTATATGATTCAGCTGATTCTGAATGTCCTATAGCAATTCCACAATTTGTGGCTCAATCCTCACTTGAGTGGGAGGAAAACTCTGCATAGCCTTGGCCAAAAGGCATTTGACTATCCAGTAAGTATGGACAGTCTGCTGGAACATAGTGAGACGACCCCGAGTATTACTAGGGTCTGTTATAAAATCCATGATCTCTGCCTCCACATCATTATCTTTTGGATCTGTTTGAATTTCCCGTTCCCAGCCTCGAATCTCCTGGGGAACAATGGATGAATTGCCAATAACATAGTTTGCTGTGAGGTTTTCTAGGACCTCTTAGCATGACTTCCGACCACGTTTCTTGGGACAGGTCTCAGGCTGGGCTTGTTGTTTACCTTTAATAGAGTGGTGACAAGAAGGACGCTTCCCCATGATGGAGAGTGGCCTAAGGATGAACAAAGACAAGCACGAATAAACGATTAAAGAGTGGAAAGCATCAGTGAAATAACCAGTGG
Organism: Pinus albicaulis; assembly: GCA_034641835.2. NCBI lineage: Eukaryota > Viridiplantae > Streptophyta > Pinopsida > Pinales > Pinaceae > Pinus > Pinus albicaulis. The sequence goes on from CM076578.1 coordinate 1,150,173,037, forward strand.
ACTGCCATTGTGCAGAGACCATATGACTGTTGCGAGGACACGACAATGAAAAACAGAGAACCCAATTCCTCAGTCTAATGCCCCGGACAGAAACATAATGCATAAAACCCATAGAGAACAGGGCCACAAAATCCGCCTCCCAATCATCACGGAATTTGAAAATTCCAGAAAGACTTATGTCCACAATTGATAACATGGAAAGAAAGCCGCTTCCCACCCCGACTACTACCACACAAAGAAAATTCCATAAACCCTACCCACTGAAAGCTGAGATAACCAGGGCAAGACAAAACCCAGCCACTAGAAATGAACTTACGAGCATATTTAAGGATAAAAGGAAAACGCTAAACCCAACCGCGTCCACTAGAACAAGAAATGAGAATACCCCCAAATGCCTCAGACAGCTGAACATAGAACTGAGACAGCCACAGAATAAACCTTTGAAGCTTAACCCACCCAACAACCAGACGCAAAAGAATGCGAACTCTGACCTGAACCGCAACGAAAACTGAGAAGCCACTAGAAAATTGACATGGGTCTCGAAAACAAGATTCGACAAGGCGCAAAAGAGGAGCAACAGAGCTATAAGCCATCAACGGATTCCAAATAAACAGAGCTTGCTGCGAACAAAACATAACCCTTACGACATCAACGATGAGAGATAGAAGAAAGACAAATACATACCCCAACAGAACTGTTTGGCTGGTGGATATGGCGTCCGACGTCCTCCTGTGCTTCCTCTGAGCTTGCACTGCAGAATAACTATGCATGGCAGATTGAAAATGCCAACGCTGAAATCTTACTATCTTAAAAACATTCCTTTGCCGTTCTGACAGCAGAAGTTGTTGACCCTGCCAGTTCATTACTCCCCGATCCATCGCACACTTCCATAACCACAGTTCAATCTGCACCATCATGGATATTAATGGCTTGAAGAGGTGAACACAGCCCTCTGTCCTATCATTCTATTGCTCTCTTGATAGATGCACACCTCGATCGAAGATTTCTGATTCATTGTTACGCTGTCACTATTTTCTCTATAAAAATCAACATTAAATTAACATTGTTTCCTCTATTAAAATTCAGCATTAAATTAGCATTGTACTATGAGTAATACAAATCATTTAAAAATAATTTCAGCAAAAATCATTTAAAAAAAATCGGCAGGTATGCTACCTACAACGTAGATCTTGTTTAATATTATATTATACCGTATTTATAATTTGATTTATAAAAAAAAATGTAAATCACGTCACTTCTTTCACACAATTAATTTCAAATCATGTGATTAGATATGCCCAAGTGTCACCGTTCGAACTTCGAAGTGCGTCTAAATGTTGAATTTCACAGAGCAATAAACACCTCCCACGTGTAAGTACTTTAAAATAAATTGCAATTTCCTAGAATACTCCTACTGCCACTTGCCAAAGATTTTGTTGTGCTGAGTGTCAGTGGTACCAGCCATTCACCGTTTTTCTCTTTAACCCGCGCCAACCTGGAGAAGCTCTTTTTGAACTCGAGGTCAGGCGCTACAGACGAGTGACGCGACCCAGGGTCCCCTTTTTAACTCCTTTCAATTAGACTGGGAAATGGGACATTTCAGACGCTTGACACGTGGACCTCGGATTGGTCAAATTTTGCAGAGCAGCGTGCTTTGCTGGCAAATGGAGGGCAATTTCTCATGACAATGGTCGGGAGACTTTTTCTGTTTCAATCATTCCCGTGAAACATATTTCCAGTTTTCCACTGAGAAATTTAATTAATTTTTTTTTTCCCAAGCTGGACCCAAGGGGTGGATCCAATTTTCCACCACATACAGATCTGTCTGTCACACTTTTACAGGTTGTCAACAAAGTTTTTAGTGGCCTTATCCGCTGCTTTATCTTCTGGGGACTAAGCGTAAAGTTGCAGCCCTATTTTTATCTGACTGCAGACACTGAATTTTGCAGTTGCAACTAACTAAGATCCAGTTTAGAGCATTTGTACAGCTAACGAACCGCCAATGTTTAAATCCGAGTTCCAATTCTGTCGGAGAGAACTGTGTGACGTAATGATGATATTGCAGTACAAAAAGCACTAAGATGACTTCTCGATACAATAACGTCCTAGGAGATAATTATTCGAATGATCGGTTACTTTCCGCGGAAAACACGTCACTGTGGATGCTTTTCCGTCTCATAACTCGGAAGTTCAAAGCTTGCGATGTTCACATGGAGAGCACAAATGTTCACGTGACCACACCAGGGACGAGGAGCCCGCCGAGTGTTGTTATTGTTGTTGTTATTATCATCATCATCATGGCGTGGTCGAGATGTCTGGTTTTATAAACGTTTTCCGGAAATTACCGTGGAAACAAGGTTATTTTTATGGACAAATTGCGCGTTTTCCTTAAAAGGACTTTTCATTGCATTGCGAACGAGTGCTACGGCTGCAGCTTCTAGAGCAGAGTTGGAATTCTGCATCGGACAAATCTTGACAGAAAACTTTAAATATTCCGTCTTCTTAGACGAAATCTATAAATTCTCCGACTTCTTGACAGAAATTATCCATCTTCTTGATAGACAAAATCTTTAAATTCTCCGTCTTCTTGACAGAAATTATCCATCTTCTTGATAGACAAAATCTTTAAATTCTCCGTCTTCTTGACCTGAAGATACATTGGCAGGGAAAGCGAGATGGAATACCTTTACAGCCAACGCTAGGCTGGTTTTCCTTTTGTTTGCTTCAAACTTTTGGCCCGATAAAGATTCAAACCGTCGGCCAGTCTTTTTAGCTAAGCTTTCGGAAAGTCCATTCAGGCTGGCGTAACGGACTTTGCTTCTTGTCGCAGGTAATTTGCTTTCTTCTTTCTCGATAAACCTAAAATTCCCGTCTGGAAGACTTTCATATAGACTAGAAATTTTTTCTTTAATCTTTCTGACGCGTGGTGATGGACGATTTCTAACTTGTAAGTAAATATTAGCGCTAGTCGTCTTGAGCCGGCATTTATCTACTCTTCGTTTCTGCTGGGAATATCAGTCACACAGCAAGATGAATAACGGCTGCGAAGAAGCCGTGAAGGAGTCTAGCGAAAGCAACGTTACAATTAAAGATTTGCAGAAGAAAATGGCCGAGTTCTCAAGGGAGCGGGATTGGGATCAATTTCACAGCCCTCGCAACCTTCTCTTGGCTCTCGTATGTTATTTTCGCTTTGCACTTCGCAGTTCGTAAAGAACTTTGAGTTAGAGATAATCCTCTGTTAAAATTAACGGAGACTTCAAATTTGTTATCACAACTGTCCCTAAAGCTTATTTTCCGGTTAACTGATGTACGTTGTCCCTTTGTCGCAGGTAGGGGAGGTAGGCGAGCTGTCGGAGATCTTTCAGTGGAAAGGCGAAGTGCCGAAGGGACTTCCGGACTGGAACGCAGCCGACAAAGAACATCTAGGCGAAGAATTATCGGACGTTTTGCTGTATTTAGTGAGACTCGCAGACATCTGTGGCGTGGACCTTGGAGACGCTGCGCTGAGAAAGTTCAAGAAAAATGGGTTGAAATACCCCGTCCAACGTTCCACAGACTACGCCCATGGATTCTTCGATGACAACGACGACAACAACAATAATAAGGTTCGAGGTCTGGGTTTCGAGGACTCCCAGTGACCATCTTGTACATTCTGTTCTGTGAATGGCAGAGTATCCCATTCTGTTGGTGCAGTTCTTACAGTTATGTTTTTCGTCGCTGTTTATGTATTTAATAACAGTTTTTAATTAATATAGTAAATAATGCTTTATAAAATCTTTACCGCCATGGTTTCTCAGAAATTCAGGAACGGCGCTTACAGCCAGGCTGAGCTTAGGGTACACGTAATATGACAGGTCTGGTCAAGCTGACCTTAAGCTTGCAAAAACGCTACCATATCTTAAGATTCCACACACGAAGTATCGATGTTCGACATCGTCCAGTGCACTCTGCACATTCCCAGTAAATGTGGTGGTTTTCTTGATAGAAGGATGGTTTTGCTAATATAAAGAAAATTTTATTTCATAAATTAATGCATACATTGGAGGTTTATCCGACATAAGTGCAATTGTTTAATGGTATGTGACTTGGCTTTGAAGAAGGAACTAGTAACTTTACGCAAATATCACCAAACGGGATTAGGGCAGGAACAAATTTTCCAAATGAATTCTATTGTTCCATAGAATTTTAGGTTGGCACTGCTAAATAAAACATAAAATACGAGTGTGCTTGCGGATGTAATATTGATGCAATTTCTCAATTGGTGCTCCACTAAAATGATTAAAATGCTTACTGCATTAGATGTCCGCAAGTGTAATGACATCTCATAAATGATGCTTGGTAAGTCCATTTCAGCTTCACCACTATATTAGCATTCGAATCTAATGCAAGGCTTCGCTTGGTAAGTCCATTTCAGCTTCACCACTATATTAGCATTAGAATCTAATGCAAGGCTTCACCACTATACGTAAGCTCAATGACCTCATTCAATGTACCAAAGTTTGGTACATTAGCATTAGAATCTACATTAGCTTCACCACAATATTAGCATTAGAATCTATGACTTCACCACTATACTTGGATCAGGACCTCATTCAATGTATACAAGTTTTTTTTTTAAATAATATAATAATGATTTGGCTATTAAAGCTTACAAAATTATATATAATCTATTCGTCTTTAGACATTTTAAGAAAAATTATATTGTTTTAACCATTAGATTCTTTCAAATTTCCTATATTTACTTACTATGTTAGTTTATTTATAATGACTATTTTGTTTCATTAACATTTTAAAAATAATAAATATATTTTAATTATTAAAATATGATTTTTTGAATTAATTTGTTAAAATAGAATAAATATATAAAAGACATTCATCTACATTATAGATCACAAAAGTCTTAGATCAAACATAAAAATTATCATTATAATAAATGAAAATGATTGAATTTCAATACTATTAACCACATCAATTCATAATAAAATCAAAATAGTCATAATTGAATGTGACATCTTTTAATTTATCACCAGTTGGAGTGAGTTGGATAGTTACAAAAAATACCATGCTTCACAATCAATCAACGCATCATGTACATAAATGTAGTAAAGCTACATAATATTCCATTACTAGGAACATACATTCAAAATTCAAATCCTTTGAAATTACTCAATCAACTTTTTAGGTATACATAAAGAAATATACACAACTACACAATATTCTATCACTAATAACATGCTTTCAAAATACGAATATTTTGAATTACTCAATCAACTTTTTAGATATAGATAGATAAAGAAATATTCCCAATATCATATACACAATTTGATATGATGCATGAATTCAGATAAGTTGGAAATGATTCATTCTACCACATAAATACCCTTTTATATTATTTAAAATTATGAAATCAATTTTAGGTTGTGGAATGATCGATGATTAATAAAAACTACTAGATTTGACAAGGACACCATTTATGTATAGTTGTGTATAGAGTTGATATCTTAAAAAATAATAATATGATTTTCAACAATACACTCAATTGCTTATAAAATGAATGCTTGTTTTGTTTGAATGAGTCATATGTACATTTCACATGCCACGTTAGTAGCTTTTGCGTGATAGCTCAAAATGTGCATATTTTTTCAAAACATGTTTGTACTATAAAATGTATGCCTTCAAAATGTGTATATAGAAAAAAGGAACCTAGACAAATTCTCAAATTCTTATCTTGAATCAGAAATTCAATCCACATAAAAAATATTAATTAAAATATTATATACATAACAACCACATCATACCTTGAAATCTGATTTTATCTCGAACTCTAGATATTAGTGACTTTAAAGTATGAACTTCCATTTTGATAGAGATACTAAATCTTAAAGTAATGTGAATTTGCTACCAAAACATGATATAGTTGATATCGTTTTAAGTATTCATTTCCCATATTTTCTTTGTTATTGATTATATGTACTGGAGTGATAAAGTAGTTTTAAAAAAAAACGAGTATAGAAAACTTGTTTTACAAATATAAAAAATAAAAAATTGTTCGCAACTTATTAAAAATAATAGGTATATTGTAAGAGTTGACATTAGATTTGCACAAAGTTAATGATGGTTAAGCTACATTATTATAATAGAATTAACAAAGTACATATAAATATAATACAAAATGTTTTCTCCATAATTAACCCGTATAAATTGATCCAAGTGATTACTTATTTATACTTGAGAGTGTAACAAATGTTCCCTAAACTAAGGTTTCCTAATTCAAATTTTTTCACCCAATGTGGCCTAATAGTGGCTAGACAACCCACATTTTTTAATCTTATTTTGTACCTAGTTGCTTGCAATCGACCTAGTGGAATGTAAAATTATGATAAGATGGCTCATTTGAAGGAGCCACATCAATATTTATCTTCCCTAATACCAAACGCTATGGTCTAAAAACCCAAAAAGCATAAAAATATAAAGGATAAGTGTTGGGAATAAAGACTTCTTGAGAAGGGGAGGAGGGTTAATTAATAATTCTAATTTTTGTACTTTGTTAACCAATCATTCAACCATTTAAAATTCATATACAACAATAAATAATTCACCTGATATTTGTACACAATGTTTTAATGTGGAAACCCTTCCAAGATAAAAACTACCAAAGCTTGTTTTTATTATGATGTAAATCTAAAGCAGCGACTCAAACTACTTTAATTTTTGTGAACACCCACTCATAGGAGGCCCCAATCCCCTTAGATCAACACGCACCAATTGTCTAGAGGCACCAACCTGTTGTAGCCAATTAGATCTACATTTCATATATTTTCAAGCTCAAACCTCTAGAAATGTTCTTCAATTTTGTTTCTTACAATCACTACTCACTTACATCCACCTCTGCTTCAATAGTTCTCTACTCCCTCACTGGGCACTTTCTTCCTATGTAGGATTTCACACAATTAATACACAACACCACACTTCTGTAACAATCTAATGCACTCGACCTCAGACACAACTGCTCTCAACACACTCTAGATTAAAACCCATTCATGCTCTGGATACCTTTTTGTTCAAATCAAATTACACACTGCATAAGAATAAAAGCTTCATTCATTTATCGCAGGGCTCGAAGTGGCTCTTCATTAATTCTTCTATAGCTCGAGGAGGTAATTTTCTTCACCACAAATTCAATCAACTATAGTTCTCCTTTAATTTATTTGAGCTATATTTTGACACTTTGTCACAACCTTAGAATGTCAATTCACATCTTAAATTTCCACCAACCATTCCTTTCTCAATAACTTCTCCAGCTGTGTTACAATTGATCCAACACAAATCTCAATCTCACATAGGATTTCTCTACAAGTCATTATTTATCACTTGTCATCAACGATCAAGTCAACAGTTCTACGTGCTCCACATTGTCCAATTATACAACAAATATTTTAAGTGTTTCGTAACTGAATCCAACACCAAATATTGACTATCCAAACGCTTGAAGATTTTGCACCTTTTACCTCATGCAACTGCATTGAATACCAAAACTTTAAATTTGAAATGATTACGCCTATATCCAGTGTCGAGAAGTTTTAATTTGAGTGCTTGTGCAAATTACCCAGAGGCATGGAGGTATGAATGGCACTCCAACCAAAATTGGGTCCACTACTCAGTCATACTCCTTTTTCTAGCAAATTATTAACACATGAAATTGTACACAAACACATCCACCTCGTGCCAACCTCAATATAGTGCCACATCATCATGCTGATTTCATGATGCCACATGGTGACCTATGAGTGGTGCCACATGTCATATGGATGTGACCCACTTAGTTACCCAAAAACTCCAAAAATTCCTACCATGTGTCATATGGATGTGGCCTACTTGGCTACCCAAAAAATCCAAAACTGCTTTCCATGTGCCACGCTTTTTGGTCCAGTCAATTTTCGCCTGTATTCCACATCATTTACCTTGTCATAATGCCGCATCATCAACTTTTACAAAGAGGATATCTGTATCTAGGATGTTTTCCTTATTTTAGTTTGTTAAATATTCAAGTGACTTGATGCTTAGATTACACTTGAACCTTGAAACAACATGAATCTTAACCACAAATCCAGGTTTGGGGCCATATCTCAAGTGGTCACTCTCTGCACCCATGGATACCTAGATGTGGCTCATTTAGTTGTGCACTAGCCGTTTTGTGTCTTGAAAGGTCCAAAGCCTTGGATATGACCATACATCCTTTTCCTTAGCTTTATTGCCCAAATTCAAAATGCATTTTCTCATCAACTCTTGGGATTTTTCTAAGTTCCATATACCATTGGAAAGGTCTCTGAGAGAAATATCCAACTATGCACTTTGAAAGGGCACTTGAATTGATATTTTGTAGATAAAATGCCTTACTATGTTTGCCTTCCATATTTTGAAGACTTGTTCAAGAAAACAATAAAAGATAACTATGAAGGTTCCCAACAATGACCTCAACAACCAACAATCATAGTCATATCATAGTTTTTAAAGATTTGTCACTTATCTTACTACTTTGATGGATCTCAACTAAAGACCTCAAATACCAATATGACCCCCTTGATCTTGATACTCCTTTGACAACATTGACAACATGTGCTTAACAATAAATAATTTGATTCCTTGAAAATGATAAAAACTAAATGGATAACAATGTTAATTTTAGGTGGCAACCCTCTTACACTAAGCTTTTCTACAAACACTTCCAAGAGAATATGGATTTATTATTTAATTTTACAATATTTTTTCCTATTGGAGCATTTTCTTGGTGCAATAATATGTGCAATACTAAATTTCATAATTTGCACAACATATCGGATTCAATTTTTGTGTTGGAGTCAACATTGATTTTAGAATGGGACTATGTTTAGTGCTGAGTATTAATCCATGTTTAACATCAGAAAATACTTACATTGATGGATTTAGTGTCAACCATGGTGTTATATTTATCATCAAATTCCTTTTTTTTTTTTTGTTGAAAAGAATCCATTTTTCCTTCCAATTTAGCTTCCATGTTAGCACCACTTTTCATTCTCAGTAAAATCTTCCATGCTAGCATTGAGATTTGATTTTAGCTTCGACATTAGCACTGATATTTTCTTCCACTTTAGCATTGATATTTTATTTTGGCCTCCATGCTAGCACCCAAATTTGCTTCCACTTTAGCATTGGGATTTTCTTCCACTATGTTTTTCTACTGTTATAACTTCTGTTTTAGCATTAGGTTTTGCCTCCAGTTTTTTTTTTTTTTGTTAATTAATTTTCTTCCATTAGATCACAAATCATAAGTTTACATATCATAGCAAGAATCCCCCTCACTATTGTATCCTGCCACAAGGGAAATCAGGCCAACGATAGTGGAGGTATTATATTAGTCTTTTGTCTATCGAAACGAGAAAAAATAATCCTATTAGCTAAACAACCCTATGCCAAGGCAGATATATGGCACCATAGAGAAAGCCATACATATATTTTTTGGGTAATATTGGAATACCGTAGGTATACATTATATAAAGAAAAATAAAGTTTCTTGATCATAAATGAAGAGAAAAAAAAAACATGTGTGTGCATCACTTATCAAAGGACATTGTTAGAATCAAATCTTGCACGGTTGGACCTACTAGAGAATGATGCTCACATTGAAGATGTCTCTCAATGTGGGCCAACTGGGTATCCATTGTGTCCAAACAAGAGCATTGATGTCTTTAAATCCACTGCATGTTGTCGAGGCAATCTGTAATTTGATATCAATATTTGTGTTTCTCTTTGAGGACATGGCCCAACAATATTTTCATTTTTCAGTGAAGGATTATGGAATAAATATACTGACTCCTACATCCCCTATTATGGCCAAGGTCAGAGAATCAACCAAATAATTTAGCTTGAATTCTAGAATTAGAATGGGCTTGTTGATCTATTGCAGTAAAGGCTACAAAATGTTGGATTTCTTCTTGAAATTTAGGAAGGGTGCATTCTCTGGCTTTGAATTTTTCTTAGAAAGGACCAATTCCCTACATCTTGGACTTCCAAAGAAGGTAACGTGACAATATGTATACTATGTGGAGGTCACATTGGAAAGAACTGATACTGAGCTAACTAGAGGGGTGAATATATAAGAAATTGGATAAATGAAAGCATAAGGAAAGAGTATTGGATGAAGTAGAAAACCAGAGTGATAGAAGAAGTGGTAAAAACCATCATAAACACAAAACTAAATAGAAAATACCATTGAGATATATGAAAACCATCAAATATTTTACCAGCTCATGAATTTCATGCCCACTCGAGACGTTGTTTATTGGGTCCTAGTGTTGATGCTCTCATTAGAGATCACCCGATCTCCTATTCTATGCCCTAGAGGTCATGAATAAGCAATGAATTGTCCAAGTGATAGTGGAATGAGAACAATGGAGGTCGAAGCAAGGAGGGCCAGAGACTTCCTTCACTAAAGCACTAAGGGGGGAAAATCCCACCTATAGCCTGACAAGAATGAAAAACTAACATAAAATGGAAGAGAAGGTCTAAGCAAGGTAAGAAGACATAGAGGTTTTTGGGGTTACCATATTAATTCATTGTGTTGTCATGAATCATAGAATGTGTGGCTACATGAGGGGAGTTGGCCACACCATCCCCCTCTTTAATGTATTTAGAGGCAGTGGGGTGGCGAGTCTTCTCACCTCTCCCCTCTCCGCCCTACCTCTTCTAGCTCTATTTCCACCACCCCCATCGGGGTAGGTTTTTCTTCCACTTTTGTGTCCACCCTTGCATTGAATTTTTCTTCCATTTTAAAGCTAGGTTTTTCTTCCAATTTAACTTAATCCACATTAGCACTAGTTTTTCCTTCGTTTTCAATTTCCATTATACCACCAAGTTTTTATTCTACCTTAGCATAGAATTTCTTCCTTTTCAAGTTCCACTTTAGTAATAGGTTTTTCTTCCTTTTCAAGTTCCACTTTAGAGCCAAGTTTAGATTCTATGTTAGCTCTTAGTTTTGTTTCCATTTTGAATTTGATGTTAATACCAAGTTTTCCTTCCATTCTAGAGTCTACTTTTCCTTCAATTTTTCTTATTCAATTACAATTATACATATAATATAGGCTTGTAATAAATACACATTTATATTTTAATGCTATTATATTCATTTTATTAATTTAAAATACATGAATTACTTAGATACCAACTCTTAAATAAGTAACAATATTAAATAATATATCCATTCAAATTATCATCTTAACAATTTGTGATATTGTAAGGAAAATAAACATCTATATAAAGAAAATTAATATGGACCTCCATTAAAATAATATGATATACAAAAAATATAAAATGACAATAATATCATTATATAAATTCACTATCTAAATCATATAATAATGATATCATATAAAATAAATTCTTATAATCTTAAATAATATCTATATACAATCTAGGTAAAACAAGTATAATCATGATATCAATAACCATTGATGAAATGAGTCATACAATGCCTACATCATTAGGTGACATCATCACATAAGAGAGAAGTAATATTTTGCAAATGACAACATATATACTCCTTTAAGATCTTGATTCTTATTACTATCTTCAACCTTGTAGTCATTGTCATCATCATTGTCATCAACTTCTTCTTCTTCATCATTATTATTATAACCACCACCATCACCATCAATATTATCTAATTCCACTAGTTTGGTAGTCTTACCATAATCTAGATTATCATCTTTTCAATACTTAACTTGAAAATAAAATAAATATATAATATTGTTGGTAGAATTCATTTTAAATATTCAAATATATGATTTGTTATATTTGAAGCTATTAATATTAAAAAAATTTAAAACTATAATTACCATAAACAATTTCCCATAAAATTATTCTACAAATTTATAATCCAAATTATTAATGTGATATAGAATACATGGATATTAAAATGAACTTCTAATTTACTATTATTACTATTAATGTTATATTCAGAATACATGTATATTAAAATGAACTTTTAATTTACTATTATCATGTTATCAATAACTTAAAGAAAATAAAATTATTTTTTATTTTAATTTTGGAAAATTAAAATTTACATTTTAAATACCAACATCAAATTTTTATAGAAGTTGATTAAAATTGAAGAGAAAAATTTAATTAATTTTTATTATATATATATATATATATATATATATATATATATATTAAACTTATTATTTACTTGGAATATTTTCTTAAATCTTGGAATATTGGGTGAAGGCATGAACAAATTTTCCAATCAACATAAAAAATAAAATACCATACCAGTGTACTTGTGGATGTAATATTGGTGCATATGTGCACGATATATCCACTAGTGTAACTGACATCTCATAATTGATGAGAGGTGTTTTCTGAATTAAAGTCACAAGCCTTCACCACTATACTCGCATTAGAATCCATTACAAGACATCACCGCTATACTTTGACAAACTTGTCAAAGTATTAACCAAAGTCTAGTTAAAGTAGAAATCAATCAATTACATGTTAAAGTTGGTCAAACCGCAATTAAAAAAAGACAACTACTAGTGTTGGAAATAGATAATCAAGGAAGGTTGGATTTTGACAATTCACTTATTTATTTATTATTGAGTGTTTTGTTAAATTAAAATTTCAGTGAATATCATAAAATATAATAGAGATATAATTAAAATTTGATTGGAATTTCAAAATATTTAAGTTGTAGTTTAAGTTTGAAAGGAAAAAATGTTTTTATTTGATTATTGTTTTAAAATCTATAATAGTTAGATAATTTAGTATATTTGATTATTAAAATATAATATTTTTTTAATTAATAAATGTTTTGGTTTTTTTGGTGATGAAATTTTGAATGAAAGTGAGATTTCTTGTTATTTAACATATATTTTTGAATGTATAAATGTATTTAGAAAAAAATCCAAAAAATACTCAAAAATATCAAAATATTTTTAAATTAAATCACACTATGTTAATTTTTTTAAAATCAAAATATAATAAATATACAAAATCCAAATATCCATTTTGAAAAATGAAATAATTTAATTTCAATATTATTAACCACTTCAATTCAGGATGAAACCAAAATGAATCATAATTACATGAAACATTTCTTAAATTTCATTACCAACTTGCCAAATACAATAAATGCTATGTTATACCATTAATACATATATATTTAAATATAATAAAATAATTATATACTTAAATATAATAAAATTAGCATATAGTTACTAGTATAATATATTCAAAATCCAAACCTTTTGAAATTACTCAATCACCAAAATACAAATCTTTTGAAATTACTTGATCAATTGTTTAAATTTTTGAAATTACTTAATCAATGGTTTAAATATCAATAACGAAATATTTCCAATATCAAATATACAAATTGATATGATGCATAAATTCACAAATTAAATATATGTAAATATTTTGGAATTGATTCTATCACATAAATACATGATTCTATCACATAAGTGGTTTTTTGAATTATATTATTCAAAGTAATTAATTTTTAGAATTAGAATAATTAATAATTAATATATATTTTGGATATATTTTGATTCGCTTTTTAAGATATTTTTTAATGTAAAAGTCACTGGTTTAATTCTGGACAATATATTAAAGATATAATCTTGCCAAACTTACCAAAAAAATTTAATTAATTAAGACCCCTAAATATTCTAATAACAACTTTCATTTAAAATAGAAATTCTTTGACCTTAAGCTTGCACAAATGCTACCAGACACGAAGTATCGATGTTCAGTATCGTCCAGTGCGCTCTGCACATTACCAGTAACTGTGGTGGTTTTCTTAATAGAATGATGGTTTCCCAGTAACTGTGGTGGTTTTCTTAATAGAATGATGGTTTCGCTAACATGAAGAAAATTTTATTCCATTAGATGTTATTGGAATTGAATGTATGCATGTATCTGGAGTTTGATCCGTTTTAAGCAGTTGTTACAAGGAACTAGTAACTTTACGCAAATATCACCAAAGTGGATTAAGGCAGGAACGAATTTTCCAAATGAATTCTATTGTTCCATAGAATTTTAGGTTGGCACTGCAAAATAAAACATCAAATACGAGTGTACTTGCATATGTAATTTTGATTCCATTTGTCAATTGGCGCTCCACTCTTGGCTTTTCTAAAAATGATTAACTACAACTAAAATGTGTAAAATGCTCACTGCAGTAGGTGTGCACGATATATGTGTTACAAATAGGCGAGGTTGGAATTTTATCCATTTATTTATATAATAATAATTTGATTATTAAAGTTTACAAACTATATATTATCTATTAGCTTTTAGACATGAACTTATAACTTTTTATGAAAAAATATATTGTTTTAACCCTTAGAATCATTCAAATTACCTTTATTTACTTTATTTATAATAAATATTTAATTAAATTAATTTTTAATAATAATAAATATATAATTATAATTATAATATATTGAAATTTGACCATATATTTTTTGGGTTAATTTGTCAAATTATAATGAATATATAAAATAAAAATTGTTATTGTGATAGATGAAAGTGATTTGATTCCAATATTATTAATCATATTAATTCATAATAAGATCAAAATTAGTCATAATTGATTGTGCCATCTTTTAATTTTCATACTTATATAATTACAAAAAATATCATGTTTCATAATCAACACATTATGTACATAAATGTAGTAAAGTTACACCATATTCTATTACTAGGGACATAGATTCAAAATCCAAATCTTTTGAAATCACTCCATCAACTTTTTAGGTATACATAAAGAAATATTCAAAACTACAAAATATGTTGTAACTAATAACATGCATTCAAAATACTATTCTTTAGAATTAGTCAATCAACTTGAATTACCAATCTTTTATTTCTTTAGATAGATAAAGAAATATTCTCAATATCATATATACAATTTGATATGATGCATGAATTCACATAAGTTGGGAATATTAACATTTTGGAATTCATTTTACCACACAAATATCTTCTTATATTATTTAAAATTATGAAATCAATTTTAGGTTTCAGAGTGATAGATGATTATTCAAAACCACTAGATTCTATAAGGACAACATTTATGTAAAGTTGGTGTATCAAGTTGATATCTTTACAAATAATGATATTATTTTCAATAATATAAAATGCATTGCTTATAAAATGCATGTTTGTTTTGTTTCAATAAACCATATATTATATTTCACATGACACATTAGTGGCTTTAGTGTGGTATTTCAAAATGCACATATTTTTTCAAAACATGTTTGTGTTATAAAATATATGCCTTTAAAATGTGTATATACGAAAGAGAAATTCCCAAATTCTTATTCTTGTCTTCATTTATAAGATCAATCAACATAAAAAATATATTTAATCTCATATACATAACAACCATGTCATAACTTAATTGAAATATGATTTTGTATGTCTCAAGTATTCAACTCTAGATATTAGTGACTATAAAGTATAAAATTTCTACACCCATTTTGATAGAGATACTAAATCTTAAAGTAATGTGAATTTTCTACCAAAAAGTGATATAGTGATATAGTTGATACAGTTTTAAGTATTCATTTCCCAAATTTTGTTTGCTATCGATTATTTGTACTTGTGTACTCAAGTGTTTTATAAGTAATTTTTATTATAGAAAACTTGTTTACGAATATAATAAATAAAAACTTGTTCACAACATGTTAAAAATACTAGGTATATTGTAAGAGTTGACATCAGATTTACACAAAGTTAAAATGGTTAAACTACATTATTATAGAGTTAGCAAAATATATCAATACAATGCAAAAAAATTTCTCCAAAATATTCCCTAAACTAAAGTTGACTAATTCAAAAATTTTCACCCAATATGTCCTAAAATTGGCAAGACAACCCACATATTTAATCTTATTTTACACCTAATTTCTTACAATTGACCTACTGGATTGTAAAATGGTAAGGTGGCTCATGTGAAGGAGAAAAATCAAGATTCATATACTTTGATACCAAACACTAAGGTCCAAGTGTTTTTGGTAACTGTTTATGAGTTTATGTGTGAAGGAAAGTTAATTTAATTTGTTGTTTAACATATTAAATCAGAAATGTACAGCAAGATAACTTCAGCATAACATGACACAAATGTTTGATGAGCAGTTCACCCCTCCTGGGCTACGTCTGTTGGATCAAGCCTCCCAAAATGAGCTTGTCCTCTTGTATTAAAATGCTTCAAAATGCTAATACAAGTTTAAAGGTGTCTCAATAGACAAATTTTAATGTAAATATTGATTCAAAAGACATGAAAAAACTAATAATGCCTTTCCAAATTCACTAAACAGTGAAGAATTACCATAAACAATGACTTCTTCAACAAGGCTCTGATGGCTCTCCGAACTCCTCTGAAGATTTTCGGGCTACAGAAGTCCTCAAATAGATCTAAAACCTCTTAAATTAGGTTCATAAGGTCGAAATTAGCTGAAAATGATCTTTGGTTCACCTCAAACAGAGAGGTACAACCCAATACAGCTCCATTTTCCCAATGGCCCTAATGGCTTAAAAAGCTTCCCTGAAGCTAAAATGGTTGTAGAACACTTCTACTACCTCTGGAACCTATCCCAATGGCTCCGGAATGCTGAAAATAGTCAAAAATGACTTTTGGATCACCTCAAATGGTTAAGCATAATCCAAAACAGCTCCAACTCCCTGTTGGCCCTCATGGCTCTCATTGCTTCCCTAAAGAAAAAGGGGCTGAAGATCAACTCCAATGGCTCTGTAACCTATTCCAATGGATTTATAATCCTTTAAATACCCAAAAAAAAAAAAAAAATCATCCAAAAAGGTTCAGTAATGTGAAATTTATTACCAACTGAAGTTTTGTCCAATCTGGCCTAAAGAAACTCCACTAAACTTGGGAGGACTGGAGATAAGCCCACTACATCTGGCACTGGGCGCCTAAAAAGGCGGACTCCGCCCAAACTTTCAGAATCGTTAGACTTGAAGTTAAATATTAGGTGGTAGTGGTCACATGGACCAACCACACCACCGCCGACAGAACCGTTTGAGCCAACGGTAAGCAAAACCGTGGCATTAAATTTTATGCCAATCCTTCGCCGTAATCCATGTGAACACATTGATTTAATGTAACTGTAACGTAACTGCCGGTGGATTGAAGCCCACGGTTCTGGACCTGTGGTCTTATGTGTAGGGGGCTAGCCCCCTTTTTGCCCCCATTCAAACCTTTGATAAAGTTTAAATATATGCAATGACCATAATGGTTAAAAACCAAAGTGTGGGCGGGCCGGTCGGGCGTGTGGGCTGGCAGCCACTCGACCAGGGGTCAAATCCTACTAACTCCAAAATAATTTTTCCACTGCGATTTCATCCAGTCCTGCGGCCACGTGGTGGCCTCCAGGCCTGCCACGTGGAAGATGCTGATTGGCCCAAAAAAAATAGTCATAAAAATCCTCCAATCTGAAGATGCCAAGTGTCGAGTTGTGATATGCTGCTGAAGGAATATTCTATGGAATATTCTTTTTTTTTAATATTTTTTTAATCAAAGTCAACCCTGGCCAAACTGGACTTTTGAAGGAAATTGTGAATTTTCAAACTTGAATAACTTTCACATACAATGTCGGATTTTAGTGTCGTTCACGGCAAAAAGATCATATCAACGAGGCCTATCCTGTCGTTCTGGTTTCAACCAATTCTAAGAAGTTCCAATTTTGAGCATTTTCTTTAGTTAGGACATGATCACCTGATCACACCTCCCAAATGAGAAGCTTTTGGACCCCAAAAGCTCACTGAAATGTTGAAAATGAAACTGAACTATATAGTAAATGAGAGAATAACAACATCCTCTTCTCTTCAGCCTTCAAAAATTTTCCTGACTTGCCAACTGTTCACATGGTGATTTTTTGCTGAATGAGCCATGTACTTGTGCCGAATCCCGACCAAATTTTCTCACCATACCAATCTGCCATTATGAAACCAGCAATGACCCTTACTGAACTTTGTGCCCTCTTTTCTTGCATGCCTTTCCATCTCATGGAATCTTGCACTGCTTTGCACCGACACTTCGTTCTCTACACCAATCGACACCAAAGGCACCTTATGCAACATACGACATCAACAACAAGTTGACAATGAAATGTGCTATACAATTGACACAATCGTCAAAGTAAAAAAAAATTACCCACAATCGACACAAGTTGACAAACATGTGTGACACAATCGACACAAGTCGATAGCAACAAGATACATCTTGACAAACACTTGTGTATGTATCATGTAAAATGAACTATATACAGTTCGCTAATTACACATACAATCCTCTATGTACATGTGCAACTTCAACTCTTATTTTCAAATACCAACAAGTACATCATCCCAAAAACATGTGGGTGATTAAGAACTTAAACTAAAATACATTGCTGCAATATAAGTGAGTATCATACTCATCTTTTACACCTCCATGACAAAATTTTGCAACAACAAAGAAATTCCTTCAACTGAAACTGCTTTTACATGCAATCTTGCATCAACTTTTCAACTGAAATACATGCATACAAAATCTGAAATTTGCATCTACAAAATGAGTATGACTTACTGCATTAAGAAGTTAATCCACTTCCTACCAAGCTAACTCCATGGCGATTTTTCCTGTTGCAACATTTCTACATGTGAATCTTCCATTTCCACATCGATAATGGAATCCATAGATCCAATTGTGCCAATATTTTTGTCCTCTAGTTGCATGTGCTTTGGATGACTTGTTGGATGCAAAGTCCAACAATGAGAGACATCATGTCCCTTCTTTTGAAAAAATGTGCAACTCTTAAGCACTTTCTGAGAAATTTTTCTTTGCCTCTTCTGCTTCCTGTGTGCTTTCTTTTTCAACCAACATCTTGAAGAAATATGGTTGAATCCACCACAAAATGTGCAACAAAACTTTCTTTCATTTGAACAAGAAAAATTATCATTCTTTGCTGAAACATAATCAAATTTATCATGTGAATAATTATAACTCTTTTGCTGCAATGATGGCTTAAAAAAATTGAAATCATCCTTAAAACAATTTTGACATATATGCATTTTAGAACTTGGAATAGAGGTTCTCTTTAAATTTGCATCACATGCATTCAAGGATTGGGAGTCTTCGCCATTAAACTGCACATAACCAAGACCAACATTCTTGGGTTGCTCCACAACTGAAATAGGGTCAACCATGCCTTGTGCATGCTTGCCCAAACCTTTGCCTTCATGATAGCCCATCTTAAACATTAATTTGGACCCGATGCCCTTTTCTATTTTTTTCAAAAGAACCAACACACTTTTCAATTGAGGAAATTGAAGACAAGTTGGAATGGTTTACCTCTTCCTCACACTTGTTCTTGGACAAAGCTTCTTGAGCTTGAAGGAGTTGTTTCTCCATGTCATGCAACCTTTGGAGAATTGTTTCCTTTTCTTCCTTCATGGCTAACAATTGTGCATGAAGCTTAACACTTTCTCTTTGATCCTCAATTAGAATCTGCACCAGGTCCTTCACCTTAATGAACTCATTCTTCATGTTATCATTGAAGAATCTCGTGAAGGAGGAAACTTCACTTGTAGAAGAAGTTGAAATTATGTAAATGGTCAAATTAACAAAAGGAAATTCCAAAGAAAAGTTCTAAAAGCTTTCAAACAAATGACAAGCTTTTAACCAAATGTTTGTAAAGACCCCTTCTTATTCAAGCAGCCATGAAACACAAACTCCAATAGCTTTTGTAGCAAACACTAATCAAGTGGGTTTGTTTTCCAAAGATAATATTGAGGTACTTTGGGGTAAGGAAAGAGCCTACAACTCTTTTTTCCTTTCCAAGACTTAGCTAACATCAACTATCTTTTCAACTCAAGCAAACTCATACAATCAACCATTTTGCAACCAATAAAATAGTCAATCTTTTACACTGTTTTAACACCTTTTGCACAAAAACAAATGCTCAACTTAAGATTAACCTATGCTTTGATACCATTTGATCTAAAAATGGAGGTACTTGAAAATGTGTGCAAGGTATCCATTTCCATTAATTAAATGTGTGCAAAATTCTCCATGTCTGGCTGATTACACAAAGTGTTTTTGGTAACTGTTTATGAGTTTATGTGTGCAAGCAAGTTAATTTAATTTGATGTTTAAAATATTAAATTAGAAATGTACAGCAATATAACTTCAACATAACATGACACAAATGTTTGATGAGCATTTCACCCCTCCTGGGCTACGTCTGCTGGATCAAGCCTTCCAAAATGAGCTTGTCCTCTTGTATTAAAAAGCTTCAAAATGCTAATACAAGTTTAAATGTGTCTCAATAGAAAAATATGAATGTAAATACTGATTCAGAAGACATGAAAAAGCTAAGAATGCCTTTCCAAATTCACTAAACAGTGAAGAATTACCATAAACAGTGACTTCTTCAACAAGGCCCCGATGGCTCTCTGAACTCCTCTGAAGCTTTTCGGGCAGTAGAAGTCCTCAAACAGATCTAAAACCTCTTTCATTAGGTTCATAAGGTCGAAATTAGTTGAAAATGATCTTTGGTTCACCTCAAACAGAGAGGTACAACCCAATACAACTCCATTTTCCCAATGGCCTTGATGGTTAAAAAAGCTTCCCTGAAGCTAAAATGGCTGTAGAACATGTCTAATGCCTCTGGAACCTATCCCAATGGCTCTGGAATGCTGAAAATAGTCGAAAATGACTTTTGTATCACCTCAAATGGTTAAGCATAGCCCAAAACAGCTCTAACTCCCTCTTGGCCCTGATGGCTCTCATTGCTTCCCTGAAGAAAAAGGGGTTGAAGATCAACTCCAATGGCTCTGCAACCTATTCCAATGGATTCAAAATCCTCTGAATACTCGAAATCAAAAAAAAAAATCGTCCAAAAAGGTTCAGTAATGTGAAAGTTATGACCAACTGAAGTTTTGTCCAATCTGGCCTAAAGAAACTCCACTAAACTTGGGAGGACTGGAGATAAGCCCACTACATCTGGCACTGGGTGCCTAAAAAGGTGGACTCTGCCCAAACTGTCAGAACCGTTAGACTTGAAGTTAAATATTAGGTGGTAGTGGTCACATGGACCAACTACACCACCGCCGGCGGAACCGTTTGAGCCAACAGTAAGAAAAACCATGGCATTAAACTTTATGCCAATCCTCCACCATAATCCATGTGAACGCATTGATTTAACGTAACTATAACGTAACCGCTGGTGGATTGAAGCCCACGGTTCTGGACCTGTGGTCTTATGTGTAGGGGGTTGGCACCCTTTCTACCCTCATTCAAACCTCTGATAAAATTTAAATATATGGAATGACCATAGTGGTTAAAAACCAAAGTGTGGGCAGGCCGGTTGGGCCTGTGGGCTGGTGGCCACTCGACCAGGGGTCGAATCTTGCCAACTCCAAAATAATTTTGCCACTGTGATTTCATCCAGTCCTGGGGCCACATGGCGGCCTCCGGGCCTACCACGTGGCAGATGCTGATTGGCCCAAAACAAACAGTCATAAAAATCCTCCAATCCGAAGATGCCAAGTGTCGAGCTATGATATGCTGATGAAGGAATATTCCCAAAATATTATGTGGAATATTCTTTTTTAATATTTTTTTTAATCAAAGTCAACCCTGATCAAACTGGACTTTTGAAGGAAATTATGAATTTTCAAACTTGAATAACTTTCATATACGGTGTCAGATTTGAGCGTCGTTCACGGAAACAAGATCGTATCGATGAGGCCTATCTTGTCATTCTGGTTTCAACCAATTCTGAGCAGTTCCAATTTTGAGCATTTTCTTCACTTAGGACATGATCACCTGATCACCCTCTCTCTCCTGGCCTTCCACAAGGGAAACCATACCAACAACAATTGATGTATTGTATTAGTGTTTTGTCTATCAAAATGAGAAAAAATGATCCTATTAGCAAAAAGTCCATACACCAAGAAAGATGCGTGACACCATTTAGAAAAACATTACATATAGTTTTCTAGGTAATGCTGACATACCATAGCTATAAATTATATAGGAACAAAATAAAGTTTCTTGATCATAAACAAAGACAAAAACCTATGCAAGCATCACTTATTAGAGGATGTTGCTGGAGCCAGATCCTGCATGCTTGGGCCTACCGGAGAATGACACTCATATTGAAGATGTTTCTCAATGTGGGCTAGCCAAGAATCCATGCTGACCAAACAAGAGCATTGGCATCTTTGAATCTTTTGGATGTCATCGAGGTAGGCTATAATTTCATTGTAGTCCTTGTATTTCTCTTCGAGAACATGGCTCAATAATGTTTTCATTTTCCAATGAAGGGTGATGGAGTGAATATATTGGCTTCTCCAACCCCTAGTATAGCCAGGGTCGATGACCCAACTAGAGACCTCAACTTGAATTTCAGAATTTGAATGGGCCTACTGACCTATTGCAGTCAAGGCTTCAAGATGTTGGATTTCTTCTTGAACTTCAAGAGGGATGAAAAAAAGGTACATTTTAGTGGCTAACTAAGCTTGGGACTGGGATTTAGGTCTCCCTGAAGAATCACAACCCCCAGAAATGTGTGTTGGGCACATTCTCTGTCTTGGCATTTCACTTAGAAAGGACTAGAGCCTTGCATCGGGGACTTCCAAAGAAGGGTACAAGAAAATAGCTAGATTATGGGGAGGTTGGAGTAGAGTAGGCCAAAGTGGAAAAAACTAATACCAAGCTAATTAGAGGATTGGGCACATAAGAAACTAGATAAATGAAGGCAGAAGGAAAGAGCATTGGGTCCAGTATAGAACCATAGGGATGGAAACAATGGTAAAAATGGTTAGAAACACAACATTAAATAAACAATACCATTGAGAGATGAAAACCATTAGATATTTTTCCAGCTTGTGAATTGTGTGCCTTCTACAGGTGTTGTCTATGGTTTCCTGGTGTTGAGACTATTATTGGAGATCACGGTATCCTATCATGCTCCCCAAAGGTCGTGACTTGTCCAAGTGATAGTAGAATGAGAACAAAGGAGGTCTAGCCCTAAGTGTTGAGAGGTCAGATGATAAGGGTAAAAAATCCCACCTGCAACTTA
Organism: Pinus albicaulis; assembly: GCA_034641835.2. Lineage (NCBI taxonomy): Eukaryota > Viridiplantae > Streptophyta > Pinopsida > Pinales > Pinaceae > Pinus > Pinus albicaulis. The sequence goes on from CM076578.1 coordinate 1,150,196,166, forward strand.
GCTAGAATGTAGAACTAACATAAAATGGTAGAGTAGGCCCGGGCAACGTAAGAAGACACATAGGGAGTGGGGTTTACCATATTAATTCACTGTGTTGTCATGAATCATAGCATGTGTGAATGCATGGGCGGATTTGGACATGCCTTCTCCCTCTTTAATGCCTTTAGAGGTGGCAGGGTGTCAAGCCTTCTCCCCCCCTTTACTAACTTTATTTCCAACACCCCCATCAGGGTGGGTTTTTCCTCCACTTTGCATTGAATTTTTCTTTCACTTTAGAGCCAGGTTTTTCTTCCACTTTAGCTTCCACATTAGCACTAGTTTTTCCTTCCTTTTCAATTTCCACTTTAGCACCAAGTTTTTCTTCCACCTTAGCATAAAATTCCTTTTGTTTCAAATTCCACTTTAGAACCAATTTTAGCTTCCATGTTAGCTCCAAGTTTTGTTTCCATTTTGAATTTGATGTTAATACCAAGTTTTTCATCCATTCCAGAGTCCAGTTTGCCTCCAATTTTTCTTATTCATTTACAATTGTTCATATAATATATAGGCTTTAATAAATACACATTTATATTTAAATGTTATTATATTCATTTTATTAGTTCAAAATTCATGAATGAATTAGATAAAAACTCTAAAATAAATAATAATATTAAATAAATTTATCAATTCAAATTAACATCATAACAATTATTAAGATAGTATAAGGAAAATGAAATATAAAATATAATTAATATGGACAAATATCAAAACAAAATCAAATACAAAGAAGATAAAATCACTATAACGTCATTATATAAATTCACTATCAAAATCATATATTAATGGTACCATATAAAATAATTTTATATAATCTCTAATATTATCTATACACAATCTAGAAATCAATTTATCATATAAAAAAAGTATCATTATGGTATTAACAACAATCGATGAAATGAGTCATACGATGCCTACATCATTAAGTGACATCATCATATGAGAGAGAAGCAATATTTTGCAAATGAGAGCATATGTATCCTTTTAGCATCTTGATTGTCATTATTGTCTTCAACCTTGTAGTCATGGTCATCAACATCATCCTCTTAGTCATTATTACTATCACCACCACTACCACCACCATCATCAATACTGTCTCATTCCATGTCATTGTTACTATTACCACCACCACCACCATCATCAATACTTTCTCATTCCAGATCATTGTTACTATTACCACCACCACCACCATCATCAATACTTTCTCATTCCAGGTCATTGTTACTATTACCACCACCACCACCATCATCAATACTATCTCATTCCACTAATCTGACAATCTTAACATAGTCCACATTATTATATTTTCAATACTTAGCTTGAAAATAAAATAAACATACATGATACTATTGATAAAATCATTTTAAATACTCAAATTTTTGGCTTGCTATATTTGAAACTATTAACATTGAAAAATTTAAAGCTATAATTACTATAATTTTGTTCCATAAAATTAAATTTCAAATTTATAATCTAAATTATTAGGATTATATAAAAAATACATGGATATTAGAATAATTTTTTAATTTATTACTATCATGTTATAAAATTTTTTAAAAAAAATTAAGGGAAAATAGTTTAATTAATTAAAAAAAAAACAAAAATTACACTTTAATTACAATCATCAAACTTGTATAGAATTAAATTAAAACTCGAGAGAAAAAATTGATTAATTTTTATTTTAAATTTAAAAAAATATAAAATATATTTTAAACTTATCTTTTGCTTCTAATCTTTTCTTAGATCTTGCAATATTGGCTTTGTAAAAGGGAGAAAAAGGTTATGCAAACATGGGGTTAAGGCATGAACAAATTTTCCAAATAAAATCCAAAGATCTATAGGGTTTTAGGTTGGGATTTTCAAAATAAAAAAATAAAATACCATTGTACTTGTGGATGTAATATTGGTGCAGATGTGCACGATATATCCACTAGTGTGACTGACAACTAGTGTGACTGACATCTCATAATTGATGATCGTTGTTTCTTGAATTAAAGTCCCTTACAAGCCTTCACCACTAGACATCATCGCTATAGTTTGACAAACTTGTCAAGTGTTAAACAAAACGACCTCATTCACTGTACCAAAGTCTAGTTTAAAGAAGAAATTAATCAATTTCATGTTAAAGTTGGTCAAACCGCAAATCAAAAAGACAACTACTAGTGTTGGAAATAGATGATCAAAGAATGTTGCACTTCAATTATTGTGTATTTTGTTAAATTAAAATTTTAGTTATTAATAACAAATATAATAAAGATATATTAAAATTTTATTGGAATTTCAAAATAGGTAAAGTTGCAATATAGATTTCACCAAAGAAAAAATGGTTTGAAAAATTTTAAAATTAGAATAGTCAGACAATTTAATATTTAATATATTTGGATTATTAAAATATAGTATAGTTTGATTAACAAATGGTTTGGTTTTTTTGGTGTGAGTTAGTGATTTTTTGTTATTTAAAATGCCTTATTGAATGTATAGATATATTCAGTGTCTTGAAAAATCTTGAAGTATTGAGATTTTTCATATTACACAACTCAAACTTGTTATTCTAAAAAAAATATCTATCAAATTTCAGAAAAAAAATCACTATAAAAATACAAAAAAAATCAAAATATTTTATAATTAAACTTTAAAATATAATACTTTTTTCTAATTATCAAATTAATAAATATATAAAATCTAAATTTTTATTTAATTTTAATATTTTTAACCACTTCAATCCACGATGAAACCAAAATTTGTATATGCAACACCCTTTAGTTTTCTTTACCAACTTGACAACTACATGAAATACCATATTCTACAATTAATACATATATATTTACTTAAATATAATAAAGTTAATATCTCTTTGTTACACAACATTTTATCACTAATTACATGTATTCAAAAACAAAATCTTTTAAAATTACTTAATCAATTATTTAAATATAAATAGAAAATATTTTCAACATCAAATATACAATTTGATAGGATGCATAAATCTGATAACACTTTGGAATTGATTCTATCACATATATATACCTTTTTATATTATTTAAAATTATTAAATGGATTTTTCGAATTGGAATAATCAACGATTAATCAAATGTACTAAAGCACTAAATTTTCTAATAACAACATTCATGTAAAGTGGGTGTATAAACATTTTGGAATTGATTCTGTGACATAGATACCTTTTTATATTATTTAAGACTATGAAATGGATTTTTGGAATTGGAATAATCAATGATTAATAAAAAGTACCAAAGCACTAAATTTTCTAATAACAACATTCATGTAATGTAAAGTGGGTGTATAAATTTTCTAATAACAACATTCATGTAAAGTGGGTGTATAAAGTGGATATTGTTTAAAAACAATAATGAGATTCTCAACCATGCATCCAATTCATGTAGAGTGGGTGCATAAAGTGGACATTCTTTGAAACAATGATGACATTTTCAATAATGTATTTAGTGACTTACAAAATGCATGTGTGTTTTTTTTAATAGGTTACATGTATATTTTACATGTCATGCTAGCTTTTGTGTAGTAGCTCAAAAATGTAAGCAAATTTTTCAAAACATGTTTGTGTCATGAAATGTATGTATGCACATGTGGAAACAAAGGAATATGGAAAAAATCCTGTGATTTAAATAAGAGAAGAATCAAGCAACATAAAAAAACATTGAATACAAATTTATACATGTAACAACCATATCATTCCTTACTTGAAATATGACTTTATCTCTCAAACTATTCAACTCTATACATTAATGGCCTCATAGCATGAACTTTTTACACCTAGTTTGACAAAAGCACTAAGTCCTAGACGACTGTGAATTTGTTACCAAAAGTGATCTAGTTGATATGGTTTTAAGCATTCATTTGAGGAATTTTGTTTACTCCATCATATGTGCTTGTGTGCTTAAGCGTTTTATAAATATTTTTTATAAAATAAATGAGTATATAATTTTATTTGTAAAATATAAGAAATGAAAAGATGCTCATAACTTGTTAAAAGTGATATGTGTATTGCAAGAGTAGACATCATATTTAAGTAAATTCAATGATTGTTGAGATACATCATTATAGAATTAACAAGGCACATATCAATATAACACAATTGTTGAGATACATCATTATGGAATTAACAAGGCACATATCAATATAACACAATTGTTGAGATACATCATTATAGAATTAACAAGGCACATATCAATATAAAAAAAAGTTTTTTCTTCATAAATCATCATTACATATTGATTCACATGGTCATTTATTTATATTGGAGAGTGTAACAGATATTCACTACACTAAAGTTGACTAATTCAAATTTGATCACTCAATATGACCAATAAATGGCTAGAAAATCCACATTTCTAGTCTTATTTTGCACCCAATTGGTTACATCAACCCCATGGATTATTAAATGGTAAGACAACTCATGTGAAGAAGCCAACTCAAGATTCTCCCACTCTGATACGAAATTTCATGGCCTGAACAAATCAAATAACATGAAAATAGAAAGAATAAGTAATATATCATGCCTCGAAAGTGATAAAAGTTGAATGAATAATAATTTTTATTTGAGGTGGCAACCCTATTAAACCTTTTTTTACAAAAAATTCAGGAGAACATGGAATTGGTGTTGAAATCTAAAGTATTTTTGAGAATGTTATTAATACAATAATAATACTATAATTAATTTCATAATCTGCAGTAAGTGTTTGACTAATTTTTTTTTCAGAGCTAGTGTTGACTTTGGCATGGGATCATGTTTAGTGATGAGTATTGCTGCATTTTTAGCACCATTAAGTTCTTCCAATGCTATATTTAACATCAACCATGGTGTTAGATTTATCATCAAAGTCCTATTAATATTCTTGTTTCTTGTGTAGAAAAGATTCCATTTTCTATTCCATTTTAGCTTCTACTTTAGCACCAATATAACTTCCACTTTAGTTTCAATTTTTGTTTCCACTTTAGCTTCCATGCTATCATTGATATTTTCTTTTAAATTATATACTACCACTAGGATTTGCTTCCATGTTTATGTCCACTTTAACTTCCACTCTAGCGTCAATGTTTTCTTCTATTACAACTTTCATTTTAGTGCCGAGATTTTTCTCTACTTTAGCTTTCAATATTGCATCAAAATTTTCTTCCACTTTATGGATATGTTTTTCTTACACTTTAGCTTCCACGTTAGCACTGAGTTTTTCTTAGTTTTCAATTCCCATTTTCTCATCAAGTTTTTCTTCCACCTTTGTATAAGTTTACTACCTTTCCAACTTCCACTTTAATACTGGGTTTTTCTTCCTTTCCAACTTCCACTTTAGAAACAAATTTAGCTTCCGATTTAAATCCGATGTTAGCACCAAGTTATTCTTTCATTTTAGAGCGTATTTTTCCTCTAATTATTCTTATTAATTTGCAATTACTCATATTATATAGATTTATAATAAAATAAAGTTTGAAATTTAATTTTAAATGTAAATGTTATTTATTCATTTTATTAATTTAAATAATGTGAATGAATTAGATTATAACTTTAAAGTAAATAAAAATATTGAGCAAAATATTGAGTAATGTAAATTGATATATTTGCTCAAATAAAATGAAGATCCATATAAAATAAAATATTATGGACATCCATCAAAATAAGTCCATATACAAACAAGATAAAATGACAAAAATATCATCATCCAAATTTACCATCAAAATCATGTGATAAAAATAAAATATAAAATAATTTTCTACAATTCCCAATATCATATGTATACAATCTAGATATCAATTTACCATACAAAACATGTTTTAATGATACATAAATGTAAACAAGTCAAAACGATCAATGTTTCATCATGGTCTCAATAATAATTAATGAAACGAGTCAATATGACACCTACATGATCTATAACCTACTATATATATATTCCACTGGACAATTTATCACAACAGATCTGATAACTTACACTTAAAATTTTGAAATCTAGACTATGAGGGTTTATTTATCTTTAGATTTATGGATCTCTAAATTATTGTTTATTTTTTATTTTTTAATGTTTTTTTAGCTAGAGGAATCGGTAACGTGACAATTATCGTACTCACGTGACATGGGGTCAATACCCATCGGTTGCCACTATAACCCCTAGGTGGAACCACCCACCCCTAAGAGTGAAGCACGAGTAAAGCGAGGATTGAACCTATGACCTGCACAATGGGAAGAACGCCTTAGAAACACATTCACTCCCCATCAAGCCGCACCCCTGAGGGCTATACTTTATTGCTTATTACATATGCATGCAAATTATAATTATGTAGAAAATAGAAAGCAATGAAATAAAAACTTACAAACCATGATTGAGTACACAATATATAACCCGAGTATATAAATTTGATAGAATTGCAACTGCTCAAAAAATTTAATCTAAAATCACGTGACACAATTCTACTCTACTGATCTATGGAATGAAATTCAAAATTTATAACAACATGCATAGACATGCAATAAGAAGAACCACAAATACACATTGATTTATAGGGTAACCCAACCGGGAAAAACCTCCAATCCTATTTTCTTTAATCAATGAATTGAGAAACTATTACAATTACTAGGCTTATCTCTAAGCTCAACCTGCAAAAGAATATATGTTCTCCTGCTCAATGAACAAATCTGGCCAACACTTAGCCAATTATTTGCTCACCAAGCCTCATATTTCCTTGCGAAAATCCTAAGGAAATTAGCCCCTATTCTTTAGGAACTTCCTCCAAAATGATTGTGTAATTACTAACGATTGATCACTGATTTCATGCAACACCTATACACTCAACACTCGTTTACAAGTCATGTTACACTGCCTTGGAATCTCCACCACAACTAAGAAATTAAAATTCCTTTCATGCATGAGCTATTTTTAGTTAATCGATCAGTTAACATGATGATATATGAGTTAGACTGTTGTCCCACTACTCAACTGACCTCCTATTAGTTCTATTAAATGTTAGAACTAGTTTAACTGAGTACAACTAGAAATAACTGAACTGGATTGCTATAAATTAGCAATCACACACGCATAACTGAACTCCAAGCCATGTAACTCAAATTTACTGATCTGGCTGAGTGACAAGAGCCATGTCACCTCAGTTAACTACCTCCAAGTTGTTAGTTGATGTGGAAATTTTGAATTTTCTCAATTTGACCAAGGCTAAGCCAAATTGAGACATTCTTACTACAATTATCAACACTCAGTTTTAGCAAGAAAGGGATTATCAACTACCCCTATCATGAACTTGTGGAATTCAAATTTCCCTCTTGAAATATCCTTTATCAATATGTCAGTATTTTGTTCCTCAATTAGAATGTATTGTAGAAACATAATTCTCCTCTACACACAGTCCCGCAAATGATGATACCAGATATAAATGTGCTTGGACATGTCATGAAATACCAGATTCTCATAGATCTTAATGCAACTCTAATTATCAAAATATATCACTATTGGATCCATCTCCTGACTGAATAGTCCCACAAGTATTTTCCTCTTCCATATTACTTCACATGGCGCTTGGCTTGCAACCATGTATTCAAAATTTGTCGAGTTAAGTGTCACATGCCTCTGCTTCCTGTTGTGTTAGGAAATTTCTCCAAACCCAACACTGGAAATTTCACCCGATGTACTCTTTCATTTGGATGGAATCCCTACCTAATTTACATCGGTTAATCCAGGCAACTTCACACCCTATGTCTGTCTATACCATAATCCATAATGGGTAATGCCTCTGAGGTATCGTAAAACATGCTTTACTACCTTCTAATACAACTCAGTCTGCATAACCATAACTTGTATCATCTGGTTGAATTCATAACACATATATGGTTGTGTTTTCACAAGATACATCAATGAACCCACTTTCTTCCAGTAAATGGTACCATCAATCTCTTCACCTGAAGTGGAATTATCCGACCTCCAATTGGTCGCTAGAGGTGTCTCCATGGGCTTACAACTCTCCCTGCAAAATATCTGTAGTATCTCGGTGGAATACTTGCCTTGAGACACAAAAAATTCCCCATCACCTTTCCATTCTTCCATCCCGAGGAAGTAATGCATGAGGTCCATGTCTTTCATCTCAAATTCCCTTGCATGATCCAATTTGCAAGAGAAAATCAATTGCTCATCACATGTCAAAATTAAATCACCAACATACAAAACAATAATAAGCAACTTACCATCTACCACAATGTGATAGAGGTTCGCATCTGCTTCACTTTTGGTGAAGCCCAATCCTATAAGATAATTGTTGATCCAAGTGTACCATGCTTGGGGTGCATGTTTGAGACCATAAAATGCTTTCTTGGGTTTGCACACATGCGACTCCCGATCATATGTCTCAAATGCTTTTGGCTGCTCTATGTAAATTTCCTCCTCAACAACACCATTGAGAAAGGTGGTCTTTAGATCCATCTGGTGGATTTTTCACCCTATCTGCGCAACCAGTGAAAGAATTAATCTAATGGATGAATACCTTGCTACGGGAGAAAAGGTTTCCTCATAGTCAATTCCCTCAAATTGAGAGAATCCTTTGGCCAAAAATCTGGCCTTATACTTCTCTATGTTTCCGTCTACTACATGCTTAACTTTGAAGATCCATTTCAAACCCACAATTGATTTTTCTTCCAGTCTTGGGACCACTTCCCAAACAATGTTCTTTATGATGGATTCATATTCTTCCACCATTTCATCAACCCAAAATGATTGCTCAAATTCTACCTCAAAATAGGATGGCTCAGCCTCAACAAGTTCAGTCATTAGAACCATTGTTAAAATTGGAAACTATGGTCAAATTCCACTTTGGACAACTCATTTGTTGGAAATGATGATTGCATTGAATTCATCTTTTTGAGAGGACCAAAATCTACCTAAATATCACTCAAATCGGATAAGGGAGAGTGTATGTTTGAAATATAACCCCATATGTGTATATTTGATCAAGTCGTCCCTAAAGTAAATTGGACAATCTTGGAAGGTGTTGAAGGCTCAAAATGTCTGCCTCAACATTGGGGAAAACCACCCAATAGATTGGTGGTTTTGACTGAGATTATGGGACCAGTTTCCCGTTTAAATAAAACTACAAAGAGGATGGGATGTAAATATAATGGTTTTAATGTGACTAAGACTTAAAAACAATAAATACTTTAAATTAATATGTATCTCGGGAGAGCTTATCTATTCATATGTGATCTAAAAAGATTACATAAACAATATGACAATATAGTTGATCAAAAGATTATGAAGTTAAAACAATATATGATAGCTAAATTTAATTAAATAGTTAATTAAATTTACTCATAAAGATTCTCACATATATCAGATTTAGTTGTTTATGCATACAATATATAATTCCAATCACACATATCAATAGTGAAAATGTACGATTGTTGTAACACATATATGATAAGCGAAAATTAAAATACCATTTAACTCTTAAACAAAGAAATAACACATGGATAATAGTGCCTGATAAATTGTTACTCTACTAATGAGAAAAAAAACAATGCTTCAACTTTCTATTAAGAGAAACTTAAGTTACAATCGTGCAAAAAAAAACCTTCTTTCCAAAATTCAGAACCACTTCTTATTGCAACATGGAACGGATTTATAGTTCATTACAAAAGTGTAAATATAAAAATAATAAAATAACCTCAAGTTGTTCTAACAAATAACACTAAAATAAAATCAAAGAGATATATTTAGAATTTGTTGTAACACATTCTCTAAGTCTGTGAAGAAGATTGCCCTCCCATTCACTGTTGCAACTCATATATGTCTATCATGGTCTTTAATTTGGGTGGATTATTTGGTTGGATCCACATCTAGCTTATAAATACTGCTTCCTTTAACGATGTCAACATGTGATTGGTGGTGCTGGATAAGCATATGAGTATTAACCACTAACCATGCGGTTTGAATAGATAGTGAAAATGACTTTCTAAATTAATTTTAGAAAGATGCTCTATAATATCTAATATTTTCTTGGATGATTCTTGCCATGTTTTAGTAAGTGGTTTATTTTATGGAAGTGTTCCTTTGGGACAACTGGAGATAATATTTGCCTGGAATAAACTATTAGTAATTGACTCAATCAGATTATTTGAAATCTCTCTTGCTTGGAATACTAATGCTTCGACTTGCTTGATACAAACTTCCCACTCTTTGAAGACAATGTCTTTGTGTGATTCTTCAATTCTAGGAAGATTGGCTAATCTTCCTTCTGCACTGTCTTGCCAAGCCAGAAATTTGGCAAGTTTTTCTTCAACATCATCAAAATAAGTCTCGATATCTACTAATTGGTTAACCAGAGAATTGGTTATGTGACATAAATCATGAATAATGGTCAATAATTGATATAATAAAATCTATTGTGGAGAAAGAAGAGTATTTAACTCTTTTGCTTCATTTCTAAACTCTGATAGTTTAGGATAGATAGGTAGCTGCTCAATTTTCCCCTATAATTCTTGTATTAGTATGTCTTTGGATTTTAAATCAGTTTCATATTGAACCTTAAGGTAATCAAAATTCTTCTGGAGTTCATTAACTTGTCTTCTCCATTAATCGATAATATTTATTTATTTATTATTTTTTTTCAGTCTCAAGATTCTGTTCTAAATGCACAATTCTATCTTCTTTTTCTTTCAACAATTGTTGAACTTCAACAAATTTATCTATGGTTGCAGATGCATAGGCTCTTTTGAACTGTGTGAGCCTTTCTAATTCATCAGTAGGAGTAATCAAAGAGCCTTTCCATACGACATCAAAAGAATTTTTCCCAGGAACTAAAGCCTGAGACTCATAAAATTTTCTTTTATTTATTTGTATTTTAACAATAACTTTGTGCTGAGGACTGTAAAATATTTCAAGCGGAGGAATTTCTTCTACCCTTAATAAAACCTCAGAAGTTGGGAAGGCTGGTATGATCTCAATATCAACAGTTTCTAAAGGTTTGTTATAAGACTTTGGAGTCTTTTCCAAATATTTAGAAGTATCAGGAACCTTCTTTTGTACAGGAGTTTCCAAATCTTGAGACTCTATACCTTGGTTTTAAGATGAATTCTAATTGCAAGCGTACGAAAAAATCTCACTTTAGTTGTGCATAAAAAACAACCCTAACATCAAAGATGGCTGCCAATTTCTTTAGATCTGCAGTTAGTTGACCAAGATAAATGCTACAAAATCTAGATCTATGTAGTAAAAGACATTAAGTAGTAAATAAAAGCAAGAGTTGCTCCATGCATCCAATAGACAAGACAAGAATATTTCTAAAGAATTTTTGTATTTATGACACCTGGGAAGGAAACATAGAAAGATGTTACCAGTCCCCCTCAATGGGATGGGTTCTTGTATATCCTCATCATTTCAGATCTAAAATTTGTCTCTCTTGATGGTGTAGAAAACCCAGACAAAAAATGGAACAAAGGAAGTTCACAAGAAAAATGGTAGCAAAATATGACAATGATGGAGGATCAAAGTCAGACCAAAAGTATAGATCCAGAGTGATATTTAGGCAACAAAAGGTAGTGAATGAATGGAAAAACCCTTCTATTTATAACAAAATATTGAGTTAGTCTAGATATTGGTGCATAATTAAAATATTATTAACCAAATCTAGATCCAACTTTTATGGAATATTTATTATATTTGTTGGAGGGAAAAAGAATTTGAATTTGGTAAAATCCCATTATTTGTAAATAATAAATAAATAAATGATTTATTTATTATTTTAAGAGTGTGGTTGAGTAATCATTAAATAAATAGTGATTTATTCAATTATTTATAAATGATTTAGTAAAATTTAACAAGGAATATTATTTAAATAATGTTTAAGTAATTATTCCTAGAAAATAATAAGATAAATAATGATTTATCTCATTAATTTTCTTGTTATGGGTTAAATATGACTCGGAATATTAATTAAAATAATGTTTAAATAATTATTCCTTGAGGAAAATAAAAAAAATATGGAATTATTCAATACTTCCTCATGGGTTTCTTGTTTAGACCATAAACAACTTCATAAATTAAGGATTACTAAGTTATTTTTCATAGTGAAAGCAATTTTACTTAGGGTAAAATTGGTTTTACATGGTGTACTTTGGTCCATATAATAGTAACAGGTTAGATGACCAAAAATTGGTGCAACAAATTTCCCCCCAGTGTGCGAGCGTAGGAGCTAATCGTATGACTGAAGTACGTTGTAATAACTCAATCACCAGACACCGAAGGGGAAGTCAGAGAGAGAGAAATATAAGGTAGATGAAAGCACTAGAGGACAAGAATCTGAGGAGGTGAGACTTACAGGTGTGACAAGTCTCTTTTATGAGTGAGTACCTGTACTACAAGAGGCGTGGGAGGCATACCTATGCCTTTTGAGACAAAGTACAAAGAATAATGCATCTAGTAAACAAGGGACTGAACTATATAGCACATACTAGCATGAACATGAGCCAGATAAAAACATGATAGTGAATCCCACATACATACTGTGCCTGGGATAGCAGCCAGGACTTATAAAATAATATATGAGTACATGAGATATAAGTACAACCAAAGAGGCCCTATAAATAGGACATGGCTCTGAAAATCTGAATGATACATGCAAAATAAAAGGCGTTGCATGCGGCTGAAGCTGGAACCATCAAATCTGTGGAGTTGCATCAAAGGCTATAATGAAGAGGTCATCTGGGCATGTGGAGGGCTACCTGTAGGGCCATCCCCTCATGAGGTCTGAAACAACTCACACACACTCGGGGGTCGCCGGTACAATCTGCTGCATTACTGAACCATCAAGTATAAAGATCTCGATCATGCCGTAAGGAGCTGGAGCTGAGAAAAAATCAAATCAAAGGGCAATAAGGGGTCCCTTTGCTTGATCCGAGGCACTGAATAAGAGTGGAAGCTGGAACCAAGGTATACCGCCCTCTAGACCTGTCTTCTGGAGTGAATGAGTTGATGTCGACAGAAGGAGGTCTACCATAGGTGAGGCAATAAGGGATCCTCAACTAAGGCACGAGAGATAATAGCAGAGAGATGAATAGATTGACAACAGGGATGATGATGGAATGGGGGGTACTGAGTAGTGGGCTGACAACTTCCCTTGTTAGAGCATGAAGGGCATGGATGACCTGACAGCAACTGACACAATATTAAAGGGGACAGGGGAGAGTAGGACTGAAGGCCACAATGTGCGACACGAGAGAGGAATCAAGTGATGAAGGATGGAGGAATATAACGGGATACAAAGGAACTCGGGATAGACTCCATGGATGTGATGATGACTCAACTCATATGCTCTAAACAAGGGCGACTCGATGATGCTGCCACACAGAAAAGGTCCAGTGGGGACCATAAAGACATGAGTACCAGATGGTTACTCACGACGAAAATCGACACAAGCATGGAAAAGTATGGAGGTAAAATGGTGCCCCAAGTACAAGTGTTTCAAGTGAAGAAATTCGATTTTGAGGAGTGGTGAAGTGACCCTTCTTGGACAAAATGTGTCCAGGTGAAGTATAAAATCACAAAAAACTGAAGGATACCCATTTGAGAGCTCGGTGAGAGCTTTCCAACGATACAAACATTTTTTCAAACTGAGCTACGGTTTGGTCGCAGCGGGAAAAAGAAAAATCCGGGGTTTCACTTTTAATAAGGCATTTTCCCTCCAAATTCACTCATTTTTAAGTGTAGTTGTGGTGAATGTAGAGAGGAGAGAAGGCCCTAAATCTTGTGGCAATCGTAGCAGACAAACCAACCATTGGAATCAAGATTCGTCAGTTGCAGGTAAGAGGCCTAACCCTACTCTTTCATTTTAGTGGATTGAAAGTTTAGTTTAGGTGCCCAGAACTTAGGAACAAACCCCTGCTCTTCTTCATGGTTGTGTCGAACTTTTTGGGGCAATATCTGTGACCTGGGTAGCAGGTTTTGGGCAGATAACTACGACATGTCCCAGGATTTTTCCTGAAAATTGCAACCTGACAGAGAGGGGTATTTTAATGTTGCTTCTTGGTTGAGAGATCGGTTTTTACGGTTGAATGAAATATTTCCTTTTTTTACACTGAAAAATATGATGGTTTTGTGCAGATATGGTAGAATTGTGGATCAACCAGAGAGAGAGAGACTTGGACACATTACGGTCAGAAATCCGAGAGGATCATGGTGTCTGCAGTGCATTGGTTAGGTTTAGGGTCCTGAAGTTTGTAGAGAAACCTTTGATGAGAGCTAGAGAGCCCTTGTTGGCCCGGATTGTTAGTTATTGGGATTCAGACCATGAGATCTTTATAGTGGAGGGGCACCGAATCGAGTTGATAGTCCAGAATATATATTTCCTGAGTAGTCTCCCACCACTTGATATGGTAAGGAATACACAGCCAGTGTTACCGTGAGGGCGGAACATCATGGAGTTTGTAGAGTGCCATTGCCGACCAGGTCTCCAGGTCAAGGGGACATGGATACCGATTGGGGATTTGGAGAGGTTAGAGACCCGTGCTGTGACTGCAGCAGTGATGTGGATCCTGGGCAACTAGGCACTCCACCACATCACTAAGGGTCAGATGATGCTTGTTGAGAGTGTGTTGAGTGGGAACTACTGTGGTTGGGCCAAAATGATTATGTCGTCATTGGAATGACAGTTGTTGCTATGCAAGCAGAAAGTGAACCATGACTGCGCATATGGCACAGTGTTGTGATCACTCTTCTTTGAGAAGATCCCGACACTTCGACCTCTTATACAGATCTAGGATGGGGGCCCGAGGGAGCCCAAGATGCACCAATAGGGGCATCTACTGTGTAGAGTGGGAGGTGGGGCAGTCGGAAGGGTGTTCCAACCTGATTTTTTCACTCATTAGGATCATATTCCACTGTACATAGATAACTATCCATATAGTGGGATGAGTTATCTCGGGGACCCAGAATTGCCACTTCCGCTTGGTCAAGTATGGGGGCCCGATGGTAAGTGACAAGTTGTTATCCTTTATATGCATTTTAAAGTTTCAGGATATTGTATATGGTAATGATTCATTCACTTTTGGTATGCAGATATAGCACCAGTAAAATCGGCCGAGTACATGGGACGACCTGCAGTATCAGGAGCTGTAGGACCTAGTGGATCGAGAGCACCACAGAATGAGGATGTAGTGGCCCTCCTGGAGGACATCTGCTGTAGATGTGAGAGGCTTCTGACCAGTTTTTTAAAGCGTGGCTGGCAAGACTTGGATGAATAGTACATAGAGCCATGTATTGGTCTACCCTCGGAGTGACGAGGGGTCATCCGAGGCATGGCGATGGACGGACAGGGGATGCAGAATCTACAAGCTACAGGAGAAGAGCCATTGGCTCGAGATCCTCCAGATAGTGATTAGGTGTAGGGGCATGTGATGCCCCTAGTTTTGAGTTTTTTCTAACACGCTATGGGCATGTCATATGTATCAGAGTTAATGGACTCTAAATTTTTTTATACGACACGTATAATGGAAATGCATCGTTTTGATGGTTTTATGTTATTGTCTTGTGTTAAATGCGTGTGCTAAGTGCCAATCTAGAAAATTGTTTGCAATGCTATCTACATAGTGATTTTGTGCTCTAGGTATATGAATGAATGTAATGATTTCAAATTCAAGCATCAAAAGCTTTACTTGTAAATATCTTCTAAAAAGGATAGGATTATGCACACGATAAACACCATTCTATTGCATGACAAGAAGTAGGGAATCTAAACGAACATGAAGGTGGAGGATGCGATGGGAAAGGGCACCGGCTAATCAACCTTGCACTGCATCATATTCGGCCTGGTTATTGGTGGCAGCACCAATGCATACACTGTTCGAGAGAACGAGCGAATGTAAAGGGGTAAAAATGGCCCAACCTACCGAGACTAGATTCCGGGAGTAGCGACTTGCACCATCGGAATAATTGATATAAGGTGTGGACGGGGGTCCATATGAAAACTGCCACAAGAAAAAAAATGAGAGGACGATGAACAATGCTGGCAACCTGAATGCAAGGTAGAAATCAAACAAACACTACTAGAGGGAGTGCTCTAGTTAGGATGTCTACCACCCGTACACCGATGGGTAGGTGGTGTGTGGGAGCTGCCTTGGGGGCAGCTTGTGCTCAGGTCACGAAAGTCACCGTGGACACGGATGGTGCCATTCTGCTTATGGGCGGGAAGGATGAAGTTAGGGGTGGAAAAGGATTCCATAATGTTGTCATAACAGTAGAAGATGGGGTGACTGGAGGAAGAGAGACCACATGACGCGGCGAAGCTACCTGACTCATCATCATGAGAAGAAAGGTTCACATGTGCATCGTCACAGGGGGTGACGAAAGAGAAAGTGGATAAGGAATCCACTGATGTTGAGCTCAGGGTGATCTCATGAATGATGATAGGTAGAGGATGGTGGCTGCAGGCTCAGTCATCTCGACATTAGGAGGGGGAATGTCAATGGGAGCGGGTAAATCCTGAAGTTTTCCTGAAGCATACTGCACAAGGATGGGAGAGGCAGACTGGTTCTGTTTAATCTCGTACTCTCGAACTGCGTCTAAAGAGGTGTGGTAATGCATGAGGTGGGGAAAACAGTGGGTATAATAGCCATGGAGATCACACAAAGCACAAGGTTGGTTGGTGTGAATAGTATTTGGGTTTTTAGCTACAATCGAGGAAGAAACGAAGGCTTCAGGGACTGTAGACTCAGGGAACACAACATTGACCATGGGCTTGATATGAGGCAATTCGGGACAATGATGGGTGGCATGACCGATAACATCACACAAGGCACATGGGGGGGTAAACTTTGGAGGCTAAGGAGGAGCAGGGTTTGTTAGGGCAACCTTGTCTTTAGGTGCCTTCTTGTGAGCTCTTCCCCCTTCACTCGAAGCTGTCGCAACAGGAGGAGGTTCCTGTTGAGGTGGCTGAGGCATGGTAGTAGAGGGAGGGGTCATGGGGACTGGTTGAACCGGGGTTAAAGCAAGACAAGGTTTGGGATGACCAGGTAGGATAGAGGCTGGGGGATCAATGTACTAGAATGGGATCCCCAGGGTTAGGTTAGGAAGGGATAAGGTAGTCATAACAGGTACCGAAAATACTCCAGGATGGGGGGCTAGGAATGGTATTTGACCAGAGGGGTAATGGCCAAGTGGGATAGCTTTGAGATGGTTAAGGTCAGGAGGAACTATGCTAGGAGGGTAGAGAGGCTCATGGGTACCAACTGTAGATGAGGGGCCTGGAGGAGGGGCTCCTGAAGGCTGAGTCGAGGTGCTAGGAGCAGGTTACGAAGGGCGGGGCTACTGACTAGTTGAAGCAGTCCGCTTGAGGGAATCCTAAGACGATTGCATCATGTAAATGTTTGACGAGCTGGGATCAGAGACGGGAGGAGGAAGACCAGGGAAAGAACCAAGAAAAGAGGACTCGTTATAGACTCCGGGTGAGACACTGTTCAAAGGTTCGACTATTTTCTTATTGGCCATCGAAGAGATGATGGATTCAGGGGAGGTCTGAGACTTCGGTTTGTAATATGTCAACTGGTCGATGGTGACTATCTTTCCATTATGAGGAAAGGAAATATTACGGTGAAACGCAAATGGGACAATAGACATCGCATAAGTGTAGCTACGACCCAATATAATGTTGTAATCTAAGGGGGCATCAATGACTTCTATGTCAACACAAATAGTCTTGCCCACAAGAGTAATAGGGAAATTATGGAATAGGCCAATGGGTTGGGAAGAGTGGCCATCCCATGCTCAGAGGGTGATAATGGAAGGGGAAAACTTAGGAGATCCGAGTTTCTTCCAAACTGAAGTGGACATCACATAGATGGATGCCTCGTCATCAATGATACAAGACGTTGGAATTCCGGATCTTGATGGGGAGTTGGAAGGCGGCGGAAGCAGGAACAGGGGGATGTTCTGACCGGTCAACATTGAAGACAATCAAATGATCATCTGAAGGATCCACAGTGCCCATGGCATTTAGTAGAGCTTTTCATTGTGAAGGGCACGACTAGAGGAGTTCCATCATTGAGATGGCGTCAGGAGATTGCACCAAACCATCTACTATACTATACAAATGGGCAGCTTTTCCAGAAGCAACGTTTAGGCGTAATGGTCCCTTGGGGATCTTGGTATGAACCTCTACCTTAGTATGAGGAATTCGTAAATGACCATTGGTTGTCGAAAGAGGCTCTGTGGAACCTGAAGAAGGGGGCTCGGGGGCAGACGTAGCGAGAGGATTGTTGTACTAACGGGACTGAGTCTGAAGGTTGAGGTCAACGGTAATGGGTTGGTCAGAGTTCATTATGAGAATTTAGTAATCAGAGGTACCAGATGGAGGAGGTTGAGTGGTTTCCTGACCTTCAGGGGGTTGGGTAGCAACGAATCCTTGATGGGGGGAAAGGATTGGTAAACACAACCAGCTGGATAGGTGCAGCATTGGGAGGAACTGAAGGGGAGGCTTGTTGTCCTCGTGATGCTGCTTGAGTCTCCCAAATCTAACTCATCTGAGGTAAAATAGGACAATCATGGGTGTAGTGACTATAGACACCGTAACAAGAACAAGGCTTGTTCATGCGAACAGTCCTGTCCTACTTGGGCTGAGTGCCCTGTTGGTTGTTAGCAGTGTTAGGTGCATTGCCTTGGCGATTAGGTCCTGGATTACCTGGGGCAGGTTTATTTTGGGTGCCTTTCCTCTTTTTTTTGGATGTAGGAGGACTATTTGTGCCCTGCTGTGCATACACTTCCCAATGGGGGGTGGCAACTACTGTTCTGGGGGTTGAGAAGGTAAGGGAGGCGAGGGTGCTAATGCTAGAGGAGCTGGAGCACCAAGCTACGGATACAGATAATAAGGAGGTTGGGAAAAATTGTGGTAAATAGGTTGGGAAAAAGGAGGAGGCATGTCGTATCCTGGATACATGCTACTGGGAGGGGGAAAAATGCTGGAGGAGCTGGCCCCTCCCTGAGGGAAACCATAACCCATGGTCGAAGGATGAGTGTACAGATGAGAAAGGGCTCCAACGATACCGTCGACGACATGGGATGTCCCCGGTGCATTAGCACCACTAGGTCTAGGGAGATCAGGTAAGATGGTATAAACATAACCAGACTGTGCATAGATCAGGTCATATTTCAACACAATATGGAGAACAACTTCTTCGGTCTGAGGGATATGAGATGCGACATATTTTCCAATAGCAGGAAAAAGGGATCTAAGGAACTAGTCCATGTAGACACAGTATTCAAATCTAGGGGTTCAACATAGGCTCTTTCTTCTCCGCCATTCCTGGACATGATCGGATAGGCGGGTTGTAGACGATTGACGGAAAGAGGTCAAAAGTTCAGAACTAGTGTCATAATGAAGGGGAAGCTGAAAGTAAGATAGAAAAGCCTGCGCAAGAGTTGCAAAAGCAGTATGAGAGGAGTAGGCCTGGTCAACATACCACTTAGAAGCTTCTCCAATAAGCGTACACTGGAACAACTGAATACGGATAGAGTCATCGGTGATGGAGTTAGACGAACACCACATGTGGAAAGATTGAACATGGTTTGTAGGATCTTCTCCAACAAGACCTTCAAACTTGGGGATGTCGGAAGGGAGCTTGGTTGGCATACCAGGCCAACCAGGATCATGGTGTATGGGGTAATTTATCAATTGGTTAAAATCAGGAAGACTGAGGCCTGCCATATAAGGGAGCAAGGGAGCAGCCGGGATAGTTCCTGTTGCGGTCCCACTAGTAGTATTCCCAGCATTAGGGCCAGGGCTAACACCAACATTAGGTCCTGAACAAGACACGGTGAAGGTAACTGGAGGAGAACCAGGGATAGAACCAGAAGGGGAACCCGATGAACATGAAGCAGAGTCATAATGGGGACTCGATGGAGGACTAACTTGAATCCTACATGGAGGAGTAAGTCTTCCTAACAGAAACTGAGGATGAAGAGCAAGAAATATTCTGGATAAATGCTTTGGGGGCACAATGATGGAAGAACAGACACGTATCACAGAAGGAAGGGAGACCAACAAGGGCAAGGAGGTGTAGGATCAAATGATTACAATGTCAAAACAAGGGCAGAGAGGTGCGAGATTAAATGATTACAATGTTATAGTATTTGTCTGGTGGTGTAAACCGGGCGCTCTTCACTTAGGTTGTGTGTGTTAAAGTGTGTTAATTTTGATTTTTAAACCCAGACGTGTGTAGAAAAAAAAGAAAAGTGTGCTGTATAACTATAAATAAATTTGCAAATAACAATAAAGTAAACTGAATATAAAAGAAAATAAACAGCTAAAGAGGCATCAATCTAAACCCAAGGAGGTGGGCTTCCTAACAACTAGTCTATGGGTGGGAAAAAATCTATTCAAAACACACCAAAATAGCCAATAGATCTAAAGTTGGGAGGGACAATGATCTAAAGGTCAGATATGCTAGAAATAGGTGCAGAAAACAGCAAAAAACCAGAGGGAAAAATGCTGCAAATGAGGTGGTGAAAAACTACAAAATGAAGGGAAACGGAGGGGACCCTAGAGGAGGACCAAAAAAAAATAAAAATAGATGTTTTGGATGGATAAATAACCAATCTGAAATGGATCTAAAGGTACAGGATCAGATCTGAAAAATGGATGAACACATTGAAATCTCAGACAACCTGCTTTAGCTAAACTCCTCCTATAAAGGTGGAAGCGTACTAAAGCCCTAGGGAGCTAGGTTCTCACTTCGATGAGTAAAAAAAATCAAATAAAGGTCCAAAACGGGAGGAGAGAGAGGTCAGAAAACCCTGAACATTAGCCCAGAAAAACCCAGAAAAATCACAAAAAAATTACCGCAAAAAGTACAGGTCATAGTTTCTAACCTAATTTCTGTAGAGGTTGCAGATTTGAGGCCATTTTCTACATCCTGAAGGTTGAGGTTGCAAGTTTTGGCCCAAAAAGTGCGACTTGCACTTTCGACACTCTCGGGAGCAGGTTTCAGAAAAAAGTGTTGTCTTAGCTGCGGTTGATACATGTCACCTGCGCAATAGGCCCAAAAACACACAGAAGTTAGAATTTTTACTGTTTTAGGGTTTTAAAGGTTAAAAAAAACATCATGAAAAGAAAAAAAAGAAGCTGAAGAAAAACCCTAGGGTTTGAAGCAGCTAGTCATGCAGGGATCTGAAAAACGACAACAGTCATAATCATAAATGCTTGTGGAGTCACCAGTTGTTAGGATGAATTATAATCGCAAGCGTACAAAAAAAGTTCACTTTAGCCGTGCATAACAAATAGCCCTAACATCAATATGGCTGCAAATTTATTTAGATCTGTAGTTACTTGACAAAGATAAATGCTACAAAATCCATATTTATGTAGTAAAAGACATTAAGCATTAAATAAAAGCAGACTTTCTCCATGCATCCAATAGACAAGACAATAATATTTTTAAATAATTTTTGTATTTATGACACCTGGGAAGGGAACATAGAAAGATGTTACCAATCCTCCTCAATGGAATGGGTTCTTGTATATCCTCAGCACTTCAGATCTAAGATCTGTCTCTCTTGATGGTGTAGAAAACCTAGACAAAAAATGGAACTCAAAGGGAGTTCACAAGAAAAATGGTAGAAAAATATGACAATGATGGAGGATCAAAGTCAGACCAAAAGTATAGATCCAAAGTGATATTTAGGCAACAAAAGGTAGTGACTGAGTGGAAAAAACCTTCTATTTATAACAAAATATTGAGTTAGTCTAGATATTGGTGCATAATTGAAATATTATTAACCAAATCTAGATCCAAAATTTATGGAATATTTTATTATATTTGTTGGAGGGAAAAATAATTTGAATTTGGTCAAATCCCTTTATTTGTAAATAATAAATAAATAAATGATTTATTTATTATTTTAATAGTGTGATTGAGTAATAATTAAATAAATAGTGATTTATTCAATTATTTATAAATGATTTAGTCAAATTTAACAAGAAAAACTATTTAAATAATGTTTAAATAATTATTCCTAGAAAATAATAAGATAATGTAATATTCCCAATTAGCTGCTGCTAGTTGGAATATTATATGTTGCCCTATTTTGCAGGTTAGAAGAATAAATGGGGTAGAGAGACCCTTAAATCTCTTTAGTAGAAATAAAACATTCCCTATGTGAAAAGGGATTTGTGTAAGAAGGCCAAATAAAGCCACCCTTGGTGTGAAAAGGGGGCAATGCATGAGGACTAGAACCTTGTTGACTAGGTCAATAGTGCTGCTAAAAGAGGAGGAAAATCAGTGGGAAAAATGCAGTTTTGATGGAGGATTCTTTGCAATGAAGTAACCTCATGAATGTGTGGGGCCCAGGGCAAGGAGGCTCACCAAGAATAAAAAGGAAGGGAGGGTAGCCATGAGAGACATTCATAATCTTGTCTATGTTTGAGTCTTATGACTTCTTGCATGCTTCAGCTATTTAGCTGGGTTTGCTGCACTGTTTAGTGCAAGGGATTCTCATGCGGGAGTTTAACTCTCTTTCTTGGTTCAGTGTGTTGAAGGGATCTAAGAGGAGAATTATGAGCTACATTTCCACTATCTGACTTGGGATCAAGCAGTCACTAACTCCTATAACACAGTCTCTTGCAGAAACTGCGTCATTTCTGAAAGTGATGTTGTGGTAGGGTTAAATCCCTTGATTTTGTGCTAGTTTCTTGGATAAGGAGGCTTTTTCTCTCCTGAAAGGCTAGTAGGGAGGGTCTTCAGCCATTTTTATGTCATCTCATGTATTATTTAGTCATACCATATACATAGTTGTAGTCAACTGCGTGATTTTATGCAGATATATCATTTTGTACTTGTGCTCTTATGAAACCCTTGTCGGATTGTCTCCATTTTGTGTAAAAGAGGCTAAACCTCCATTTTTCTTGGCTCTTTGATTAATGAAATATCCATGATTTGTTATATCTCATATTTTTCTGTATAAACCCTCTTTTAATAACATTTTTACATGCTTCAGAATTTCTGTTTGGTGAAATCATGGGGTTTGGGTGTTTTTGAGGTGTATTGGCATGGGGAGATCTGTTTAACATAGCTAAAGTGATTTGTTTCTGCTCCCATTTTTCATGTAAGGGTTATAAATCATTATCTAAAGGATCCAAGTCCTATTTTTCATCTTTGTAACGTAATTTTCTGAAAACAACGTTTTTACTCTCCATAGTGCAGAAATTCCTAAGAAGGAATATTATAGTGGTATCAGAGCTCTGCTCTTGGCTCAGCTTGTGGGGAAAATATATATACAGTATGGAGGAGAAAGATATTTCAAAGCTACTTCTTCAAACCATTTAGAACATTGCAAGAGATCTCAAGGAGATGAGGCATAAAGAAGGCCCTAGGGGGTTTTACCAGGAAGCAAGTACCACGACCTCACCTTGTGTGGAGCAATCAGCCACACATCCTTCACTACAACACTCCACTATGACTTCATTCCTATCTGAAGAAAGGGAGGAAGAAACCCTTGGTGACTATTTTGTGGAGTATGAGTCCCAATCCCGAAGGTTCAAGGAACACTTGAGCTTTCAGGAATTGTGCCGGATCAAGGAAGGGAGGAGAACTTGCTATCACCATAAGAGGGGGGGATTTATGTAGGAATCAAACCTACAACGTAGTATGGGGAGATTCTTCTTGCCTATATATGATGTATCACCTAAGTGCACAACCAAGGCTTGGGTGGAGAAGCTGGATACTTACTTTCAACTCAATAGAGTTTCTGAAATAGAGGCTATCAAAATAGCTGTGCTACACTTGGAAGGGGAGGCTTATGTGTTGGGAAACCAGCTCCAAAAAGAGAAGAAAAGAGATATAAATGCCTTAGAAATAAGCCACTTCGAGGGGGAAACCTCCAATACATTACATGAATGAAAAATTCTTGGATGATACAATTTACAAAACCTCCTTTCTATATATAGGAGTCCATGGGGCCATAATGTAATCCTAGTAGGCCACAATGTAATCCTAGCCAACCTAACAATAATAATTTAAGGGCACAATAATAACAAAATGGGGGTTACAAGGGTACAATAATAACAATAAAGGGGTTTACACTAACAATAATAAGGGACTATACTAGTGATATAGGGACCTAACATGCCCCTCTCCTTCAAAAAAGTGTTGTCCTCAACGCTTGAGTAGCTATGGGTGCTTCTGTATAAAATTCTCATCCTCCCATGTAGAATCTTCAGTGGGTAAGTTCTTCCACTTGATGAGATACTCTGAAATTGATCGATTCCGTAGTTGTCGAGTTCTTGTTTCTGTGACCGCTTTCGGTTCCAATATGATTTTTCCTTCCTCATCAAGTTCTGGCAATATTGTTTGAACTGGAATATTTTCACCTATAACCTTCTTTAAGCATGAAACATGGAAAGCTGGATGCACTCGCGAAGAAGCAGGAAGCTCCAATTTGTATGCCATAGTACCAATCTTTTGCAACACCTTGTAAGGACCATAGTACTTTGGTGATAATTTATTATCCCTCTTAGCTTGCTTGAGGGACATTTGTTTGTATGGTTGTAGCCGTAAAAATACCCAATATCCTACATCAAAACTTCTCTCACTGCGATGTTGATCTGCCTGTTGTTCATTCGATTTTGTGCCAAAGTCAGGTTATCCTTTAAGAGTTGGAGAACTTATTGCTGATGCTCGATGTGATCTTCCACTGCTTGAACCTTTGAATTTTCTCTTAAATATGATGTGATGGATGGTGGATGATACATATAGTGCCATAAATGGTGTCATTTTTGCTACAGTATGGAAGGAAGTGTTATACCACCATTCAGCGAGAGGTAACCACTTGACCCATTGTGTTTGTTTATCAGATACAAAACAACGAAGATATCCTTCCAAACATTTATTTACTATCTCAGTTTGACCATCAGATTGAGGATGATAAGATGAGCTATGAGCTAATTGAGTAACCAAACAAGAAAATAACTCCGTCCAAAAATTTCCAGTAAAAATGAGATCTCTGTCGCTCACAATAACCCTTGGGCTTCCATGTAGCTTTTGAAATTCTGTCCATAAATGTAGTAGCAACTGTACTTGCTTTAAATGGATGAGATAATGCACAAAAGTGTGCATACTTGGTAAGTCTATCAACTACCACCATGATGACATTCTTTCCTTCGGATTTAGGTAAACCTGTGATAAAATCCATTGAAATCTCCTCCCAACGTTGACTTGGAATGGATAAAGGTTGTAGAAGTCCCGGGGTCTTAATTGTTTCCACTTTATTCTGCTGGCAAACCAAACATTCCGCCACAAACTTTTGAATATCGGATTTAAGGCCATCCCAAAAAAATTCTTTCTTCACCCTGTGGTAAGTTTTTAAAAATCCCGAGTGTCCTCCTAAAGGAGAAGTGTGCAATTCCAAAAGAATCTTTTGTTCTAGTTGGGAATTCTTACAAAGATATAAGCGATCTTTGTACCATAAGGAATCATTTTTCCAACTAAATGTATCAGATGTACTAGGATCTTGCTGCAAATTTTGAATGAGTGTCCATACATCTTTGTCCTTCTTCCATTCATCTCTTGCTTCGGTTATCCAATCTGGTTTGATAATAGAAATGGCACAAAGCAATGCTTCCACCTCTTCATTCTTTCTTGAGAGTGCATCTGCAACAACATTAAGCTTTCCTTTTTTGTAGATTATTTTAAAGTCATAACCCAACATCTTTGTGACCCATTTTTGCTGCTCTTCTGAAGATAGTCTTTGTTCCAAAAAGTGTTTAAGACTATCATGATCAGTTTTTACCTTGAAGTGTCTTCCCATTAGGTAAGCTCGCCATTTCTTTAGTGCATGCAGTATTGCTAACATTTCCTTCTCATAAATAGGTTTTTGTAAATACTTTCCTTTGATTGGACGACTTTCAAAAGCAATGGGTCTTCCTTCCCGCATTAAAACTGCACCAATTCCATTTCCTGAGGCATCACATTCCACAATAAAGGTTTTTGTGAAGTCTGGCGTAGCTAAGACCGGTGCCAGGCACATTGCCTCTTTAAGATGTTCAAAGGCCTTAGTTGCTTCAGGAGTCCATGAAAATGCATCTTTCTTCAATAATGTTGTTAGAGGTGCTGCTATTCTTCCATAATTCTTAACAAACTTGCGATAATACCCCGTTAACTCGAGAAATCCTCGCAATTGCTTTATGGTTGTGGGGACTTTCCATTCCTTAATGGCTTTAATTTTGTTAGGGTCTACTTTAACACCCTCGTGAGATACAATATGACCCAGATATTCCACCTCTTGTACTCCAAAGAAACATTTGGATTTTTTTGCATATAATTGTTTCTCCTGCAATAGTTTGAGCACCCTGTCAAAATGTTCAACATGATCCTTCCAAGACCTGCTGTAGATTAGTATATCATCAAAAAATACTAGCACAAATTTTCTAAGGAAGGGTTTGAAAATGGAATTCATCAACCCTGAAATGTAGAAGGTGCATTGGTAAGGCCAAAAGGCATGACCAAAAATTCATAATGACCCTCATGAGTTCGAAATGCTGTTTTTGGAATATCTTCAGTCTTCATTCTAATTTGATGATATCCTGAACGAAGATCCAACTTGGTAAAATAAATTGCTCCATGTAATTCATCCAAAAATTCATCAATCATAGGATTGGGAATTTTATCTTTAATGGTGAGCTTATTGAGCTCCCTATAATCCAGACACATGCGCCATGATCCATCCTTCTTGTGTACCAATACTACAGGAGCAGAGAAATAACTTTGACTAGGTTGAATTATACCCGCCTCTAACATTTCTGCAATAATACGTTCAATTTCGCTCTTTTGGACATAAGGATATCTATAAGGCCTGATGTTTGGAGGAACACTTCCTGGAATCAAATGAATAGCATGATCATGATCACTAATAGGTGGGAGTCCTTTGGGAGTTTCAAACACCTTGGAATGATTGTCCAAGACTTGTTGGAGATCTGCAGAAATAGATGATTTTGATGTCGGAACTTCTAGTGAGCATAATTGTGCAATTACGCCTCGTTGTTCTTTATTTAGAAGCTTTGTAATGACATTAGAGCTTATTATCCTTCCCGGCTTCCCTTCAATACCCCGTAATTCGACTTCCTTTCCTTCTGAAAAAAATTTCAAGAAAAGTTCTTGAAAAATTAAAAGCTACCGTCCCCAAAGATTGTAACCATTGTACTCCTAGTACAACATCAGCACCTCCCATAGGAATGGAAAGCATTGGACTAGTCAATACATATTCCCCCATGGTTAGCTTGATATTATGGCATTTCCCAGAGTAATTTATAGTTCCTCCATTTGCAACCATCACTTGGCATTCTGGTGCTGGGTATAGGAAACAATTTAATTCCTTGGCTACCTTACAATGAATAAAATTATGGGTGCTACCTGAATCAATCAACACTATTACCTTTTTCTTCTTGATTTTTCCTTCTATCTTGAGAGATTGAGGAGTGGTAATTCCTACCAGTGCATTACATGATATGGTCGGATTCATTTCTTCCTCTTCTAGGGCCGGTTCATGGTGTATATCCTCTTCTTGTTCATTTTCTTCTTCTTCTTCACAATCTATGTAAAATAATTTCTTTTCAGCACACTTATGACCTTTAGTGTATTTGCTATCACAACTGTAGCAAAGCCCTTTTGCTCTTTTTTCTTCCAATTTCTGTGGTGTCAACCTTGTAGGTTGTGGAAATCTAGGCGTAGCAACACTTCCTTCTTTATAGAATTGAGTGGTAGGCTTCCTTGTCGCCATAATTTTACATTCAACTTTTCTTGCCAACCTGAATGCCTTCTCCAATGAATCAGATTCCAAAACACGAACTTCATGTTGGATGTTATCCTTTAAAGTGCCTAGGAAGAGATCAATCCTGTGTTCCTCTGTAAGATCAGTTACCCTTATATTCAATTTTTGGAAGTCCTCAATGTGCTGCCCCACTAAACCCTTTTGTTTGAGATTTATCAATTGGGTAAAGAAGGTGTTGCTCTTTGTATCCTCATAATGTGCTATCATTTCCTCCGTAAAAATTGACCAAGTGACAATTTTTTACGGGAGCAAAGCCATCGATACCATACAAATGTATTTTGTTCTAAATGTAAAGTTGCAATGCGTACCTTTTGTGTGTTTTGCACATTATGGAGATCAAAATATTGCTCCATCTGTAGTATCCATGTTACAGGATCCTTTCCATCAAACTTCCTCATATCCATTTTTTGAATATGGTGGTTCTTACCGCCAACATTAGAGTTTATGAAATCACGATTAACATTTATTTTGTTCTCATCATGAGGTTCTTCTACTATCTTTTCACCATTAGGAAACCTTTCTTGTATCAACTTTGTCAAACCTTCCATGTCTGCTTTTAGAACATTCTTCATGTTTTCTATTTTCTCATAGATCTTAGCTTCCATGCCAGCCTCCATGCCATCAATCTTAGATTCAATTCCATCTATCTTAGATTCCACGCCTTTCTTCAAAAGTTCCATGTCATTTTTTGTTGCTCTTTGCGAGAGCGAAATTTGTTGCACTTGCTCTTGTAATTTTGATATGTCATGTTGCCATTCTTCGTCTTCATGAGTCATAGTAGAGCTTTCCAAAGGCTTAATGGGTGTTGAGTTCTTTTTTGGGGGCCATTTTATAATCCAATACTGATATCTATTCTACAATATGCCCTTGCAATCAATTCAACTTGATTCTTCAAACAAGATTTATGCAATTCGGAAAAAAATACACACCTTTTACTTGCTTTTGAGGAGCTCGATATTGAAATTGTATTATCTCTGTGATTGCGGCTCTTCAATATTTGAAATTCAGCACTGAAGTATCCCTCTGAATTCTCTTTTGAATGCCACAGGTCTAACTTGATTTTGATTGTCCAAGACAAAGTTATGTCCAATCTCCCATAATGACCTAATTATGGACTGGTTCAGTATAGCGAACTTGTACGACTTGCCACGTGTCACTGTTTCGTCCTTCGCCTCTGAAATTAATAGCCAAGAAACTACAGTCCGTGTACTTGCGACCACTTTTTACGACACTCCAATCCAATGCTCAGAGAGAGAGTTATTGAAATTTTCCCACGATCACCTTTTTGAGATGAAATTCGGGAGCCTGAAAAAGCACTACCTTCCACAGATCATATCTCCAAAAATATTGCGAACCAAGCTCTGAAATTTTTTGAAGAGTTTCCTTAGGATTTCCGCTTCGCACCATAAAAATTTCAGATTCTGAACCTCAGTAAGAAAAAAGTTATAGCGCAAATGCCACGATGACCTGTTTAGGAGCCTGAAAAAATACCTAACTTCCACAGATCATATCTCCAAAAATATTGCGAACCAAGCTCTGAAAATTTTAGACAATCTTCCTCAGGATTTCGGCTTCACACCCTACAAATTTCAGCTTCTGAAACTTCGTAGAACAAAAGTTATAGCGAAAATACCACGATGACCTATTTGGAGCAGTGAAACCCTAGAATCTAAAGCTCTGATACCAAATGTTGGGAAACCAGCTCCAAAAAGAGAAGAAAAGAGATATCAACGCCTTAGAAATAAGCCACTTCGAGGGGGCAACCTCCAATACATTACATGAATGAACAATTCTTGGATGATACAATTCACAAAACCTCCTTTCTCTATATAGGAGTCCATGGGGCCATAATGTAATCCTAGTGGGCCACAATGTAATCCTAGCCGACCTAACAATAATAATTTAAGGGCACAATAATAAAAAAATGGGGGTTACAAGGGTACAATAATAACAATAAGGGGTTTACACTAACAGTAATAAGGGACTATGCTAGTGATATAGGGACCTAACATTATGAATGGTGGTTCCATGGGCTAACTACACTTGGGCATGCTCATATCACTTCATACTCAATATTCACCAAGAGACTAGTAGAGAGATTTGATCCAAGGGATCTGGAGGCCCACTTTGTTGAGCTAACCAAGCTCAAACAAAAGGGAGGTCTACAAGATTATATTGCCGAATATTTGAAGCTTTCAGTAATGGTATCCAACCTTACTATGAGAAGAAGGGTTTGTATGTTTATTGATGGGATGGTTGAACCATTACATGGGTTGGTAAGATCCACCAAACCAACTACATTCCTTGAGGTTGTGGAGAAGGCTAGAGATTTTCAACATGCTTTGCCCAAAGCAAAGGAATTACTGCAACAGGAGAATTCTTCATGGCCAAAGAAGGCACCTCTTGACCATGATCAGAGGAGATTAAAGAAGGAGAAACTTTTCCTTGTCAAAAGCCATGGGTGCCAAACCATGAATGTGTTGCAGGGAAGGCTCATTATATTGAGATATTTTTTGATGAAGAAGAGAGGGCCAGCGTTGTACTACCTACAGAAGATGCAGTGAAAATTTTTGCTCCAAAGGGAGGAGCTCTTGCAGCGTTGAGGGGAGTCCCTAAATATCTGACTTTAAGAGTTAGGGGTATTGTTATGGTGCAAAGAGTATCGGTGCTAGTAGAAAGTGGAGCTACTCATAACTTCATTGATTCACAACTAGTAAAGAAGAGGGGCATTCATATGGAAGCTTTTGAAGGGTTTTCAGTTTTGGTACCGGGAGCCAGAACTTTGCAGTGTGTTAAGTATGCTCCAGAATTGTCTATCACTATGGGAAACTAAACTATGATAGACCACTTCTTTGTGGTTGATATTCCTGACAACAATATTACACTGGGTGTCCAATGGCTAATCACTCTTGGGAGAGTCACCACTGATTGGGAGACTCTAGAGATGGAATGGGTAGAGAAGGAAAATGGTAAGCATCAAAAAATCAAAGGCATGCACACTTACCCACCTCAGATTGTTTCAGCCCACAATATTGAGGAAAAATTATGTAGAGGAGACATATAATGGGCAGTGGAATTTCTTTTATCTAAAACTGGAGTCAAGGAATCCCCAGTGCATCTTGATGTGCAGTCTCTCTTAGACCAGTATTCTGTAGTATTTGGGGATATTCCACCGGGGAGACCTCTTGATAAGGGATTTGGGCACACTATTGAGTTGGAACAAGGGATTCAAGCTATGATTACCACCCCTTACTAGCATTACAAATCTTATAGGGAAGAAATTGAAAGGGCTATTCAATAACTACTAGCTCTAGGACATATCCGACCTAGCAGTAGCCCTTTTGCATCTTCAGTGGTCTTGGTAAAGAAGGAGGATGGAACATTGAGGATGTGCATTGACTATAGAGCCCTAAATAAGAATACCATGAAGAATATATACCCCATTCCCAGGATCAATGAGCTGATGGATGAGCTAAGAGGATCCAAATATTTCTCCAAGATTGACTTGAGATCCGGATATCACCAAATCAGGGTGAGGGATCAAGACATTCCCAAAACGACATTCATGTGTCACTATGGGCACTTTGAGTTCTTGGTAATGCCATTTGGTTTGACCAATGCCCCAGCAACATTCCATTCTTGCATGAACCACATTTTCCGTGGTCATCTAAGAAAATTTGTATTGGTATTCTTTGATGATATTCTTATTTACATCCGCACATGGGAGGAACGTTTGCAACATATTGAGACAGTGTTACATATCCTCAGGGAGAAACAATTCTATGCTAAACTCTCTAAATGTGAGTTTTGCCTCACAGAGTTGCTTTACTCGGGCCACATCATTGGAGTGGATGGAGTAAGAGTGTATGAAGAAAAGATCCGGGCAATCAAGGGTTGGCCCGAGCCAAGGAACGCTACAGAGTTTCGAGGATTTATAGGCATATGCACATATTACCGGAAATTTGTCAAATGGTTCTATGAACTTGCAACACCACTTACGCACTTGAAAAAGAAGGGGGCTTTTAGTTGGACACCTACAGCGCAGAGGGCTTTTGATAAGCTCAAATATGTAATGAGTAGTTGTCCAGTATTAGTTTTACCTGGTTTCTCTCAACATTTTGTGTTAGAATGTGATGCATCAAGTGAAGGAATTGAAGTAGTCTTGATTCAAGGAGGGAATCCTATAGACTTTGAGAGCAGGAAGCTTCTACCACATGAAAGGCTATACCCCATCTATGATAAAGAAATGTTGGCTATTATGCATGCCTTAGCCAAATTCCGGCAATACTTGGTGGGGAATAAATTCAAGGTGAAAAATGATCATAACAGTCTCAGATTCTTCCTTGAACAAAATTAGCTCCAAGAAAGACAAAAAAAATGGGTAAGCAAGATCCAAGCTTATGACTTTGACATAGAGTATGTCAAGGGGAAGAGCAATATAGTGGCTGATGCTCTATCCAAGAGACCAACAACGCTGTCCTTGAGGGGCATGGATGTAGATAGGAAGGGTCAATTGTTGGTTGAGTACTCTAAGGATAAATTTTCATGTGAGATACTTGATGGGGTGATAACTGATGAGAGGTATAGAGTAATGGATGAAATCATCTATTACTGAGACCGGGTCTTTTTGGCTAAGAATTCTAAGCTTAAAGAGAAGATCTTGCAAGCATCACATGATTCCCCACTTTCAAGGCATCAAGGATTCACAAAGACTTATCGGCCCATAAGGGAGAGATTCTCATAGAAGGGTCTCAAGGAGGATGTGCTCCAAAATATCAAGGAGTGCATATTTTGTCAACAAAACAAGGGAGAACACACTCATCCTGCCGGATTATTGCAACCACTACCCATTCCGGATGGAAAATGGGAAAGCATCTCCATGGACTTCATCACCGGTCTACCTACTGTTCGGGGTAAGAATTGTATATTTGTAGTTTTTGATAGGCTAACAAAGTATTCACACTTCTTTTCCATTTCTGCACATTATACTACTTCACAGGTAGTTGAGCTCTTCTTTAGAGATGTGTTTAGACTCCATGGTCTCCAAAATATCATAGTGAGTGATCGGGACAACCGCTTCATGGGTGGCTTTTGGAAAGAACTATTCCGGTTAGTGGGGAATGAATTGACACCAAGTACCAGCTACCATCCATAGGCCGATGGGCAGACTGAAATAGTGAACAAGTGGCTGGAAGGTTACTTGAGAAACTATGTTGCAGGGCAGCAGAAGGCATGGCTGCGTTGGCTCCATTTGGGGGAGTATTGTTACAACACCACTTACCATATGTCCATTGGTATGACCCCATTTCAAGCTCTCTATGGTTATGATGCACTCCCATTTGTTGATGTCATGTTTGGATCAAGCAAGGCTCCCAGAGCAAAGGAATGGATTCAGGAGAGTCAATACATACTTCGGGTCCTTAAAGACAACATTGCTAGTGCCCAAAATTAGAAAAAGATATATGCAAACCATGGTTGGATAGAGAGACAGTTTGAGGTAGATGGTCTATTCTATCTTCGCCTTCAGCCTTATATACAATCTACACTCAAGGAGGAAGGGGATGAAAAGCTCAGACCACGTTGCTATGGGCCATATAAGGTGATCCGTCGTGTCGGGGAAGTTGCATATGAGTTGGAGCTTCCCAAGGGGTGCAAGATCCACAATATCTTTCATGTCTCATGCCTCAAGAATGCCATTGAATAGAATGTAGTTGCCAACATGGACCTCCCACCTATTGATAATGAGGGCCATCTAGTTTTGCAACCTGAGGCAATTTTGGATACACGGGAGAGGCCGCTAAGGAACAGGGTAATAAAATAATATCTGATTCGATGGAGGAATCTTCCTGATGAGGATGCCACTTGGGAAAGAGAGAAGATCTTACAACATCCTTCTTTTTTGTTGCTTGAGGAAAAGCAAATTTTGAGAGGGGAGGACTGTAATATTCCCAATTAGCTGCTGCTAGTTGGAATATTATATGTTGCCCTATTTTGCAGGTTAGAAGAATAAATGGGGTAGATATACCATTAAATCTCTTTAGTAGAAATAAAACATTCCCTATGTGAAAAGGGGTTTGTGTAAGAAGGCCAAATAAAGCCACCCTTGGTGTGAAAAGGGGGAAATGCATGAGGACTATAACCTTGTTGACTAGGTCAACAATGCTACTAAAAGAGGAGGAAAAATAGTGGGAACAACACAGTTTTGATGGAGGATTCTTCGCAATGAAGTAACCTCATGAATGTGTGGGGCCCAGGGTAAGGAGGCTCACCAAGAATAAAAAGGAAGGGAGGGCAGCCATGAGAGGCATTCAAAATCTTGTCTATGTTTGAGTCTTATGACTTCTTGCATGCTTCAGCTGTTTAGCCGGGTTTGCTGCACTATTTAGTGCAATGGATTCTCATGTGGGGGTTCCACTCAATTTCTTGGTTTAGCTTGTTGAAGGGATCTAAGAGGAGAATTCTGAGCTACATTTCCACTATCTGACTTGGGGTCAAGCAGGTCACCAACTCCTACAACGCAGTCTCTTGCAAAAACTGCGTCATTTCTGAAAGTGATGATGTGGTAGGGTTAAATCCCTTGATTTTGTGCTAGTTTCTTGGATAAGGAGGCTTTTTCTCTCCTGAAAGGCTAGTAGGGAGGGTCTTCAACCATTTTTATGTGCTATCATGTGTTATTTAGTCATATCATATACAGATTTGCAGTCAACTGCATGATTTTATGTAGAGATATCATTTTGTACTTGTGCTCTTATGAAACCCTTGCTGGGTTGTCTCCATTTTGTGTAAAAGAGGCTAAACCTCCATTTTTCTTGGCTCTTTGATTAATGAAATATCCATGATCTGTTATATCTCATATTTTTCTGTAGAAACCCTCTTTGAATAACGTTTTTACATGCTTCAGAATTTTTGTTTGGTGAAATCATGGGGTTTGGGTGTTTTTGAGGAGTATTGGCATGGGGAGATCTGTTTAACATAGCTAGAGTGATTTTTGTTTGCTCCCATTCTGCATGTAAGGGTTATAAAGCATTATCTAAAGGATCCAAGTTCTATTTTCAGTTCTATAACATAATTTTCTGAAAACAACGTTTTTACTCTCCATAGTGCAGAAATTCCTAAGAAGGAATATTCATGGATAATTTTAAGGATGGAAATTTATCTTGAAGTTTAAAAAAATGGCGAATCTCACTAGTCCCTAATATGAAAACTATAAAATTTGTATTGATGTATTTGTAAAATTATTCAAATTTATAATGATATTATATATATTGTCTATATAATGTTGGCGATTTTTAACATAAAATAATTTTATATTGTAAAATTTGGGTGAATCATTTTTATAAAAAAATTGGAATTGGCAAATTTTTTTTTTGGAAAAACCATGGAAAATTAGCCCACCTGTGAATATTAGCCCCTAAAATTTTCCATGGGAATATTATAGATAAATAATGATTCATCTCATTAATTTTCCTGTTTTGGGTTACATATCACCAGGTATATTAAAAAAATTAAGTTTCACTAATTATTCCTTGAGGAAAATAAAACAAATATGGATTTATTCAATATTTCCTCACGGGGTTTCCTATTTAGACCATAAAGAACTTAATAAATTAAGGATTACTAAGTTATTTTTCATAGTGAAAGCAATTTTAATTAGGGTAAAAGTGGTCTTACATGGTGTACTTTGGTCCATCTAATAGTAACATGTTATATTACCAAAAATTTGTGTAACACTTGGATAACCTGATTAAATTGTTCCCATATCTGATCAAGCTTAGTATTAGTTAGAAGGTCTTCATCCTAAGAAGAAGAAGAGGAAATTGTTTCTTTTGGCTGAAAAGATGAAGTAGACTGTGTAGGATCAACTACTACATTATCTCCAGGAATTGTTTCTTCCATAGAAACACTCAAGGAATCAAGAGGCACATTATGTAATCTAGAAGCTCTGTATTGTGTGAACTGGACCATTTGCCGAGGAGACATGATTTTCTCTACTTTCTTTATAACCATTGAATATGTAGGCATATTTTCAAACAAATCATCAAATATTTCTGACTCATGATCGATATTTCTAATGCTTGATGTTATTGTGATATTCTTGACAGTTTGATGAGGATCATACTATCTATTAGGCATGGTAAGAAAATCAAGTTCTTGAATAACCTTAATTTCTAGAAGAGCATGCTTGTAATTATCAAGGGAAAATATACCACATTGGAGAGGAAACACATGCCACATATTCTTATTATATTGTTTCAAGATTTTATAAATCCCATTTCCTATAGTCTGATAGGCAATTTATTTGGCTAGAAGCTTATCGGGAACAAAAAAATGGTAGAACATGAGGATTGGATAGGCTTCCAAAGACTTAGATATAAGTAAATAGTTTGTCACCAAACCAATTCCCTATTCGGAGTAAATCTGTTTCAGCTTGCGTGGATAACCGAGGGGAATTTTTACCAAAGATACCGAAATGAATGGGCATAATGAATCTATGGCAGATT
Source organism: Pinus albicaulis (assembly GCA_034641835.2). Classification (NCBI taxonomy): domain Eukaryota; kingdom Viridiplantae; phylum Streptophyta; class Pinopsida; order Pinales; family Pinaceae; genus Pinus; species Pinus albicaulis. Next base: position 1,150,232,533 of record CM076578.1, read on the forward strand.
TTGTAGAGATGAGGTAGGTATTTTGTATCCCAAAGGAGGTCATGGTAAATATGAATTTGAGTTGTGTCTTCTATATTCCATTTCCAAACCATAGAGGTAAAGTCCATATAAAAACATAGGGAAAAAATTATGTATGCCCTCATATAGAAGGGTGGAATTACAATCCCAGAGACACTATGCTTGATCCTAAAAGATAAAATATTTGTGGCTAGTTTATCTGATACTATATTTCCCCAGTCCATGATAGAACCATCTGAGGATGCGTCAATGAGTGGAGTCCACTGATCCTCAAATTAATGAGTATTAGGTAAACCAAAAAGCCTACAAATCATAACAACTCCCTCAAAAAATGGAGCGGCAAGGCCCGAATCAACAAATTACTTACCCGATTCCTCCCGCTTATGTTTGGTCGAATCTCTCCTCAATTGTCTGATTGGTATGATGGATGGTCATGTTACTTAATGAAGGAATAGAAAAATTTCTTATCATATTTGGCCTATGGCTCGGGAAAATTATACATTCTATTCAAATCTACCCTGAAAATGACCCAATAATTATTTGATTTGTTGTTACAAACTTCGTGCAGTAATGCTCAGATTCTCAACAACCCGTCGAATCATATCTGTGTAAGGAAGAATTTTTGGCCTGACTGCAATTCTGTGTAGGAAAGAATTTTCTATATAAGTGGCATTTGAAACTGATTCAAAATCATCAATTGTTACAATAATCTTAGTAAACACAAGTATTTCCTCTTCTAAGTACATATACATGTCTTCCCATGAGGAATTCCCGACATCTCTATAACAGACTGTATCAAAGAATAGTACTGGAATTTCATTCTTTTCCTCATCAATTTCAACTGTGGGAGAAGCAGGTGGTTGTTTCACTCCAATTGTATTCTTCCTGTTACTATCTTTAGACATATATTCACTGGTATGATGGTCGAGATTAGCTTGTAACAGAGCGCAAGAGTGAGAAATGGGAATAAACTTGGACAATAAAGCAAGAATGATGTTCTTAATAACTACTTTTAACTCGCATTAATGTATCTTTGATAAACTCAAGGTAAAATGGTTGAAAAAGATTATGTTATCGAAACATAAATTAACCACTTTATATCATTAAATGCGGAGGTGTGAGTTCACATGGGCACGTGACAGGTCAACATATCAAAAGGAAACATCGAGAGAATTCAATAGCATGCCTTTTAAAACTTACGATAAAATGAAGTTGTAATAAGAGAAAAACCTTGATTATAACGGTCACGAGAGAATATGCTGGGATTATTATCAAAGGTTTTATATTGGTGATAGAATTATCAAGGGTTACTAAAATATGTGCTCCCGATATAAAGTTTCGATGGTAGCAGATTGATATCGGAGATAGATCTGTCAAAGGTGGATGGCATGAAGTATCGATGATAAAAGTACCGGGAGAAAACTTTATTTAGGCTTATAGATATCAGAGGTTTCATTAGGAGCGGACTGACGTTGTTAAGATATTTTAAGTTATGATATGATAGGTGGAAGTTGTAGGGCCCGCGATTTCTTAAAATATTCTTTTATAAGGTAAAACCCTTTCTCAAAGAAATCATCGAGAATGATTTTATCGTAACTTTCTTAAAAGGAAAGTTACGATATATTGTGAGCCCAATATTGGAAAGCTTCCGATAATATATTATTTTTTATAATAAAAGGACTATTTGGGTTTCAGTTTAATCGCAACATTATGAGGATTAATCCTTCCAATAGTTGAGTTTGATAAGGAAAAATTCAAATACTTCGAGATTTAATAACAACCTTTTTAAAGATATCTCATTTTATTTGGAAAAATAAAGTGTCCCCATTATTTATTATATAACTAAAATAAAAATAAATGGGGGGTTGTTGAGTACTACAACAATTGGCTACATACTGGGAGAAACAATTATCTCTATAAAAGTGAACGAAATTTTAGAAATATTTTAGAAATAATTTTTAAATATTTGAAATATATATTGATTAAAATAACTATGAATAAAAGAACTCACTATTTTGCAAATATTCAAAACTTGTTATTGATGAAAACCTTTATTATCTCTGTTAGTCACTTAATCAGTTGTAAATATAAAAATATAGAAATATAGAAGTATAGCATTTAGGATAGACTTATTTGTCACTAGTAGAGCCACTGTTTCTAGCAGGCATCCATACCCTTGACATGGTTACCATTTAACCAAATAATACCAGTATCCCATCCACTTATAGTGATATCTTAGAGGAATTAAATTTTATCATTTTAACATTTCTTTTAGCTATTTGAAAGTCATTGTCTTGGTTTGGTAACCAGATAGTGAACAAGCCGAATCATTATGATACCTCTTGTCTTATAGATATAAAGCTATAACCCATTATCCTGGCTTGGTGACCAGTCATGATAATGTCAAAATCAATAGTTTCCTATGATCATGGTAAGGTGGCTCATGATGAGACCCCTTATCTTTCAAGTTTTTAGATATTTTTGAATACACTCTAAAAATTAAATATTAGTGGATGGGGAGGTAATATTACCCCTTAATAGCCTTTAATTTTGAAAATATACTTTTCATGACTGATCAAAGTAGGATAATGAGATATTTTATTATTTCAAGTCATGAAATTTTTACAAAGTAATGGATACAAAGGTTTTCAGAGATTATAATAAATAAAATACTAAATTTCAATGCTATAATTTATTTCAAATGACTTCTTCTTTAATTGATCAAACTTCATGTTAATGATGAGAGATTCCAATATGAAGTCAATCAGAGTATTACCCAAAAAATATTAAGCTAAAAAAATCTATTTTTATATATGATTATTTACATATTTACAATAGGACAAGTTTTTTCAAGAAAAATATTTTTTAAGAACAAGCTCATTAACACGAAGAGAATCCCTCTTTCCTTGTAAATCTTGAAGAATAAAGGTTGATGGGCCTGGTTTCTCAATGATATGAAATGGGTCAAGCCATAGTCTTTGGAACTTTGTGTTTTTTCCTTTTTCTTCGTGGGTTTTATCCCATTTTAGAACTAAATCACCAATTTCAAAATTTTTATTGTTACTGAACTTGCATCAAACCAATATTTGACCAATTTTTGATGTTGAATATGCATTTTTTTGGATTTATCACTCTCTTACTCTAACTTTAGAATTTGAGACATTCTTAATTGTAAAGAAGAGCAAGGTTGTTATTCTATGGACTGAACTAGGGAAAATGAGGGAAAAAATTAAATTAGGAGGCAAAATTGCTTCTTTCCCATACACCAATTGGTAAGGGGAAGTTCCTAATGAAGCCTTATGAATGATTTTGTCAGACCATAGAGAAAATATTAGAGCTTTATGCCAATTATTTTGTTTGTCATCAATGATTCTCTTGATTATTCTTAAGAGATTCTTGTTGGTATATTTTCCAATCCATTTCCTTGTGGATAACAATTAGCAGGAAATTTGAGTTTAAAACCTCTCTTGAGAGTAAATTCAGTAATAGAACTTCCAGAAAATAAGATGCATTGTCAAAAATAATAGCATTAGGTAATCCAAATCTGGTAATTATATGATGATCAATGAAATCCATAACATTTTCAGAATTGACTACCTTCAAAGGAATTGCTTCCACCCATCTAGTAAAATAATCTGTAGCAGTTAAGATGTACCTGTGTTCTTTAGAAGAGTTAGGAACAATATCACCTATAACATCTAATCCCCATTGTTAAAATGGTTGTTCAATATTGATTGGTTGTAAGGGTAAGGCTGTTCTTTTCTCTCTTCCTGAAGCTTTTTGGTAGACTTTGCACTTTCGTACATAAGCATAAGTATATTTGAACAAAGTAGGTAAGTAATATCCAACATGAAGTATTTTGTGAGCAGTAGTATCCCCACCGTAATTTTCTCAAGCTGGCCCATCATGCATTTCCTGCAAGACCTTTTCGGCTTCAGGTTTCTCAAGACATATATGTAAAACAAAGTCATATTTTCTTTTGAATAAGACATTATCAACAAGTTGATATTGATTATATTTAAGCCTTAAATCTCTTTTAATTTTGTAATTGATTTCTACTAGAGCATGACCATTTTTTAAATAATAAATTAAATCAAGATACTGATATTTAGTGTCAATAGGACATACCTCTGAAATTTGGACACCATTACCTGAATCTTATTTGGATGAACTATCAAGAGCTCCTATTATTAACATGCAAAAACCTTGAACTTTGACTATTTTAGCTGGATTTATTTCCAAATAATTTTCTTGCAAAGTAGCAACCCAATTAGCCCTTTTTCCTCCTAATTATTTATGAATAAGTAATTACCTGACAACTGGGAAAATAACAATTTATTTCATATGTGATTTCAAGAGAGAAGGTCTGAAATGATTTATTGAATTAAAAACTACAAAATATTGTTTCTCCACATAAAAATAATTTAACTCAACCCCTTGTAAATTAGAACTAAAGAAGGTAATAAGGGCTTCAATTTTCTCTTCATTTATTTGAGTCAAAATCGCCACATAAGAATTTTTAGAAGCAAAGTTATATAAAACAATTTTTTTTAGAAAAATTAGGAGTTGACAATGATGGAGAATCTAAAATGGCTTGCTTTATTGGTTCAAAATATTTTTTATCGATTTCCCCCATTTATAGATTGCTTTCTTCTTTAGAATGGTTTGATATTTCTTTGATTCTTTCAAAATCAATACATATTCCTTCCTTAGAAATAATAAATCCTGTCATCATACCTTCGCTAAGAGGAAATAATGAATTTTTAGGATTCAAAGAGATTCTAAACTTTCTACATCGTTCAAAGATTTGTTTTAGATCATGAAGATGATTAGTCCTCTTTCTTGAATAAATTGTAATTGATTTCTACTAGAGCATGCCCATTTTTTAAATAATAAATTAAATCAAGATACTGAGATTCAATGTTAATAGGAAATACCTCTGAAATTTGGACACCGTTACCTGAATCTCCTTTGGCTGAACTATCAAGAGCTCCTGTTATTAACATGCAAAAACCTTGAACTTTGACTATTTTAGCTGGATTTATTTCCAAATCATTTTCTTGCAAAGTAGTAACCCAATTATCCCTTTTTCCTCCTAATTCTTCCTAGATAAGTAATTACCTAACAAATGGGATAATAACAATTTCTTTCGCATGTGATTTCAGGAGAAAAGGTCTGAAATGATTTATTGAATAAAAAACTGCAAAAGATTGTTTCTCCACATTAGAATAATTTAACTTAGCCCCTTGTAAATTAGAACTGAAGAAGGTAATCGGGGCTTCAATTTTCTCTTCATTTATTTGAGTCAAAATTGTTGCATAAGTATTTTCAAAAGCTTACTTCTAGTTGCTGTCATAAGTTAGATTCCACCATGTGTCAATAAGGAGCTTGCTGTTCAAATAGGTTTCTTTGCAGGTGTCGCTTTTTCAAGAAAGGCAGTGATACATGTGGATATTGGTGTCCACCCACCTATTCCACTTGGGTCCCCACCATTGTCTCTTTCAGTTTTTCATTTTTGGCACAACTTACATATTTTAGCAGTTTTTCGGGTCCTGAACTTCCGGAGAGGTTTTGAGGCCCTAAACGACGTTTTTTGGGCATCGATTTTCTGGAAAATATGATTTCATTTCAAAATCTACATTTGTGGTCAGAAGTTTTAGTCCTTGGATAGATCTTTCTAACGATGTGTCATGTGCTTCAAACGGAGATAGTATGCCAAAGTTACGACCCCAAGAAATTGATGTACCAATTTACCCCAACAGGGCCCATATTCTAGTGTTTCATCTCCTAGGGTTAGGCTTTTGGATGTTTAGGGTTTTACATTGTTTCTCAATAATACATAGGCCTTCGAGCCTCATTGTAACATGGAGTTCGGGGGCCTGTAGTTGCTACATATCTTTTCAGATATAAGCTACCAGCGCCCTAGATAGTTTATTTCCATTATGTCTGTAAGAAAATTTCAGTTCTTTGATATTAATGAAATTAAGTGTTATTTCCGCTACATCTTTGTATTTATGGTTATATGTGTATTCTGTTGCATTCCTGCATAAATCTGGATCAGTGGTATCAGAGCGGTCTGCTTTTTGTCGATCCTTATTTGCATGTCCCCAATGAGGTCGGGGTATAAGGAGTTAGGGCTCGATCTGGTTGAACCTTTGCAAGATTAGCCTAGCAAACCCTGATGGCCACCCATGGGGGATGAAAAGAAAAATGAGGGAGCAGGAGATCTTATCAAAATATTGCTCGAGGAGGCCCTCAAAAAACAAAGGAACGCAATAATGGATAATTTTTCCCAGATCCTTCAATGATTGCCCACCGGCGGCGCATCTGCATCTAGCAACCACTCTGGAGGTGCGAATCCCTTTAAGGTACAAGTAAAATTTGACATTCCCATATTTGAGGGTCAAATAGATGCAAATGTCATAGATAGATGGTTGAATCTATTAGAAGGATATTTCTCGGTTCATGAATTTTTCATCCGGGAGAAGATTCTTTTTGCACTCCTCAAATATACCCCCCATGTCAAGGATTGGTGGGAAACATACTATGAGAAAAAGGACGAGAAATAACCCTCTTTGTTCTCATTTGTACCCACTTGGAATTATTTTCGAGACGCCATCAAGGAACAATAATATCCCGTGGGGAGATATGAGGATAAGTACATACAATGGACCACATTGTGGGTGCAAAGGGATCAATATGTGCATGAGATGATAAATCTGTTCCATACCCTACGCACAAACTTGGGTATCAAAGATTCGGAGAAAAATTTGGTGCTAGAGTATCGCAGTTGTCTACAAAGATAAATTCACGAGGAAATAGAGTTCCTTGGCATCTTCTCGCTTGGTAAGGAATACCAGTATGATGCTAATATTGAGAAGAAATTCAAAAAGAAGAAGCAAGACTTTTGATCTGTGAATCAAAAGTAAGGAAAAGGTGCCCCCAAAACATAGAACAAAGGATAAAGCCAAGGCATGGCGACCCAATAAAACCTGCCAAAGCCGCAAACAAAGTACAACACCACAAAGCCAAAGAAGGACATGGGAAAGTGGTGTGAGTTCCATAAGAGCTCCACTCACAACACAAGTGAGTGTCAGGCCAAGCAGTCGCTAGTGGCCGAGATGAGGGCTTATGAATCAGATGCATGCTTCGACTCTGAATCATAGCCTAACAAGGGGAATGACAAAGGGAAATAGATTATTGATGTGGAGCCCAACGCCATTGTTGTCACTACAAAGATCCAGAAGGAGGAACAAAAAGATCCAAAGGAAGAGGAGCGTCTCTTCCACTCCCAGATGTGGGTAAAGGGTTCCCCAATATAGTTCATTGTCGAAAATGGGAGCCAAAAGAACCTCATTTCAGCAGACGCCGTGAAACGGTTGGGCTTGCTGAAGATAGCACGCCCACAACCATACACCATCGGGTGGCTTCACAAAGGATAGGATCTTTGTGTCAGCCAACAATGCTGCCTTCCCTAAAGCATCAAGCCCTTCACGGATGAGGTATTATGTGACATTTATCCTCTTGATGTTTGTGATGTATTATTAGGCCAACCATACTTGTGGAAGCAACATGCTATGTATGAGTCCTGGCCTCGGGCTGTTATTGTTGCTTTGGGAAATAAGTAGTACAGGATACCAGAGGTACCACCGCCTACCACTATCTCTTTGGTTACTGCAAAATAATGCATTAAGCTCATTTCCAAAACTAGGAATTTTTTTTTCCTGATGATCGAACCCTAGGGCTAGACGAAGTTTGTGGCCACAACCTCCAGACAGGGCTCCTCTGCATGACAAAAACAAATGGAAAAGGTTGTGGAGGAGTACGAGGAAATCTTCACCTCACCCACAGGGGTGCCTCTACACTGTCAGGTCAAGCACCCCGTTGATCTGACCCCAGGTGCGCCGCTACCCAATGGACTGATCTATCGGTGCTATTTTTTGGAGAACGATGAAATCAAGAGGCAGATTCAAGAGCTGCTGCAGAAAGGTCACATCTAGACGAGTTCATCATCATGTGGAAGCCTGATCATGTTGGTACAGAAGAAGGATGGGACTTGGAGACTCTGTATTGAAAATCGGGCACTGAACAAGATCACTGTCCGGAATAGGTACTCGATCCCATGGATTGATGACCTTCTGAATCAACTCAAAGGGGTGAAATATTTCAGCAAGATCGACTTGAAGTCTGGGTATCACTAGGTACCAATCGAACCCTCCGATGTGTGAAAGATTTCCTTCAAAGCCAAGGAGGGCCTTTTCGAATGGCTGGTCATGCCTTTCGGGTTGACGAATGATCCCACAACCTTCATGAGGTTAATGGAAAAAATCTTGTGACCATTCACCAACTCATTTGTAGTGGTGTACTTGGATGACATTTTGATCTTTAGCCAGACTTGGGAAGAGCACCTCCACCACATCCGACAAGTCCTCCAAACACTACGGCAACACAAGTTGTGTGCCAATTTGGATAAGTGCACTTTTGGCATGACCCAGGTTCAATATGTGGGATACATTATTGATGAAAGGGAGGTGCACGTGGATCCAACCAAGATCCAAGTAATTTGGGATTGGCCAGCCCCAACTACTCTAACTGAGCTTCGCAGATTTCTGGGTCTTGCTAATTTATACCACAAGTTCGTGTTGGGATTCTCTCATATCACTTGGCCCTTGAGTCAAGGCACCAAGGGAGGAGCGAAAGAAAAATTATTTTGGTCAGAATCTAAACAGAAGGTGTTCATAGAGCCTCTGTTCTGCCCCAGTGCTCACATTACCAGACTTCAACAACCATTTGAGATCGAGACGGATGCCTCTGACTATGTTATTGGAGCAGTTCTTACTCAACAGGGGCATCAAGTGGCATATCACAGTGAGACATTGTCCGACACAGTCTGCAAGTATCCCACTTATGAAAAAGAAATGTATTCCATTGTGTAGGCTTGTTGAAAATGGAAGCATTACATTTTGGGGAAGGAAAGAATCATCCACATAGACCACCAACCCCTACAATTCATACAGACACAAGGGAAGTTGTAGAACGATCACCATCACAAGTGGTCCACATATCTACAACAGTTTCATTTGAACATCAAATACAGAAGGGTAGTGCCAATAATGTTGTAGGCTACCTCAGCTGACCACCAATCATGGCACTAGCCATCATTGTCAACTCTTATGGGAACGAGACTTATGATTGGTCGCTTCTCTATAAGAGCGATCCAGAATTCGGGCACACATACAAGGCACTCTTGGGGGGTATGCAAGTTCCAATTTTTCACCTCCAAGATGCATTGTTATGTCACCTGGGACACCTTTGTTTTCCTTCAAGCGAGCATGCCAAGATGATATGGGAAGCACATTATATTCGAGTCACTAGGAATTTCGAGGTTGAGTAAATAGTGGTAGTACTGTAGAAGTATTTCTATTGGTTGAACGTTCGACATGATGTTGGGAAGTACATCAGATCTTGCACTGCTTGCGTCGTTGCCAAACTGACCATCAAGAAGCAAGGCCTCTATACTCTGCTACCTACCCCTAGTCGACCTTGGGAATCCATCTCCATGGGTTACATGTTGGGCCTTCCTTCTACTAAGCATGGAAACAACTGTGTTTTCATGGTCGTCGACAGATTCTCGAAGATGGCCATTATGGTGGCCTACAAGAAGAATATCACAGCAGAAGCCAATGCTAAACTCTTCTTTGAATGAATGTGGGTGCACTTTGGTATCCCATAGTCTATCATCTCAGATTAGGACAACAAGTTCCTCAACACATTTGGGTCCAGCCTCTGGTCAATGTTGGACACCAAGCTCACCAAGTCCACATATTTCCATCCCCAAACTAATGGCTAGACAGAGGTCGTCAACAAGATGATTGTACACATTCTGTGCATATACAATTCAAAGCATCCACACACATGGGATGAGAGCCTCCCCGATGTACATTATAGTTATAACCAGGCTCTCACAACTCAACCGACCACAACCCCTTTCATGTGGGTTTGGGATTCCAACCACTATGTCCCATTGACGTAGCCATGCCATTTGTAGCTACTCAAGCTGATTCGACTCATGTCCAGTCTGAAGCTGACAAAGCGAACAACTTCATCAAGCGCATTCAACACATCCGCCAATAGGTTCGTGACATATTGGACAGAGCCAATGCTAAGTACAAGCAACAACATGATCAACATCGGGTGCCACACAACTTCCAGGTGGGTGACAAAGTGTGGCTACATTTGTAGAAGGAGCGCCTCATTGGACCCGATCGCAACCTTCGCCCACTTTGATATGGGTCATACACCATCACCAAGGTTGTATGGAACAATGCCTTCGAGCTCAATATTACACCATTCCTTAGTCTGCACCCAATATTCGATGTGGACCGCCTTTGTCCCTACTTCCCACCTCTACTGGACACCTCTGACATTGCAGAACAACTCACACCAACAGAGTTAAACCCAGACTGCATGGAACATTCCACCACAGATTGTATCATGGACATGCAAATAAAAAAAACTCGCTAAAAAAAGATCCAACTGTATCGGGTTGTCAAAGCTGGCCAACTCCTGAACCAAGGCAAGTGGTTCACCAAGGACCAAGTTCAGTAGAAGTTTCCCCATCTCATGGAGGAACTCAATGCAGTGGGGGCCATTTCTTCCTAAGGGGGGATAATGATCCAGGTGGATAATGGTGGCCACCCACCAATTCCACTTGGGCTCCCACAATTGTCTCTTTCAATTTTTCAATTTCAGCACAACTTACTATTTTTAGTAGTTTTTCGGGTCCTGAACTTTCAGAGCCATTTTGAGGCCCTAAACAATGTTTTTCGGGCATTGCTTTTCTGGCGAATCTAATTTTGTTCCAAAATCTACATTCGTGGTCAGCAGTTTTAGTACTTGGATAGATCTTTTTAACGATGTATCATGTGCGTCAAACTGAGATATTATGCCAATGTTACGACCTCGGGAAATTGATGTACCAATTTATCCCGATGGGGCCCATATTCTGGCGTTTCATCTCCTAGGGTTAGGTTTTTAGATGTTTAGGGTTTTCCATTATTTCTCAATAATTTATAGGCCTTTGAGCCTCATTGTAGCAAGGAGTTCGGAGGCCTATGTCCGCCACATCTCTTCTCAGAGATAAGCTACCAGCACCCTAGCTAGTTTATTTCCATTCTGTTTGTAAGAAAATTTTAGTTCTTTGATATTAATGAAATGAAGTTTTATTTCTATTGCATCTTTGTTTTTATGGTTATATGTGTATTCTGTTGTGTTCTTGCATCAATCTAGATCAGGTAGTTTGGTTATAAAAGAATATGGCCATGAAGAAGAAAATGAAAAAAAGAGGCTCCTATGTGAGATATGAACCTATGGACCTCAAGCTACTCATGTAAGACCCTAGTGTTGCATAAGAATTCATCAAATTTGATTGCATGAGCTTTTACAAGAAGATACAAAGTGATTTCTCTGTTTTTTGACTGTTTGAGCAGTCAACTTCAAGAGCAATTTATGAGCAAATAGAGGAGAATTATAAAAAACTGAGAGAGGTTATTGTCAAGAACAGATCAAAGAACATTAACGTCTTTCACTTTTCTCATAGGTGCTACCAATTTGGAGATTCGAAGATGTCTTTGGGGTATATTTTCAGAATGCGTTTTTTCCTGTTTTAGACATGTTTTTCAAATGCATATTCCAAACACTTGGAGATGTTTTTCAAAAAATCAAGAGAGTTTTTTCTTCAGAACGAAGTGATTTACAAAAACCTCCTCCCATTTTGCAATATATATCAAGGATTCAAAGATACGAGCTCATTTCTAAGCTCTGGTTTTCATAAAAAACAACAAAATTCTGAGTTTTTTGCCAATTAGGCAAAGTCGTAGTGAACTCCAGGCTTGAAGGCCAGATTTCGCTACGAAATCCATGTAGGTTATTTTTTACAAAAATTTTTAGTTTGGGTGGAAATAAAAGGAGGATAAAAATTTTATTTAGCTTATTTTGTCCAACAAACACATTCAAATCAAAGAGGAAGGCTAAAGATTGACCTAGATAGGTGAAATGGAGTTGCTACCAAATCACACTACAAAACTGCCTGTTTTACTCTGTTTTTGCACCGAACAACATTTGGTAGTATTTTAGTGTTTTGAAGGAGTATTGAAGGTCAGCCAACCACGTGGAGGAATTAAAGGGTATCATTGGAACATTCTAGCAGTGATTTGGTCTTCGACAAAGTTGTATTTTTCACCAACTCAACAAAAGATAGTCAACAAATGTCATGTCATCATTTCCTTAAAATAGGATGACTGTTTCTTAGTTTAGTGAGGGAATTTATGCTTTGATGATGGTTAGTGCCACTCGAGCACTTAACTACTTTTGATGTAATTATGCAGTCCTTTAGTTAGTAGTTGTAATAAATAGGAGGTATATTCCTAATAGGTTTATAAGTCTAAATTCATTAGGTGTCATGATTTAGTTCCAGGAATATAGTTTATTGTTAAGTGAGGTGTCAAGGATGATGGTTCGATGATCTAGCCAGTTGGGCAGATCTGATGTAATGAACAAAAGCATATTAATAGGTGTAATTTCGAATGAGAAGGGGTTTGAGAATGCTATTCGACACTACCACTATTGTACATTTTTATCATCAATAATATACAATGACTGTGTTTCTGCTTCACCTGATATTATTTGAGTGTTTCAATGAGATTATATCTTATGTTTTGTTAATATCTTGATGTTGAATTACTCAGAATTAATGTTATGCATGCTCTGAATTCCTTTTAACATTGAGCTATTGAATATTTTCTGTGTGTTAGTATTGTCCTTTCATTGAAACAGTTTAAGCCTCAGCTTCTACAAGGAGATCCATTTGTCATTCAATTCCCTCACACTAACTCCATAAGCCCAATGGTAGTGAAACCTATTTCATTTTTCACTTGCAATCAAATACATTAAATCACTTATCACAGATTTAGCCATCTGATTGAACTCTAATTGAGAAAATCATAAGTTAATTTGAGAGAGCCCTCTCAGGCTGAAGAGGTCAATCCTCAGTCAAAAGCTAGTTTGAAAGAGTTACTCTAAGTTGTATGGTGGAGCAGCCCATCAGTACTAATTTAGAGATAAAATTTTGGTGTGTCTGTCGAGAGTATGAAGACATATCTCCCGAATTTTGTGCTCAAACTGTGAAGCTGAACTCTTGGAGGTAGTAGGAGCTCAGGACATTTTGAGGCTGCAAAACTACCTTGGCGACTTCATTGTTGAAGAATTCAAAAATTCATAGCTTCATGGTGATTCCACTGGACTTATGAAGAACTCAAATGCTGCCATTCTTATTTCGAGGTATGCATGTGTAGATTTTTTAGAAATTTATGGTTTCCCAAATCATTTTCCCAAGGATGCATATTTTTTAAGGAATGGTCCAAAATTTAATGGAGAAGATTTGAGTTTGACCTTGAAGCATATATCAAATTTTTGTGACTTCACTAAGCTTCTTAGAGTCAGACATGAATATATTTTCATCAGATTTTTTTATGATTCATTCCAAGGGAAATGTAGGCAATGGATTGAAAGGTTTCCTGTCAAATCTATTAAGTCATTTGCAGATCTTTGACTTATCGTTTTGGAAACATGGATGGAAAAAACAGAGTTGGTGGAAGACTCGAATTCCATTCAAGGTTTTAAGCAATGGAACGATGATCACAATAATGAGGAAGTGGATGAAATTTTTACTTCGGCCTTGTCTTCTTATATAAAGCCATTTGAGTGCAAGCCATAAGATAAGGTTCATTTTTTGGATGAATTTTCTAAGAACATTAAGAAATACATCGAAGTTTTAGAAGATCAAATTCAGTCCTATAGTCTTCATGGTCAAGTTCAATTTTTTGAAAATTTTTCATGCCAAAATACAAAGAAAATGTGGTGCTACCTTTCTCTTTTGAGATTGAGGAGGAATGTATTGTTTTTTAAAATGAGTTTAATAGCACACAACTGAAGTATTATGTTGCTAAATAAAGCATATATGAGTTGTCCAAAACTGAGGAATGTCTCGTTTTTTAAAATGAGTTTGATAGCACACAACTAAAGTCTTATGTTGCTAAATAAAGCATATATGAGTCGTCTAAAATTGTGGAATGTCTTGAGAATTATCAAACCAACTATGTCTTCTATGATCCCATAGCTAACTACATGGAAGAGTTCTATAGTCCAACTTTTCAATTATGTTTTAACTGTGAAAATCAGACCCATTTTCTATTACATTTTTCATTACAGTATCCAGTTTGCATTTGGTTTAAGCACAATCAAGGAGTTTAGGTATCAGATTAGCTCATTGACTGGCTTTATTGGAGGTTTCATGTTGCTTGAATCAAGCATGAAGATTGCAACTGTTAGGGTAGGTAGGAGTGTGTGTGGATAAGCTCAATTATTCTGAGCATATTTTCGGCATGTAAAGATTTAGTCTTCAGCTTGGATTGCAGTTTTCAACAAGCTTGAGCCTGAGGAGAAGGCCATAAGACTTTGAAGAAGTTTTTATCAATTTCATCAATTTTTGTTTTCCTTGAAAGAAGGCACTGGAAATACAAGTTCTTTGTTGTACCACAGGGGCACACCATCCCCAGTGGAGCCACTGTTATCACACATAAGTTTTCAATTTTTATTTATAGGGCCACTCACCTAGGTTTCATTTTGTCTTAATAGGTTGGTTCATGAAATTGATGAAAAAAAACTCATGAAATAGTCATTATCCTAAGTCTAAAATAGCCCACGGGTCATGTAATTATAGTAAAATCCATCAAAATCTAACTTAGGTTCACATGCATAATTTTAAAGTTTGATAGTGGCCACCTGCATGATTTTTCCTGATTTCGCAGCAAATTCTATGCAAAATAGGTGATTTTCGCTACGAAATCACCTAACAAGTTCGTAGAAAATCTGCCAACTTTCTAACTGAATTCGTTACGAAATCATTTTTTTTGAAAAAGGTTCAGAGATTGAAAATTTTCACCTTATGAGAGGGTAGAGGTGAAGTTTCCATCACATTTTTACTTATTTTAAATCATTATTAAATGTGTGTCATGCATGGTCATCACTTTAACACTTTCCTTTTTCATAATTTAAACTCCATGCATTCGAGCTTAATAACTTACCTTGTCAATCCCTATTAGTTGCTTCTGCCACCTTTTACCTTTTGTCTAAGTATACCTCTAGCTTCTGTCATAATTTAGATTCCACCATGTGTTAATAAGCAACTTGGTGTTCAAATAGATTTCTTTGTAGCTGCCACTTTTTCAAGAAAGGCAGTGTGGTTATAAAGGAAGATGGCCATGAAGAAGAAAACGAAAAAAATAGGCTCCTATGTGAGATATGAACCCATGGACCTCAAGCTACTCATGGAAGACCCTAGTGTTGCAGAAGACTTCATCAAAGTTGACTGCATGAGCTTTTAGAAGAAGATACAAAGGGATTTCTCTTTTTTTTTACTGTTTGAGCAATAAAATTCAAGAGAAGTTTGTGGCCAAACAGAGGAGAATTATAAAAACTTGAGAGAGATTATTGTCAAGCACAGTTCAAAGAACATTAAAATATTCACTTTTCTGACACGTGTTAACAATTTGGAGATTCAAACATGTCTTTGGGCTCTATTTTCAGAATGTGTTTTTTCCTGTTTTAGACATGTTTTTCAAATGCAGATTTTGGACACCTAGAGATGCTTTTCAAAAAACAAAGAGAGGTTTTTCTTTAGAAAGAAATTATTTACAAAAACCTCATCCAGTTTTGCAACAACTATCAAGGGTTTAGAGAAAGGAGCTCATTTATGAGCCCTAGTGTTCAGAAAAAACAACAAAATTCTAAGTTTTTTGCCAATTAGGAAATTTCGTAGCGAACTCCAGGCTTGAAGGCCATATTTCACTACGAAATCCCTGTAGGTTAATTTTTGAAAAATGAGAGAGGAAGGCTAAATATTGACCTAGATAGGTGAAATGGAGTTGCTGCCAAATCACATTACGGAACTGCTTGTTTTACTCTGCTTTTGCAGTGAATGTCTTTTGGTAGTATTTTAGTGTTTTGAAGGAGTATTGAAGATCAACCAACCACGTGGAGGGATTAAAGGGTATCAGTCGAACATTCCAGTAGAGATTTGGTCTTCGACAAAATTGTCTTTTTCACCAACTCAGCAAAAGACAGTTAACAAATGTAATGTCATCATTTCCTTGAAAATAGGATGACCATTTCTTATTTTAGTGAGGGAATTTATGCTTTGATAATGGTTAGTGCCACTCAAGCACTTGACTACTCTTGATGTAATTATGCACTCCTTTAGTTAGTAGTTGTAATAAATAGGAGGTAGAGTCCTAATATGCTTATAAGTCTAAAGTCATTAGGTGTCATGATTTAGTTCCAGAAATATAGTTTATTGTTAAGTGAGGTGTTAAGGATGATGGTTCGATGATCTATCCAGTTGGGTAGATCCAATGTAATGAGAAAAAGCCTATTAATAGGTATAACTTCGAATGGGAAGGGGTTGGAGAATGTTATTTGACACTACCACTATTGTAAATTTTTATCATCAGTAGTATACAGTGACTGTGTTTCTGCTTCACCTAAGATTCTTTGAGTGTTTCAATGAGATTATGTATTATGTTTCTTAATATCTTGTTTCCAATATCTTGATGTTGAATCACTTAGAATTTATGTTATGCATGCTTTGACTTCCTTTTAACATTGATCTATTGAATATTTTATGTGTGTCAGTATTGTCCTTTCATTGAAATAGTAAAAGCCTCAACTTCCACAAGGAGATCCATTTGTCATTGAATTCCCTCACACTGACTCCATTAGCCCAATGATAGTGAAACCTATTTCATTTTTCATCTGCAATAAAATACATTAAAACACTTATCACAGAGTTAGCCATCTGATTGAACCCTAATTGATAAAATCATAATTTAATTTAAGAGTTCCCTCTCAGGATGAAGAGGCCAATCCTCAGTCAAAATATGGTTTGAAAGAGTTACTCTAATTTGTCTGGTGGAGCAGCCCATCAGTACCCATTCAGAGATAACATAAACCAAAAAAACTCCCAACTCTATTGTCTACTCAAGTTTCTTCCTCAAATATTTGGAGACATGGCAATAAACAGAGGCTCCAAAATTTTTGAAATAAGACACATCCAAATTGATCCTTGACAAGGCCTCTTCGAGTGTAATCATACCAAGAATATGATGAGGAATTTGGTTCTATAGG
Organism: Pinus albicaulis; assembly: GCA_034641835.2. Taxonomy (NCBI): domain Eukaryota; kingdom Viridiplantae; phylum Streptophyta; class Pinopsida; order Pinales; family Pinaceae; genus Pinus; species Pinus albicaulis. Next base: position 1,150,249,792 of record CM076578.1, read on the forward strand.
TAGACTATTGTGTTACATGCATATAATCACAAATGTAGTGGTAGAAATTGGTTATGTAGGATAACTCTTGTAGCTCCCACAATTCTCCGGTTCTTTCTGTCAGCTACCCCATTCTATTGTGGGTTGTGGGGAGCTTCCATTTCTCTTTGAATTCCTTCTTTGACACAAAATTCCTTGAAGTAACTTCAAACATGCTTGCCTCCATTGTCGCTCCTGAGAGCCTTCAACTTATTGCCAATCTATTTCTCAACTGTGCCTTGAATTCTACAAATTTTGAGAATGTCTTATCCTTCTTTCGCATGAAGATGATCCAAAACTTTCCTGAGAAATCATCAATAAAAATAACATAGTGTTTATGTCTGGAAGTGGAGGCTATAGAGAAGCATCCATAAACATAAGAGTGGAATCTCTCCAAGACTACACTTGATTTTCTATCTCGATCATGGAATGTGGATTTTACATAATTCCCCAAGGTACAACCCTTGTAGACATCCTGCTGCTTAAGTGATACTTTTGGGAGTACAATGGTTATTTGCTGCATAATTTTAAGGGAACCATGGGGAAAATGACCAAGTATTCTGTGCCATATTTCACCAAAATCTCGACTTTGAACTTTCTCTGCCTTACTTCCTAATGCAACACAATCTTACACATAAATTTTTCACATGTTCTTCACATGGACCCCTATCTTCTTCACTTGTCCAATAGTTATGTGTCTCAGAAAGGATTTCCATTTACTAAAAATAACATCATAGCCATGATCTTCCAAAACTGTTATAGAGATGAGGTTCTTCTTCGAGCCTAGTACAAACATGAAATCTTTGAGGTGAAGAGGGGATCCAGAATCCCTCTTAAAGGTTATTGTACTAATCCCGTTAGCACTGCACCTTCCATCACCCCCAAGATCAATATGCATATGGAGATCTTTCTCCTCCAGGTCATTGAAAAACTCTCTACACCCTGTCATGTGGAATGAGGCACCTGAGTCCAAGTACCACACACTCCCCATCACAATGTTTTCCATGCATGTGATCAGGGTGAATTCTAACTCGAACTGTGAAACCAATGCTTCACCTTCTTCTCATCGTGAGTTCTTCTTGATATAATTTTTGTGTTGACACTTTGTAGCATAGTGCCTAGATTCATGATAATTGAACCATGTTATTTTTGAAAAGTCTTTCTTATTTCCATGTTGGTTGGAATCTGGTTTGGTTTGATATTTACTCCCTATTCCCTTCTTTCCCTTCCCAAACAATGGAAAATTATCTTCATCCTCTCCCTTGGATGAAATTCCATATCTAGCATTCCGCCTAATTTCTTCTTGTACCAAATCAGGTCATAAGAATTCCCAATTCAATAATTTTTCCATTCCATTCATAGAGTCCTCGTAGTTGTGTCAATATTTTGGAAGGCCTAGAATAGCTAGGATCACCAAGTTATCTTCTAAAAAATTCACACCAACCCCTCCAAGCTCATCCCGAACTTGTGTAAATATGGTGAGATACTGCGAAATGATATAATTTTTTTGCATCTCAATGTTTTGAATTTTGTCTTTCAGGGCCAATTTTTTATGGTCACTTCTATTTTGGAATAGCTCAGTTAGTTCCTTCCAGATGGAAAATGGTGTCTCTTTTCCATGTATATTTGAGACAATGTGGTCTCTCACTCTCTCCAGGATTATTGTCCTTCCCTTGGTTACATATTTATTCCATTGGGATAGGTTTTGGGCATCAACTGATCTTGGTTTTGGAATGTATGTCTTGACAAAATCCCAAAATCCATTTTCATCAAGCAATACCTCCATGCAATCCTTACAAGAAACGAAATTGAAGCTTCCTTCCAAGGCACACTCTAATCTTAGTCCATTGAAGGAAATTCTCCCAACTTTGAGGAAATCCTGCTACACTTAATCTGCAAATTCAAACCTCCTAAGCAAAAAATTTTAAATTATTGTTCTAATGTGAATCTTGCTATGATACCATGATAGAATTGCAACTGATGAGGAAATTTAATCCAAAATCACGAGACATGATTATACTCTACTGATATGCATAATGAAATTCAAAATTTAGAACAACATTCATATATATGCAATAAGAAAAACCACAAATAAATAGTGATTTATAGGGGAACTCAACTGGGAAAAACCCTCAACCCTGTTTGCATTAGTCAATGAATTGAGAAACTATTACAATTTCTAGCTCCAACTTTGAGCTCAACCTGTAAAAGAATAATTGTTCTCATGCTCAATGAACAACTTCGACCAACACTTAGGAAATTCTTTTTTCACCAAGCCTCCTATTTCCTTGCATAAATCCTAAGGAAATTAGCCCCTATTCTTTAGGAATTTCCTCCAAAATGATTGTGTAATTCCTAAGGATTGATCACTGATTGCATGCAACATCTGTACACTCAACACTAGTTTACAACTAATGTTACACTACCTTGGAATATCCACCACAAATGAGAACTTCAAATTCCTTGCATGCATGAGATATTTTTGGTTGATTGATTAGTTAACTTGATAATCTATGATTTACACTACTATCCCATTGCACAATTGACCTCAAACTACTTCTATTAACTATTAGATCTAGTTTAACTGAGTAAAACTGGAATAACAGAGTTGGATTGCTATAAATTAGCAATCACACATGCATAACTGAACTCCAAGCCCTATAACTCGAATTTACTAAGCTAACCGAGTGACAAGAGCCATGTAACCTTAGTTAACTGCCTCCAAGTTGTCTTCTAATGTGGAAATTTCAAATTTTCTCAATTTTACCAAGGCTAAGCCAAATTGAGCCTTTCTTGCTACAATTCTCAACACTAAGAAACCCTTTCAAGAGAAAAGCCAGTAGGAAGGTGAGGCCGTTTTTCTATCTTTCTCTGAAAAAAATGACTGTGAGTTCAAATAAGTAAGGCCCATGGATCATGGGCTACTATAATGCACAAATAATCTCTGTATTCTCTCTCCCTATTCCTCTTGGATAATTTATTTATCCATGGAAAAAAATCCACACGAAGAGAATGGAACCCCTTTTCCTCCTAGTGGCCTAGTTATAACACAACCTGATATCCTACTAGTGGTTAGGTTTGACTCTCTCGACTCTTAACTAGAGTTACAATACAAAATATTCTAGAGTGTTCTTCATAATGATCACATGGCTAGCCCCTTTTCCTTGGGTAATGGGGGTTGACATGGCATCCTATAGAATTATGGTGGTGAAAACATGAAGGTCAACTTCTTAGTGGCATAAATTTTGCATACAAACTTTGATTGAGGTGATTATTGAGCCATTGGAAAGGCCTTTATGTGTAGAATAGGAAAAGAAGGCGTTTTGCTAAAATTAAAAATCTTAACCCAAAAAAAATTTCATTTGATGCCTAAAAAAGATCTTATAAGTTTTCAGATCCTAATTTTTCAAACTTAGTTCCGCTTGTAAAAATGGTCTTATGAGATGATTCCTCCACTTTTTTCACTCTGAAAGCATAAATATGGATGAAAAAAAATATAATGATCCAATATAGATTAGTACATCATGAGGTGAGCATCATCATATAAGAGAGAATCAATATCATGTAAATAACGACATATACACCTTCCTAGTGTTAAGATTACATACCACTAAGAGAAGTGGTGGTGTTTAAAGAAATATTTGTTGGGATCCCATTTTTCACGAAGAAAAAAATACCTGGAGTTTTTCCACCTTTAAATAGGCTAAATACCATGGGAAAAAACATGGGTTCTCATAAACCTACAACTCAAAAATTTGTTGGTAACTTAATCGTGTCAAGTTTACTAGAACCACCCAAACAATCCCCCCCTTAAACTTGACTTGGAGAGGTTAACCTGGTCCCAATAATTCATCAACCATATCACCTGAGATCTCACATCCACTCTCAAGCTAGGATATCAAGGAAATTTCCACCTTGCTACCTATCTAAGTGGTCCATCTGATCAGAAGCTCAGTATTTAGCTAAAAAATGAAAGTTCTTAGAAATGCTTTAAACTAGAGCGTCCAGATAGAGCTCGTCACTAGGATTCCAATGCAACTCGTTTCATCAAAATCCGAGTTCGTATGATTAAGTTATGGTCTTCTGTTAATTTTCCCAAATAGGTAAAAATTGTGCAGAACAGTGACAGACTGATGACTTGGCAGTCCAATCAGAACCTCATGAATCTTCAGGAAATATTCTCCAAATTTCAGATAGTGACACTATGACAAGTGTTTGAATCGGATTTGCTAATGTTTGTTGGGGAAGTTGAATTTTTACACCTAATCCTAAGTTGGAAATTTCTACTATGGTGGATTATTATTATTATGGTGAAATTTTAGGGCCAATGGGGAAGGGCCACGTGGCGCAGCTGGAGGCTACCACGTTCCCCCCCCATGGCAAGGTGTATGGCATGTTAATTTTATGCAAGGTAAAATGTGAATATCATAGGGTGCATATATATGCTTATTATCAAATGCTGGAACCATAGTCGACGCAACATATAACATATATATCAACACATATATTTAAACCAAAGTATTAACTATGGTCCGAACCATATGCATGTTCAACAAATTTTTTATGGTGGGGCCGGGGTCGAACACACGACCACCCGCACGTAGCGCCACCACCTTACCACTGCACCATACCACAAGTTCCTTAACCACTAAGGACTCAACTTATACTTAAGTGTTAATCGCGCCATATATGGGGGTCTAGAGGGGCCCAGCTCCACGGGCCAGCCCCCTCCCACATGTCTGCGCGCCTAGCACAGGTGCCAAAGACTGTTCGGTAGGAAAATTAAAATGAAGATTAGAACGTATTTAATTACATTAATTCGTGGGTTAACCACGATAATTCGAGATTAACGGTAAGTGCGGGTTAGCGCCTAACACGCCCATAACCTCACTTAAACTCATGGTTATCTTTAATTAATGGCATGGTTAACTTGGAAGAAGGTTTAGCAGACCTACCAAATGTGGAGAAGCTCCGCATTTAGTGGAGTTAACTGGTGGACTTCCAGAATTAGTGAAGAAAAACTAAAAAAAATTGGTTTTGCCATAACTGAGGAAATTGTTTACCAATTTTGGGTTAGGAAAAGCCATTCCTCATATATTTTGATGTTTTGGAGCCATTGGAGTAGGTTTCAAAGGAAAAAAGAGACTGTAAACAACACTTTTGCATAATTGAATCTAATACAAAGATCCACACTATGAAGCTGGACCAAGGAGATGTAGCCCAGGAGGGGTGAACTCCTTCATAAAAAAAAATTGTGTATTTGTCTCTATTATTTGTGCTTGATATGTTTTATTATGATGTTGTTCAACATTTAATTTCCATGCTTTTAAGTTCATGAAATACACTTAATCTCATCAAGTTTAATGAATTTTCAATCATAAGAAAATGTATAAACCCTTGTATGATAAGAAAAACAAAGCACTTACATATTTCTTATGAAACTAATATTAGCACAAAATTAACTAACAATCAAGTTCAAATCAAGATGGTATGAGAGCACAAGGTTTCTAAAGGTTATTTTCTTGCTTTCCTTGAGATTGTGCAAGAAGGGTTTAAATAGTTGCAATTTTGTGATTCTGACAAGGTTGAAGTTGCAGAGAGGAGAAGGGAAGATATTGGTTGTTAGTCCTGAGATTAGGACAAGGGGAAAGAGAGTTGATAAAACATCATATTCAACCAAATTTCCACTCAAATCTACACTTGAAGCACCTCAAGTTCCATCTCCAGCAGTTGAGATTGAAGAGGTACAAATTACACAAGAAGTTGAAGTGATTGAAGAGGTACAAGCATCAGAGACTGAGATTGAATCCTTAGCCATTATGTCAGGATTTGGAGAGACTCATGGACATTCATAAGAATATGATGTCAAGAGATACTTCAAAGACATTCAAAGAATGGTTAAAATCATGTTTGATGCATTCACTGTAGAAAGAACAGGAGAAGGTTCTAAGCCTCCACATGGAGAAGGATATTTAGATGGTAAGAAGGATGAAGAGAAGAGTTAGAAAAGTAGTGGAGGAAAGCCACCTCCATCTCCACCATCCTCATCCTCATCATCTTCATCAACATCTTCATCTTCCACATTGTTGTCCAGGTAAATCCCCTCTGCCGACAGAGGCAATTCCTCTAGCCCTAGGGTGGGTCTAGAAACTATGGGAACATACTAACATATACCTTCCTAGATTGTAAATGAAATTTAGAGCAAGGAAGATGTCCTACCTCGTTCTGATGCTATGTTGTCGTCTTCTATCGAAGATTCTTGATCTGTCGCTCTTCTTAAAATCGATACACGCTGCTGCCAATGTTCGATTACCTGTACAGAAATTCAAGATAACACGACAGGTGTAAAATCACGACAAACATAAAATAATTACAACCTATCTAACTGATCAAGGAATGCTATATATCTCATTATAATTGTAAACAAGAGTGGAAGATAAAAATAAAATCCATTTTATTATGATAAAGATAAGGGGAGTTTACAACCAAGCCTTGATGTTGAGGCTCTTCTTCGGCAGGTTTGTATCCGAGCAAGTTTACCACACCCTCATGAACAAAGGTCCAAGATCTCACTATGTTCTCAACACAGACAAACAATCACACTCTGCACTATTCTCCCGAAGCTATGATTGCTTCCTCTCTATGAGAACTTTTTCAGCTATCTATTCAACTAGCACAACAATGGAAGATGGCTATATTTATAGAGGAGAGGAGGAGGTTGCGATCCCTACAAAGGTGGGAGAAAGTCCTATCCTTTAGGAGAGTTCCAGGGAGTCCATGGTTGTTTCAGTTCAACCACTCCCAATGACTCATCCTCTAGGTGGTTGGAATAGAACCTACGCCTCTATTTTTTAAAAACATTCCATAAAAATCTTGGCACAGGTGCTTAACTGGGACAGAGCGCCAACTAGCATGGGCTCAGTGTTAATTTTCCAGCTCGACGCAGGCATGTAACTGGCTACTCGCGCCAAGGCAAAAGCAAGTGTTTATAGCGGTCTTCTCAGGAAATGGTCAATAGAAGGAATGTTGTCGTCATGGCAAGGGATGTAATGATGGTATTTGTAAGGCATGAAACTGCTTATTGATCACAAAAATGAGCCTCCAATGGGCGAGATGGGGATTGCAGGGACAATGATCAAATGCTGTGTAACAGATGCCCCCTAAAGTATGAAGTTCGAACATGAGTGAGGGGTGAAATGCTTTACAAGTACATGCAAGGAAACAGACGCTGCTATCGGGAGACCTGTAAATAAAGCATAGATACATATACATAACTAAAATCTCTGATGAAAATACATGAATCCATGGTATAGGCGCAACTATCCATTAAGAAGAGGATCATGTGAATGGATCCTTGGCATGGATGCAGCCATCCGAATGAAGGGATCATATGAAATAGATCCACGACATGGGCACATCCATTCGTATAGAGAGGATCAAAACGAGAGGACCCATGGTATGGTCACAACTATCCGTCTAAATAATCATGTATATAATCATGAATGACTCATTACTCCTCGCAACCTGGAATTTTGTTATCAAAGCCCAGGGTCTTGCGCTCCAACACCACCCAATCAAAGTACAAATTCAAACATGTTGAAGTCGAACATGCTAGAAAATCACTTGATTACCGACCAATGATGTGAATTTTTAACAAGTGTGAGAGAAACCACCAATAATGACAATGGCTCTCAAGGTAAAACTAGTACAATCCATGGAATGTGAACAGTGAGCTGAAGTTGAACACTCGTGAAATCACTCGATCAAAGGCCAATGATGCGAACCTATTGTCAAATGCGAAGAACTTGCCATTAGGGCATGCAATCTCTAAGGTACCAGAAAGGAGTCTCTAGATCAACTTCCTGGATAATGAGCTAAAGTCGAGAGAAAGTGATCCATCGAAGGAGGGTCATAATGAATCCCACATCATCGACACAAAAATAGAGAAGGTAATATGAGTGTGAATCAAGACTGAAACAGAGGATCAAGGAATGTACAAATTGCAGAAGGATTTTCTCTTGAACATATCGGCGACACGACTCTGGAATATGGTAGCATTTGACTCAAATAGGATCAAAGGTCATGTTGACAATATTTTTAATCGAATATTCCTTTTTCGTAAATATTCCATCCTAGCCCGAAAAAGGGGTAAAAATATACTGGGTAGATATCGTTTCGCAGCCATTTAACGAGTTCAAAACGACAAGAATCTCGACAATCTTTTCAATTTTAGAGAGTCAAAAAAGAGCTGAAAGTTGACTCCTCCTGGAGGAACGAGTGGTATAAAGGGTAGCAATTGGTTCCGGTAATGGAAAAACTTCTCAAAACAAGTAAAGGTCAAGAGGCTCGCTAACAAGACCACTCATTAAAGATATTCCTCATGAAAGGGTAAAACAACCAAGCAGAGGGCATATGATCGGCCAAATAGATGGTAACGATGGAATGAGAAAAATAAGGCTCATCTAAAACAGGCTGATAAAATGGAAATCACGAGAGGTAAAATGGGAATGGTTTCATTTTTACACAAACTTGAAAAAAAGATAAACTATGCTTGAAACCGGTTTCATTTTTACATAAGCTTGAAATGGAAACAAACTATTCTTGAAATGTTTGCATGCCCCCATCATGGTGACTCAATTCGGGGTACATGCCCCCCAAGCTTCAGTGCATTCACCAGAGTATACTGCTAGTTACTGACAGGTGGATGGAATGAAGGTTCAGTTATGAGACCAAGAGAAAGAATTGACTAGGATTTTACGAGATCTAATCAAAGACTCGAATTGAACGGGAACGTGTTTCATTGTTTTAACGAGGTTGACACATTAAAAGAACTATCCTCATGACACCTTGTTTCATTTTTTAAGGAGCTTGACAAAAGAAAACGAACCATGCTTTGAAGAGCTTGTTTCATTTTTTAAGGAGCTTGACACAGGAAAACGAACTATGCTTTGACGACCTTGTTTCATTTTTTAAGGAGCTTGACACAAGAAAATGAACTATGCTCTAACAACCTTGTTTCATTTTTTAAGGTGCTTGACACAATAAAACAAACTATGCTCCAAGGACCTTTTACCCAGATGAATAAGAAGTCATGGCTTCCAAGAGTTCCACACTAGATGGGAGAACAACATCTCGGAAATCAGGACCCAATGCCCCCAGCACACGATGCACAACCGCACTATCACTAAATGTGGGCATGGGATAGGTAGCCACATAATTAACCCGCGGTGGGGAAGATAAAACCGACAGATAAAGACCCGGAAGGGACGATGGTGGACTAGATGTCACGTCAGGACCAAAGAATGAAAGCTGATCAATGGTCACGATCCGACCTTTGTGTGGGAAACAAATCACACGAAAAAGGGAAGAAACAAGCACTCCCATGACATAAGTATAGTCGCGCCCCAGGAGTAAATTAAAATCCAAGGGGCCTGGAATAACCATCACATCTATATAGATGGTTTTCCCTCCCAAAATAACAGGCAAGTTCGGAAGGATCCCTAATGGTTGACTAGTTCTTCTGTTAAAAGCCAACAGATTCTGCGTAACAGGTACAAGTGATGGAGAACCAAAAGCTTGCGAAGTAGTGGAAGATAAAACACTAACGGACGCGCCTTCATATATAATGGTGCTGGGTACGACCACATGGGAGGCCTATACCGTGATCTCAAAAGGCACATAAGAAGGAAGGCGATATCCTGAAAATCGACTCCAATCGAAGGAAGCGACCAAACTACTTGGAGGGGGTACCATCGAACAGAGATGGTCCTCCCTTGGTGTTATGGGAGAAAGAAGAGCATCCTCTGGGACCTCCATCATGGGAGCAGGAGGAGCATCTTCTTGAACTATAGGGATAGGAGAATCTTTCTCCAAGTCTAAGGAAACTGAAGAAACAAGAGGAACGTGAGGGGGATGAGATCCACTCTCGACGGAAAAGAACTGATAAACCATAGGCGGGATCAAGTCGACTGATTCCATGTCCAATGGTTGGTCAGGAACGGATTCCTGAATTTGAATTTCTGGGGGAGTGGGATCAACCAAGGATTACTCTTGACCGATCATGGAATCAACTAGCGGAGGACTCAAAGAAAGTTTCTGGTAACCAGCTAGAAGGCAGGGTGCAGAAAAAGTAGATTTTTTCAACGCTCTCTTGGATTCATCCATGTATGGACAAAGGTGAATGGGATGATGCCCTTCACACAACTTACAGGGATTGGTAATCTTGCCCTATTTCTTATGAGTCTTATCAGCACTAGTCGAAGATGTGCTACCAATATGACTTCCAGAAGCCAAAGGAAACAACGGACGACCGTTGGACCATACTTCAAGTACCTTGGGAATGCCAGGGCAGTCTCGAAGAAGGTGGTCACATTTTCACAACATGCAAGGAAATTTGACTTTCCGTGGAAGGTTGGATGTTTTATCGATGGAAGGCGGCTGAGGAACAATAGCCACAGAGCTAGCCTCTCTTTTTGCTGACTTCTTCTTTTTCGTCTTCTTCTTCTTATTCTTAGCCACCTGGTTACTAGAATCCATAATTTCACCAGGCGAAGTAGAAGAGGAGGACGAAGAATCCACTTTAGAATCAACATGATGTTGTTTAGGTGGATGAGATGGTTGAACAAAGGTCGGAGCACTTGGGACCACCGAGGTCAAAAATAACCAAACAGGCAACCCAACAGTTAACCCAGGCAGGGAAAATGTTGCCATATAAGGAGCACCGAAATTCCCAAAAGAAGGAAAAGGACTAGGATTCCCCTTAGAAGGGATTCCTTGGTTGGTAAATTCTGGAAACGTTGCCATTGGAAACAACCATAAAACAAAGCACTAAGGAAGATAACTTTAACCAAGAATATTTCATGGGCAGTTAATATTTTAAGACATTGAAACAAAACTCTATTGTTTCATATTTTAAGAGTCGAGAAACAAGAAAAAGGTGACTCTATCACTTTCAGGTTGAAACGAGCGTGAAAGGACAAGCGCTCGACGATCTCTTCTCTTTTTAAAGAGTCACGAAAAGATCAAAATGACTACTCTGGTAATCTAAGAAAGAGGGTGTACCAAGTTTCTGTGAACTGCCATATATACCTTGGAAATCAAATGAAAGAGAAATGACCAAGGACTTAACGTACGTGCAGGTAGTCTCCCCGAATACTGTGTTCGGTGTATCACGGTTACAGGGCAGCAGACTCGGCTTCCTGTGGATAAAAGGATTGCAACCTAGAAGGGTGTCCCTTTATATACTCAACGATATGGGGAGCATAAGTCTGTACTAGCGCTATCTAAAGCCAGATGGCGAACGACATCTACTAGGTTTTAAGACGTTGGAACATGTCTCTAGCCTAGACCACTAAAAATGTGTCATTAGGTTTCAATGCTTCCTTAGGTCAATTAAATAAATTTTAAAGTTGATATCGAATTATGTCTCGGTTTCAAGGCCCTATCGAATGTGTAGGCTCAAATTCCTAGATGCAAACTATATGAGGAAAGAAATCTTTCAATTCGATGAATTCTATCTAGTTAAGGGAAGAGTCTCAAACAATGATGCAACAAACAACAATACTGAAAACGAAACTTTTTCCTAACTAGATGACTTTCTCTATCCAAAATTAATCTAAAACATTCAACGATGCGAATTATGCAATGTAATATATTCAAAATCATCTTTTTTGAAAACTATGCAATCGTAATCTATGCACAATTTCCTTTTTCTTTTCAAAGAATAAGAATGCACCTAATGCATTTTTCGATGAAATGAGAATCTACTTAATGCATGCTTTTAATGAAAGAGAAGGCACTCAATGTGGGTTTTGGCTTTCAATCATTAAACAATGTAATCTAAGTTCAATGATAAATCTCAAAAAATACTCTTCAATGCAATGTGATCTAATGCACTTTAACGAAAAGAAAACTCTGAGATGAAAACTAAATGATCGCAAATTTTCTTAATGAAGGATGAATGCAAAAGAGATGCAAACAAACACTAAGAATGAAATCGTTGTTTTAAACACTTTGTAATGAAATTCCTCAAAAGGCTACAAGACATATGAGGTCAAGCACAAAAAGGACTTCCAAAGCATCAGCTCAAAACAAGGCATTCATTCCCTTTTACATCAAGCAATCATAGAAAGAAGACTTTTCAGTTGAACAATGAGCAATGTAATTTATGTTCATAAGTGAAAAATTAGAAGGGAGAACGGTTAAATCATATAGAGAAAAAGACCGAAATGGAAAGACACACTGGTGGAGGAATGAGGGAAAACCTCAATTTTTCACTCACCTTGAAATTGGCATGACTTTTGTGGGTGAAACTAGCGGCAAATGGTGCGAATTGCTCACTGAAAACTAGCGCCAATACCCAATTGGCGCGGGTTTCTAACTGAAAAAAAGCGCTAATTGGTGCTACTGTCAGAAAAATAAAAGACCAATGACTGAATAGGAAAAAACAAAGAATTTCTCCCAACCAAGACCAGACTCACCACTTGAAGAAAAAACTAAAAGATCATAATTGATGAAAAACATAGGAACAAACATGGAAATGGTCGTTCGAATAAATCCATCGAATGAATAAGACCTCAAAGAGTGAAAAACTAAAAGGAAACTCCCCAGTGGAGTCACCAATATGTTGTCCAGGTAAATCCCCTTTGCAGACAGAGGCGATCCCTCTAGCCCTAAGGTGGGTCTAGCAACTATGGGAACATACTAACATCTACCTTCATAGATTGTAAATGAAATTCAGAGCAAGGAATATGTCCTACCTCATTCTGATGCTATGTTGTCGTCTTGCATCGAAGCTTCTTGATCTCTCGCTCTTCTTAAACTCGATACACGTTGTTACCAATGTTTGATTACTTGTACAAACAATCAAGACAACGCGACAAGCGTAAAACCACGACAAACATAAAACAATTACAACCTATCTAACTGATCAAGGAATGCTAGAGATATCATTATAATTGTAAACAAGAGTGGAAGATAAACATCAGATAGATTTTATTATGATAAAAATAAGGGGAGTTTACAACCAAGCCTTGATGTTGAGGCTCTCCTTCAGTAGGTATGTATCAAAGCACGTTTGCCACACCCTCATGAAAAAAGGTCCAAGATCTCACTATGTTCTCAACACACACAAAAAATCACACTCTGCACTGTTCTCCCAAAGCTATGATTGATTCCTCTCTATGATAACTTTTTCAGTTATCCGTTCAACTAGCACATCAATGGAAGATGGCTATATTTATAGAGGAGAGGAGGAGGTTGGTATCCCTACAAAGGTGGGAGAGAGTCCTATCCTTTAGGAGAGTTCCAATGGAGGTGGAAACTACTAATTGAAGGAGGGAGTTCATGGTTGTTTCAGTTCAACCACTCCTAATGAATCATCCTCGAAGTGGTTGGAATAGAACCTCCACCTCTATTTAAAAAAAAAAATCCATAAAAATCTTGGCGCGGGTTCTTAACTGGGACAGAGTGCCAACTGGCGTGGGCTCAGTGTTAATTTTCTAGCTCGGCGTGGGTGTGTAACTGGCTACTCGTGCCAAGGCAAAAATAGGTGTTTTTAGCGGTCTGCTCAGGAAATGGTCAACAGAAGGAATGTTTTCCTAATGAAAAGGGATGCAATGATGGTATTTGTAAGGCATGACACTACTTATTGATCACAGAAATGACCCTCCAATGGGCGAGATGGGGATTGCATGGATAGTGAAAAAATGTTGTGTAACACACATCCACCACAAAAACCACCCACACTCATTCAAAATCCTAAACGAAAAAACTCCATTACTCAAGTTGGACATCAAGTTTGAACTTCCCATGTAAAATGGCAAGGTAAATGCAGAGAATTTAGACAATTGGATCCTTCAATTGGAAGTATACTACAAAATTCAAAATCTACAAGAGGACAACGAAAATATTCAGTTAGATTCATTAAGGCTAGAAGGAGAAACACTAGTTTGGTGGGAGGCAAATATTGAGAGGAAATGTGAATTCATGGTAAGATATCCATTTCTTGGGTTGAATTCATTTCTTCCATTAAAAGATAGTTTTATCCATTATCCTATATGGAAAAAGCAATAATGAGTTGGAAAAAATTTAGGCAACTCAAAGGCCAAACTATTCAAGAGTACACTCAGGAGTTTAGAAAGAGGGATTTGTTGTTAGGTGTAAACTTGAATTCACAGGAAACAATCTTGAAACACATTGGGGGTTTATATTCCTACTTTGTTATAGGTCAATTTAGGCACCATTCCCAATGATATGGTTAACTGGACATCATCTCCAGGACCAATGAATAGGGTCTATTATCCCCTATCATTTCAGTTTTTATATGCCCTAAGACAAAGAACAAGACAAATCATCCATGACTTTCATCTGCAAAGGTTTCCAAGATTTGAAGTTTATAATATATCATGTGAGAGCTCACCAACGTTGCCTCTAAAGGGAGTAACTGCATTTCATATGAAAGTAACCCCACTCAAGGGTGCTTTGCAAAGCACTTCCCGACATCCAAGGCTGCGTTGGTCACATTGGGAGCGAAATTCTCATTGTTCCAAAATATCCACTTGGCTAGTGCCTTCTAGAAGAGTTAAAATGTGTCAAAATTTGAATCCATGTGTCCATTTGATACCTCTAAGACTACGAACATGTATTTCCTATTATTGGAAAGTAATTGATTGTAAAACTATCTTCAGCTCCTCTATAAATTGAGCACAGATCCTAGTGTTTGAGATGGAATAATTTGAGCAGAGAAATGCTGGTGGAATTTCAATTGAGGAATTGATTTGAGTGACATGCTGCTTGAGAGATGTGCATTGTGATGAGGCTAGGATGCTGCTGGAGATGGTGACACTAAATCAATCACTGGGTTGTAACCTCCCCTTCTATCCATTAATAAAGATTGTTGCTTACGTTCCCACATATGTATCTATAAAATCTCATGTATTTCATATTATGAATTCTTATTTGATGCATATGGTTCATGTTTTATTGATTTAACTAAATAAATTTAATAGACATATGTATTATTGCTATATTTTTCTGTTTAGTGTTCATCTTTGCAGAGAAAATTTTGGCGACTTAGCTCAGATTTGAAGCTACAGCAGGAGCGACAGAAGGAGAATAGGAAGCGCTTGGAATCCAAGTAATTTCTTTGATCTGTTCTGTGTGTCTATTTATAATTAGGAAAAGTAGTTGCAAAGTCTTTAACCTGTTGTTCTAGATGAGCACTACATCTAGGGAAGATTTTTTTATCCGTAATCCATAATTCCGCATAACATATTGGTGACTCCACTAGGGAGTTTACCCTTCATCCTTAGTGCATTTGCCTCTCATTTTCTCTGTTTATTCACCCAGTAGCATTTACTCAGAAATATTATGATTTTTGAAATCTAAATTTGCATTAGAAGTGTGTTAACCAATTGTATTTTTCCTCATACACTGCACCCAACGCACTGTTGGACATGACATAGTGCTTTGCATAGCACTGTCTCCCTTTTAGACCTGCGTTGCAACACACTGTCTCTCTTTAGAGACTGTGTTGCCTCCTGAAACCATCCAAATTCCAGTTAATTTGTCATTGAAATTTGTTTTCAGTTTGTTTTTTGTTGTGTTTTAAAGAGCCTGATACCTCAGACTGACCAGTTAACTTACCTACCTCTTCCTCCTTTGAAAGAAAAGTTTTTTCAATTTCTATTTAAAGCTTTTTTCTTTATCATCGATGAATTAATTTCTAAGTTTTTTTATTGTTGCATTAGATCCAATTGCTCTTGAAAAGGAAATTGTCGTAAATTATTTGTTTCCTGATAGGAGAAATTGTTGTTAAATTCCTCATTTTTCCTTCAAAAGAGAAATTGTTGTTTACATTCTTCATTTCTCAAAAGTAAAAGGCATTTTTTTTTATTGATTTGGTGCACTTAGTTTCTTTTTTGCATTCATAACATTAAAGGAACTGAAAAGAAAAACCTGCATTTTCACGTAGTGGATTGTTGGTTCTGCAAAAGGAACAATTAGGAAAGCTGCATTTAGTTTGTGCTCTTTGATTTGTTTGCTCTCAAATTGATTTCTCTTTCCCTCTAGTAGCTAGGATTTTCATTGAAAAACTAAAAGTGAAATATTTCTTATTATTTTAGTTTGCATTTTAGGAATTTCCAATATATCATCACGGTGATCCTTTGAAAGGAAAATTAATAAACAAGGTCAACTTAAAATTTATCTCAATTTACCTAACAAAGCATTGGAACCATAATGATAAAATTGAGAAGGTCTAGGCTAGAGACGTGTTCCGATGTCGTAAAACATAACAACTGTTGTTAACTTTTTTGCGATACATTTAGAGTGTGATACCTCACTCCACGTACGTAAGTATATCATAGCTCATCCACATACTTTTGGGTATATCGGGCAGTGTTACAGTACGAAAAGTATAAAGGGGTGCTCTCACTGTGTGGTTTCACATCAGACAACGCTAATATGGACTTGGGCCTCCATGTACCTTCGGGTATATTTGGGAGGACAAGTTTAGGTTGCTATCCATCCATAGTGAACTGAGTCGGCCGCCTTGTAAATTGTGATACACCGAGCAAAACATTATGGGAGATTGCCTGCCCGTACTTCTTGGTTTTCCAGGAGGTATTCTGCAGTTAACAGTTTCTTGGTAAACCTTTTTGCCTAGTAATACGCTTTTATTTTGTTTATTTGTTTTTGGTTAAAATAAATTAGTAATCGTGGAAGAAAAAAATCCTTTCCCCTGTTTTTCACGTAGATTAGCATTGAAACCACCTTTACCACCAAAATTTACTCCTGGTCAGCGAAAATGACAACACTCTACCGAATCAAGTACTATTCATACCTCTGGTGAAACATCATCTTCCAATATACCATAGTTAGCTCAAGTTGTTTCTACACATACCGGTTCATCTACTATTGTCGAAATGGAGTCCTTACAGCTACTCGTGGTCACGATCCATCGAATCAGTGAGACCATACCTCCTGGACCCGACGTTGTTCAACCAGAAGTTGATCCACATCCTATCTCTTATTTTCCAGAACATCTGAATCCCGAAGTCGAACAACTGGAAGTTGTTCCTGCCTTGGTCATACCATAAATTTCTGTAGCCATTGAGTCTCCCATATCACACAGTCAACCACCTAAAATATACTTTGGGCCTGACGGTGAAATACTTCCACCTGGTTTAATATTGATTGAATAAATCCCACAAGATGAGACACCTTTAACTCCAACCCATTTTGGGGAGGACCTTTACCTGTATGAGTCTTTTCCTCAATCGAAACCATCTGCTTTTGTTGATCCTGTTCCTATTCAAACTCCCGTCGATCCAAAAGGGTATACATTTGGTCAAGTGACCATGCTTGAACCAACATCTTTGGTTGGGCCATATATTCCAATTATGTCAGCACCTGCCCTCGCTACCTTGTCGATGTTTACAACTTCACTAGAGTCATATTTTCATGGTGGCCCTATGGTCCCATCAGGTGATAAATATTTATCTGGAGTTTTCTCTGGTGCATATTCAAATCCATGGACTTTACCAATGTCATCATCTGGTATTATAACTAGTAAACCTATAGTGAGTACTGAACGACTTGATTATTTATACACATCATCAGGGAAAATTTTAAGGATGGGGAATTATTTTGAAGTTTAAAACATTGACGAATCTCTCTAGTCCCTAATATGCAAACTATAAAATGTTTATTGATATATTTGTAAAATTATTCAAATATATAATTATTTTCTATATACTCTCTATATAATGTTGGTGATTTTTAAGTTAAAATAATTTTATATTGTAAAATTTGGGCGAATCATTTTTATAAAAAAATGGAAATTGGCGAATTTTTTTTTGGAAAAAACATGGAAAATTAGCCCACCTACGAATATTAGCCCCTAAAATTTTCCATGCACATCATCAAGGAAATATCAAGCCGGTCCTTCTAGGTCTATCCCTTCAAGTACCATATCAACCGGACTCCCAGCATTTGGAGAGAAATATTTTTCGTCTTATTATCCTCCTCATGCTCAGGGGAAACCTTTGGTCACCCACTATGACAGTAATCCATCACTTTTTGGTCAACCTAATGTCGAAATGAATGTTTGTTAATGGCAGCCCACTCTGCCTATCCAATCACAAACGATTGTACACTTGTATCAACCATTTCAACCTATTACACCCACATCATTTCCACTTGTTAATACATCTTTACCCCTGTTACAGAATCAAAATGTTGTACAATAACCTTATCAAGTGGGTCCTTCAACTCAATACCCTCAAATATTGGGTCCACAGACTCCAAATCCTTTGGTTAATTTACAACAACCTGTATCTAGAATAATTTATTCACAAGTTGGTTTACCATTTTATGGGATGTCATAGCCACAACCTGGTTATACCTATCAACCAAATCCAAATTACTCTAATTTGGGTTATAACATTGGCAAACAGACCCCTTGGCAGCCTCAGGCACAAATACCTCAGACTTTATTTCAACAAGTATCATATCCAGGTTTTGTTCAACAGAATCCTCAAGCGTTTTCTTTTCAAAACAACCCCTATCTAGGTTACCATCAACAGATTCCTTATGCTAGTGCTCAAAGGTCTGTTGCTTAAGTAATTCCATCTTACCCTGGCTATGCTCAACCTAAACTTAATATATAGTTTCCCTTTGCTGCAACTTTAGATTTACCATATTTAAATCGGCTAACCAATGATCTAATCAACTATGCTCCTTGGTGGTCGGTGATACCTCACAAATTACCCTTGGATATTCCTAAGTTCAATGGAAACCCTAGGGAAGACCCGTAGACTTATGTCATGACTTACCATTTATGGTGTTCATCAAATTCCTTAAATGATGATTCTATTCAACTACGTCTTTTCTAATGTAAGCTCATAGGTCCGGCTGCAAAATGGTATATTGAGTTACCTAGAGCTTCTTTTGATAATTTCACTTCCCTAGCTACTGTCTTTTTTACTCACTTCCAGTTACCCATATGATATGAAATTGGAACAAAGCTCTTCAACAATTTCAAACAGACTAATGCTACTCACATCTCCAATCATATTCATGAGTGGCATCATCATCGTATAATGGTCAAGACATTTGTTCTTGATTAGATCCTTGCTGAGTGGTTCATTAAGTCCATGTTACCATCTATAACTGAGGATGTGGCTAAGGGTGGTGTCGTCACAAAAGAGCAAGTTATCGCTCATGCCCAATATTTAGACTTGATTTATACTCAGTCTGGCATGATCTATAAAAAAATTCCTAAAGCGCCGAGATCTAATTTTACTATTCCTCCTCAATTAAAGGACTCTCATGTCAGAGACGGCTTGATTGGCACTACAAGCACACATCATACTACTGAATCTGATTCTACACCTTCTTCTGAAATTAATGCCATGTCGTTTGACAAGGGAAAAGGTGACAAGCAACCCAGAAGTAAGAAAAAGGGGAAATATAAGAAAAAGAAAACTTCTAACCCACAGGAAACATCATCTGATCAATCATCTGGACCTCAGAAACCTCATTATCCATGCATAATCTGTAATGAGGAACACTTTGTTCGGTATTTTCCTCATCGTGATGAAGTCTCAATGATCATTAAGACTTCCAATGCGTCAGCTGTGTTGACTGATCTGTTTTCGAATCCGAACACAAATTTGGTTGCTATGGATCCAGCTTCTAGTTCCCAAGTAATTATGTTATCCGTCACAAAACCTTCAAAAGATATTTTGGTGTCAACATGTAATAAAGATTATGGTAGTCAGGCCATTGATCAACCTACTACCTTGACTACGAATTCGTCTACAGAATCAGTACCGCCTACTGCTATTCCTAAATTGATGATCAAGCCACCAAAGGGAGTAATTCAAAAATCGACATATAATCCTCGAGTAAGAGCTACTCAAATTATAATATAGTTGAATATTTGGCTCAATCCCCTTCAACTATGTTTGCTATTGAGGTATTACAAAATTGTCCCTCCCAAAAAAAAGCTTTATTGTCGGCTATTGGTGGAACTGATCTGATTGATTCTAATCTTGTCATCTTTAATCATACGGGCCATGTGACGCAACTACCAATAGAATTGGCACTCTCCATAAAGTAAATGTTCTCAACCACCTTGTTCATCGTACTATTATTGTCGAGGGAGAATCTACGTGAATTTTGTCTCTAAATTATTGGAATCCACTTGGCTCGCCGCGCTTATCACAATCATCAACGACGTTGAAGGCTTTTGATTGACAAACATATAAGCCTTGTGGTATTATTAATAACTTGCATGTTGAACTAGGGGGAAAAACAGTGAATATTGATGTCAAGGTTGTTGACGGACCCCTTGAATATAATATTCTACTTGGAAGGCCATGGGTATATGCAATGACTGTAATTGTTTCTACATATTTTAGAATGATTGCATTTCCATATAAAGGTACTATCACAGTCATTAATTAGCTATCCTTCTTTGCCTCTGCCTCGTAGGTAACTGGAGACGGCTTGATTGGCACAGCAAGCACACATCATACTACTGCATCTGATTTTGCACCCATTAGGGGAATTTTGAGGTCTAAAATGGGCCTCCTAAGGAAATTATAAAATAATAGTGGAAAAAATCAAATAAGATTTGATGACATCATCAAATTTTAGAGGGAAAAATGAAAAAACTACTTTTTCAACTCATATTTTCAACTTATCTCCCAAATTTTTTACTCAAATTTCGAGCGGGAGTACTCGTTGGATGCGAAATTTAATTCCCCATCCAAGGAGTACCCATGTTGCATACTTTCGATGGGTCCTACTACACGAAAAATGAGAAATACATAAAAAAATGTGATTACAATCACGTTTTTTTATGTATTTCTCATTTTTCGTGTAGAAGAGTTCATCGAAAGTATGCAACATGGGTACTCCTTGGATGAGGAATTAAATTCCGCATCCAACGAGTACTCCCGCTCGAAATTTGAGTAAAATTTTTGGGAGATAAGTTTAAAATACGAGTTGAAAAAGTAGTTTTATTATTTTATTATTTTTTAATATTTTTACTTTTTTACTCCAAAAATGGTGAATCATCCCCCATGGTTGACATCATCATCTTGAATCCTATTTTTTGTTATAAAGTTTATTTTTGTTGTACATTTTTCTTATGAGGCCCATTTTAGACCTCAAAATTCCCCTAATGTTCTTCCGAAATTAATACCATGTTGTTTGACAAGGGAAAAAGTGACAAGCAACCGAGAAGTAAGAAAAAGGGGAAATCTAAGAAAAATAAAACTTCTAACCCACAGGAAAGATCATCTGATCAATCGTTTGGACCTAAGAAACCTCATTATCCAGTCATAATCTATAATGAGGAACACTTTTTTCGGTATTTTCCTCATCGCGATGAAGTCTCAAATATCATTAAGAATTCCAAAGCATCAACTGTGTTGACAGATCTGTTTTCGAATTCGAACACAAATTTGGTTGCTATGGATCCAACTTCTAGTTCCCAAGTAATTATGTTATCCGTCACAAAACCTTCCAAAGATATTTTGGTGTCAACACATAATAAATATTATGGTAGTCAAGCCACTGATCAACCTACTACCTTGACTACGAATTCGTCTACAGAATCAGTACCGCCTACTGCTATTCATGAATTGACGATCAAGCCACCAAAGGGAGTAATTCAGAAATCGACATATAATCCTCGAGTAAGAGCTACTCAAAATTATAATATAGTTGAAGATTTGGCTCAATCCCCTTCAACTATGTTTGCTATTGAGGTATTACAAAATTGTCCCTCCCAAAAACAAGCTTTATTGTCGGCTATTGGTGGAACTGATTCGACTGATTCTAATCTTGTTGTCTTTAATCATACGGGCTATGTGACGCAACTACTAGTAGAATTGTCATTCTCCATACAAGTAAATGTTCTTAACCACGTTGTTCATCGTACTATTATTGACAAGGGAGAATCTACGTGCATTATGTCTCTAAATTATTGAAAGCCACTTGGCTCGCCGTGCTTATCACAATCATCAATGACGTTGAAGGCTTTTGATGGACGTACATATAAGCCTTGTGGTATTTTTAATAACCTACATGTTGAATTAGGGGGAAAAACAGTGAATATTGATGTCAAGGTTGTTGACGGACCCCTTGACTATAATATTCTACTTGGAAGGCTTTGGGTATATGCAATGACTGCAATTGTTTCTACATATTTTAGAATGATTGCCTTTCCATATAAAGGTACTATCACAGTCATTAATCATCTATCCTTCTTTGCCTCTGCCTTGTACGTAACTAGAAGTGTTCCGTTCATTCACGCACCCCAAATAGCACTTCAGAACATTGGTGTAGGACTTCTAAAGGATTCTACTCTCATGGAAACCTTTACATTACCGCCGCCCACGACGTCAGCAGAAATTGCAAGTATCAAGACCTGCTACATGATCTCTTCCACTCCATCTAGCTTAAGGGAGAGTATAGGTGATTCTGAAATTGTTATGTTGGATGAATTTCTACCACCCAGCCTATTGATTTGGCATAGCAATCAATCTATCTGGCTTGGGCGGCGAATCTGAAATCAGCATCGCTGATTTTGGATTGATTGTTCCTTAGAATTTGGTACTCCATCTGATCCATTTTCCTCAATTTTCTTGACAGAGGATAATATTTTGGAAGCCATGATGTCAGAAGGAGAACCATGGGAAGATTATCATCATCGTTCCCATCTTCTTGATTATGAATAAAATCATCTTAGTGAACTATATCACCCATCAATCAATTTTTTTTTTCGAATTATTTACCTATTAATGCAATCGATTCCGAGAGAAATCTCTCAAATATTGAAGAAACCATTTCTGTCAATATTTTTACCAAACCTGGCATTGTAGAAAATATTCATTTCGGTGTATCTTGTTCTCCATCAGAACTTGAAACATATCGCTCTCTATTTCATGAATTCCGTGATGTATTTTCTTGGTATTACGAGGAAATTCCAAACATAGATACTAGTATTGTTGAACACACTATTAATATGTATCCTGATGTCAAACCGATGCGTCAACAACTTCGTCCTGTTCATCCAAAGAAAGTAGCTGCCATCAAAGAAAAAGTTGAAAAACTTTTGCGTGCTGGTTTCATTTACACTATTCTGCTAACTGAGTGGTTTTCCAATATCGTTCCTGTCATGAAAAACAAGGAACCATTAGAGTGTGCGTCGATTATCGGGACGTCAACATTGCTTGTCCAAAAGACAAATATCCTACTCTTTTTATCGACCAGATTATTGACACTGTACTGTATGTGAAATGTTTTCGTTTATTGATGGATTTTCCGGCTACAATCAAATCAATATCCGCCCAGAGGATCAACATAAGACAACATTCATCTATCCCTGGGTCCTTATAGGAAACTAACGTTTGGTTTAAAGAACGTGGGGCAACTTTTCAGAGAGAAATGGACTATGATTTCAATGACATCAAACACATTTTTCAACCTTATCTAGATGATTTACCAGCGCATTCACGAAATCAGGCTGATCACTCGATACATTTGACAACCATATTCTTATGCTTCCAACACTACAAAATATGCCTCAATCCACATAAATGTGTGCTTTGTGTTGGTTCTGGTCGTTTGATTGGATGCGTAGTCTCAAAAGAAGGAATTCGAATAGACCCATTGAATGTTCATGCCATTCTTGATTTTCCTGCACCATAAAATTTACCTCAGATACAGAAACTTCAAGGAAAGGCTAACTTCCTAAGAAGGTTCATTCCAAACTATGCCGAAATGGCTAAAGGATTTACTCGACCCTTGAAAAAGGGGGTACCCTTCCATTGGGACCAAGTTGCACAAGCTTCTTTTGATGCTGTCAAGGATACTCTTGTCCGAGCGTCATTAATGTATCCCCCTAATTATCAAAATTATTATTTCCTATATATCGCCACGACTGAAATGACCATATCTATGGTTTTGGTCCAAGTAGAGGATGGAATTGAACATCCGATCTATTATTTGAGTCGTTTTCTCAATGATACAGAAGTTAATTATTCGTACGTAGAAAAGGTTTCCTTGGTAGCGGTTCAAGCTGTCCAAAGATTTCACCACTATATCTTGCTCCGAAAGACCATTGTCGTTTCGGATTGCAACCCCATGACTTATATCTTATCACGTCAATTGCTAGGGGGAAATATTCAAAATGGATTGTCATTTTTTAGGAATTTTATTTGGAATTCATCAAATCCAAGTCAAAGAAGTCTTTAGTTTTGGCTGAGCTTCTATGTGACCTTCCCTCTGATAGTATTGTAACTATGTCGGAACCATCAATTCCTGACAAGTCTCTGTTTATGAACATATCATCTGATCCTTGGTATGGAGATTTCACCATTTATCTCGAAACTCAAACTTTTCGTCCTGATACCTCTCGCTCTGAATAATGACGTATTCGATACCAAGCCAAAGATTATCTGATCGTTGGCGATACACTTTATCATCGTGGTGTCAATACCATTTTAAGGAGGTGCCTCACTCATGAGGAGGCCGAAAAGGTTTTAAATGATTGTCATGCTGGGGCTTGTGGTGGAAATTTATCTAGATACGCTATTGCTTAGAAGATACTCTGCGCTGGTTATTTTTGGCCTACAATATTTAGCGACTGCATCCTCACGGTCAGAAATTGTCATGCGTGCCATATTTTTTATCGTAAAATCCGAAAACCGCCAGTGCTAATGCATCCTGTTGTCTATGTGGGACCATTTTCGAAATGGGGTATTGACTTCATGACCTGTAACCCTGATTCGTCCAGGGGGCATGGTTATATTATTTTCACAGTCGACTACTTCACCAAATGGGCTGAAGCGATGCCTACATTCAACAACACAGGACAGAAAATTGCATTTTTTTTCTTTAATCATGTTATTGCATGATTTGGGGTCCCACAGGCTATAGTTACAGATCATGGGAATCATTTTCGCAACCACATGATGATTGAATTAACTGCAAAGTTAGGATTTTCACATGATAATTCTACTCCTTATTATCCACAATTAAATGGAAAAGTTGAGGCTATCAACAGGATTCTTAAACGTATGCTTCAATGAATGATAGGAGTTCGTAAAATAAACTGGCATTTGATCTTGTACTCGGCCTTGTGGGCGTACTAAAATTCGATGAGAAATGCAACCAGATTTACTCCCTTTCAATTGGTGTATGGTATGGAAGCTATCTTATCAATCCAATGTGAAATACAATCGTTAAAGCTATAAATCGACTTTTTATCTGACACCTCAGAAGAATAAGCACATCTTTTTAACCTCATCCATCTTGATGAAATGCGTTGTGAAGCCCAATTGGCCAACAAAGTGCATAAGAGATGTATAAAGGCATAATACGACAAAAATGTCCAGCCTCGCATTTTCTTAGAGGGTGACTTGGTCCTACTTTATGATCAAGAAGCTGATGTAATAGATACAGGAAAATTTGAGCCATTATGGCATGGCCCCTATATTATCAAAAGAGTTCTTGCTAAGGGTGCTTATGAGTTAGTTGATTACGATGGAATTCCATTGGCGCAACCCAGAAATGGGTTGTATCTGAAACATTACTATGCTTAATCATGAGCGTAGTAATTTTATGTATTATATTGTGTATATATATATGATATTGATTTGAATTCATTGTCTTAGTTTGTTTTTATAGTTTTCTTGATGTTAGTAATCCACTTTACATTTCATCGCAAATGTCTGAATCTTCGGAGCTATTTGTTGGATATGTTGATGGTGCTAGTTGTAGTACGCAGAATCTATCCTCTGCAGCGTGGGCCATTTTTGCTTCGAACAACGAGTTAGTGAGTTTTCAAAGGATTTGTATCAGCATATCGACGAAAAATATCGTTGAGTATAGCACGTTGATCGAACTTCTCTCTGATTCCATTTCATTTGGTATTAACCACATTATCATAAGGTTAGAATCACAACTTGTGGTATTACAACTTACTAGTGTTTATATTATTAGAAATCCAACACTGCATAGATTGTTCCTAAGAGTTCGAATTTCGGAAAGACACTTTGATTTTATTCAATATCGACACATTTCCAGAAATTTGAAAATTTTAACTGATTCTTTAGCTAATCAATTTTTAGACAAACATTTGCAACACATGTAAATAAAACATTCACATGATTGAATAGGATTGCATAATAAACATAGGAAAAACACTGAAATAAAATAGATATATAGTTATAGGTTTTTAATAAATTTGTGCCCAAGACACATTGGTCATCTGACCTCAAAATGTATGCAAAATGTCAAAAATAAACTAGTGGTGCTCATGGTAACATGCTATAGATCTAGCTATCCTACGTAGTAACCACATCCAATGGTTAGGAACACCTATAGTGTGACGATGCAGTCACATGGGTAACTATTCGATCCGGCAATCCAAAATCTCGAAGGTCAACCCCTCTATGTGCTGCCGAAGCTCAGTCAGAGTCTCAGCCTTATGAAGATCCTAAAGGATTGCTCTCCCGACAACCCTCTCTGCTGGCTCATTTGCTACACGCTCTGGTTCCTCCACCGGTTGAACTCGACCAAAATATGAATTACATCAAACATTTAGTTTAGTATTGGGAAAACATAAAAATTACAAAAACATTGTATAAACCTTAAGAAAATAAAAAACATGGTCAAAAAATTCTTACCCATTGCACCCCACTGAGCACCTTCTGGTAAAGCTAAATCTGGATCTCCTCAGAAATCAACACCTGCATATGCATAATCATCGATGGTGAAAATCTGTCACCGGAAATAGGCAAAGAAAACAGTCAAGAACACAATGGTCGATTGGCCTGCATGCCTACCCATTATTTCTGCCCATCTTTGCATCCGTGGATCTCTAGGATTAGACACATCTAGTGTCACATGTTGTGGTTGCATCAATGGAATCCGTTCTAAGGCGAATGATATGAGGATTGAACCATAATTTTAGTTCTTATTCCTTCCTCCCTTTGCTTTGTTCAGTTGGTCCTTTATCTGAGAAAGTATAGCTTCAGACCAGTTGAACACTGTTGGCTCCATACACTCTAGCGCGTACTGCATATACGATCTATTCGCTACATGTAGTGTAACGGTGTCGGAAAGTTTTTTGATCGTGAAAAGGATAGTTCTCAAAGGAAAATCTCTAACATCCCAGATGTTTATCTTTCCATATTTGCTTGGCTTTGGCCCTAGATAAAAATGTTGCAAAACATAGTCTCTCACAGTCTCTCCTCCAACAATAGACCCTGAGAGTGAAATAGGCAAGCCTCTCCTTGAAAAACCTATAATAAAGTATACATTCTCAACTATTATAGGAACCAATTAGTTCTTAATATGAAATGCCTCGATAGCTGGATCCCATGCTTGAACTAAGAACTCCAAGAGTTATATTTGTTGCCTCATCCCTGACAACCGAATTACTTTAACAGTCCAAAATCTCTTAAGGCTCTTACTGTGCCCGAATCATTTAGGGCAATCATATCCTATTATTCATGCTCTCTTTCCCTCCATGTAATCGTAATTGTAATCCGATGAAAACCTGAAATGCAACCATAAGAACCATTAGATTCCATTCAATGAAAAAAATTGGGCAAATTTTGGGCAGAATGCAAAAAACAAAAATGTATATTGCACCCAACACAGGCTTTGGAAAGAGACAATGTGTTGTGTATGCAGGTAGCCTTCAATTTAGCTGCTATGAAACACACTTTTTCGATGTCTAAGGGTGCGTTGCCATCTTTAGGAGCAGAATTTACCCTAGGGCCCCAAAAACCATAAAAAGTTGAAATGAATGGAAATGAAATGGTTACTAAATGAAAGAGAGGGTTCATATCACTAACCTGGATCAAATGGAAATGAAATCCATCCACAGAAACAATCACAATCAATAGCTAAAGTTCAGGGGAAAAATCAGGTTCAGAGCTCTAAAATGAAAATGATAACTATGGAATGGTAAAAATGAATAGTAAAACACTTTTTAATTGTCATTTAATTGTTTGAAAATTATACTTATTGCTATGAATATGGTTTTATTATGTTTTTTATCATAAAAAAAAGAATTTTTAATCCATTTGATGTTGTTCTGAATAGGTCTTACAACTGATGAACATATTAGTCATGCAGATTTATTTCAAGAATGATTTGACCACAAGGCATACTTTTTCTCCTTATTTTTCGAGCTTTGTTAAAAACGAAAAATGATTTGAAGCGCAATTTTATCTCTTTTTCGAGCTTCGATAACAACGAAAAAGGAACCCCTGGAGTCTTATTTCAGCTCTTTTCAGACTCCGATAATGTGAAAGGTTTTCCGAGAACTTGTCTTTTCGAGCTCGTAAAAGTAAATTAATTGATATCTACTCAATATAAGTTTAACCATTTTCCGGACTGAGATAGATTATTTACGAAAAAGGAATACCTTGGTCAAACATGACTAAAGAGGTTATCTCAGATATTATTTTACACTTTTTCGGATCTGAGCGACAACTTTACAAAAATGTACTTTTGGAGTTTTCTTTCGTCCTCTTTTTCAAACTCTCTAAATATGAAAAAGGACTGGGCTCTCACTGTTGTTAATCTCGTTAAAACATAAAATAGCAACAGGCTTTTCGATCATGGAGAGAATTGAGATTCATTCATTGCTAGACTCATTAAATTATTAAATAAAGATACATTATTCACTCAAAGGGTTGAATTATAGATGAAGAAAATGTTATCCTCCTCAATCTTGTTAAAAAATAAAGAGGTACTGGTTGACAAATGACTGGGGAAAGTTTGGGAAAATGAATAGAACTTTTTACGATAGTAGGTCGCTCTTGAACATGACACTTCACTCCATCACCGTCACTGTATGGGTTGGGTAATATTCTTGACGGTTCATTCATACCTATGGTTCATCATACCTTCACTTCGGTTTTGGGTCAATGCTACCAACTCATCTCAGTGTCACTGATATGTTCAAGAGAAGTCATCCAGTGAATACTCATCCTCCTGCAATACTCATAAACCTTCATTCTCATGATAGTCATCCCTGAATATTGCTATATCAAGTCATACCTTTGTCTCCGAAATAAGTAACTCTCGTTTCACAATAAGGTGGCTTCCTGTCTACGAAAAATCATTATCCAGGAAGTTCACTTAGAAACATTATGTTCCAGTACCATGAGGCTTGTTACAACATCGACAAGATCCTCGCTTCTAGACTTTTGAACGAAAGATTTTGTTTGGCGTTCGACATCAAATCATATATTCACGCCTTAAAAAATGTGCTGCAGTACCTTGAGAGCCATTGAAATCAATGGTGGTTCTCTCGCGTTTGTTAATAACTCACATTATTGGCTGGTAAACAAATTATGTCTTTCCATGTTTGACTACAAATCATATATTCGCATGGCTAGACTTGTACCCGAATGATCGAGTGAACGAGATAAGAAGACCCCGGATCTAGTTTCAGCCATCCAGGCTGCGATTTCAGGATTTTTGGACACATAATCTGTATGGTGACCTTACATACAGATCATCATCTAAACATGGGCCTATATCTGTAGGCATGTCTGTATTGGGTAACATTCCAATGTAGACTACTTTCTGAATTATGTACATGTTATTAGATTGTTTATGTGCTGAACATGGGAATGCCTATCCTCAGCAATTATGATCAAGAGGATATATCATGATGTAATGTACTGTAAGATTGATGTAGGTCGCCACTCCGCTTCATCTCTAGCCCATCACAGTGTAAAAAATCTCAATCAAAATATTTTTATTATTATTTTGACTTCATGCTTTAGGGGGAAATTGTTATAGGTCAATTTGGCTACCATTCCCAATGACCTGGTTAACTGGACATCATCTCTAGGACCAATGAATAGGGTCTATCATCCCTTATCATTTCAGTTGTTATATGCCCTAAGACAAAGAACAAGACAAATCATCCATGACTTTCATCTGCAAAGGTTTCCAAGGTTTTGAGTTTATAATATATCATGTGAGAGCTCACCAACGCTGCCTCTAAAGGGAATAAGTGCGTTGCATATGCAAGTAACCCCACTTAAGGGTGCTCTGCAAAGAACTTCCCAACATCCAAGGGTGAGTTGGTCACATTGGGAGTGAAATTCTCATTGTTTTGGAATCTCCACTTGGCCAGTGCCTTCTAGAAGAGTTCACATGTGTCAAAATTCGAATCCATGTGTCCATTTGATACCTCTGAGACTAGGAACATGTCTTGCCTATTATTTTAAATTCATTGATTTTAAAACTACCTTCATATCCTTTATAAATCGAGCACATATCCTATTATTTGAGAAGGAAGAATTTGAGTAGAGAAATTCTGGTGGAATTTCAATTGAGGAATTGATTTGAGTGACATTCTGTTGGAGAGATGTGCATTGTGATGAAGTTGGGATGCTACTGGAGATGGTGACACTAAATCAATCACTGGGTTGTAACCTCCCCTTCTATCCATTAATAAATATTGCTGCTTACTTTCCCACATATGTATTTGTATAAGCTCATGTATTTCATATTATGAATTCTTATTTGATGCATATGGTTCATGTTTTATTGATTACTGAATAAATTGAATAGACATCTGTATTATTGCTATATTTTTTTGTTTAGTGTTCATCTTTGCAGAGAATATTTTTGCGAATTAGCTCAGATTTGAAGCTACAGAAAGAGTGAGAGAAGGAGAATAGGAAGCGCTTGGACTCCAAGTAAGTTCTTTGATCCTTTCTGTTTGTCTATTTAAAATTAGGAAAAGTAGTTGCAAAGTCTTTAACCTGTTGTTCTAGATGAGCACTACATCTAAAGAAGAATGTTTATCTGTAAGCCATAATTCTGCATAACATACTTGAAACATACTATCCTTATGTTTAACCAAAACACCTTAGATGAAGTATATGTGCAAGCCACACATCTTGAAGCAAGAGGAAAGAACATTCAAGAAGAGGGTAGTAAGAAGAAGCCATTCAAGGGTAAGGGAAAAGAGAAGGGAGGAAAATGGAAGGGAAAGAATAATTCAAGCATCAAGAAAGAAGGAGAGAAAACTACATGAAAACATTGTTCCAAACAGGGGCATGATGAAGCCCAGTGTTGGAAACTACATCTCGAACTAAGGCCAAATAAACCAAATAACAAAGGGAAACAAAAGATGGATGCCACCACACAACAAGATCTTGGATCTGATTTGGGAGATGAGACTAGGATTGTAGCCATGGTTAACAAAGGAAAGGAAGCCATAGCAAGTACTAGTTCCTCAAATAGTCACAACAACACTCCAAATGAAGACACAAAGATAGAATTGTTCCATGTTAGAGTGATTTCAAATCATACAAATATTGATGCATTGTTTGATAGTGGGTCACAAGAAAACATGATTTCAGGATACTTGGTCAAAATAGCTTAACCTTGAAACCATACCACATCATAAACCATACCCTTTGGGTTGGATAGTTAATAATGCCAATTTACAGGTTACAAGGAAATGCATATTTTGATTTTCTATTAATGCAAATTTTTTTAATGAAGTCGAGTTAGATGTGGTTCCACTTGATATTTCCAGGATTATCTTGGGAATTCCATATTTGTATGACAGGAAAGCGGTGTTTTATCGCCATGAGAACAAATATCATTTTCTTAAGGATGGGGTGGAGTATATTGTGATATCTCATCGCAAGAAACTGAATATTTCTTTATTTAATGCAGGGAAAATGAAGAGGCTAGTTAATGCAAGTAAAAATTTTGTGCTTCTCATGATCAAGAAAAAGGATGATGTTGAATATGAATATTTTGAAGGATGTGATGACAAATTAACATCTGATTTGTTTGATGTGGTAAGACAGCATGGCGATATGTTTCATGAACCAAATGGGTTACCTCCCAAGAGGGGAATTCAACATCAAATTCAGTTGCAGCAGGATGTTCCACTTCCAAACATTGGTATGCATCACATGTAAATTATGGAGAGTTTTGAAATCAAGAAGAAAATTCAAGAATTGTTGAAAAAAGGTATCATACACCCATGTACTTCGCCATGTGGTTCACCAATTGTTTTGTTACCAAAGAAGGACGAGACTTGGTGCATGTGCATAGATTTCCATGCACTAAATAAAATCACGGTAAAGAATCGCTACCCACTACCATGCATTGATTATTTTCTAGATCAGTTAAAGTATGCAAGATATTTCACGAAGTTATACTTGCGAAGTGGTTCTCATTAAGCTAGAATAGTTGAAGAGGAAATTTGGAAAACTGCTTTCAAAACTAGACAATGATTGTTTGAGTGGCTAGTTATCCCATTTGGTCTAACGAATGCTCCAACTACTTTCATGAGAGTCATGTATGATGTACTTGGAACATTTCTAGATGACTTTGTCATTGTTTACTTATATGATGTTATCACTCGGATTGAACATTAAGGCTGAGAAGGCAATCCCGAGGTAACCTCAAAACAAAATTTAGAATTGGTATCTAGCCCTACCAAATCAAAGAGGGATCTCTCGATAGAATCACAGCCAAGAGGGCCGGATGAAAATATTTTAGGGTTGAGGTCACTAAACAGGGATTTAGGTCAAGGGGACAGATCAGGGCCAAGAGGATGAAATTGCAGTTTTTTTGATGGGGAAAGGTAGGTAAAATGTTTAACATTCAAAAGATGATTAAATGAGATGAAAATACTGGTGAGGAGCTAGGGAAAGCATCTGGAATGTATTTTCCCTAAACTGAAGAAAATGAACATATTATACTAAATTTCCCAAAACATAGCATAAATAAATATGGATTTTCTCATTCAACTGGAAATAAAGTATATTATAGATATGAAATGGTGTATGAATTAAAAATACATTCTAACAAATTTATAATAGAGAGGAAACTATGTCTAAAACTCATACCACATGGATCCCAAGAAAATAGCTGCAACTTTCCATTAATGTCCAAGCCAAAATGATACTTGATCAATACAATCTCTTCAATTTATGCCAACCATTACAATGACTGAAAAATACACCTTATAGACCTAAAAATCACTTCCTCTCATCCTCAGGGGTTGAATCCATGAGGTGAGGGAGTTGTTACATTAAAAGCTGAACTAAAATCTAGAGTCTAGGATGAGGAAAGTGACTCATTCCTATATTTAAGAACAGATACATTTGACTTCAACTAATGATTTACCTAATGTATCTATCTTAGGTAAAAGTAAAATATGACATTTAAATTGTTAAATTTTTCATTTACCCAAGTAAAAAGTGAAACATAAGTGAATCTTCAAAATTTGATGAAACTGGTGAAAATGTAAATTTCCTGGTAAACGCACAATGCCATGACAGAAAATTTGACCTGTTTCGTAAGCCACTTTTGGATGTCTTTCCCTTTCCAAAATTAGATCCATGATAACTCATTGGAATGGTCTCTGAGTCTAGTTTCCATATATGCTTTCACTTTCCATAATGGTTTCCATCTACCCTATCAAAAACCTGTTCTCCCAAGACTGGTAAACGCGTAGCACCAGGGTCAAAAAGAGGGTAGAAACATGATTTTTTGGTGGTTTTTGCCTCTTTGAGTGATCAGTTCTTCTCCAAACATCCTGAAACTTTCTAAGGTTGATGTAATCATCATCAAAAACATGAAGATGCTGACCATTTTCTATTTGGATGTCCCAAAAAAGAGCGCAGCGCCAGTGGTGTTGTGCATTTAGCAAATTTTTTGAGTGCTAAACTATCCAAAAATCAAAATTTTCACAAGAGTGCCAAAATGTGCCAAAATTGTGAATTTTATTGTTGATTTAGGGTTTAGAGGCATGGAGAGACACCTCAAAAAGAATTTTTAACTTCTCCTTCTCCTTTGACTCGGTCAAAACCCGAATCTTTGCATGGGCTCATTTGAGCTTGGCCCTTGCAATATTGTTTCTCATAGCATAGTGCTTCGCCATTTTACTCTGAATGTCAATGTATTTATTTGCC